>JAYESD010000011.1:20863962-22074770 GCA_036927565.1 Tuctoria greenei | reverse complement strand
ACCATTATTCGACATTTTTAACTTTTGTGACCGTCGGTCCCAACAGCTTTATGTTGTATGTACGTAGGTTTGCCAACCCCGACGTCTTAACTGATTTAAGACCGTCGACCATGCCCCGATATCCTTTAAGAAATAAGACCGTCGGCGGAAGCCAGACCCAACGCCTTTAAAGCAATAAACCTGTCGGGTAGGATGTTGAAACCGGTGCATTTAAGTCCCACACCTCTACAGCTAGCAGACCAGTCACATCAATCTCTCTCCTTCCATCTCACTCACACCACACAACATAGAAAAAAAATGTAAACAGGTGCAAATCTGGAGAGGAATTTTGCGGGCTCCACGCGTCAATCTAACAAAAACTATCTTAGCAATCTGTATACAGTGACAGCAGTCACAGAAACGTGTACAATAATGACATTATACAAAAACATGTCACAGAAAACTTTCTTAACAATTTATATCTCACACACAATCTCAGAAAGATCTATACTAAAATCGAAGATCTGTACTCAAAAGCAATCTCACGAACAAGCAGAAGTCCAATCCAGCACGAATCACAGCCTCGCCACCGAAACCATTTCCCAAATCACATGTACAGCCGTTGCTAGCCAAATCAGAAGCAACATCAAATTCGTTGACCAAACCGATGAGCGATTCTAGATTTCTTACCAGCCGATAGACCACTAGAAAGAGGCTCCGACGGAAATAGCGGATCAGCAGGCGGACGTCTCATCGCGGGGGGGTCCGATGGGCTACGTCTGCGGTGCTCTTCGCGATGGGGGAGGGGCGGCTGGGGAACCAGCTCATCGCGACGGAGAGAAAGGGGGGGGGGGGGTCGCGCTGGTGCCGCGTACGTCGCCGAAGATGGTGCTCGTGTTGCCTCACCGGAGAGGTTGTTACCAGCCATAGAGAGCTTCACGAGCATGGTGAGGTTGGCAAACACGGAGAGGTCAGCATCACCCAAGCTCCCATGCCCGTCCAGCAGCCGAAGAGAGGCATTGGGGCCTCGCGTTGCTTGAGTCCGCGCGGCCGCACCGGCCGGAGGCACCAGAGTGCTGGGCGGCGGCCGGTGGACTTGCTAGTGTTGGGCTGCCGCCGGTGGACTTGGTAGGGTTGCTGGCGGCGGGAGGGTCGCAAGTGGGCCAGGTAGGTTTGCAAGTGGGCAATGGGACATATTAAAAGAAAGAGTGAGGTACTGGAGAAATAAAGATGTCGGCCAGTCCGCCCCAGGCATTTAACTTTCGCTGTACAGCCGTCGGTAAATGAGTCTAGCCGATGGTTATAACGGTACAGCCGTTGGTATATTTGACTATCCCGACGTTTTTATTTAAAACTGTCGGTTTGCCTTGGAAGGCCAACATATTTAACTATTGTCGTCGGTTACATCAATACCGACGTTTTTAGTGAATTTATATACGACGGCCCCAACATTTATAAAATGCCCGACGCCCTATTGCACGTTCTTTGTAGTAAAAGGGGTGTAGGTGAAGGTTTGCACCCTTTCATACCTACTTTAGTCAGGAGCTCGGTTGCATACTTTTCCTGGGTAAGAGCTATTCCGTCTCTTATCTTTTATACCTCAATCCCTAGAAAGAAATGTAGGTCACCCAGATCCTTGAGAGCAAAGTGAGAATTCAACTCTCTTACTAGTTCGGAAATAACATCTTGAGATGAGCCAATTAGTATGATATCATCAAAATATATTATTAACATGTACATGGTGATACCTTGTTTGTTGTGGATGAAAAGAGAGGTGTCAGCCTTGGATGGCTTAAAGCCGAAAGCCATCAACTTGGAACTTAGCGGAGAATACCAGGCCCTTGAAGCCTGTTTGAGCCCATATAGTGCCTTATCAAGCTTGCATATGTATGTTGGTGCATTATTGTCTTCAAAACCAGGGGGATGCCTCATATAGACCTCTTCTTCCAGAATGCCATGTAAGAAAGCATTATGTATGTCTAGTTGCCTCAAAGACCATCCTCTTGTAACTGCAATGGATAAAACAACACGAATAGAGGCAGATTTGACAACCATACTAAATGTGTCATCGTAGTCAATCCTGTACCGTTGCTTGAACCCCTTGGCTAATAACCGAGCCTTCTATCTTTTTATAGTGCCATCTGCTCTTTTCTTTATTTTATACACCCATTTGCAATCTATTATATTCTTGCCCTTGCTTGGATGAACGAGGTGCCATGTTTTGTTTCTCATGAGCGCTGAATATTCATCTTCCATGGTCTTCCTCCAATTCTTTTTTTCAAGTGCTTCCTTTGTGTGTTGTGGATCTCCTGTAGAGGTTAGGAAGCTATACTGAATAATGTTGGGAAATAATTTTTGGATTACTTATACCTCTTCGTAGCCGAGTAACAGGACGACGTTGCTCTGGGCAATGGGCCACAGAAGATCCAGACGATCCGACACTTTGATTATTTTCGAACCTGGCAGGGATGCGACAGGCGATGATTGGAAACCAGAATCATTGTCAGGCTGATGTTGATTGGACGGAGGAGACATGGAATTAATGTTCCCTTGTGATTGATTTCCTGCTGTGCCACGCCTGTCATTCGGCGTTGATTGTTGCGCCGGATCACCTCGGGACCGTGCAGCCTGATCACCTACCATAGACGGTTGCACCAAATCTCCATGGGATCGAGCGCCCTGATCACCTGCCCATGCAGTCGTATCAGCATGATTTTCAGCGCCTATTTGTCCATCATTCCATGTAGAATCACCATTCTGGCCTGATTCTTCATCATTTTGTCCCAGATTTTTTTCCATGTTTCCTGCATCCTTACCCTCAGACACAAGATCAGTAGCATACAGATTAAGAGATGGGAAAATCAATTGATCATTATCTGATTCGCCCCCTTGATCAAAGAGTATAGACCGAGTATTTTGCAGTAAAAGGAGAATCTCCTTGCAGAGAAGAGATCCAGCGTTCCTGTGGAGATTTTTAAAAGGAAAGGATGCTTCATCGAGTACTACGTCTCTGGACACGTAGACTCGGCCAGTTTTCCAGTCTAGACATTTGACTCCTTTATGCCATGTTGTAATACCCATATTTTATGTAAATAAAATTGATCAAACCAATATACATTCTAGTATGCATTTTTTTGTGAATTTTGAAGTTCAAACGAATAGAAAACATTGAAATTTGAATTTTAAATCAAATTAAAAGAAAATAAATGGAAAAAAAAAGAGAAAGGCAACCCCCCCTGTTGGGCCAAATCCCACTCCGGCCCAACTTCCCCTCCTCTCACCCGCGGCCCAGCCGACTCCCCTCCCTCTCTTCCCTCTCTGGCCGCCCGGGCCCGCCTGTCAGCGCTGCCCTCCCCCCTCTCCTTCTTCCTCGCAGTGCAACCGCCACCTCCCTCTTTCCCGCGCCACGCCGCAAACCCCCCCCCCCTCATCTGCTTCTCCCCACGCCAATCCCCCCCCCCCCCCCCCCCCCCGAGGAACGGCCCTTCGCACGCGCCAGCAAACGCCGCCACTCTCCACCTCTATAAATTCAGCCACCCCCTCAGTTTCTTCTTCCCCGCGCCCAAACCCTAGCCAACCGTCGTCCTCGGTACATCGTGCACGTTCCCGTCGACCCAATGCCTAACGTCCCCCCCCTTCTCTAATCGCTTTGCTTTGTCGCTAGGATCACGCCGGGCAAGTTGGTGTGGAGAATTCGCCAGGGTTTTGCCGAATCCAACGGTTGCCGACGCCGATTGTTGCCGCCTCTCGACGCCGACCATCCTCCACTCGATTTCGGGCCCCAAAAACACCCGAGATGAGTTCCTTGTTCCCCCCTATTTCGTTCCATGTACTTAGCGCACTATTTGGGCGGCGTTTGGCCAAATTAGCCAACGCCGGCGAGGTCCGCCGCCGCGGACGCCGTGCGCCGCCGCGCGCGCGTGTGACCGGTGCCGCTGGGGCGACGTGGCCCTATCCTGGCCCTTGGATGGGAGCCAACAGCTAAGATTAGAAGGCCGTAACGGTTCAACCATTTTAAATCCCACGCGTCCATTTTAAAATCGACGGCCCACATTCAAACCTCTTTTCCCGCCGCCGGGTTTGCACCCAGGCCCTTGGAAATTCACCTGCTACCCTCTGGATTCCCCTGGAATTCAAGTCTAACCCCTAGAATTATCAAACTAGCCCTTGGACTCTCTGGAAATGGATTTAATCACTTAATTAAGCAATCTAGCCCCTGGAAATTTGTAGAATTAGTGGTTTGGCCCCTGTACAGTGTAGGAAAATTACCAGGAAGTCCCTGAGGTTTTATTTAATTGCTAAATATTGTTTATAGGAGTATTTAATGTGTAGAAAATAAATAAAAATGGTAAATAAATGTAAAAACAGTAGGAAAATTTGTATAAAATGTTTTTATGCTGTAATAAAATTGTAGAGTGCAAATAAAATATATTTTGACCATGGAAAATTTATTAAAAATGTTTAAAATACATTTTGGCCATAGAAAATTCAATAAAAATGATTTTAGACCATAAATAAATCCTAAAAATGTAAGATAAATATAAAATGCATATTTTTTCTATGTAAAATAATAAATGCTTCGTAGGGACGCATTAGTATAGAATTTTATGCTTATGTGTATGTTGTGATGCCATGTATTGTGTGCTCTTTACTTATTTAGCTTTTATTTTCTTCTTGCCATGTTTGGGCAATATATTTAGAGTCGTACTACGGCCCCAACTTTAATCTCCAAGACCAAGACTTCACCAACAATCAAGTCTTAGAAGAAGGCAAGTGCCCTTGACCATCTTGAACCAATTTTAGAATTTTAGTTAGATGCATGCTAAATAAAATGATGTCCTATTTCATGTTACATGCCTTGTTCCATATAATTCCTTGTCACCTGATTTGGGTTGGGAAGTAGATAGGTTTTAATTATGCTTAGCCATGCTTAGATATTGGGAATGGGATTTCAGACAAATGTGACATGTTAAACTTTATGATTACTTTAATTGTGATGGTCACACAATAGTAGTGGATAGGAATCTGGTGGTTGGATAGTTTTGGCATGGTGCAGTTTGCATGAGACCCGGGATTGGGTTTGGCACCACTGGATTCTAAGGACCGATTTATGGAGGAAGCGACTAAGCTTTATAGTACCACAACGAGACTGAGATGGGGCAGCTTGGTCAATTAATTGGGTTTCTCCCGATGAAATGCTAGTAGTTGGATGGTGTGGGGAATGATGCAGGGGTACTGCTCTGGGAACCGCAAGGCTCAAGAGGGGGATCTAAGGCGGAGGGTTACTCCCAAAATGCCTTAGTGGTGGAAACCTTAGAGGGGTAGCACTAGTCGGGAGTACCTTTGTAAAGACTTGTAGTGATCTCCTGGCCTCACACCAAAGGAAGTGTGTAATGTGGTTAGCTACCACGGGCATTCAGGGAGGTTCACTTAGTCCACCTGGCAACATGGGATGAAATCACTGCTTGTGGGTAAAGGGTACACTCTCTGCAGAGATTTGGTAAAACTGTCATGACAGCCATGCTCACAGACAAGAGCGGCTTGGGGCCAGTTCATAATTAGCTTATGGTTGGGTAATGGTGGTTATTTATGATTCAAGTTATATTTATCATCATTAATATGTGTTGGATGATTTCTTTAATTATGATGTTTATAATTGAAAGCTAAGGTTAGGTTCTAAGCATAGTGCTTAAGCCATAATTGGCCTATCCTTGCTCTAGCCAATCATGTCATTCTCTTCCCACACTTGTTGAGTACTCCATGTACTCAAGCGTTTACTTTTCCATTAGAATATGAAGAAGAAGCGGCACCGGAAGACTTCTTCGTCAACCCGGAGGACTTGGTCTAGGCTGGCGATCCTTCGCGCGACTGCCTGTGAAGATGGAGCCCTAGTTATCTATTTATGCTTCCGCTGTAGTTTGGATTATGTGAACTGTTTAGATGTTGTATATAGGTTTGTAGTGTGTATTTGTATACCTTCGGGTCGTATTGTAAGACTATCTATGTATTCGAACATGGCTATGTAATGATATTTCACTTTCGTCAACGCATGTACGATTCAACTGATCCTGGCGTACATGTGATTAGCGTCTGTTCATCTTTGCGATGACCGGGCATGACAAAGTGGTATCAGAGCCGTGTTGCCCGTAGGACGCAAGCCTAGTTAGAAATGGTCGAAAATAAGGACTATACTATTTTCTTATAAAATAGTATTTCCAAAACGTTGTGCTTTCCATCTCAATCCTTGTGCTTCTTATCTTGCTGTACTTCTTGTTTTTGTTCTAACTTAATTTATTGATTATTGATCTCACTCTCTTCTTTTCAAATGTTTGTAGATGGCTCGCACCAAGCAGAAGCAGACGGCACGTAAGTCGACTGGGGGTGGTGTTCCTCACCAGGCCCTAGCCAGCCGCTCCGCACCTCACACGCCCAGGAGGGAGAAAGTGCTGATCTCTTCTAGACATGCTGCATCGAGGATGCGTACCCGTCTTCGCTCTCTCCTTTGTGCTGCGGAGTACCGTGAGTACCGTGTTCGCTTCATCTACCACACCACCAGGATCTTTGTACCCTCTACTGGTGGACTGGAGTGGACTACCCAGTTGTCGGTCTACTACGACTCGGAGCTGCTGCACTCACACTACTCTCCGGCTTGGAGGAGCTCCCAGCATGCTGCTGAGGAGGATGCTACGTGGGTGGCGACTACCTACTGGAGTCACACCCACAACTTCCGCCTCGAGCGCACGGAGCACGTGTACACCCCTCAACGCCCTAGTGGCACAGCCGACTTCATTGGACGTGAGGTCGAGGGGCCTCTGTACCTCGCTCAGAGCGAGAGGCTGGTGGACGACGTTGTGGAGTTGTCTTCACGACTCCAGCGTTGTCAGCAGGAGCTTCAGGACAGCAGGGACCTTGTTGACCGCTATGAGCAGCTTCACCGACGTTACACGAGGATCACTGTGGCTGACCCGAACTCTCCTCAGTATGCTTCAGACATTGAGCCTTGGGACCCAGACTCTCCGGATCGTCATGAGAACTCACCCGTGAAATCGGGGGAGGACCTGGAGGAGGACCCGGAGGAGGAGACCGAGGAGGACTCCGACGAGGACCCTGACGAGCAGGAGTAGACTTGTTACCCTGTTGGATGACTCAGGACACCTACCCATAGTATGTAGGAGTGTGTAGCTACACCCTCTCTAGTCTTGAGTTGTGTTATCTATGGTAGTGTATTAGTAGTTTGCTTCATGTTGTGTGTGTGTGTGCGACGTGTGTTGTGGAATGCTTCGGCATCCTGTCCACATCCACGTCATTTGTATATAGGCTTGTTAGTGTGTCATGCGAGTTGTGGAATGCATTAGCATCTTGTCCACCTCCGCACTAGTTGATTAATGAATTTGCTTGCCATATATGTTTCCCTTGATGCATGTAGTTGGGGACCATTTACCATAGCGTACCCTTCTATACCTTATCTATTATCCTAAAGTTTCAATTATTCCCTATACAGATGGCTGGTAGAGGCAGAGGTCGTGGAAGGGGTGTTGTGCCCCAAGATGATGGATTTGGAGGATTGCCAGGATGGAATGGTAGGGGTGCTCTAGGAGTCCCAACAGCGCAGCAGATGCAGCAAATGATGGCCATTCAAACCCAACTGCTCAATAACCTTACCCAGATTGTTACCAATATGCAGCAAGCACCACCACCACCACCACAATACAACCTTCCACCACCACCACCTTTTTCGCCCAGGTCCTTTCTAAGGGACTTCCTTAACACTCATCCACCAACCTTTTCCACAGTCAGTGAACCAATGGATGCCGATGATTGGCTTCAAACGGTTGAAAGCAAATTGAAGCTCATATAATGTGAAGGAAGAGAGAAGGTACTATTAGCCTCTCATCAACTCCAGGGACTTGCAACCGACTGGTGGACCGCTTTCACTGAAGCCCACCAGAGTCCGGAGAACATCACTTGGGAAGAATTCAGGACTAATTTACGCATTCAATTTGTGCCTGAGGGAGAAGTCCAAGCAAGACGTGAGGAGTTCCTCATGTTAAAGCAGGGCCGTATGACTGTGCGAGCCTATTTGAATGCATTCACCCAGTTATCTCGCTATGCACCGACAGATGTGGATACTGATTCCAAGAAGCAGTTCTGTTTCAAGAATGGACTCGACAAGGAGTTGAAGTTCACCATGTCTTCCAGTGACTATAGTGACTTTCAGAAATTGGTTGACAAGGCTTTTGAAGTGGAGAGGACTAAGAAGGAACTGGATGATGATGATAGGAAAAGGAAATTGGCTCTGGGACATGCCTCTAGTAGCAATGCACGCCCTCGTTTCGCCCCTCAGCCTGCAACACCCATGACTCGTCCTATGAACTACTCGGGACAGAGATTCCCAAACCCCAACTACAGGCCACCCACACCCTACAATCAGCAGATGCGCCAGCAACAACAACCTCCACGCTAGCCAATGCAACCCCCTCGCCAACAGATGCAACCACCTCACACTTCAGTACCAGCTAACCGTCCCAATGGTCAACCCCCAAGAAATCAACCAGTAGGTATCAAGGGCCAGAATAATGCTGCGGGAGTTCAGTGCTACAAGTGCGGAGAATGGGTACACTACTCCAACAATTGTCCAAAGAAGCAGCAGAATCCACCTGGACGTGTCAATCATGTGACACTAGAGCAAGCACAGGAAGCACCTGATGTGGTGATCAGTATGTTTTATGCTAATTCCCACCCTGCCACAGTGTTGTTTGATTCAGGTGCTACACATTCATTTATATCCAAAGATGTCATAAAGAAGCATGACATGTTAGTTACATTCTTGAATCGACCATTGCTGATAAACTCTCCCAGAGGAGAGATGGTGGCAAGGCATCTATGCCGTAAAGTGAGTATAAACATAAGGGGGGTAGTCTTTTGGGCTAACCTAATAGTGTTGGACTCGCAAGGATTAGACATCATTCTGGGAATGGACTGGCTAACAAATAATCAAGGAGTAATTCATTGTGCAACTAGGACAATTTGCTTGACACACCCAGATGGCACTACAGTGGAATTCAAGCCAGATCAGACACAAGAGGCAGTCATACAACTCAACCATCTTGAGAGTACAGAAGGCATCAGGGTTGTGAGTGAGTTTCCGGATGTATTTCTAGATGACTTACTAGGTATGCCCCCTGATCGAGAGATTGAGTTTATCATTGAATTAGTACCTGGAACGGCCCCAATATATAAGAGGTCGTATAGAATGGATGCTAAACAA
The DNA here is from genome assembly GCA_036927565.1 of Tuctoria greenei. Lineage (NCBI taxonomy): Eukaryota > Viridiplantae > Streptophyta > Magnoliopsida > Poales > Poaceae > Tuctoria > Tuctoria greenei. The sequence continues at coordinate 22,065,523 of JAYESD010000011.1, read as the reverse complement.
TTAGCTGAACTAAAGGATCATATTGAGGAGTTACTGGGGAAAGGATATATTTGTCCTAGCTCATCGCCTTGGGGAGCACCAGTTATATTTGTACCTAAGAAGGATGGTACTCAAAGGTTGTGTGTGGATTACCGTGCCTTAAATGCGCTAACAATCAAGAATAAGTACCCATTACCAAGAATTGAAGATTTATTTGATCAGTTGAGAGGAGCATGTGTGTTCTCTAAGATTGATCTTCGCTCGGGATATCACCAACTGAAGATTAGAACCTCTGACACTCCCAAGACTGCATTTATCTCTCGATATGGACTATATGAGTATACAGTTATGTCATTTAGATTGACCAATGCTCCGACATATTTTATGTATCTGATGAACAAGGTATTCATGGAGTACATGGACAAGTTTGTAGTGGTGTTCATCGACGACATACTTATCTACTCCAAGACTGAAGAAGAGCATGAGGAGCACATCAGGATGGCTCTACAGAAGCTTCGCCAACACCAACTATATGCCAAACTTAGTAAGTGTGAGTTTTGGCTAAAGGAAGTATCATTTTTGGGTCATGTCATATCTAAAGGAGGTATAGCAGTGGATCCAGGCAAAGTGGCCGATGTCCTTAAATGGGAAACACCTGAGAGTGTACATGATATACGAAGATTCTTAGGCATGTATAGTTATTATCGTCGATTCATCGAGGGATTTTCAAAGAAAGGAGTTGCTTTCAAGTGGACCCCCGAATGTGAAGTAAGCTTTGCCGAGTTGAAGAAGAGGTTAACCAGTGCGCCAGTATTGGTGATGCCTAATATGTAGAAGGAGTTTGTGGTTTATTGTGATGCATCTGGTCATGGTTTAGGATGTGTCTTAATGCAAGGAGGACATGTTGTAGCCCATGTTTCAAGATAGCTTCGGAAACATGAGAGAAATTATCCAACCCATGATTTAGAGTTGGCAGCTGTTGTCCATGCATTGAAGATATGGAGACACTACTTGATGGGAAAAAGAACCGAGATATAAACGGATCACAAGAGCTTGAAGTACATATTCACACAACCAGATCTTAATCTCAGACAAAGTCGTTGGTTGGAGTTAATAAATGACTTCGATGTGGAATCAACTACCATCCAGGAAAGGCTAATGTGGTTGCTGATGCTCTAAGTAGAAAGGGACAATGTAATAATTTGTCAGTACAAGCTCTTCAACCCCAGTCATGTGAAGAGTTTGCAAGGTTAAACTTATGCCTAGTGACTAGTACTGAAGCAATTACTATGGAAGTGTATTCCACCCTTGAACGTGATATACGAGAAGGACAAAAGAATGATGATAAGGTCAAGGAGATCAAGCAATTAATGAAGAAAGGAAAAGCTCCAAACTTTAGAGAGGATGGACAAGGAACCCTATGGCTTGGGAAGAGGATTTGCATTCCAGATATAAAGGAGATTAGAGATTTAATACTAAGATAAGCTCATGACTCATCATACTCTATTCATCCCGGAAGCACGAAGATGTATCAAGATCTTAAAGATCGATATTGGTGGCATGGAATGAAACGGGATGTAGCAGAATATGTGGCCAAATGTGATACATGTCAATTGATTAAGGCGAAACATCAAAGACCAGTAGGGTTATTGCAACCAATCAAAGTGCCAGAATGGAAATGGGAAGAAATCAACATGGATTTTATTGTGGGACTACCAAGGACACATTCTGGATATGATTCTATATGGGTTATAGTGGATCGTTTGACTAAAGTTGCCCACTTTATTCCCGTGAAAGAAACTTACAATGATCCCAAGTTGGCAGAACCGTGTATCTCCAGGATTGTATGTTTACATGGAGTTCCTAAGAAGATTATCTCAGATCGAGGCAATCAATTTACCTCAAGATTCTCGCAGAAGTTGCATGAATGAATGGATACCCGTTTAAATTTTAGTTCGGCGTATCATCCTCAGACTGATGGTCAGACAGAACGTACCAACCAGATATTAGAAGACATGTTAAGAGCGTGTGCTCTAAAGAATAGCCAAAGTTGGGATAAGAACCTGCCATATGCCGAATTCTCTTACAACAACAGTTAACAAGCCAGTTTGAAGATGTCTCCTTTTGAAGCATTGTATGGGCGGAAATGTAGGACACCCTTGTTTTGGAATCAGACTGGGGAAAGTCATGTTTTTGGGCCTGATGTATTAAAAGAGGCTGAAAGACAAGTACAAGAAATTCAGAAGAATCTAAAGGCAGCTTGGTCAATTAATTGGGTTTCTCCCGATGAAATGCTTGTAGTTGGATGGTGCGGGGAATGATGCAGGAGTACTGCTCTGGGAACTGCAAGGTTCAAGAGGGGGCTTTGAGGCGGAGGGTTACTCCGGAAATGCCTCAGTGGTGGAAACCTTAGAGGGCTAGCACTAGTCGGGAGTACCTTTGTCAAGACCATGTTGTGATCTCCTGGCCTCACACCAAAGGAAGTGTGTAATATGGTTAGCTACCATGGGAATTCAGGGAGGTTCACTTAGTCCACCTGGCAACAGGGGATGAAATCACTGCTTGTGGGTAAAGGGTACACTCTCTGCAGAGATTTGGTAAAACTGTCATAACAGCCATGCTCACGGACAAGAGCGGCTTGGGGCCAGTTCATAATTAGCTTATGGTTGGGTAATGGTGGTTATTTATGATTCAAGTTATATTTATCATCATTTATATGTGTCGGAATATTTCTTGAATTATGATGTTGATAATTGAAAGCTAAGGTTAGGTTCTAAGCATAGTGCTTAAGCCATAATTGACCTATCCTTGCTCTAGCCAATCATGTCATTCTCTACCCACACTTGATGAGTACTCTATGTACTCAAGCGTTTATTTTCCATTAGAATATGAAGAATAAGCGGCACCGGAAGACTTCTTCGTCAACCCGAAGGACTTGGTCTAGGCTGGCAATCCTTCGCGCGATTGCGTGTGAAGATGGAGCCCTAGTTATCTATTTATGCTTCCGCTGTAGTTTGGATTATGTGAACTGTTTAGATGTTGTATATAGGTTTGTGGTGTGTATTTGTAGACCTTTGGGTCGTATTGTAAGACTATCTATGTATTCGAACATGGCTATGTAATGATATTTCACTTTCGTCAACGCATGTACGATTTAACTGATCCTGGCGTACATGTGATTAGCGTCTGTTCATCTTTGCGATGACCGGGCGTGACACATGTGCTATAGCCTAGAAACACACATTGAATCGATCGAAAGGCTAGTTTATGTGAATTGTAGGGTCGGAAATTGGGCCAGCACGCACATCCCAAGACATGAAGAGAAGAGTAGGATGGTTTAATGCCAAAGAGTCGTTCAAGAGGAGTGTCAAAGTTTAGAACCTTACTGGGTAGTCTATTGATCAAGTATGTGGCTGTGAGGAATGCCTCGTCCCAGAACTTGAGGGGTATGCCGACATTTTCAAAAAGTGTAAGTCCTATATCCATGATGTGACAGTGCTTAGCTTTACTGAGTGGTTTGTGTGCATGCGGGCAAGAGACAAAGTGAGAAATCCCTTTATTTTGTAGAAGAGCATCAAGTCTCTCGTACTCCCCACCCCAATCCTACTGGAGACCAAGGATTTTTCATCCAAACCTCCTTTCAACAAGAGCTTGAAAATTTTGAAAAACATCAAGAACATCAGATTTCTTTTTGATTAAGTAGATCCACGTATACTTACTGTAATCATCAATGAAACTTACATAATACTCAAAACAACCTACAGACATTGGAACACGACCCCAAGCATAAAAAAAAACAAGCTCAAGAGGAAATTTGGACACACTGTTTAAAATAGCATAGGGTAACTGGTGGCTCTTGTCACGTTGACAAGAATCACAAACTAACTCAACTCCAACTTTATTTGAGGTAACAATATTATTTATGCTAAGAACTTTTTAAACTATGGCAGATGCAGCATGTCCTAATCTACTATGCCACCGCAACAAAGGTACTTTGGTAGCACTAAGGAAATTTTTATTTTCTCTCTAGTCTTGAGGTATGAGAGGGTGGAGCCCATGTCTACACTTGTCACAGAAAAGCACCTTCCTCTTGTCCCGATCCTTGATCAAGAAGAACCAGGGATGGAATTCAATGAAAATATGATTATCAAGTGAGAAGCGATGAACAGACAAGAGATTCTTAGATGTGTTAGGGACATGAAAAATATTCTCAAGTTTAAAACTCTTTGTTGGAGTGCGAAGCATAGAATGACCAATGTGATTTATACCCATACCTGAACTGTTAGCATTGTGAACTTGATCTTGGCCATGGTATTTTTCTTTTACAGCCATCTTCTCTAATTCTCCAGTGATTTGGTCCGTCACACCACTATCCAGATACCAATTAGTGTCGACACCATTTGGCGAGGTTGTGGCTGCTCTGTCAATCTTCTCTTTGGGTCCTTAGTCTTCCTCGAATATATGCCAACAATTTACGGCCGTGTGACCTTGTTTGAGGCATATCTCGCAGGTTGGTCTATCATTTGACCGAGTGCTTCCTGGGTTAAAACCCCCTCTTCTATTATTTCCTCGATAATTACTTGTACCACGTCCTCCTCGACTTGAGTTGTTCCGACCACCTCCACGGCCCCCACGTGAATTTTCACGATAGGAGCCACCTCGCCCACGGGTAGCTAAATTTGACGAAGACTTAAACTCACTTGAGTAGTCAGAACTTTGTAGTAATTCTTGTCGAGACTCAAAACTCGACATCTGACTAAATAGGTCACTCAAAGTCACCGGAGTTTTCTGTGCACCAAGCACCGCAACCAGGGCATTATACTCCTGGTCCAATCCAGCCAGGATGTATGCCACCATCTCATCTTCGCCAAAGGTTTCCCTGCAGTGGCCAGCTCGTCAGCATAACCTGTAATCTCAGCAAAAATATGTAGAGACAGTCTTGTTGCCCTTGAATGCATTAGCCAACTTGATTCGAAGATTATTAGTCCTTGATCTGGACTGCGAGGCGTACATGTCTTCAAGAGCAAGCCATACATCCTTGGATGTATGTTATGATACAACTTGATCGAGCACCTGTTTTGATAAGGTTCCCAATAGGTACCCAAGGATCTACTGGTCTTGAGATACCCACGCGACATACGCCGGGTTTTCAACTTGCTCATTCTTCTCTGCGCCAGATATCTTCGCTGCCAGAGTCTCGATCGTACCATCTAGGTACCTTGGAGGTGTGCACTCCTGATCTGTGGGAGCACAGGCGCCTTCCATAAAGGATAACTATCCTTTGTTAGCTTCTCTGTAATTGATGCGCTTAGGAGCACCGGCGGCGTGCTTGACGAACTCGCCATGGTGAAGGCGAGGAAGAGACAACCTAGACGTAGGTTGGAAGAACGGTGGCTCTGATTACCACATTAGAATATGAATGATACCAAAAAAGCGTTGAACCCCTTGCCTCGGGCTTCATCTCTATTTATATGTGTAGATCGAATCATACTGGGTATGTTTGGATATGTTTACAAAACAACCTCTCAACAGAATAGGAAACAAACTATTCTAGAAGATACATCGTGATACACCATGATTTCTTTCCTTATCTCTAACACTTCATCCTTTAATATTTCTAACACCTCTCCTTAATATCAACATCCTGCCATGTTGAGATTATACTGGAAGTCTCGCATCCTGCTGGCTGGAAGCGATTTAGTAAAACCATCGGCTATCTGATCTCGTGTTGAGATGAACTTCACCTGCAACATTTTGTTAGCTACTCTATCTCTAATAAAATGATAGTCTATTTCTATGTGTTTGGTACGTCCATGGAAAACTGGATTTGCCGTCATGAATGTGGCCCCAAGATTATCCACAGTGTTGCCTGTGGGGACCGGAGTCCACACATCCGAGGATCTCATTGGGTGGTGCCGTGCGATGCGGCACCTAACAGCACACACGAAAAGGATACCAAAACATATAAAGTTTTCATTTCATAATAAGAAGAGTTTACAAAAGAGTGTACAACAAGGGTACACACGCAGCGGAAAATACATACTCAAAATCTCACCTAACTAAGCAGGAGAGAAGACGTCCATGCCCTAGGACGATTCTCACTAGCAACACGAAGAACATACAGCAGCGGCGTGGCTCACATGAGATTTATCTCGACACCTCGAGTCTCATGTACAACCTGAACAGCAGAAATAAAACTAATACCTGCAAAAATCGTTAAAGCGCAAACGTGAGCATAAGGCTCAGCAAGACTTAACCGTCTCACTAGACATATGCAAGGGGACACTAAACATAGGTAAGGAATAGCATAAATGGACTCGCCTACAAGTGGATCCTTATAATCAAGTTTTAAGTAGCAAATGACATTCTCCGAGCACGGCACATCATGGGCTCCACAATCAAACAAGAAACGCTTTACCGATGATATGACATGCCCAAAGCACATAATGCTATTACAGCTAAAGTATGGGGAAACTGTAAACTTTTAATTGTACTATCTCTAAATCATACAAGGTTGCAAAGTAATTATAATTCAATACAATATGATTTTCTGGCTTCTTTAGTATTTACTACGTCACCACTGCGACAGACAAGTGGTACTCTATTACCGCGAGGGACAGTGATTGCAATCAGGACACACCCGGACAACACGACACATACGTCGTTCGGAAGTGTCAGCGAGCACACCTGTACCTACATAACACTTCAGTACTAGGCGTATATGGCCACCTTTCACAAGAAACTCAAATGCTGAGCCCGTCTCACCTCCGCAAACAGAAGGTCTCCGCACGGAACACCTCATGTGTCCGCCGACCGATTTACACCTTACCGTCCTCAACCCACCCGTATCGATGGTGAGTTAATGGGTCTCAACATCCCAGTTGTCAAGTTACATCAGTTTATTGGATTCCATATGTCCATTATATTGCCGGTACAATTCAAGCTTGTCCGAAGGGGCCGCATACGGACGGGCCTTAATCGACACAGGCAGGGCTATGCGACCGAGACTCAATTCTCGCCGCTTCCTATCCATTCCCTGCCCGGTCTCAGTTTCATTACATTATGTCATTTTCTATCTAACCAATCCTGTGAGATATGTCCTACATCTCTCGCGAGTAGATTCCAGCTACTCGACTTCTACCGGATTTCCTATGCATTAGCAAAGCAGTTACTATAGGTCAAACTGTAACTCGTTCCAACCAATCCATGGGATTTTTTTGGTCATGCAAGTGGAGTATCAATCACCCTATACGTAATGCACATATCAAACTTATGACGTAAGGTGATAAAGACTGTAAAAACTCTGTAAAGCTTTTAAATGTAAACCGGGGCTTGCCTTAGTTTGCGACTGAACAAATGTCAATTGTTAGGGCTTGATCTTCCTCCGGAGAACCTGCCATGGAACCTCAGTGGAAACACATCGGCCTTCTCCTCCAAGGGAAGCTCCTCGTCGATCACCTACCATCACCTTTCCTATCGACATGATATGCATATAAGTAATTAAGTAATTAAGTAATTTAAGAAAAGACTCCATGGGGTTGTGTAAACTCTAAGAATGAGGAGTTCGACTAGGAAGGACAGATATGCCTTTGTTGTGTGAATGAACAAAGGATGAAGTCAAGTGGTCATAGTAGTATCGAGATGTGAATTGAAAGGTGCAATGTAAGCACACATTGCAACTTGGCACTCAACACTCGACGCTATGCCACTCAAGGACGATACAGCTGAATGGTGTGAAAGTGTTGGACTGGTAGGGTAAGGATGACCTAAGAGTCAAGGTGGCATAGTAGTGTCGAGATAAGCACTGAAAGGTGCAATGTAATGACACATCACAATTTAGCACTCGACACTTGGAGCTATGTCGCACAAAGAGTGATAAGGTAGAATGTGAAGAAGTATAACTGGACTGTGTGATGTAAGGAAGACTAAGCGATCAAGATGGAGCATTGAAAGCTTAAGGCGTGAGTGAACTGTGCAACAAGAGTTTGTGACTTAGAAGTCGACCAATGAAGTTACACAAACTCATTAAGGAGTAAACCTAATTACGGGACAAGTGTGGTCGCAGGGTCCTGATAAGGATGAACCAGGGTGAAACCCTAGCGACACTTGGGAGTGAAGTGAGGTCAACATTGCTTGGACTCAAAGAGTCGTAACAAGCCCTGTTAATTTGATGTGAGTACCAAGACAACATTGAAATGACTTTTTGGTAAAGTAGTTTCTACGGCAAGCTTCTTGAGCATCGTTCAAGTGCTTACACGACACTATTGCAGTGTCCTTTGCAAGATTGTCCAGATGAGCTCGGTGAACTCCTAGAACTCGAACATGATGCGAGACCTTGTCATGACGATCATGCTTTGCCATCACGAGAAGATCGGATTAGCGAGGTCCACATCGACCCGGACTCGTCAAAGGGGTGAGCGGAATCTCGAACACCACTTCATGAGTCGAAGAGTTAGGGACTCGACTTAGTTGTCGACAAAAGACTCGACGAACCTACCGTCGATGAAGAGGTACACCTAGGTAAGCAATTCTGCGAGCGGAAAGGAAACGTCCTCGACACAACTAAGAAATTCTTATCCAAGGTTCCACTTGGACTAGTTCTCCTCGTCGGTCGCAACGTTCTCGCAGTATTCTACCCTAGGTCATCGGTGGTCACCAATACACTCGGTTTGACCTAGAAGGCATTTCATCTAGCATCTAGGCTACACCTAGGACTCGACGAGTCTCGCCTTGACCAAACCCTAATTTGTCTAAACGACCATCGACTGATGTGTCGTGGTCGTGTTCCAGTACCACGTACATCACATGTATCCTTCACCTCGATGCCAGGACACGATAACGGCTCGGAGCGTCACGACGACGTCATATGGTCAACGACGTCGACGCGGCTCATGGTGGAGCATCACGAGCACACACAGACAAGTTAACGCGATCCAAAGGACAAAGAAGGTCAACTTGGGGACTCCTATAGGAATGATATCAATGCGGAAACTGGATGTACGACTTGACGACACATGAGTAACCTTAGCGATCATGACGAACGGACGTCGGTGACATCAAGCAAGGTATTTCAGGGTAAGGCTCACCTTGTATGCATTTCGCCGAACATCTTGGGTGTGTACTTGATTTCCGTCGCTTCATCACCATTCAAAGGGTATCTTGGCACTTGGGCTTGTCGAGTTGCCACATCACCATACCCCTGCATCAAGACCAACTCTGAACATCAACGAAGTTGGTTCTTTCCTTGTGAACATTTCATCGAATACCTAGGCTGCAGTCACCGATCCAATCACTCTTGCAAAATAAGAGCTAACCTGGATCAATGGTCGATACCATTGTGTCAACGACGCGTTCTGGGATCTCATACATCACATACATCCCTCGCTTTGCTGGTTGGGTGCAACCATGGCGCGGAACGGGGCGACGATGTCGGGCGTCGACCACCGGTTGGGGCGCGGCAAGGCAGGGGCATGGTCAGCAGAAGGCGGCTATGGTGTGCAGGCTCGGCGTGTGCAATAGCGACCATGGCGTGCTGGAATTGGAACAGGGCACAAGCAGGATGGCACAGCCATGGTACGGGTGGTCGGCGTGGCGCAGCCTGCAGCGGCGGCTGGAACGCGACGCGCAGCAGTGGGATGGGCGCAGCGTCGGCAGCCAGGGGCACACAGCCGCAGGAGGACAAGGGGGCACAGTTGCCGGCGAGGCGATGCAGCAGCGTGGAGGGCGGTCGGCGAAGGAGCAGAACGGCGAGAGAAGCAAGCGCAGACCAAGGCGCGTCTGTGGGCGGCAAGCCGGAGCACGGGGACAGCACGGCAGCGCTGGGGCGCGGGCGCTGCTGGGACGCCGGCGAACGGACGGCCGGCGGGGTGGTGCGGCTCCGGGCGCGGGGCGCAGCAGCGCGGCATCGTCGGCGCGTGGACAAGCGCCGGAGGGAGGCGAGGAGCAGAGACGGCGCGAGTCGGCGAGCAGGGAGATGAGGCGTCGGGGCGGTGGAGCGCTCGCGAGCTGGTGGCGCCGTGGGCTGCCGAGCGCGGGGCTAGGCGCAGTCGCCGTGGACGGCCGACGGGAGGAGCCGGGGGCAAGGCACAGGTGGAGCACCGGCCAGGCCGAGCGGCGGCCGGCGTGGGGTGGCTCGGCCTGGCGACAAAGCGGCGCCAGGGAGGAGACGAGGAGGCGCGCGGACGGCGGTGCCGTGAGCGGCTGGCGGGGAGGCGCGCTCGAGCAGGGGAAGGCTGGCGGGGAGAAGGCGCGCGGGAGTGCCGTGGAGCGAGCGGTCGAGTGCGGTGATAAGGACGGGAGAGAAGGAGCCAATTTGGTTTTTGTGACCACTAGGATAAACATGACATGTGGGGTCACTTTTTCCTAGTACTGAGGATAAATATGATATGTGGGTCCCACTCTCTTCTCCCTCCTCTTTTCAAAATTCAAAAGGAGTTAACAGATAGGCTTCAAAAATAGTCAACTTTGGCCCAGTGACTAAATAAAATGTGGAGAATTTTAGGGTGCGATCAGATTTCAAAACTGAGCAAGTTGAATTTGAACTCAGGTTTGAATTTGAATTCAAGTGGTGACACTTGACTCAAGGAAATAAATAGTAGATTAGGTTGAAAAATCCTGAAACTTTGAAGTTAACCTTTTTGAACCATAAGGGACCTCAGGAAAAATTTGGAGTTGATTTGGACAAGGTTGAGCGCGAAGTTTAAATTTGAAGTCGACGTTGATTAAACTCTCAGTACGTGTCCAATAAATGGGAAACGTGCTTCAAAAATTTTTGAAACTTTTCCGAGAGTCCAATTGGAATATTAGAAGGTCATGGAAAAATTTACGGCATGAGATTTGAATATTTTTGAATGTCCCATTTTAGGGTTGAAATAATTCCTATTAAGATTTTAAGTTTTAACAAGTCCATATTTGTAGTGAACATGGGTTAACGCACGTGATACATGTGAGTTTGGATTTCTAAGTTCATTTTCAAAAATTTTTTAGTTCACATTTTTACATTTTTGTTCTTCCGAAAAGCGGGCTTTTACAATCCTTCCCCCTTAAAGGAATCTCGTCCCGAGATTCTAAGGAAGAGAGAAAGTTAGGCCGAGTTGTTGATGAGACAACCATCTCCTGGCATGTGATTGGAGAAAGAGACTCTTCGTCTTCTTATTGCATCTATGGTTTGGATGCTCGGCGTGACTGGGATCACACCGTAAAGTTTGTAGCTTAGAAAGCTATATTGATATATTGGGGTCTTCTTCTTTTCGTCAAAAGGAAGTAAGCTTCTGCATTGGAGGACTTTAGAACTCTAAGATAGTTAGGTGTTCTTAACTCTGGGTGTTTCTCTTACGAAGACTTTGCTGCCCTGGTCTTGTGGCTAAAGCAATGTCACCATCCATTACGAGTCAAGGAGTTCCAAGACCTGATAATTAACTGATAACCTCGCGAAAAGAAAGATGCAGGGTTTTAGCGAGGTCGAGAAGTCCATAGGAAGCTCCTCGCAACTAGAAACAATCAGTTTCCAGGACTCAAGTTGATTTGAGTTTCAACGGGTCAAGGACAAAGGCTCAACTTTGTTTTGGTCACAAGGTGTTAAGTGGTTTCCCTTGTGCCACTCAAGATAATGAAACAAGTCGAAGGCGTTGCGAATGATAAAGTTGATCACAACTCAAAATTGTGAGACACAACATAGGTATTTGAATGGGGTCATATATTCTTGCTCAAAACTCATTAGTAATTACGTTTCATGATGCATCACAAGTGGAATAATGTTATGCATTAATGATGCAACGCTGGCCAGCTAGAAATGTAGACGGTATGATGCATTCATTATTATGCTTTGAGCAAAAATAGGTAGGACAATCCAAACACAGTCAGAAGTATACCAAATACAGGAGGATTGAATAAACTTGGTCATGAAAGGCGCTAGACAAGACTTGCTACTTTCATATCTCTACCAAGTTCGATGGTTTCAAGGTAAAAGTATTAGCAAGGAATGGTGAGGTTCATCTCAAGGCAACGGAGTGTACAAAATGGAACAAGGTGATTGAACTTCTTGTTGATCGGAAGTTCCCTAAAGCTTGTTAATCATAACTTACAGGTAGTTGTGGTTCCATAACAAAGGGTCAGTTTTTTTTTTCATCTCGTAGTTTTCTTAAAGTACTATGTCTACCCCTTAAAAGGTGCGGTAGGGTTGCCTTCAGAAGTGGCAAAGAGAGTAACCTTTGAAGAGTAAGGTTCCCCTCACTTCCGTAGGTTGCACTAAGTGGTTGACAAGGTACTGTGCTAGGCACGACCTTGGTTAGTAATCCACGTTCTTGCTAAAGAATCTCCAGCTCATACTACTCACTTATGGCTTCTCGTCTCAAAGACTGAAGCAAAGGAGTGGTTTAGCGTGAAGAATCAACTGACTCCTTTAACTCGTTGATCGAATTCCACAAGAAACGGGGTTCAAGGTGATCCGTTACTTAAGCTTCACATTGACTTAATGAGTCAATGTTGTACTCGGTCCTACTTACTTGAGCATTGCTCCCAGCACGTTGGTTCGGTGCCGATGTACCTTGGTATGACACCTAGGTGTACGTAACACTTCAATTACTAGATGAACTCCTTCCCCCTTAAGATTCAAGCTAGGTGAGCAAGAAACTTACTCCAAGCAATATTTATGGGGAGGGTCGTCCAACTAAGGGAAGTGTCATACATGCTCAATGCACAATTAAAGTGTGAGATGCAAGGTTGCATAGTCAAAACACTAGCATGTGCATCCGAGCAAAAAGGGATTTGCCTTAGTGTAATACTCAACTCTAAAGGCAAATATTGTTGGGTCGCAACACCTGGGATGTTATGAAACTCCTCGATTTGAACTCGAGAACCAAATCCATAAACACCCTGAAGGGTCATCACCCGGGTAAATCCTGGTGGAGGATGAACAGCTTGGACGCAACTTCGATTTTGGCCAAGTAAATGGCAAAATCAGGTCTTGAGGTGAACAACAAAGTTAAAGTACACTTCAATACCTTTCCAAAAAGTATTGGTTTGCCTCTAGATCATCTCTGGTTTGCAAGTTATGAAATTTTGAATTTAGCAGATTTCTCTGCACTTTCAGCAGAATCTGCTTAAACAGTAGCAGTTTTGATCTAAAGTTTTCAGGCTGTTCTGATGGAAATCTGGAAATATTATGATTTACAAAGTTGTATCCAATGTAATAAGCTTTCCAGAATGTACTTACTTGTCTTCATATCAGTTCTGGTTCAAAAGATATGAATTTTTGAAGTTGGGTAAAATTTCAGCATTCAGAATTGAATTCAGTTCAGATTGACCACTCTGTATTCAAACTCGATTTGGAATAGGTAGATGACCGATTCAGGTCTGGAGCCAATTGCAAAAATTGTAGCTGACTCTCTAACCTCTCCAACGGTTACTTGCGCGACACCATTGGATCAAGGGTCTGCGAGTTATGGATTAAATTCAGAGGTGTACAGATTGCTGTCCAGTTTGGGTATGCCTGGACAGTCTCTGCAATTATCCAAATTTCACCCATTTAGAAAAGGATTCTGGTCTGGTGTTGAACATAAAACATGTAGAGGACTTCCAAATCTTTCTAAAGAGTATTTACTTGCCCTCGTAGCATTTCTGGTTGAGAAGATACGGCATTTGCAAGTTGACAGTTTTTTTTTGAAATTTTGGACAGCACCTCCTTTGTTTAAGGCTGATTTTGTCCACAAATTTCAGATATACAAACATCAACATTTGCAAAAGTAACACATAGAAAACTTGTTGCATACATTCTCAAGATTCCAGAAATGAAACTTATGAAGCCTTTCTACAATTATACAGCGAGTTATGCGAGAAACAGTAACTGTATACAGGACGGTCCACTCGCTGTCCAGATTTGATCAAGTTTAGAAATCTGAAATTTTTTGTATGTTAAAGATGGATTCTGCCCTGAAGTTTTATAGAAATGTTGTAGAGGACTCTCTACACTTTCCAACCACATAAAGTAGGCCTGCATCAGTGAAGTATGCAGAAGGTTAAGATTCAATTGGTGAAGAGTTCAGATTCTGTCCCCTCTTCCGGGCTGTCAGAACCTCTTAAACGACAACTCAATTTAGACCTGGTTATTGCGAGTTTTAGCCTTCGTGTTGAATAGGAAGCTGGTAGAGGACTATTTAAGCTTTCCAGGCATGTATAAACATGCATAGTTTGCATTTCTAGTTTAAGAGTTATGTCCGTTCAAAGTTCAGAATTTTTCTGACTGTTTCAGATAGCACCTATATACATGTATTATCTTCAACTCTGTTTTCTAATTAGTTATAGGCTGAATTTGAGGTATCACTGAATAACAAAGTTGTAGAATAGCTTTTCCATTTTCCAGAAATGTATCATAATGGAATAGAAGAGCTTTCTTCAAGGAAATATGACAAAAGTTCAGATGCTGGTCCGTGTAGTTTCAGAACAGCAGCTGCTGTGATAATGGTGCATTTTCATCACCATAAAAGCATCTTTTGGCTTGGAGGTCAATAGGAAAATATTAGAAGACTCCAAAAGCTTTTCAAAAAGTATTCACTTGCCTCCAAAGCCCTCCAGGTTGAAGAGATATGGAATTTCAAAGTCAGGTCCATTCTGTTCGAAAACAGAACTCACCGGCTTCGAAACACAAGAATTTGGAAACAAACTCAAATTTTGAAACTTAGCTCAAAACTCAAGTCCGATGGCTAGAACTTGATTCACAACTAATCATTTTCTTTAGAACCAAATGGAATCTTAAAAGAGACTTGACGACCTTCTTATCCATAGCATATCACTATGGATCTTCAAACTTAACCAAAGTCTTACTCCGGCGAAGTCGAGCTAAACTCTCGCCAGGAGCAAAGAACTTTGGTTCACCTACTCTTGAAAAGAAAAATTTTAATTTGTCCACAAGATATCAGCAACTGATACTTGGACTCAATATGAATATGAAGTCATTTCTTTCATGGGGGATGGTCAAAGTATCAAGTGTGATACTGACGGTACTACGTGCCTTACTAAAAGAAAAGTCTAATCCGGTATATCCGGATACGTCTAGAGGTGGTCCTACTATCGGTCACTCGCAAACGTATTCTACACGGGTCGCTACCGGAGTTAGTGTACCTGCAGAAGACAAACAATCCCCTTTCACACCTTCACACCTCAAGGGCGGCACGGGGAAACACGACAGGCAGTCACAATAATATATATGAAAGTAAATGCATACGACTCTGGTGTGAGTCGCCCTCGAGCGAGGCCATGTCTCGAGGTACATGGCTGTAAATACGTCTGTACAGCAAAGACTCCCGTACGATCCGGCTTATACACGCTCAGGCATACATGTTTCGCATGATCCCATAGAACATGAATAGTTCTAGAGATGCACACTATCGGGTTATACACCACCCGACGGGGGCTCCCACTAATTTTGTGTCACGCTGGGGTACCGCGTGTCATATGTTCTCAGAAACATGGAAAGTTTCAGAGACTCATATTGACTTTCCGTGCTAAGCCACGGAAATTTCACATACCATATCTCGTATGCAGAGTTTACCGAGATTGATCCGCTCTCGGCGGCGTACCTTACCTCTTACCTTGAAGACAGAGCGTCGTTACAGAATAATATAACAAGTTAGTTCACCACCTTTATAACTTATACTAGTAATAGTCCTTAATGGGCATATAGCTAATCCTCACTCGACTACTTCAGAGTTTTTGAAAATAGGCTCTTTTTCGAGCGTGCTATTCCCAATGAAGCTCTGATACCATGTCTGTGGGGACCGGAGTCCACACATCCGATGATCTCATTGGGTGGTGCCGTGCGATGCGGCACCTAACAGCACACACGAAAAGGATACCAAAATATATAAAGTTTTCATTTCATAATAAGAAGAGTTTACAAAAGAGTGTACAACAAGGGTACACACGCAGCGGAAAATACATACTCAAAATCTCACCTAACTAAGCAGGAGAGAAGACGTCCATGCCCTAGGACGATTCTCACTAGCAACACGAAGAACATACAGCAGCGGCGTGGCTCACATGAGATTTATCTCGACACCTCGAGTCTCATGTACAACCTGAACAGCAGAAATAAAACTAATACCTGCAAAAATCGTTAAAGCGCAAACGTGAGCATAAGGCTCAGCAAGACTTAACCGTCTCACTAGACATATGCAAGGGGACACTAAACATAGGTAAGGAATAGCATAAATGGACTCGCCTACAAGTGGATCCTTATAATCAAGTTTTAAGTAGCAAATGACATTCTCCGAGCACGGCACATCATGGGCTCCACAATCAAACAAGAAACGCTTTACCGATGATATGACATGCCCAAAGCACATAATGCTATTACAGCTAAAGTATGGGGAAACTGTAAACTTTTAATTGTACTATCTCTAAATCATACAAGGTTGCAAAGTAATTATAATTCAATACAATATGATTTTCTGGCTTCTTTAGTATTTACTACGTCACGACTGCGACAGACAAGTGGTACTCTATTACTGCGAGGGACAGTGATTGCAATCAGGACACACCCGGACAACACGACACATACGTCGTTCGGAAGTGTCAGCGAGCACACCTGTACCTACATAACACTTCAGTACTAGGCGTATATGGCCACCTTTCACAAGAAACTCAAATGCTGAGCCCGTCTCACCTCCGCAAACAGAAGGTCTCCGCACGGAACACCTCATGTGTCCGCTGACCGATTTACACCTTACTGTCCTCAACCCACCCCTATCGATGGTGAGTTAATGGGTCTCAACATCCCAGTTGTCAAGTTACATCAGTTTATTGGATTCCATATGTCCATTATATTGCCGGTACAATTCAAGCTTGTCCGAAGGGGCCGCATACGGACGGGCCTTAATCGACACAGGCAGGGCTATGCGACCGAGACTCAATTCTTGCCGCTTCCTATCCATTCCCTGCCCGGTCTCAGTTTCATTACATTATGTCATTTTCTATCTAACCAATCCTGTGAGATATGTCCTACATCTCTCGCGAGTAGATTCCAACTACTCGACTTCTACCGGATTTCCTATGCATTAGCAAAGCAGTTACTATAGGTCAAACTGTAACTCGTTCCAACCAATCCATGGGATTTTTTTGGTCATGCAAGTGGAGTATCAATCACCCTATACGTAATGCACATATCAAACTTATGACGTAAGGTGATAAAGACTGTAAAAACTCTGTAAAGCTTTTAAATGTAAACCGGGGCTTGCCTTAGTTTGCGACTGAACAAATGTCAATTGTTAGGGCTTGATCTTCCTCCGGAGAACCTGCCATGGAACCTCAGTGGAAACACATCGGCCTTCTCCTCCAAGGGAAGCTCCTCGTCGATCACCTACCATCACCTTTCCTATCGACATGATATGCATATAAGTAATTAAGTAATTAAGTAATTTAAGAAAAGACTCCACGGGGTTGTGTAAACTCTAAGAATGAGGAGTTCGACTAGGAAGGACAGATATGCCTTTGTTGTGTGAATGAACAAAGGATGAAGTCAAGTGGTCATAGTAGTATCGAGATGTGAATTGAAAGGTGCAATGTAAGCACACATTGCAACTTGGCACTCAACACTCGACGCTATGCCACTCAAGGACGATACAGCTGAATGGTGTGAAAGTGTTGGACTGGTAGGGTAAGGATGACCTAAGAGTCAAGGTGGCATAGTAGTGTCGAGATAAGCACTGAAAGGTGCAATGTAATGACACATCGCAATTTAGCACTCGACACTTGGAGCTATGCCGCACAAAGAGTGATAAGATAGAATGGTGAAGAAGTATTACTGGACTGTGTGATGTAAGGAAGACTAAGCGATCAAGATGGAGCATTGAAAGCTTAAGGCGTGAGTGAACTGTGCAACAAGAGTTTGTGACTTAGAAGTCGACCAATGAAGTTACACAAACTCATTAAGGAGTAAACCTAATTACGGGACAAGTGTGGTCGCAGGGTCCTGATAAGGATGAACCAGGGTGAAACCCTAGCGACACTTGGGAGTGAAGTGAGGTCAACATTGCTTGGACTCAAAGAGTCGTAACAAGCCCTGTTAATTTGATGTGAGTACCAAGACAACATTGAAATGAATTTTTGGTAAAGTAGTTTCTACGGCAAGCTTCTTGAGCATCGTTCAAGTGCTTACACGACACTATTGCAGTGTCCTTTGCAAGATTGTCCAGATGAGCTCGGTGAACTCCTAGAACTCGAACATGATGCGAGACCTTGTCATGACGATCATGCTTTGCCATCACGAGAAGATCAGATTAGCGAGGTCCACATCGACCCGGACTCGTCAAAGGGGTGAGCGGAATCTCGAACACCACTTCATGAGTCGAAGAGTTAGGGACTCGACTTAGTTGTCGACAAAAGACTCGACGAACCTACCGTCGATGAAGAGGTACACCTAGGTAAGCAATTCTGCGAGCGGAAAGGAAACGTCCTCGACACGACTAAGAAATTCTTATCCAAGGTTCCACTTGGACTAGTTCTCCTCGTCGGTCGCAACGTTCTCGCAGTATTCTACCCTAGGTCATCGGTGGTCACCAATACACTCGGTTTGACCTAGAAGGCATTTCATCTAGCATCTAGGCTACACCTAGGACTCGACGAGTCTCGCCTTGACCAAACCCTAATTTGTCTAAACGACCATCGACTGATGTGTCGTGGTCGTGTTCCAGTACCACGTACATCACATGTATCCTTCACCTCGATGCCAGGACACGATAACGGCTCGGAGCGTCACGACGACGTCATATGGTCAACGACGTCGACGCGGCTCATGGTGGAGCATCACGAGCACACACGGACAAGTTAACGCGATCCAAAGGACAAAGAAGGTCAACTTGGGGACTCCTATAGGAATGATATCAATGCGGAAACTGGATGTACGACTTGACGACACATGAGTAACCTTAGCGATCATGACGAACGGACGTCGGTGACATCAAGCAAGGTATTTCAGGGTAAGGCTCACCTTGTATGCATTTCGCCGAACATCTTGGGTGTGTACTTGATTTCCGTCGCTTCATCACCATTCAAAGGGTATCTTGGCACTTGGGCTTGTCGAGTTGCCACATCACCATACCCCTGCATCAAGACCAACTCTGAACATCAACGAAGTTGGTTCTTTCCTTGTGAACATTTCATCGAATACCTAGGCTGCAGTCACCGATCCAATCACTCTTGCAAAATAAGAGCTAACCTGGATCAATGGTCGAAACCATTGTGTCAACGACGCGTTCTGGGATCTCATACATCACATACATCCCTCGCTTTGCTGGTTGGGTGCAACCATGGCGCGGAACGGGGCGACGATGTCGGGCGTCGACCACCGGTTGGGGCGCGGCAAGGCAGGGGCATGGTCAGCAGAAGGCGGCTATGGTGTGCAGGCTCGGCGTGTGCAATAGCGACCATGGCGTGCTGGAATTGGAACAGGGCACAAGCAGGATGGCACAGCCATGGTACGGGTGGTCGGCGTGGCGCAGCCTGCAGCGGCGGCTGGAACGCGACGCGCAGCAGTGGGATGGGCGCAGCGTCGGCAGCCAGGGGCACACAGCCGCAGGAGGACAAGGGGGCACGGTTGCCGGCGAGGCGATGCAGCAGCGTGGAGGGCGGTCGGCGAAGGAGCAGAACGGCGAGAGAAGCAAGCGCAGACCAAGGCGCGTCTGTGGGCGGCAAGCCGGAGCACGGGGACAGCGCGGCAGCGCTGGGGCGCGGGCGCTGCTGGGACGCCGACGAACGGACGGCCGGCGGGGTGGTGCGGCTCCGGGCGCGGGGTGCAGCAGCGCAGCGTCGTCGGCGCGTGGACAAGCGCCGGAGGGAGGCGAGGAGCAGAGACGGTGCGAGTCGGCGAGCAGGGAGACGAGGCGTCGGGGCGGTGGAGCGCTCGCGAGCTGGTGGCGCCGTGGGCTGCCGAGCGCGGGGCTAGGCGCAGTCGCCGTGGACGGCCGACGGGAGGAGCTGGGGCCAAGGCACAGGTGGAGCACCGGCCAGGCCGAGCGGCGGCCGGCGTGGGGTGGCTCGGCCTGGCGACAAAGCGGCGCCAGGGAGGAGACGAGGAGGTGCGCGGACGGCGGTGCCGTGAGCGGCTGGCGGGGAGGCGCGCTCGAGCAGGGGAAGGCCGGCGGGGAGAAGGCGCGCGGGAGTGCCGTGGAGCGAGCGGTCGAGTGCGGTGATAAGGACGGGAGAGAAGGAGCCAATTTGGTTTTTGTGACCACTAGGATAAACATGACATGTGGGGTCACTTTTTCCTAGTACTGAGGATAAATATGATATGTGGGTCCCACTCTCTTCTCCCTCCTCTTTTCAAAATTCAAAAGGAGCTAACAGACAGGCTTCAAAAATAGTCAACTTTGGCCCAGTGACTAAATAAAATGTGGAGAATTTTAGGGTGCGATCAGATTTCAAAACTGAGCAAGTTGAATTTGAACTCAGGTTTGAATTTGAATTCAAGTGGTGACACTTGACTCAAGGAAATAAATAGTAGATTAGGTTGAAAAATCCTGAAACTTTGAAGTTAAACTTTTTGAACCATAAGGGACCTCAGGAAAAATTTGGAGTTGATTTGGACAAGGTTGAGCGCGAAGTTTAAATTTGAAGTCGACGTTGATTAAACTCTCAGTACGTGTCCAATAAATGGGAAACGTGCTTCAAAAATTTTTGAAACTTTTCCGAGAGTCCAATTGGAATATTAGAAGGTCATGGAAAAATTTACGGCATGAGATTTGAATATTTTTGAATGTCCCATTTTAGGGTTGAAATAATTCCTATTAAGATTTTAAGTTTTAACAAGTCCATATTTGTAGTGAACATGGGTTAACGCACGTGATACATGTGAGTTTGGATTTCTAAGTTCATTTTCAAAAATTTTTAAGTTCACATTTTTACATTTTTGTTCTTCCGAAAAGCGGGCTTTTACATTGCCGGTCCTTGTTCCTTCACACCCAATTCTTTTAGAATGGTTTGAACTCAAATCACTTATGTTGTAGCATTGGCAAGTGATTTATACTCAAGTTCGGTACTGTAATGTGACACTGTTGGTTGTTTCTTTGGGCTCCAAGAAACAAGATTCATTCCCAAATAAATACCAAAGGCACCTGTTGATCGTCTATCATTCGGGCAACCAGCCCAATCCACATCTGAGTAAGCACTCACCTGCAGAGCACTGTTTTTAACAAACCGTATGCCAAAATTGATAGTCCCTTGCACGTACCTTAATATTTTTTCACCATACTTAAATGCGTCGAGGTTGGTTTATGTAGGAATTGACATGCCTTATTAACAGAATACGCCAAGTCTAGTCTTGTGAGAGTAAGATATTGCAAAGCACCGACTATGCTTCTGTATCTTGTTATTTCCTCATCTTTAAGAGGCTCCCCATTGTGTGCCGAAACTTTCTCACTGGTGGAAATTGGCGTGGTGACAGCCTTGCATTTTTCCATGTCTGCCTTACGTATGATTTCTGAAGCATACTTCTTTTGATTTAATAGTATTCCTCATTTTACCTTAGAAACTTCCATCCCAAGGAAATAATGCAACTCACCTAAATCTTTGTATGCAAAATCTTTTCTCAAATCAGTGAGCACGACTTCTATTGCCTGTTGTGAGGAGCTTACAGCAGTAATATCATCAACATAAATTAATAAGTATATTGTGATCTTGCCTTTGTTGTAGATGAACAGTGTTGTATCTCCTTTTGATGGTACAAAACCGAGGTGCAAGAGTTTAGAGCTCAACTTGGAGTATCATACCCTTGGTGATTGTTTTAATCCATAAAGTGTCTTGTCCGCCAATTTACACACATAATCAGGGTGTGTTATGTCTTCATACCCGGGTGGCTGTTTCGTAAATACTTCCTCCTCTAAATCTCCATGCAAATAGGCATTCTGAACATCAAATTGTCTCAAGCACCAATTATTAGTAATTGCAACAGAAAAAACAATTCTAATTGTTGCTGCCTTCACAACGGGACTAAATGTATCCTCATAGTCTATGTCATACCGTTGTTTAAACCCTTTAGCAACCAGCTGTGCCTTATATCTCTCAATGGTGCCATCTGCATTTCTTTTTATTTTAAAGACCCATTTTGAATCAATCACGTTACCTATTCCTTTCCTTGGTACAAGGTGCCACATTTGATTATTTTGCAAGGCTTGAAACTCGATGTCCATTGCTTGCCTCCAGTTTTTTCAGACAATGCTTGCTTCAGATCATACACTTCTCCTGTAGGGGCTGTCAAACAAACGAAATCAGATCCAAAATTCTTAGGCTTAGTGATTTTATTTTGTAACCTGGTTCTGGGCCTTGAAGGCATGCTGGCAACTGCATGATCTTTGGATCCGCCTGATGCAGATGATCCCGCATCTGCTTGCTGCAACGGTTCTGCATGGTGGTTCTGATCTTCTGTGGCACGCGATGCGTCTTCAGTGTTGCCCCCAATCATTGGTGCCATAGAAGATCCTTTGGTGCGGTGGTTGGGGTGCGGGGCGGGTTCAGTCTGCACTGGTGTAGTCGTGTCGAGTGCAGACTCTGGCTCTTGCTGCGGCGCCGAAAGTGAGGCCGACCCGGGCATCATGACGGTTGTCTGGCGCGGCACAAGAGAGAAGGCTGATTCCCTCTTAGCCTGGCGCACCACGCGATCCAAGGTGGATGGTGCCTACTGCTCCCCCGCCCGGATGAGAGAATCACCTGCGGGATTTGAGCCGGGATCAACGGCGCCATCTTTTGCTGCTGAACTGTCTGTTGCTTGCATAAAATCACAGCTTTCTCCACCAGATGACTTAGATAACTTTGCTGATTCAGCATTATTTCCTGGATGAAAATTATTATGTGGAATTACTTGCGGTCCTGCGTATGGGACCAAAGTTGGATAAAGGAGATTAAGCTCGCATCTTAATAATGCGCCTGCATTAGCATTAAGCTGTTTAAATGAAAAAACAGTTTCATCGAAAATAACATCTAGTGAGATGTAGATTCGACCAGTTGAAATATCCAGGCACTTATACCCTTTGTGAAGCATGCTATAGCCTAGGAAGGCGCATTGTTTTGAACGGAAAGCTAATTTGTGAGTGTTGTATGGTCGCAGGTTGGGCCGACACGCACACCCAAATATTTTTAGCCATAGATAATTTGGTTTGATATGAAAAAGTCTCCCTAGTGGTTTTTAATAGGTGATAACCTTGGATGGGGTCCTGCTGATAGGGTAGACAGTAGTGGAAAACGCCTCATCCCAATATTTCAGGGGCATATTGGCTCGGACTAATAGGGTCAGGCCAACTTCTACTATGTGCCTGTGCTTGCATTCCGCAGGCCTGTTTTGCTGATGTGTATGCGGGCACGACACAAGGTGTGAGATCACAATCTGAGAAAAAAAGGAACTCTATTTGAGATACTCTCCACCCCAGTCAGTTTGCATGGCAATTATCTTCCTATCAAACATGCGTTCAACCATCAGTCTAAACTCATGAAACTTCTTAAAAACATCTGACTTATGCTGGATAAAATAGATCCATGTGAATTTGCTAAAATCATCAATTTAGCTCACATAGAATTTGTTTCTACCAATGGAGGTAGGAGCAGGACCCCAAACATCAGAAAAGACTAATTGAAGTGGAGCATGAGAGACACTACTAGACTTTGGAAAAGGAAGTTGATGACTCTTTCCTTGTTGATAAGCACTACAGATGCGAGCTATAGAAGATTCTAAAGAACAAGGAAGCTTATTATTTTCTACTACTTTATTGACTACCGCCATTGATGGATGACCCAATCTGCCATGCCATCTTTCTGTAGATGGTTTTGACACCATGAATGCACATTATGTTGATGAGTTTTGCAGGGATGGCCATGGATAGGGTCCCTCCTTACACTTGCCTTGAAGGAGAACTTTCTTCGAAATTCGATCCTTTACCAAGAAATATTGAGAGTGAAATTCCAAGAAAATAGGATTATCAGTGGTTAAACCATGAACAAAAAGAAGATTCTTTGTGGTGGTGGGAACATGAAGGATATTTTTGAGATGAATCTGGTGAGCAGGGACTTGCAAAATAGAATTACCAACATAATAAATTTTCATACCTGATCCACTTGCAGTGTGAACTCTCTCTTGGCCAGTGTACTTTTCTTTGGTGGTGAGCTTGTCAAGCTCACCAGTTATATGATCCATAGCACCTGTATCCATATACCAGTTGGTGTCCACACCATAAGATGTCACAATATAAGCTGTTGTTGCATTATTTGCTGATTTCTCCCCTGGCCTGAGTTCTCTGTCAAATCTTCTATAGCACCTCACAATCGTGTGTCCAACCTTATCACACAGTTGGCACATTGGTTTTCCTTCTGTTGAGCCCCTGCCCTGTCCTCTTCCACGCCTAGGGCCTCCTCTGTTCGTGCGTCCTCCTCTACCGCGGTTGCCACCTCCACGGGTGGCACTGTTTGCTTGATATTGTTTCTAAATTTCCCTTTCAAGGCGTGCCTCTGTGGCCAACATCTGGGCAAACAAGTCAGAAAGAGAGATTGGTTCAAATCGAGTACTTACATTCTCCACGAGCGAATTGTGTTCCAAATCCAAGCCTGCTAATATGTATGCCACCACGTCGTCATCTTCAAATTTCTTGCCTTCCGCTGCCATCTCATCGGTGTACTCCTTCATCTTCGAGAAGTAGACAAGAATAGTCATATCTCCTTTTCTTGTGCTTGATAGTTTCGCACGCAAATGCATTATGCATGCTCTTGACTGGGAGGCAAAACGCTCATGAATTGCTTGCCATATGTCGATCGACGTTGAGAACATGGCAACTTGTGCCAGCACCTCTTTAGAAAGAGAAGAATTCAAGTAGCTCAACAGTTGTTGGTCTTCAATCATCCAAGTTGTGAACTTAGGGTTCGACTCTCTCGCTTTGGTGTTGTACAACCTCTCCACTTCGATTTCTTTTGCTGGTCTTGGCTTTGATCCATCGAGGAAGCCATAGAGCTGCGCTCCTCGTATTGCTGGCAGGACTTGCGCTTTCCATAGAAGGAAATTGTCGCGGGTAAGCTTCTAAACATGATGAGCGAGGGTATTGAACCACGTCGAGGAGATGCACTCATGGAGGACGAACTCATAGTCTCATTGGAGATGGTTCGGCTCTGGTTACCATGTTAAACTGGATGGAAACTTTGCATTGGCTTAGCCGCACAGCCTACGTGTTGATTATAGCAACAAGTACATATAAGGGGCGGCCATGTACAGAGGATAAAGATATGGTGCGACCGAACACCTGTGTTGTGATTCTAATCACAACAAACTAACCTCCTAGAATAGATTAGACCGGATAGAATACAAAAGATAAGCTTACAACTTAAGAGCTAAGCCAATATCTATCTAGGAGTCCTTCACGAATACGTAGAAACTTCCTGTCAACTTGATCTTCACGTCTCTTCACATCATGGCCATTATTGCATGCGCTGTTGCTTTATCTCTACACCAACACTTCATCCTTTAATATTCCTAACACGGCCTACCATGGACGACGTCAATCGCATGGTGCCCTCTCTAGCCCCCTCCATCAAGGGGACATCGGACAGGGGAAGGCGCCACATGTCGTCTGTCCTTGATGGCGACCAGAAGATAGCTCGCGGGCAGCGCATTTCCTTCTCGCTCGTGAAGCTCTAGAAGCACGACCCACCAAACAGGGATGGCGAGGACTGGGTAGCCGTCGTTCCTAGGTTTTTTTTATTTTACCATCATTTATTAATCATTTAATATTAATAACATCCGTTTTTTTTTTTTTGCAAAAATAGCATACTTGTTGTACACCTGATGGACAGCTGGGCCACATGGTAGGTCAGTTGTCCACCTGGTCTGGTGGACGACAGGCTCGCGTGCCATACTATGTGAGACCCCATCGTCCACCTTGTGGACGATTGGCCTACGTGACATGTCATATTTGATTGTGTACGACAACATTTAAGATTAATTTTTCTTAAAAATGTATTCAATTTTGATAGTAATTTAAAAATATTTAGAGGTATATTTGAGAGATGTTGTTATAGAAGTAATCAAAGACTATGATAGGATGTGTTCAACAAAGTTACCTGGAGAGGACGGAGCGGTGTACGCGCATGAAAGCTTTTCTTATGTCTGCGGAAATCTGTGTAGTGCACTACATAAGAAAGGCTTATACGAGACGGGCCTGAACGAAGAAGGGAGACGAACAAACTGTGCGTCTTCGTCGTCGCGTCTCGCATTACATTAGCATCAGAGACGGACTTCAAGGCGCATCGTCGACCGAACTAGGTGCGAGACACGCTCAAAAGAAGCATGTCTCCTTTCTTTTTGTCATAACTGACGATCTTTATGGTGTCATTGAAGACGCCGCTGGCGCGTGTCGCCCACCAGCTTACAAGTGTGATAGGCCTTACAAAGCACGTCACAGATATATTGACTAATCTAAGATGCTCTATTATGTACCGCGTCGCGGATTCATTAACTTATGTGAGACGGGCTTTATAGAAGCTTGTCTCCTTTATTTGGGTTATCCGAGACGCTCTCTGCTACAACTCATCGCGGATTGTTTACAGGCACTATTATTAGGAGCTAGCCAGGATTTGGCAGCCGTATTACCAGTATTAGCAACATACTGTTCATGAACATATGCATATACAAAATTATCACACGTTAAATTATAATGACCAATCAAATATTACCAAAGTGTCAATCGTGGTTATCAAGTATACTAATTACACAACAAAGATTGTTCATCCTGATTATAATGTAACTAATTACACACATCATAACTGTCATCATTTAATCTTGTATACCGTAATGAATATTCTTCCGATCAATGACTTCATTGACGATGAGCCTTCATAGCCTCTAATGCTCCGATTGAGACATCCTAAAATTCAACTATAATAAACACAAGAACAATTTGGTATACAATTGTAATAAACACAGGAACTGTTAGTGAATCGAGAACAGGGCTTACTTGTAGCACATGCAGTTGGTGAGCATCTGCAAGGCATCAACAGAGAAATTGTTCTTATGGTAAAGGACATGGTGGTGAGCTGGTTTGCTTGTCCCCTAAAAAAACAAACAATTTACATTCTACTAATGCTTTTATAGCCTGATATTAAAAACTCGTGAGAGAAACACCGATTATCGCATAGGTACCTTGATTCCAGCATGGCTGCAGAGGTAGAAATCAAACTCAGTTGGATGGCAAATGCTAGTGTCAGCCACAGTTCCTGCAATTTCAAGGGTTTGTGAATCATAATTTATTATACATTGATAGTCCAAACAAAGACATTACTTCTGAATTGGACATAAACAAGGAAGATGAATGTATACTGTAATGAAAATTCTCCCTTTGGATCAACGACTTCATTATAGATGAGCCTTCATTGAACATCCTCAAATTCAATAAAATCACTGAAATGCACGCTCTGAGGGCAGGGTCGAGGTGGCGGCGTACTCAGGGGACAGGGGACGCGGCAGCGTGCTCCGGGACGCGCTGGCGGAGGCGCCGGAGTGGCGGTTCCTCAACTCTCTGATGACAGCAGGCCGGCGTGCTCTGGGGACACAGAGAACATACCGATTACCGAGGTCGGGATTGAGGCAACGACATGCTCTTGGGACACAGGACGAGGCGACGTGCTCCAGCATGCTCAACTCTCTGATGACGAAGGTCGGGGTTTATGGCAGGGTAGGGGTCCACGTCAGCAGCACCACAATGATGTAGAGCGAGTTGAGAGAGAGGGACGGTGGCGGCGTGCTCTGGGGACAGGGGACGAGGAAGCATGCTCTAGCGTGCTCAACTCTTTGATGACGCGAAGGTTGGGTCGACGGCGGCGGTGTGCTCTAGTTCTGCGGTATATAGGTCGAGAGAGCGCGCGAAAGCTAAAAATTTCCGCCAAATGTTGGGAGAGAGCGCGCGATGGACAAAAATTTTCGGCATAAATCGGAGACGCGCCAACAGAATATGCGTCTCGCATTAGCTCTTCGTCAGGAATTGGAGACGGGCATATATAATGCCCGTCTCGCACTATTTTGTCGGTAGAACGGGCATCCAGTATGCGAAAGATGCGCTGATTGGAGACGGGCAAACGGAAGACGCGTCTTATATTATTTTGATGCCCCAGACACCCCGGAGTGCCCTAGATGCGCCACGGTGTACTGAAGCCACTAACAACATCCAGGACATTCCGGCGTGTCCAACTAGCAACTATGCGCAATGCCTTTTCTGATCGTTGCATTGCGCTCAACTTTCTGAGGTGGAACAAAAGATCTTCGCCATAAACAGGAGACGAGCCAATTGAAGGCGTGTCTCGCATTAATTTGTGGTCAAACGGGCATGCCGTATGTCAAAGATGTACCACGGTATGCTTGATCCAGGAACACCTTTGGCATCCGGGCATGTTCAATTGTCAACTGTATGCAATGCCTTATACAATCGTTGCAACGTGCTCAGCTTTACAAGGTGGGACAAAAACGGAATCTCTCATGCTCTCTGGACATTGCCACTCGAACGAAATCGTGAACCGTTGCAGGGATAAACAAACGCAATAACATTGCAATTCACAGATTAATTAGAATTCAGGGATAAAAAAACACAATGTCATTGCAATTTAGAGATAATTTGCAACTAAATGAATTTTATAGTTCATACATTGTGTGCCTTCTAAACTAATTTTGAATCTAAACTTATTCCTAAAGCTCCCGTCGATCAATCTAAACTGTATCGTGCAGCTTGCTCCCGAACACGTCTCTTATATTCCCCTGGATCCTAAAAATATTGGCATTCTTTTAAATTAACAAATGTCAAAGGAGGAATGAATAACCTACTCAAATGTCACTAACTCAAAGTGTCATCTAACCTTGATAAGTAGATTATAGCAATCATTTTCAACATCGGGTGCATTTGGCTGATGCAACAAACGCTGAACTTCAAGTAGTATAGTTTTGATTGTAAAACTAGTCCATCACCCCTACGAAATATAATTTAAGCAACATAAGAAACCAGTTCAAATAAGTTCAGCAACAATTAAGTACTAATTACACGAGCAAAATTGGTCTATCTTACAGTCTCTTGATCAAGAATCCCGATGCAGAGTGCTCCTGAGCGATGGATATTTGGGTGAAAGAACCCAGTTGGAAAGGCGCATCTTGGAGGCACCAAGGGATAGTCCTCAGAGAAGGAGATTGCTAGGGGTAGTAACCACCTTCCCATTCAGTCTACAAAGGAAATTCATTAATAGGAGGACGATGGTTAAAATAATATTGTGCTAGTTATTCATGACTTACCCCTTCTTTACTGGGGACGATGCACTGCCACTTCAATAAATCTTCCGATTCAGGCTTTGCAAAGAAACCCTACGCAGAGAAACTGAAAATACCAAAAACAAACAAGACAGAAAAACAAAACTATAGCTAAGTTCATCAGTCCATTGCAGATCTACATATAAACAACCATGCGACCGGTGTGCCATATGTACATACATGCGGATGGTTCTTGTGCCATGCTAAGCGCTCCTCCTTCAATTGGCTACGCGCCAAGCCGATACCATCCATGAACAGTGATGATGACGAGTGTCGGTGTTTGGATCCGGCAGATCTCTCGACACTACCTTTGGTAGATCGAGGGGTTTTAGTTCGGTGAAGGGCGCGCAGAGATTCAAGAAGGTGAAAGACAAGTGTACACAGAGATTTACGTGGTTCGGGCCGCCTGAGCGTAATATCCTACTCCACGGTGTGTGTTGGTGATGTATTAAGCACGTGAGTCTAGAAGAAGCTCCAGAAGAAGAAGCTCGTCTAGCTCAGGGAGTTCAGTAGTGGTCTGGAACCGTCCCTTGTGTATCGTCGACCAGTCCTTTTATAGTACAAGGACTGGTCGTTACAACATTAGCCTGGACCGACAGGTGGCTGCAGCGGTTACACATGCTTGATACACAATAAAAGGGGTTAATTACTCTTAATAGCCTGGTAACGGGCCTTAACAGTGCCGTTACCAGTATTAAGGGCCATCCAATCGTGTGTCATTAATATGGTATTACTGACACTTAATCGAGTCTTGAAGTCTTTGATTGATCCTTGAAGGTCCGAAGCCATTGGGGGGTCCACCGGCCTGATAGTTGAAGTTGAAGGTCCGGTGGTTGCCACGTGGTAGCTCTGGAGCTTACCGTCATGGACGGGGTAGGTCCGGTGCTGTTGGACACATGTCAGTATCGGAGCTTCCCTCTGTCTGGGGTTAGGTCCGGGGGTCCCATATTGGTGTTCTGACCGGAGCTTCCCATGTGTGTGTGATAGCTCCGGTCTTGTGATACACGTGGCGGCCCTGGGACTAACCATGTCAGGGAAGCAGGTCCGGCTACACCTGACATGTGGGGCCTTCGGAGGTCTTCAAATCTGGTAGATGGAGTTTCCTTGTGATCTTTGCAATCCCATAGGGTATCTGGTACGGAGGGTACCGACAGTGGCCCTCTAGACTCACCTCCAGGAGAGACCTTTTGGATGAAGTCATTTCACCGGAGGTGGGTTCATTCTTCAGTTCTGAACCGTGTCTTCAAGGGTCTTTGGTTGTGCCGTTGG
The DNA here is from genome assembly GCA_036927565.1 of Tuctoria greenei. Taxonomy (NCBI): domain Eukaryota; kingdom Viridiplantae; phylum Streptophyta; class Magnoliopsida; order Poales; family Poaceae; genus Tuctoria; species Tuctoria greenei. Next base: position 22,034,970 of record JAYESD010000011.1, on the reverse strand, counting down.
CGGTAGTTCGCAGTTAAACTTCCGCCGCGTGCCGTATCTAGGAGGCAAGAGGTGAGATCTCAGCGTGCGGATCTCACACAATTGAAGGTCGCCAGTTCCTGATACGAAAATTGTATTGGTTCCGCTCACCCTGTCAGACCACCGACTTTGGGTTTCCCGCCTTTCATGATGACAACCGTTCGCCTGGGGTAAGAACCTCGACTTGATCGTTTGGGAGGCCCTGGGCCCGCTTGTCATTGGCGGGGTGAAATTTTTGACTGGTATCGTCGGCTCCCCTGCCGTTTCCATCCAGGCGTTACGGGGGCTTACTTAAGAAGGAAAGCACGCACTGTTTGGGATTCTTTACACCTTTCAATCGATCTTGCGCTCAAACCTTCCAAAATTTTGCTTGCTTTTCCTCTCTTGCCTCGCTGTGCTGCGATGGAATTGGGTCTCCGCCAGAGTCGACTGAAGTCCGATGATGATTTGAAGAAGGTCCGGGCCCTCATGGGATGGTCCCCTGACTTATTCAACCACTTGGTCCGCGCCGGCAAGCTTCCGTTCGAGAAGGAACACGCCGGCGACATGGTGTACTTCTCCGCGTACGCCATGGTGGGACTGATCCCACCTTTCTCCTCTTTCTTCTTGATGCTGCTAGACTTCTATGGTCTGCAGCTGTACCACCTTGGCCCCCACTCCATTCTGCTGGTGTCCATCTTTGTCCACTTCTGCGAGATGTGGGTGGGAATTCCCCCCTGCATTGAGCTTTTCCGCACCTTCTTCACTGTCCAAACCACGGGTCGGAGCGACGAGTACCTTGGATTCTACTATTTTGTGAAGCGCAAGAAGTGCCCGTACAAGTACTTGCGGTCGTTCTCTTCTGGGAAGTGGGACAACTAGAAGAAGGATTGGATTGTAATCAGGGTGGAGGAGCACGAGAAGTTGGAGCTGCCGGAAGGTCTCCCCAACATCAACACTGCAGTTTGGAGTGAAGCTCTGGTGCTGTCGGTTGCCTTCAACCCTACTCTGACCAGGATCCGCCTGTGCGTGGAAGGAGGGGTGACTCCCCAGGCGGTGTTTTGTAACATCCTGACCAACAGATGGGCTCTGCTGAAGAGGAGGGAGAAGTTGGCTTGGGCCCTCAATAGTGTGCTGGATGACAACCGCATCGAGACCGGTTTGAAGTCCAACATGGAGGGTGCAACTTTGGAGTTCCACCTGAAGAAGTTCCAGCATGGCATCGACATTGAGGGCGATGACTTGGCTCCACCGACGGCTTTCCTCCCTCTGAACATGGAGGCAGAATTCAGTGGGGAGCTCCGACGGACGATGTCGGTGCTTGACAACCTTGGTGTCATTGAGAGGCGCTCGACCACCGGGCTGGCGATCTGCGAAGCTCCGGAAGGTGGCTCTGTTCCCGCCCCTAAGCCAAGAACCGAAGTCATCGGCAAGGGCAAGGAACTGACTGAGCCCTCAAGCCGTAAGAGGAAGCATGCCGACAGAAGTTCCGCCAGGCTTACTTCTTTCGCGGCGTCTCCTTATCCCCGGAGGGGAAGGTCTACAACGACGGCGTATACTCCAGTTGCGGCATATTCCCGGAGTGCTAGCTCCGGCCAAGTGACTCTGGTACCAGGGCCAGCTGAAGGCTCCAGGTCCGGAGGTCCTTCCCGGTCGAGAGGGGCCAGTCTAGAGCGTCCGGAGAAGAGGTTCCGCAGTAACTAGTGCGGAAGCCTTCCTAGGTAATTTTTGATTTTTTTACCTCAATCAGTTTTTTTATTGTTAACTATATTTTGAGTCTCTTCGTCCTTCATCCACAACATGCCCAAGAAAAGGGCTGAAGCTCCGGTCCCTGCAGCAGCTGTTGAGGCTGTGCAGGCTGAAGCTTCAGCTCCGATTCCAGCGCCGCCCCAAGAGGTGGCTGAGGCTACGGCAGCCCCGGTGCCGGTTGTCGTGGTTTTGGACGAATCATCCCCAGAAGCTCCTGTGGTGGCGCCGTACCACGGGACTGAAGATGTACCAGCAGCGCCAGCCTTGGAGGTTGAAGCTCCAGGCTTGGATGCTGTGATGTTGGACGCTCCGGTTGCAGAGCCAGAGGAAGCTACAATTCCGGCCCTAGAGCTAGATGTTTTTGAAGCCCCGGCAGTCGAGCCGGTGGTTGATGAGGTCCCGGCGGTAGATCCAGGTGTTGATGAAGCTCCGACACTTGAGCCGGTTGTCGAAGAAGCTCTGGCGGCAGAGCCGGTTGCTGCAGAAGTTCCGGCTGTGGAACCGACCGTTGAAGATGTTCCGGCATCCGAGACAGTTGATGCGGAGGTGTCGGCGCCTGAGCCTTTGGTGGTCGAAGCACCAGCGCCAGAGCCCATGATGGTCGAAGCGCCAGCACCTGAGCTAGCGATGGAGGAGGCGCCTGCGCTGGAGCCAGAAGTAGCTTCTGCTCCGACCGAACCTTCAACACCCGCTCTGGAAGCGGTGATCCCAGAGGTGCCCTCTGCTGAGCCAGGGTGCCAAGATGAAGCTGCTGGATCCCCGCCAGAGGGGCCAATTGTTGATGACCTGGCGGCTGGGCCTTCGGAGTCAATTCTGGAGGTCAAAACTTCTGCTGCAAGCACCTCTTCGGCAGCGGCCGAGGCTATTCCGGAGGACGGCCCTAGTGCTGTGGAAGCTCAGGGGACTGCTCTCACAAAGTGGGACCCAATTTTTGTTGCTGAAGATCCGCTGGAGCCAGCGGAGATGACCCCGGCAGGTCCGAACCCGATCCCCCTATCGTTGTCTATCGACAACGCCTGCTCCAGTCTTCGCCAAGTGCATCTGGCCTTCTACCACCACAACAAGGCCCTCAAGGAGCATCCCCAAACCCTTAGGAGGTGGCGCAACCGACTCCATTTCAAGACCAAGCTGGCACAGTCGAGGCTGGCTGACGACAAGGAGTGGGTGCAAAGGGAGAAGGTCCACCTGGAGTACTGGGGAAAGTTGTTGGATGAGAGGGAAAGCATGACGCGGACCCTCGACAACCAGTCCCGGGCCATCTATGAGTAGGCCAAGGCTACAAATAGTGCAGCAGATGATCGCCAGGAAAGGCTCGTCGCCATCCACGATAGTCTCGTCAAGCGCCGGGAGGCTCTTGAAGCTCGGGAGAGACAACTCGAAGATGAAGAGCAGAAATTCCTGGAGCTGCGGGACGACCTCGTGAAGAGGGAGGAGGAGCTTGTCCAAAAGACAGCTCTAGCTGACAAGAGCCTCGAAGAACACACCAAGAAAATGGATGAGCGTTGCAAGGAGGAAGAGAAGAAGGCCTGGGAGCGAGGGCAAGATCTCTACAAGCAGGAGAATGCTATCGCCGCCAGGGAGAAGAAAGTACGGGGCCGAGAGAACGATCTGGTCAACCGCCGAAATGGGATCCACCTCCGAGAGGAAGAGCTCAGCAAACTCGAAAGGCAGGTTGCTGAAACGATTCAGCGGAATGCCAAAGAGGTGGAGCATCTTGCTCGGGAGAGCTTGGAGCTTGCGGCGGCCAAAAGATCCTTGGCAGAGATGCGGAGCGGAAGGGTTGCGGAGTCCCAACAAGTTTTGGACTTCTTGGGTAAGGCCAACGACGCGCTGATGCCAATGGGCTTCAGTCCCCTGCGTTCGGATGATCTGGAGCCAGAGCTGAACCAGGCGTTGGAGGCGCTGAGTTCAGCAGGCAACAACCTCTCCAACATGGGCGATGTCACCGCGGAACAGCTGGAAACAGAGGGTCAGTCCCTGGTGAAGAACGTCGCAGAGTTTGTGCTGACGTGATACACCAGCAGAGACCCACAATTCCCTCTGAATCCGGTGCTTGAAGGCCCCATTGAAGGAGAGGGTAAAGCCGCCCGATCCTGCATGTTGGAGGTGGCCCAGAAGGTCACCCAGTTCTTCCGTAGGGTCTAGGACCATCTCTCTATAGCTCCCACTTGTATTCTCTCTTCTTCTTCTCCAGTTTTGTAATCTCTTGTCTCCAGATGAATGAAATCCAAATTTTTGTGAATTTGAATTTCACTTTTTGTCTTCAACACCACCTTTGTCTCACTTGGCCCCCTGGTAGATGTACACAATTTGATTGTGAACATGTACCAAGAGGATGTAACGGTTGTTGAAGACTTGCGTGCTTCAAACTTGTAGAATGTAGGTCCAAAGTCTTCGATAGTGTAGGCCCCCTGAGGCTGTTGGAGCTTAGTAGCTCTGGCATTGAACATCGCCAGAGATTAGTAGCTCCGGCAGTAGTCTCCATCAACGCGTAAAGCATCGATGGTTGGCCTTCTGGGGTGTTGGAGCTTGGCAGCTCCGGCAGTAACCTCCGTCAACACGTGTTGTGTCAACGTCAGACTCCACTTTAGAGTCTTTCCACCATCTTCACGTTGACGACTTGCCTCTCAGCTTTACCGGAACTAAGTAGCTCCAGAGATGCTCGATGTCAATGTTTGAACATTGACTACCAGCCGCCTAGAGGATGTCGGAGCTTATTTATTTTTCCTGGACACTAAAGTCAAGAAAAACAGTAAAATCTGTTTCCTATCTATAACTTCATTGCGGCTTACTGTTCCCGAGAAAGTTTTAGGTCGAAAACAATCCTAAATACAGCCAAGAGCGTTGTCTTGCTTCCTTCAGGTCCGATCATTTCTGGACTCATATTACTTCGGCCTGCCGCGGTGTAGGTAGAGTGGCGTACTTAGAGTGCATGACCAGACTAAGTCGATAGCACACTCCGGCCCTAGATTGGCTTGGAGGCATTCAGACAAGTAGGCCATCAACAATGTTTGAACCTGAAAGGATGGACAATGCAACTCGAATTGTACATGAACTGGTTGAGCTAAAGTTTCTTAAGAATTGCACAACTTTGTTATAGACAAGAAAGAGAAAAATAAAAAATATTGAGCCTGTACAAAGTAAATGCACGTGGAGTCTGTTTTTACACAATGATGTCTTTCACTATAGGTCCGGGGTACAGGGGAAACACATACACTCCTAGGGTATGGAACCAGGCTATGTGTGTTTCGTTTCTCGTTTGACCCAAGGCAACTAGCTACACTTTTAGTTCTGAGACTGTGACAAGTGTTGCATGGACGTTGCGGACCTAACGGGGTAGGTCCGGCTGCCCTCCCGGAGGAGCTACCCGACTCTGTACAATGACTCTATAACATACATGTAAGACCTATGTGTGCTGAATACATTGGCTTGTAGTGAATACACTTGCTTTGACGATAAAAGTTTTGAATATCACCAAAACACCTTTTTATTAAGGTCCGACTAGTTTTGGTTAGCTCCGGTGAGTTTTGTCTTTAGCTTCGACGTGTTTTTGCTAAGCTCCAAGTTTATTTTTCTAGCTCTGACTTTTTGGTTTACTTGGTTATACTAGTTTTGGTAAGTTCCGGCGCTAGGTTCTACTAGCTTTTGTTAGCTCAAGCTCAATGTCTGGGTTGCTCTGGCAAGGTCCGGAACTTGACCGCAATGCTTCTGTTTTTCATTTGCAATGTTTCATACTTGCTTTACATCTCTGGAAAGATTGCTGAGTATTCATTTGCTAAGTCTTTGGTGCGTTTTTGGTTGACATGGATGATTTTGTGTTACTGTGGTTTTGCAACATGCTTATGTGAGGTTCTCACGTAAGGTGTTGTGTTCCGAACTATCTTGAGTCAAGTCGAGGACTTGGGCTCGTATGGATTGGTTGTTTATTCATGTGTAGGTGTTGCTTGAGTTCAAGACATGGCTGGTGATGGGATCCATTGGACTAGTCTCAGGGAGGAGATGAGGTTCCAATAACCAAATTTAGGAGGAATTGGGGTTGAGCTGATCAGGAGGTTGCGCATCATGATTGAATCAAGAACAATGCATGTAAAGGTATCGTGGACGTCATTGGAAGATGTTTGCACGTGTGCAAGAAGTGCATGGACGTGGCTACATGGTTCCGAGACGTGATGAAGAGATGTGGACGTAAAGAATTGGTCAGAAAGATCCAACCGACTAGGTTATGGACTTAGGCTAAGGCTGAGTCGGGTTTGACTCAAATATGGAAAGATTTGAGTTGATTATGATAGGATTTTGTGTGGGTCACGAATTTGAGTTGTTTAGGAATGTGGGATACGTTCCTAAGGTGTTTGGAAGTCTTAAGATTGCTTCTATCTGCGTATAGAAGAATCCTAAGCAGTTATGGAATGTTACGATTCGTGAACAGAGTAGGATTAGGTTCCTGATCTGAGTTGAGATGGCTTTCGAGCTGGTTATATAAGCAAGGGAGCCCAGAGCTCGTGGTGCACGACTTTGGGGCTGTTCCTATTGTATTATATTGAACAAAATTCGTAGTTTGAAGGAACTTTTGTGCCTTGTTCGTCCGACTTGTTCCAGACAAGTTTTACTCGTCGATTTTCTGGACAGCTCTACCTTTCGTCGGTGGTTTTATTATAACTCGAGTTTTACAGATCCAATTGATATGATTCTTTTTGGGTTGTCTTCACAACTTGATTATCTAACATCTGTCAAAATTTCATGGTCATTGGATTTGCGGTCTATTGTATTATATTTCACGGTCAAAATCTACACGAGTTTATTTGCAGCGTTCCAGAACTGTTTTTCTCGGGTAGGACAGATTGACCTTTGTTCGATCTTTCGATCATAACTTGAGTTTTTCTTGACGGATTTGAGTGATTCTTGTTTTGTCATCTTTGTGACTTGATTCTCTCTGATATCTATCACTTTTTTCACTATGAAACACGTTTGGATTAGTCTCACACATGATTTCTTTAACAGATTGTTTTTCTGCCGAAGTGGTTGGGATTTAATTGTTTCCGCTGCGTAAGATTTTCTTAAATCTACCATTCACCCCCCACTGGTAGCTTTTCACGTGCTCTTCAATCCTACAATTTGTATCAGAGCCACGGTGCTCTAATCTTTGTGATTTGCGCTTGATTTTGACTAATCATCATGGAGAAGTACTCTGCCAAACCTTGTGTGTTCGCTGGTATTGATTTTCAGGTTTGGAAGGCATGCATGGAGGCTTTCATCCAGGCACAAGGCTTTGCAATATGGTAGAAGGTATACAAGCCTTACGAAGTGCCATCAAACGATCAAGTTACAGCTACAAATCTGAGAGATGTCGACAACAACAACAAGGCTCGGAACTTGATCATACAAGGATTAACACAAAGCGACTTCGACCGTGTTGCACACCTCCGATCTGCATACAATGTGTGGAAAGCACTTTGTGACTACCACGAAGGATCCACCACGATCAAATAGGTAAGGCAAGATATGTTCAAGAAAGAATACATGCGCTTCGAGATGCAACCCGGTGAGTCTATTGATGACCTTTTTGCTCGCTTTAATAAGATTCTCAGCAACTTGCGTAGTGTCAATGTTAATTTTTCAGATGCTGAAAATGCTAGGCAATTGCTAAGTGCATTAGATATGTCAATTTGGGAGATGAAAGTCACATCTATTCGTGAATCTACTGTCATGAGTTCACTTACTTTAGATGTGCTATATTCCAAGTTAAAAACTCATGAAATTGACATAATCTCACGTAAGAACCCCAACAAGTCTATTGCTTCTGTTTCTCAATGTGACATGCCTAGTTCCGGTCAAACATCATCTTATGGTACACTTGCTTTGCTGTCATCTCTAACCCTTGAACAGATTGAGGAGTTTCCCGAGGAGGATCTAGCGCTCATCTCTACCCGGTTCCCAAAAGCATTGCAAAATGTGAGAACTAGAAGGAGAGTAAGCTCCGGACCTCAACGAAGCTTTGAATGTGATAAGACAGGACATTTTCGTTTAGATTGCCCTAACCTTTCAGGTCCTACTTCCCGGCATGAAAAGGAAACAAGAACGAAGCACTCCTCTGCAAAAGATACAGAAAAAAGGGTTTTACATGACGTCAATTGGTGAGCAGTTTTATCTCAGCACTCCAGGAACTTGGCTCAAGCGACGTGGACATTGGAAGTGATGAAGATGAAGATGATTTGGCAAACTTGTGCTTCATGGCGGGCAAGTCAAGATCAAGTATGGAGGAGGCAGAACACAACAGCGACAATGAAGAGGTATGTCCTACTTGCGATGAAATGTGTGATGCTATTTCTCGTGCCACTATTATTGTTAAGAAAAAGGACAAAAATCTTAGGGACAATGCTGTTAAAATTGAGTCACTAGAATCTGAAATTAATCGTTTGAAATCCTTGATTCCTAGTGATGATTCTTGTTCCTCATGTGACTTAATATATGAACAATTGTCCTCCCTAAGAAGTGCACATACCTCCACACTTGATAAACTTGAACTTGAAATTGAAAAGAACAAAAAGCTTGCTGCACTTAATATTGGAAACTTAAAAGATGCTTCTTGTTCTACAATTGATTTGCATTGTTCTAGTTGTGATGATCTTGATATGAAACTGCAAGATGCTATGAATGAAATCTCTATATTGAACAATGCTTTACGTTGTCATAAAGTTAAATATTGTTCCAATTGCAAATTTAAAGGAAAAACTTCATGTGAAAATTGCCTTGATCTGTCCAATAAACTTGAGAACATGCATAAGACATTTGATCGGTTTTGTAATGTGAATAAGAACCTAAACTTGCTGCTGAATTCATCCAAGTCTTGCAATGATAAAACTGGTTTAGGTTTTGATTCTCATGCTCATGCTAAGGCACATCCAACTAAAAGTGTAAAGTCATTAGGAAGTGGTTTGATTCAAACAGTTCCTAAACAAAAAGAAGTGGTTTTCAAATCTGCAGGAGTATTGTCTCATTCGATTTCAAATAAAAATGTTGTTTGCTCATCTAGACATGAACACAAAGTTAAATTTCATTGTACTTACTGTGGTAGAGGTGGTCATGTCATAGATTTTTGTTATAGACTAGCTAAATAACAGAAAAGGGAAAGAATGGTTGCTAGATCTCATAACTTTCATGCAAAATTTTCTGCACATATTGAACCGAATGTACAACCTGCTGTTTTGAATCAAAAACATTCAAAGTTTACCTTCATACCTTCTGTTTTTGCCTCCGGAGCTACTGATTTTGTGCTACACAAGTAACACCTTATAGGTCAGTAGTTAAGAATAAAAAATCTCAAACTTTGATTCATAAACCCGCTGTTTTGTCTCAGCTTTTGCGTGTTTTTCCTGTTGCACATCGCGTGACTCAGTACTGGATTCTTAAATGCCTTTTGACTAACCCCAGTATTGAGTAATCGACGTATTGTGTTTCTATGTAGGTTACATGTTTGAGGAAGGAGAACATTTGTATTGTGGATTCAGGTTGCTCACGCCACATGACCGGTAACAAAGATTGGTTCTCCTCCCTCTCTTTTGTGTCATGTGTAGAAAATGTTACTTTTGCCGATAATTCTTCAACTCCTATAATTTCTAAGGGTTCAGTTAGAGTAAATGATCACTACACTTTGAAGGATGTGGCACTTGTCAAAAATTTGAAATACAACTTGCTTTCTGTTTCACAATTGCTAGATGAAAATCTAAAAATTATTTTCAATAAAAACTGCTGCAAAGTTGTAAGTTCAAATAGTGAGCTTATTTTTAACATGTCTCAGTTTTGAAGAGTTTTTAAAGCTGATTTTGATATGTCTCCCTCTAAGCATAGGTGTCTAGTTGCTAATGATTCAAAGGACCCATATTTTTGGCATTGTAGACTTGGTCACGTAGGCTTTGATCACCTAACGTGTGTTAGTGCTCTTGATCGCATACGTGGGCTACCTAAGCTTAAAGGGGACAAAGAAATTGTGTGCTATTCTTGTAGACATGCTAAGATGGTTGCAGGTTCACATACTCCTCTCACAATGATCATGACAACTGAACCATGTCAAATTTTGCATCTTGACACAGTAGGACCTTCACGTGTTCAATCCTTCGGAGGTAAATGGTATGTACTTGTGATTGTTGATGATTATTCTAGATACTCTTGGGTTTACTTTATGGCGTCTAAGAATGAAGTTTTTAGTCACTTTAGAACTTTATTTCTTGGATTATCAATTGATTACCCAGGATATTTAAAAGCAATTAGAAGTGATAATGGAACTGGACTTAAAAATTAATCTTTTGATCACTTTTGTGCTGAAAATAGAATAGATCATAAATTTTCTTCACCATATGTACCTCAACAAAACGGTGTTGTAGAAAGAAAGAACAGAACCTTGGTTGAGATGGCTAGGACTATGATTGATGAATATCAAACTCCTAGGAAATTTTGGGCTGATGCGTTAGCAACCGCTTGTTATGTCTCAAATCATGTTTTCTTGCGTGCTAAGCTAGGTAAAACACCATATGAGCTCCGGTTTGGACATAGGCCTAGTGTTACACACTTTCGGGTCTTTGGTTGCAAATTCTTTGTTAAGAAACATGGTAATCTTGATAAATTTGAACCTAGATCCATTGATTGCATGTTTCTTGGTTATCCATCTCATACTAGAGGCTACCGTGTGCTTTTACTTGACACTAACAAAATTGTGGAGACTTGTGAAGTGTCTTTTGATGAAGCTAGCCCTGGTACTAGCTCAAACATTGCAGGTCCAGATCCATATCCGCAGGGGGGGAGTATTTTCGTTGAAGATGAGGAAGAATTGAAGCTGCTGCCTGAAAATTCAGCAGCTAAAGACTTTGGTTCAGCTCCGGATGTTAATTCTCAACCAGCACCGACAACCATCAATGCTGATTCAAATCATCCTCAAGTCACAAGCTCATCAATGTGTGATGAACATGAAGAAGAAGCTTGTGAGACATCTGTTCCCCTACGGTTTTACAAAGATCATCCCCCACAAGAGATGATTGGAAGCTTGCACGAACGAGTCACACGGTCCAGGTTTTGCGATCCAAACTCTTATGCTCATTCTGCTTTTGTTGCTTCTTTTGAACCCAAAGATATATCACATGCACTCATTAATGAATCTTGGATTATTGCCATGCAAGAAGAGTTAGAAAATTTTGAAAGAAATAATGTTTGGAAACTTGTACCTCCACCTCAAGGTCACACTTTAATTGGAACTAAATGGGTATTTAAAAATAAACAAAGTGAGGATGGGGTTGTGGTTAGGAATAAGGCTAGGTTGGTTGCTCAAGGTTTCACTCAAGTTCAAGCTCTAGATTTTGATGAAACTTTTGCTCCTGTTGCTAGATTAGAAGCCATAAGAATTTTGTTAGCTTTTGCTGCATCTATTGGTTTTAAGCTATATCAAATGGATGTTAAAAGTGCTTTTATTAATGGCTACATAGATGAGGAGGTTTATGTGAAACAACCATCGGGTTTTGAAAATCCAGATTTTCCTAATCATGTTTACAAACTGTCCAAAGCCTTGTACGGTCTCAAACAAGCCCCTAGAGCATGGTATGATAGGTTAAAAACATTCTTACTTGAAAAAGGGTTTACCATGGGCAAGGTTGATAAAACTCTTTTTTTGCTTAAGCATGGAAATGACTCATTATTCGTTCAAGTGTATGTGGATGATATTATCTTTGGTTGTGCTTCTCATGATCTTGTGTCCAAGTTTTTAGCAATGATGAGTTCCGAATTTGAAATGAGTATGATGGGTGAACTCACTTACTTTTTGGGGCTGCAAATTAAGCAAACAAAGGAGGGTACCTTTGTGCATCAAACAAAGTATATAAAAGATCTCCTAAGGCGCTTCAACATGGACAAAAGCAAGCCTCTTCGGATACCAATGGGAACAGCAACAACACTTGGACTTGATGAAGATGGTGAACCCGTGGATCAAAAAGAATATAGAAGCATGATCGGATCACTTTTGTACCTCACAGCATCAAGACTAGACATACAATTCAGCGTATGTCTTTGTGCACGGTTTCAAGCCTCCCCACGTGCTTCACATCATCAAGCCATCAAAAGGATTCTCAGGTACTTACAAGGAACTCAAGAATTTGGAATTTTTCTTCCTTCTTCCTCAACCGTTACTTTGAAAGCTTTTTTGGATGCTGATTTTGGGGGTTGTAGGATTGATAGGAAAAGTACTTCCGGTGCTTGTCATTTTCTTGGTAATTCTCTTGTTGCTTGGTCCTCTAGAAAACAAAATTCAGTTGCACAATTAATAGCCGAATGTGAATATGTAGCTGCTGCTAGTGCTTGCTCACAAATTCTTTGGATTGTTCAAACACTTAAGGACTATGGGGTTGATCTAGATAGTTTTCCACTGTTCTGTGATAACACTAGTGCCATTTGCATTGCTAAAAACCCCGTGCAACATTCTAGAACTAAGCACATTGACATTAGATATCACTTTCTCCGAGATAATGTTGAAAAAGGATACATTGTGCTTCACCATGTAGACACGGAACAACAATTGGCTGACATTTTTACAAAACCTTTGGATTTCACTCGTTTTTGTTACATTCGTAGTGAAATAGGGGTTATGCATCCTCATGGCTTAAATTGAGGGGGAGTTTTGAAACTTGGGAAGTCTATGCGTGAATGTGAAATTAAAATAATATGAGCATAGTATTTCATACATATATGACTTTGTGATTCCTTTTACATGCTGAAAGTTCTTACTACATTACTCGTGTTATACATTTTATAGTTTTTGCCATGTCTAGTAATTGGAATAATTACTTACACTAAAACTGGTCATGGTCGAACTTTCTTGCTGTTTTGAACTTGTTACATGTTCAAAAGTGCTTTTAATCATTAAGAATTAATCAAGTAATCAACTCACATGTTGAGTTTTTATGAACAAATATAAATTGAGAAAAGATCAAGAGAATATGCATGCATCGCACTTCTTTTTTTGAGATGGCTTATCATTGCACTTAGATATGAACATGGAAGAAGTTGTGTATGACTAAAACCATGTCCTTAAGCTTCTGATTGTCAAATGACATAGGCTTGGCTTGGTTGGTTAGAATAAGGCAGATGCGCATATAATCTCTTGCAAATATCATATGATCTAAATTTATGCTTTGAAAAATAATAAAATGCAGCAACTAGTGTCATAATTTCAGGTTTTGAAATAGTTAAGTTTGTGAGATCATGACTTGCTTAAATTGAAAATTGCATTTGATATCTAGCATGGCTTACACTACTTTATGTATTTCATTGATGTGATAATGTAAGGTACTTGATAGTATGACTTGGATGAGCTTTGTTTATATGGATATGTTATAATATGCTCATAACAACTAAAGTTGGAAAGATAATTTGTTTATATGCTCATGACTTGCTGAATACATTGTCAAAGGGGGAGAGATAATCATGAAGAGAAAGAGAATATGTGCATAAGGAGAGAAAATAAAGGGGGGGAGATAAGCATGAAGAGGAAGAGAATATGTGCATGTTCATAAGGAGAGATAATATGGGATAATTTTTGGATTTCTTCTCATTTTACTTTTGATTTACAAAGGGGGAGAAATTGCCTTCAAAACTTTTATGTGAATAAGCCAATGTTCGGATTTTAAATGGTGTTGCCAATGCATTCATCAAGGGGGAGATTGTAAGACCTATGTGTGCTGAATACATTGGCTTGTAGTGAATACACTTGCTTTGACGATAAAAGTTTTGAATATCACCAAAACACCTTTTTATTAAGGTCCGACTAGTTTTGGTTAGCTCCGGTGAGTTTTGTATTTAGCTCCGGCGTGTTTTTGCTAAGCTCCGAGTTGATTTTTCTAGCTTAGGCTTTTGGGTTTACTTGGTTATACTAGTTTTGGTAAGTTCCGACGCTAGGTTCTACTAGCTTTTGTTAGCTCCAGCTCAAGGTTTGGGTTGCTCTAGCAAGGTCCGGAACTTGATCGCAATGCTTCTGTTTTTCATTTGCAATGTTTTATACTTGCTTTACATCTCTGGAAAGATTTCTTAGTATTCATTTGCAAAGTCTTTGGTGCGTTTTTGGTTGACATGGATGATGTGTTACTGTGGTTTTGCAACATGCTTATGTGAGGTTCTCACGTAAGGTGTTGTGTCCGGAACTAACTTGAGTCAAGTCGAGGACTTGGGCTCGTATGGATTGGTTGTTTATTCATGTGCAGGTGTTGCTTGAGTTCAAGATATGGCTGGTGATGGGATCCATTGGACTAGTCTCAGGGAGGAGATGAGGTTCCAACAACCAAATTTAGGAGGAATTGTGGTTGAGCTGATCAGGAGGTTGCGCAACATGATTGAATCAAGAACAATGCATGTGAAGGTATCGTGGACGTCATTGGAAGATGTTTACACGTGTGCAAGAAGTGCATGGACGTGGCTACATGGTTCCGAGACGTGATGAAGAGATGTGGACGTAAAGAGTTGGTCGGAAAGGTCCAACCGACTAGGTTATGGACTTAGGCTACGGCTGAGTCGGGTTTGACTCAAATATGGAAAGATTTGAGTTGGTTATGATAGGATTTTGTATCGGTCACGAATTTGAGTTGGTTAGGAATGTGGGATACGTTCCTAAGGTGTTTGGAAGTCTTAAGATTGCTTCTATCTGTGTATAGAAGAATCCTAAGCAGTTATGGAAAGTTATGATTCGTGAACAGAGTAGGATTAGGTTCCTGATCTGAGTTGAGTTGGCTTTCGAGCTGGTTATATAAGCAAGGGAGCCCATAGCTCGTGGTGCACGACTTTGGGGCTGTTCCTCTTGTGTTATATTGAACAAAATTTGTAGTTTGAAGGAACTTTTGTGCCTTGTTCGCCCGACTTGTTCCAGACAAGTTTTACTTGTCGAGTTTCTGGACAGCACTACCTTTCATCGGTGGTTTTATTATAACTCGAGTTTTACAGATCCAATTGACGTGATTCTTTTTGGGTTGTCTTCACAACTGGATTATATAACATCTTTCAAAATTTCACGGTCATTGGATTTGTGGTCTATGATCTACACGATTTTCTTTGCAGCGTTCCAGAACTGTTTTTCTCGGGTAGGACAAATTGACCTTTGTTCGATCTTTCGATCATAACCTGAGTTTTTCTCGATGGATTTGAGTGATCCTTTTGTGTCGTCTTCGTGACTTGATTCTCTCTGATATCTATCACTTTTTTCACGGTGAAACACGTTTATATTAGTCTCACACACGATTTCTTTAACATATCGTTTTTCTGCCGAAGGGGTTGGGATTTAATTGTTTCCGCTGCGTAAGATTTTTTTAAATCTACCATTCACCCCCCTCTGGTAGCTTTTCATGTGCTCTTCAATCCTACAATACACCACATGTAATTATAGACTCACCTCCGTGATATTAAGCGTAGAACTTACGGAGGTGCTCAATGTTCCAAGGATTTGGGAGAGGTGTCCCATCCTCGGTTGCCAAGCGAACACATCTAGGACAGGATACTTTGATCACTCAGAAGGGTCCCTCCCAGCTAGGGGAGAGTTTTTTTAACCCTTCTCTGGATTGTATTCTCCGTAGCACCAGATCGCCTTCCTCGAGCTGTCGGCTGTGAACATGCCGTTGGTGATAGCGCCGGAGAGCTTGGTGGTATCGGGCATTCCGAACAGCTGCTCGGCACCTTCCCTCTTCAAGGAGGTCAAGGTCTTCACGCCGGAGCTGTTCCTGTGTGGCTTCGTCAGAGGTCTGGACTCAGAGTGACCCCAAGGTGATTTCCGGAGGAAGGACTGCTTCAGCTCCGTACACCAAGAAGAAGGGTGTCTCTCATTTTGACCGTTTTGGAGTTGTCCTATTGGCCCATAGAGTGGGCAGAAGCTCTTCAATCCAGTTGGCTCCATGCTTTTTTATGCGCTCATATGTGCGCATCTTGAGTCCTTTCAGGATTTCTGCATTTGCTCTCTCGGCTTGGCCATTGCTTGCCGGGTGAGCTACGGAGGCGTAGCTGACTTGGATGTCGAGGTCTTCGCAGTATCCTTGGAAAGCAGAGCTTGTGAATTGGGTCCCATTATCTGTTATGATTTTGTTCGGGACTGCAAATCTGCATACTATGGACTGCAAGAAGTTGATAGATGATTGCTTGTTTATTGTCACAACTGGAGTTGCTTCCGGCCATTTGGTGAACTTGTCAAAGGCAACATACAGGAACTTGTAACCTCCGATGGCTCGTGGGAAAGGTCCCAAGATGTCCATCCCCCATAGAGCGAAAGGCCACGTTGGAGGTATAATTTGTAGAGGCTGAGTTGGTGTGTGAATTTGCTTTGCATGGAACTGGCATGCTTTGCATTTCTTCACCAGCTCAGTTGCATCCTGGAGCGCTGTAGGCCAGTAGAAGCCATGCCAAAAGGCTTTACTGACCAGCGTGCGGGAAGACGCGTGGTTCCCACACTCGCCTCCATGGATTTCTGCGAGGAGCTCGCAACCTTCTTCCCTTGTGATGCACCGCATTAGGACGCCGTTGGCACCACACCGGTAGTGATCCCCTTCTACTAGCGTGTATCTGTTAGCCAATCTGAGTATTTGATCAGCGGATACATCATCGTTAGGAACGATGTTGTCTTTCAAGTAGCTCTGGATCTCCGAGATCCATGCATCAGAGCTTGCTTGAGCATTTGAGTCTTGAGTGCTGGGTTGCTCGGAGCTTCCGGCAGCACCTACGACCCTTGATGGCTGCCGTGGTAACAAGGCCATCGGGACCGCCAACTTCGAGATGCTGGTCTCGCCCACTTCGCTCAGTTCGGCAGGCTGAGCTATGGGTTTTGACAACCTCCAGACGAAGGTTCCGTCAGGAGCCAGAGCTCCGTTTGTCGCTTTCGTCGAGAGTTCATCAGCTTCAACGTTATGGACACGCTGGACATGGTGGAGATCCAGGACTTTGAAGTCCTTCTGAAGCCTATGGACTTCAAGGAGATGAGCAGCTAGTTGGGGATTGTTACAGGAGCATTCACCCTTCACCTGTTTAATGATGAGCTGCAAATCTCCCTTGACCAATAGCTGCTTGACACCAAATGATAGTGCCACCTTTAGTCCATAAATGAGTGCTTCATACTCCGCCATGTTGTTGGTCGCCTTGAAGTCAAGGTGGACCAGGTATTTTACCTTCTCCCCGGTTGGAGCGAGGAGAAGGACTCCAGCTCTGGCCCCCTGCTTTTGTATGGAGCCGTCGAAGTAGAGGGTCCAGTGAGGTTCGATGAAGACCGGAGCCTTGAGTTCCGACTTCTGCTCACTAGGGCCCCCAGGGTTTGATGGAGAGGGGGTCCATTCCGCCATAAAATCTGCCAATGCTTGACTCTTGATCGCTTGTCTTGGGACGAATTCAAAATCGAATTCGGCCAATTTCACTGCCCACTTTGCAATGTTCCTAGTAGAGTTGGGATTATGTAAGATCACACGCAGTGGGTAAGAGGTCACCACTGAGATCTTGTGAGCTTGGAAGTAATGGCGAAGCTTCCTGGAGGCAATGAGAACTGCGTAGAGCAGCTTGTGCACCTCTAAGTATCGAGTCTTAGCATCATGTAGTACTTCTCTGATGAAGTACACTGGGCTTTGGACTGTCCATACCCTCCCGGAGGGGCCCGGAGCTTCCTCCACATCAACCCGGACCCTCCTGGAGGGGTCCGGTCCTGCTTCGGGGACCTCCGAGTCCTTGCTGGGGGAACCCGGAGCTTCTATTGAATGACCCGGACCCTCCCGGAGGGGTCCAGATCTTCTGGAATAACTCCCTGTAGATCCAAGTTTGGGGGCTGGGACCTAGACTCAACTTCAGGAACCGTCGGACCCTCCCGGAGGGGTCTAGATTCCTGAGCTTGGGATGGTTCTGGTCTCTCCGCAACTAGGACCATGCTGAAAACCTCGTCGGTTGCTGAAATGTAAAGCAGTAAGGGCTCACCAGGGTTCGGAGCTACCAAGGTTGGTAGAGTGGTGAGGAGCTGCTTTAGCTTCTAGAACGCCTTTTCTGCTTCTTCAGACCATTGAAATGGTCCGGACTTCCTCAATAGCTTGAAGAAGGGTAGCGCCCATTCCGCCAGTCTTGAGATGAACCGGCTAAGGGCGGCTAGACATCCAGTCAGTTTCTGGACGTCCTTGATGCGGGCTGGTGACCGCATCTCCTCAATGGCTTTTATCTTCGCCGGATTTGCCTCTATGCCCTGGTGGTTTACCAGGAAACCAAGAAGCTTTCCGGAGCTAACCCCGAAGATGCACTTTTCTGGGTTCAGCTTTGTGCGGGTGACCCACATCTTGTCGAAGACAGCTTGCAAGGTGTCAAGGAGTGACTACTTGTCCTTGATCTTGACGACGATGTCATCAACATACACTTCCACTACATCTCTGATGAGCTCTCCAAAGGTTTTGTACATAGCTCGTACAAATGTTGAAGATGCATTCTTGAGACCAAATGGCATGGCAGTATAACAGTACAATCCATCTACTGTGATAAAAGAAGTATGTTCTTCATCTTCCCTAGACATTCTGATTTGATGGTACCCAGAATATGCGTCTAGGAAACACAGTAATTCACACTCGGAGGTGGAATCCACTATTTGATCTATCCTAGGTAGTGGGAATGGATCTTTTGGGCATGACTTATTTTGTTTTGTGTAGTCGATACACATCCGAAGCTTCCCGCTGGCCTTGGGTACAACGACTGGGTTTGCCAGCCATTTTGGATGGAAGACTTCTCGGATGAATCCAGCTTTGAGCAACTTCTTCACTTCTTGTCGTATGAAGTTCTGTCGCTCTACGGATTGCTTTCGAGGCTTCTAATGTACGGGTCGAGCATCGGGATAGATCTTCAGATTATGCTAGATCATTTACCTAGGGATCCCAGGCATTTGTGATGGTTGCCAGGCAAACACGTCGACATTAGCTCGGAGGAAAGTGATGAGCACGAGTTCCTATTTGTCATTCAGACCTCCCGATATACGGGTGGTCTGAGCGGCATTGGAACTGATTTGGACGACTTTGATGGGGATGTCGGTGTCGCCGCTTGGTTGCACACGAGGTGCGGAGGTTGAGCCTCATTGACGAATGCTCGGGGGTTTCGGAGCTTGCTCCTGCCTGGATTCTTCCTCCTGCGCTCTAGCAAGCGCATGAAGTTCCTCCAAAGCAGTCACTCCGATAGTACGGTCTCCATGAATCTGGAGAACGCCAGCTGGTTTTGGCATCTTCAACACTAGGTAGCCATAATGAGCAGCAGCCTTGAATTTGTACAAGGCGGGCCTGCCCAGAATGGCGTTGAAAGGCAAGTTGATCTGAGCAACATCAAAGATCAACTTCTCAGTGCGATAATTCTCCCGAGTCCCGAAGGTCACGGGGAGAGTAATGGCACCCAGCAGTGTTATGGCCCCCGGACCTACTCCGGAGAAAGGTCGGGAGGGGCGAAGGTCCGAAGGTCGGAGCTGAAGCTTGACAAAAGCTTCGAAGCTTATGAGGTTCAACCCTTAACCTCCGTCCACCATTACATGGTGGAGTTGAATGTTGTTGATTGTAGGTGATACCATCAAAGGTAGCTGGCCAGCTCCGATCATGTTTCGAGGGCAGTTCGAAGCATCAAAAGTGATGGTAATGTCCATCCACTTCCGATGAGGCTCCGCCCTGGCTGTAGGAGCTACTGAGGCCATGTCCTGCCGCATGGTCTTGAGGACACGGCGGGAGGTGATGTCCCACGAACCACCAAAGATGGTGTTCATGGTCTTCCAATGCTCATTGTCAAAGATGTCGGAGTCGTCATCGACAAAGGTGTAAACAACCTTTAGAATATTTTTAGGGTCCTGGAAGCCTAACTCCTCTTCAGCTGGAGCTTCATCGACCTTCTATTTTCCTTCCCTCCGACGAAAAGGAACTTCTTCCTGACGCTTGTTGTAGCGCTCGACAAGGTTTTAGACCTCCCGGCAGTCCTCCAAGTAGTGGCCGTTCAACTTGTGGATAGGACACCACATTTTGGAGTTGCCACCGTCTTCAGAGGATGGCCGAGGTCGTTTCTTGGGGCGTGGCCCCGGCCACTCGGAGCTGCTGTAGCTGCAGCGGTAGATGTGCAGGCCGACGACTTCTTCTTGCCGTTGGACTTTTTCTTCTTTTTTCCACTCCCAGAGGTAGTTGCTTTGCCTTTGGAGGATTTTTTGCCATCCTACGGAGGTGGTTTGGAGTGAATTTCACGACCCTCCGCAGCTTTGGCACACTTTTCTGCCAAGCTGAAGAGCTCCGTGACGCTGGTGATCTCTTTGACCGCCAGCTTCTCCAGCATCTTCTTATCTCGTACGCCCTATCTAAATGCCACGATAACAGAGGCACTAGAGATAGAAGGAATGGTGTTTCGTACCTGGGAGAACCTCTGGATAAATGAGCGCAGGGATTCTCCCCCCTTCTGCACAATTGCAAAAAGGTCCAGTTCTATGCTTGGTCAGGTGTATGAACTCCCGAAATTGGCGGTGAATTGTTGGCACAATTCCTCCCAACTATTGATAGAGTTGTGAGGAAGGCTCATGAACCAGGACCTGGCGGCCCCAGTCAAGGCCACTGGGAAGTAGTTGGCCATTACGACCTCGTTACCTCCGGCCGCAAGGACCGCGGTGGTGTAAATTTGGAGAAACTCGGCGAGATTAACAGTCTCGTCAAATTTCTTCGGCAGGTGAGGCCGGAACTTTTGTGGCCATCTCACCATTCGTAGGTGCATGGCCAGTGCAGAACAGCCTCCTCCTACTCCCTCGGGAGCAGCACTGTCTCGAGCCTCTCGCCTTTCGCGAGCACGCTCGATATGGACACGGCCGTCCTGTTGACGGTAACGGCGATCAAGCTCTGCCCGGAGGTCATGAGTTGAAAGTCTGGTTACCGTATGAGTACATCGCACCTCAGAAGGTAGCGACGTAACTTGCTGTGACGTAGTACGCCTCCTATTCTGGGAAGCATGCGGACCAAGTCTGCCAAACATGATCTGGCGCTGCGATGGGGCCTGCCCAGAAGGAGGAGGACCTTGGTTGCTAAAGCGTTCGGCTGCTGCTACAACCAGATGTTCCACATCAGCCCTCCACTGCTCCATTGCACCCTGTGATGCACCTTGAGGTGGTGGACGTAGAAGGAGAGCACGTGCTGCATGAAGCGCGTGTTCAGGGTTGTTGTTGCTTGCCGATGCAGTGACCGATGCCAATGCACCATCACGCTGCCCATCTTGACATGCTGGTCCAGGTGGTGGCAGTGGTGTCATGACTCCTGCTGGAGCCACGACACCTGCTGGTTGTTGTATGTTAGAGGGATTGCCCCCAGCAGGTTGAACAGCAGGGTTGCTGTTGGATGATCCAGCAGCTGAATTCACCATACTCGAAATCTCGAGTGCCCCCCTACCTGGCACGCCAACTGTCGGTGTTTGGATCCGGCAGATCTCTTGACTCTACCTTTGGTAGATAGAGGAGTTGTAGTTCGGTGAAGGGCGCGCAGAGATTCAAGAAGGTGAAAAACAAGTGTACATAGAGATTTACGTGGTTCAGGCCGCCTGAGCATAATACCCTACTCCACGGTGTGTGTTGGTGATGTATTAAGCACGTGAGTCTAGAAGAAGCTCCAGAAGAAGAAGATCGTCTAGCTCAGGGAGTTCAGTAGTGGTCTAGAACCGTTACTTGTGTATCGTCGACCAGTCCTTTTATAGTACAAGGACTGGTCGTTACAACGTTAGCCTGGCCCGACAGGTGGCCCTGGCGGTTACACATGCTTGATACACAATAAATGGGGTTAATTACTCTTAATAGCCTGGTAACGGGCCCTAACAGTGCCGTTACCAGTATTAAGGGCCATCCGATCGTGTGTCATTAATATGGTATTAATGACACTTAATCAGGTCATGAAGTCTTTGATTGATCCTTGAAGGTCTGAAGCCGTTGGGGGGGTCCACCGGCCTGATAGTTGAAGTTGAAGGTCCGACAGTTGCCATGTGGCAGCTTCGGAGCTTACCATCGTGGACGGGTAGGTCTGGTGCTGTTGGACACGTGTCAGTACTGGAGCTTCCCTCTGTCCGGGGTTAGGTCCGGGGGTGCCATATTGGTGTTCTGACAGGAGCTTCCCATGTGTGGGTGATAGCTCCAGTCTTGTGATACATGTGGCGACCCTGGGACTAACCATGTCGGGGGAAGCAGGTCTGGCTACGCTTGACATGTGGGGCCTTTGGGGGTCTTCAAATCTGGTGGATGGAGTTTCCTTGTGATCGTTGCAATCCAATGGGGTATCCGGTACAGAGGGTACCGACAACGAGGAAGAAGGCAACGAAGATGACGAGGACGGCGACGAGGACAACAACGACGACGACGAGGACTGCATCGACGACGACAACTGCGATGGTGAACAAAGGAGGCGGTCGCAGTGGAGTTGGTCGATTAGTAAAGGACCACTGGTCGATTAGTAAAGGAGCACCGGAGGCGAAGGGACGAGTGAGATAAATGCGAGACGCGCTATAACAATGAGAGACGTGTGTTAAGCTATAATGTGTCTTCCATTGTCCAAGAGACGAGGGAGATAAATGCGAGACGCACTATAACAAATAGAGATGCGCTTTAAGCTAAAGCGCGTCTTCCATTGTCGAAAGAGAGACGTTTGACACAAGGTCTGCGAAGAACTTAATTTCGGTGGCGTGGTGCAGAGACGCGTGCGATGTTCGTGCGCGAACTTTTGTTTCCTCAAGGCGGTAACGATGGGTCACATCATTCCATCAATGTGCGGGAAACCAACTGCTCTGTCGGTGTTTGGATCCGGCAGATCTCTCGACACTACCTTAGGTAGATCGAGGAGTTGTAGTTCGGTAATAGGCACGTAGAGATTCAAGAAGGTGAAAGACACGTGTACACAGAGATTTACGTGGTTTGGGCCGCCTGAGCGTAATACCCTACTCCACGGGGTGTGTTGGCGATGTATTAAGCGTGACAATCTAGAAGAAGCTCCAGAAGAAGAAGCTCGTATAGCTCAGGGAGTTCAGTAGTGGTCTGGAACTGTCCCTTGTGTATCATCGACCAGTCCTTTTATAGTACAAGGACTGGTTGTTACAATGTTAGCGTGGCCCGACAGGTGGCCCCAGCAGTTACACATGCTTGATACACAATAAATGGGGTTAATTACTCTTGATAGCCTCGTAATGGGCCTTAACAGTGCTGTTACTAGTATTAAGGGCCATCCGATCGTGTGTCATTAATATGGTATTAATGACACTTAATCAGGTCTTGAAGTCTTTGTTTAATCAGGTCTTGAAGCCGTTGGGGGGTCCACCGGCCTGATAGTTGAAATTGAAGGTCCGGCGGTTGCCATGTGGCAGCTCTGGAGCTTACCGTCGTGGACGGGTAGGTCCGGTGCTGTTGGACACGTGTCAGTACTGGAGCTTCCCTCTGTTTGTGGTTAGGTTCGGGGTGCCATATTGGTGTTCTGACCGGAACTTCCCATGTGTGGGTGATAGCTCCGGTCTTTTGATACACATGGCGGCCCTGGGACTAACCATGTCGGGGAAGCAGGTTCGGTTAAGCCTGACATGTGGGGCCTTCGGAGGTCTTCAAATCTGGTAGATGGAGTTTCCTTGTGATCTTTGCAATCCCAAGGGGTATCCGGTACGGTGGGTACCGACAGTGGCCCCCTGGACTCACCTCTGAGAGAGACCTTTTGGATGAAGTCATTTCGCCGAAGGTGGGTCCATTCTTCGGTTTTTGAACCGTGTCTTCAAGGGTCTTTGGTCGTGCCGTTGGTGATAGTTCGTAGTAAAACTCTTGCCGCGTGGCGTATCTAGGAGGCGGCAGGTGAGATCTCAGCGTGCGGATCTCACACAATTGAAGGTCGCCGGTTCCTGATATGAAAATCGTATCGGTTCCGCGCGCCCTGTCATGCCGCCGACTTCGGGTTTCCCGCCTTTCATGATGACAACCGTTCGCCTGGGGTAAGAACCTCGACTTGATCATCAGGGTAGCCCCGGGCCCCCTTGTCATTGGCGGGGTGAAATTTTGGACTGGTATCGTCGGCTCCTCTGCAGTTTCCATCCAGGCGTTGCGGGGGATTACTTAAGAAGGAAAGCACGCACCATTTGGGGGTCTTTACGCCTTTCAATCAATCTTGTGCTCAAACCTTCCAAACTTTTTCTTGCCTTTCCTCTCTTGCCTCGTTGTGCCGCGATGGAGTTGGGTCTCCGCCAGAGCCGACTGAAGTCCGATGACGATTTGAAGAAGGTCCGGGCCCTCATGGGATGGGCCCCTGACTTCTTCAATCACTTGGTCCGCACCAGCAAGCTTCCGTTCGAGAAGGAACATGCCGGTGACATGGTGTACTTCTCCGCATACGCCATGGTGGGACTGGTCCAACCTTTCTCCTCTTTCTTCTTGATGCTGCTAGACTTCTATGGTCTGCAGCTGTACCACCTTGGGCCTCACTCCATTCTGCTGGTGTCAATCTTTGTCCACTTCTGCGAGATGTGGGTGGGCATTCCCCCCCTGCATTGAGCTTTTCCGCACCTTCTTCACTGTCCAAACCATGGGCAGGAGTGACGAGTACCTTGGCTTCTACTATTTTGTGAAGCGCAAGAAGTGCCCGTACAAGTACTTGCGGTCGTTCCCTTCTGGGAAGTGGGACGACTGGAAGAAGTATTGGATTGTAATCAGGGTGGAGGAGCACGAGAAGCTGGAGCTGCCAGAAGGCCTCCCCAACATCGACACTGCAGTTTGGAGTGAAGCTCCAGTGCTGTCGGATGCCTTCAACCCTGCTCTGACCAGGATCCGCCTGTGTGTGGAAGGAGGGGTGACTCCCCAGGCGGTGTTTCGCAACTTCGTGACCAACAGGTGGGCTCCACTGAAGAGGAGGGAGATTTTGCTTGGGCCCTCAATAGTGTGGTGGACGACGACCGGATCAAGACCGATTTGAAGTCCAACATGGAGGGTGCAACTTTGGAGTTCCACCTAAAGAAGTTCCAGCACGACATCGATGTCGAGGGCGATGACTTGGCTCCGCTGGCAGCTTTCCTCCATCTGAACATGGAGGCAGAATTCAGTAGGGAGCTCTGGCGGACGGTGCCAGTGCTTGACGACCTTGGTGTCGTTGAGAGGCGCTCGACCACCGGGCTGGCGATCTCTGAAGCTCCAGAAGGTGGCTCCGTTCCCGCCCCTAAGCCAAGAACCGAAGTCATCAGCAAGGGCAAGGAACTGGCCAAGCCCTCAAGCCGTAAGAGGAAGCATGTTGACAGAAGGTCCGCCAGGCATACTTCTTTCGCGGCATCTCCTTCTCCCCGGAGGGGATGATCTACAACGGTGGCATCTACTCCAGTTGCGGCATCGTCCTGGGGTGCTAGCTCCGGCCATGTGACTCCGGTACCAGGCCAGCTGAAGGCTCCAGGTCCGGAGGTCCTTCCCGGTCGGGGGGGGGGGGGGGGCTCGACCAGAGCAACGCCGACAGCAGTAGCCAGCTCAGGGGGGGCCTCCGGGACTACCACGCCAGTGGTGGCTGGGGACAGTCCGGAGTGTCCGGAGAAGAGGTTCCGCGATAACTTGTGTGGAAGCCTTCCGAGGTAATTTTTGATTTTTTACCTCAGTTAGTTGTTTTATTGTTAACTGTATTTTGAGTCTCTTCGTTCTTCATCCACAGCGTGCCCAAGAAAAGGGCTGAAGCTCTGGTCCCTGCAGCAGCGGTTGAGGTTGTGCAGGCTGAAGCTCCGGCTCCGACTCCAGCGCCGCCCCAAGAGGTGGCTGAGGCTGTGGCAGCGCCGGCGCCGGCTGTCGTGGTTTTGGACGACTCATCCCCAGAAGCTCTTGTGGTAGCGTCGGACGAGACTGAAGATGTACCAGTTGTGCCAGCCTTGGAGGTTGAAGCTCTGGGCTTGGATGCTGTGATGTTGGATGCTCCGGCCGCAGAGCCGGAGGAAGCTGCGATTCTGGCCATAGAGCCGGATGTTGTTGAAGCCCCGACAGTTGAGCCGGTGGTTTATGAGGTCCCAGCGGTAGAGCCGGGTGTTGATGAAGCTCCGACACTTGAGCTGGTCATCGATGAAGCTCCGGCGGCAGAGCCGGTTGCTGCAAAAGTTCCAGCTGTAGAGCCAATCGTTGAAGAGGTTCCGGCGTCCGAGCCAATTGCTGCGGAGGTGTCGGCACCTGAACCTCTAATGGTCGAAGCGCCAGCGCCCGATCCCATGATGGTCGAAGCGCCAGCACCTGAGCCAGTGGCGGAGGAGGTGCCTATGCTGGAGCCAGAAGTAGCTTCTGCTCCGACCGAACCTTCAACACCCACTCCAGAAGCGGTGATCCCAGAGGTGCCCGCTGCTGAGCCAGAGTGCCGTGATGAAGCTGCTGGCCCCCCGCCGGAGGGGCCAATTGTTGATGACCTGGTGGCTGGGCCTTCAGAGTCAGTTCCGGAGGTCAGAACTTCTTCTGCATGCACCTCCTCGGCGGCGGCCGAGGCTATCCCGGAGGACGACCCTAGTGCCGTGAAAGCTCAGGGTACCACTCTCGTTGAGTGGGACCCAATTTTTGTTGTTGAAGATCTGCTGGAGCCAGCGGAGATGACCCCAGCAGGTCCGGACCCGATCCCCCTATCGTTGTCCATCGACAACGCCTGCTCCAGTCTTCGCCAGGTTCAACTGGCCTTCTACCATGACAGCAAGGCCCTCGAGGAGGAGCGCCAGACCCTTAGGAGGTGGCGCAACTGACTCCTTTTCGAGACCAAGCTGGCACAGTCAAGGCTAGCTGATGACAAGGAGTGGGTACAAAGGGAGAAGGTCCGCCTGGAGTACTGGGGTAAGTTGTTGGATGAGAGGGAAAGCATGACGCGGACCCTCGACAACCAATCCCGGGCCATCTATGAGCAGGCCAAGGCTGCAAATAGCGCAGCGGATGAACGTCAGGAAAGGCTCGCCGCCATCCACGATAGTCTCGTCAAGCGCCGGGAGGCTCTTGAAGTTCGGGAGAGACGGATCGAAGATGAAGAGCAGAAATTCCTGGAGCTGCATGACGACCTCGTGAAGAGGGAGGAGGAGCTTGTCCAAAAGACAGCTCTGGCTGACAAGAGCCTTGAAGAACGCACCAAGAAATTGGATGAGCGTTGCAAGGAGGAGGAGAAGAAGGTCTGGAAGCGAGGGCAAAATCTCTATAAGCAGGAGAATGCCATCGCCGCCATGGAGAAGAAAGTACAGGGATGAGAGAAGGATCTGGACAACCGCCGGAATGAGATCCACCTCCGGGAGGAAGAGCTCAGCAAACTCGAAAGGCAGGTTGCTGAAATGATTCAGCAGAATGCCAAAGAGGTGGAGCATCTTGCTCGGGAGAGCTCGGAGCTTGCGGCGGCCAAATGATCCTTGGCAGAGATGCGGAGCGGAAGGGTTGTGGAGTCCCAACAAGTTTGGACTTCCTAGGTAAGGCCAATGACGCGCTGACGCCAATGGGCTTCAGTCCCGTGCGTCTGGATGATCTGGAGCTGGAGCTGGACCAGGCGTTGGAGGCGCTGAGTTCAGCAGGAAACAACCTCTCCAAGATGGGCGATGTCATCACGGATCAGCTGTAAACAGAGGATCACTCTCTGGCGAAGAACGTCGCAGAGTTTGTGCTAACCTGCTACACCAGCCGGGACCCTCAATTCCCTCTGGACCAGGTGCTTGAAGGCCCCATTGAAGGAGAGTGTGAAGCCGCCCGAGCCAGCGTTTCAAAGGTGGCCCAGAAGGTCGCCCAGTTCTTCCACAGGGTCTAGGACCATCTCTCTGTAGCTCCCGCTTGTATTCTCTCTTCTTCTCCAATTTTTTAATCTCTTGTCTCCAGATTAATGAAATCCAAATTTTCGTGAATTCAAATTTCATTTTTTGTCTTCAACACCACCTTTGTCTCACTTGGCCCCCTGGTAGATGTACACAATTTGATTGTGAACATGTACCAAGAGGATGTAACGGTTGTTGAAGACTTGCGTGCTTCGAACTTGTAGAATGTAGGTCCGAAGTCTTCGATAGTGTAGGCCCCCTGAGGCTGTCGGAGCTTAGTAGCTCCGGCATTGACCATCGCCGAAGCTTAGTAGCTCTGGCAGTAGTCTCCATCAACGCGTAAAGCATTGATGGTTAGCCTTCTGGGGTGTCAGAGCTTGGCATCTCCGGCAGTAACCTCTGTCAACACGTGTTGTGTCAACGTCAGACTCCACTTTAGAGTCTTTCCACCATCTTCACGTTGACGACTTGCCTCTTAGCTTTACCGGAACTAAGTAGCTCCAGAGATGCTCGATGTCAATGTTTGAACATTGACTACAAGCCGCCTAGAGAATGTCGGAGTTTATTTATTTTTCCTGCACACTGAAGTCAAGAAAAATAGTAAAATCCGTTTCCTATCTATAACTTCATTGCGGCTTACTGTTCCC
The DNA here is from genome assembly GCA_036927565.1 of Tuctoria greenei. Classification (NCBI taxonomy): domain Eukaryota; kingdom Viridiplantae; phylum Streptophyta; class Magnoliopsida; order Poales; family Poaceae; genus Tuctoria; species Tuctoria greenei. Next base: position 22,006,825 of record JAYESD010000011.1, on the reverse strand, counting down.
GAGAAAGTTTTTAGGTCGAACACAATCCTAAATACAACCAAGAGCGTTGTCTTGCTTCCTTCAGGTCCGATCATTTCTGGACTCGTCTTACTTCAGCCTGCCGTGGTGTAGGTAGAGTGGCGTACTTAGGGTGCATGACCATGCTAAGTCGATAGCACACTCCGTCCCTAGATTGGCTTGGCGGCATTCAGACATGTAGGGCATCAACAATGTTTGAACCCAAAAGGATGGACAATGCAACTCGAATTGTATATGAACTGGTCGAGCTAAAGTTTCTTAAGAATTGCACAACTTTGTTATAGACAAGAAAGAGAAAAATAAAAAATATTGAGCCTGTACAAAGTAAATGCACGTGGAGTCTATTTTCACACAATGATGTCTTTCATTATAGGTCCGGGGTACAGGGGAAACAAGTACACTCTTAGGGTACGGAACCAGGCTAAGTGTGTTTCGTTTCTCGTTTGACCCAAGATAGCTAGCTACACTTTTAGTTTTGAGACTGTGACAAGTGTTGCATGGACATTGCGGACCTAACGGGGTAGGTCTGGCTGCCCTCCCGGAGGAGCTACCCAACTCTGTACAATGACTCTATAACATACACCACATGTAATTACAGACTCACCTCCGTGATATTAAGCATAGAAATTACAGAGGTGCTCAATGTTCCAGCGATTTGGGAGAGGTGTCCCATCCTTGGTTGCCAAGCGAACGCATCTGGGACGGTATATATTGATTACTCAGAAGGGTCCCTCCCAGCTGGGGGAGAGTTTGATTAACCCTTCTCTGGATTGTATTCTCCATGGCACCAGATCGCCTTCCTCGAGCTGTCGATTGTGAACATGCCGTTGGTGATAGCGCTAGAGAGCTTGGCGGTATCGGGCTTTCCGAACAGCTGCTCGACACCTTCCCTCTTCAAGGAGGTCAAGGTCTTCACACCGGAGCTGGTCCTGCGTGGCTTCCTCAGAGGTCCAGACCCGGAGCGACCCCAAGGTGATTTCTGGAGGAAGGATTGCTTTAGCTCCATACACCAGGAAGAAGGGTGTCTCTCCAGTTGACCGGTTTGGTGTTGTCCTGTTGGCCCATAGAGTGGGCGGAAGCTCTTCAATCCAGTTGGCTCCATGTTTTTTCAGGCGCTCATATGTGTGCGTCTTGAGTCCTTTCAGGATTTTTGCATTTGCTCTCTCGGCTTGGCCATTGCTTGCCGGGTGAGCTACAGAGGCATAGATGACTTGGATGCCGAGGTCTTTGTAGTATACTTGAAAAGCAGAGCCTGTGAATTTGGTCCCATTATCTGTTATGATTTTGTTTGGGACTCCAAATCTGCATACGATGGACTGCAAGAAATTGATAGCTGATTGCTTGTTTATTGTCACAACTGGAGTTGCTTCTGGCCATTTGGTTAACTTGTCAATGGCAACATACAGGAACTTGTAACCTCCGATGGCTCTCGGGAAAGGTCCCAAGATGTCCATCCCCCACACAGTGAAGGGCCATGTAGGAGGTATCATTTGAAGAGGCTGAGCTAGTGTGTGAATTTGCTTTGCATCAAACTGACATGCTTTGCATTCTTCACCAGCTCAGTTGCATCCTGGAGCGCGGTAGGCCAGTAGAAGCCATGCCGGAAGGCTTTACCGACCAGCGTGCGGGAAGATGCGTGGTTCCCACACTCACCTCCATGGATTTCTGCGAGGAGCTCACAGCCTTCTTCCCTTGTGATGCCTCGCATTAGGACGCCGTTGGCACTGGGCCGGTAGAGATCCCCTTCTACTATTGTGTATCTTTTAGCCAATCTGACTCTCCGGTCAGCGGATACATCATCGTCAGGAAGGATATTGTCTTCCAAGTAGCTTCAGATCTCGGAGATCCATGCATCGGAGCTTGCTTGAGCATTTGAGTCTTGCGTGCTGGGTTGCTCGGAGCTTCCGGCAGCACCTACGACCCTTGATGGCTGCCATGGTAACAGGGCCATCGGGACCGCCAGCTTCGGGATGCTAGTCTCGCCCCCTTCGCTCAGTTCGGCAAGCTGAGCTGTGGGTTTTGACAACCTCCGGACGAAGGTTCCGTCAGGAGCCGGAGCTCCAGTTGATGCTTTCGTCAAGAGTTCGTCAACTTCAGCATTATGGACACGCTGGACATGGTGGAGATCCAGGACTTCGAAGTCCTTCTGAAGCCTCTGGACTTCAAGGAGATAAGCAGCTAGTTGAGGATTGTTACAGGAGCATTCACCCTTCAACTATTTAATGATGAGCTGCAAATCTCACTTGACCAACAGCTGCTTGACACCGTATGATAGTGCCACCTTTAGTCCATAAATGAGTGCTTCATACTCCACCATGTTGTTGGTCGCCTTGAAGTCATGGTGGACCATGTATTTTACCTTCTCCCCATTTGGAGCGAGGAGAAGGACTCCAGCTCCGGCCCCCTGCTTTTGCATGGAGCCGTCAAAGTAGAGGGTCCAGTGAGGTTTAGTGAAGACTGGAGCCTTGGGTTCCGGCTTCTGCTCACTAGGGCCCCCAGGGTTTGATGGAGAGGGGGTCCACTCCGCCACAAAGTCTGCCAATGCTTGACTCTTGATCGCTTGTCTTGGGACGAATTCAAGATCGAATTCGGCCAATTCCGCTACCCACTTTGCAATGTTCCCAGTAGAGTTGGGATTATGCAAGATCGCACGCAGTGGGTAAGAGGTCACCGCTGAAATCTTGTGAGCTTGGATGTAATGGCGAAGCTTCCTAGAGGCAATGAGAACTGCGTAGAGTAGCTTATGCACCTCTAGGTATCGAGTCTTGGCATCATGTAGTACTTAGCTGATGAAGTACACTGTGCGTTGGACTGTCCGGACTCTCTCGGAGGCGCTCGGAGCTTCCTCCACATCAACCCGGACCCTCCCGAAGGGGTCCGGTCCTGCTTCGGGGACCTCCGAGTTCTTGCTGGGGGAACCCGGAGCTTCTATTGAAGCCACCCGGACCCTCCCGGAGGGGTCCAGATCTTCTGAAATAACTCCCTGTAGATCCAAGTCTGGGGGCTGGGACCCAGACTCACCTTTAGGAACCTCCGGACCCTCCCGAAGGGGTCTAGATTCCTGAGCTTGGGATGGTTCTGGTCTCTCTGCAACCAGGACCATGCTGACAACCTCGTCGGTTGCTGAAATGTAAAGCAGTAAGGGCTCACCAGGGTTCGGAGCTACCAAGGTTGGTAGAGTGGTGAGGAGCTGCTTTAGCTCCTGGAATGCCTTTTTTGATTCTTCAGACCATTGAAATGGTCCGGACTTCCTCAATAGCTTGAAGAAGGGTATCTCCCGTTCTGCCAGTCTTGAGATGAACCGGCTGAGGGCGGCTAGACATCCAGTTAGTTTCTGGACGTCCTTGATGCGGGCTGGTGGCAGCATCTCCTCAATGGATTTAATCTTCGCCGGATTTGCCTCTATGCCCCGGTGGTTTACCAGGAAACCAAGAAGCTTTCCGGAGCTAACCCCGAAGACGCACTTGTCTGTGTTCAGCTTTGTGTGGGTGACCCACATCTTGTCGAAGAGAGCTTGCAAGGTGTCAAGGAGTGACTCCTTGTCCTTGATCTTGACGGCGATGTCATCAACATACACTTCCACTATGTCTCTGATGAGCTCTCCAAAGGTTTTGTACATAGCTTGTACAAATGTTGAAGCTGCATTCTTGAGACCAAATAGCATGGCAGTATAACAGTACAATCCATTTATTGTGATAAAAGAAGTATGTTCTTCATCTTCCCTAGACATTCTAATTTGATGGTACCCATAATATGTGTCAAGGAAACACAGTAATTCACACCCGGAGGTGGAATCCAATATCTGATCTATCCTAGGTAGTGGGAATGGATCTTTTGGGCACGCCTTATTTAGTGTTGTGTAGTCGATACACATCCGAAGCTTCCTGCCGGCCTTGGGTACAACGACTGGGTTTGCCAGCCATTTTGGATGGAAGACTTCTCAAATGAATCCAGCTTCGAGCAACTTCTTCACTTCTTGTCGTATGACGTTCTGTCTCTCTACGGATTGCTTCTGGGGCTTTTGATGTAGAGGCCGAGCGTCGGGATAGATCTTCAGATTATGCTCGATCACTTCCCTAGGGATCCCAGGCATTTGTGACGGTTGCCAGGCAAACACGTCGACATTAGCACGGAGGAAAGTGATGAGCACGAGTTCCTATTTGTCATTCAGACCTCCCGATATACGGTTGGTCTGAGTGGCATCGGAACAGATTTGGACGACTTTGACGGGGATGTCGATGTCGCCGCTTGGTTGCACGCGAGGTGCAGAGGTTGAGCCTCGTTGACGAATGCTCGGGGATTTCGGAGCTTGCTCCTGCCTGGATTCTTCCTCCTGCGCTATAGCAAGCGCATGAATTTCCTCTAGAGCAGTCACTCCGACACTACGGTCTCCGCGGATCCGGAGAACGCCAGCTGGTGTTGGCATCTTCAACACCAGGTAGCCATAATGAGCAGCAGCCTTGAATTTGTACAAGGCAGGCTTGCCCAGAATGGCGTTGAAAGGCAAGTTGATCTGAGCAACGCCAAAGATCAACTTCTCAGTGTGATAATTCTCCCGAGTCTTGAAGGTCACAGGGAGAGTAATGGAATCGAGTGGTGTTATGGCCCCCGGACCTACTCCGGAGAAAGGTCAGAAGGGGCGAAGGTCCGAAAGTCGAAGCTGAAGCTTGACAAAAGCTTCGAAGCTTATGAGGTTCAGCCCTGAACCTACGTCCACCATTACATGGTGGAGTTGAATGTTGTTGATTGTAGGTGATACCATCAAAGGTAGCTGGCCAGCTCCGATCATGTTCCGAGGGCAGTCCGAAGCATCAAAAGTGATGGTAATGTCCATCCACTTTCGATGAGGCTCCGCCCTGGCTATAGGAGCTACTGAGGCCATGTCCAGCCGCATGGTCTTGAGGACACGGCAGGAGGTGATGTCCCACGAACCACCAAAAATGGTGTTCATGGTCTTCCGACGCTCATTGTCAGAGACTACGGAGTCGTCGTCGACGGAGGTGTAAACAGCCTTCAGAACCTTTTTAGGGTCCTGGAAGCCTAACTCCTCTTCAGCCGAAGCTTCATCGACCTTCTGTTTTCCTTCCCTCTAACGAAAAGGAACTTCTTCCCGGCGCTTGTTGTAGCGCTCGACAAGGTTTTAGACCTCCCGACAGTCCTCCAAGTTGTGGCCGTTCGACTTGTGGATAGGACACCACATTTTGGAGTTGCCACCATCTTCAGAGGACGGCCGAGGTTGTTTCTCGAGGCGTGGCCCCCGGCCACTCGGAGCTGCTACAGCTGTAGCGATAGATGTGCCGGCCGATGGCTTCTTCTTGCCGTTGGACTTTTTCTTCTTTTTGCCACTCCCGGAGGTTGTGGCTTCGCCTTTCGAGGATTTTTTGCCATCCTCCGGAGGTGGTTTGGAGTGCATTTCACGGCCCTCCGCAACTTTGGCACACTTGTCTGCCAAGCTGAAGAGCTCTGTGACACTGGTGATCTCTTTGACCGCCAGCTTCTCCAACATCTTCTTATCTCGTACGCCCTATCTGAATGCCAAGATAACAGAGGTGCTAGAGATAGAAGGAATGGTGTTTCGTACCTGGGAGAACCTCTGGATAAATGAGCGCAGGGATTCTCCCCCCTTCTGCACAACTGCAAAAAGGTCCAGTTATGTGCCTCGTCGGGTGTATGAACTCCCGAAATTGGCGGTGAACTGTTGGCACAATTCCTCCCAACTATTGATAGAGTTGTGAGGAAGGCTCATGAACCAGGACCTGGTGGTCCCAATCAAGGCCACTGGGAAGTAGTTGGCCTTTACGGCCTTGTTACCTCTGGCCGCAAGGATTGCGGTGGTGTAAATTTGGAGAAACTCGGCGGGATTAAAAGTCCCATCAAATTTCTCTGGCAGGTGAGGCCAGAACTTTTGTGGCCATCTGACCATGCGTAGGTGCATGGCCTGTGCAGAACAGCCTCCTCCTACTCCCTCAGGAGCAGGACTGTCTCGAGCCTCTTGCCTTTCGCGAGCACGCTCGATATGGACACGGCCGTCCTATTGACGGTAACGACGATCAAGCTCTGCCCGGAGGTCGTGAGTTGAAAGCCTGGTTACCGTATGAGTACGTCGCGCCCCAGAAGGTAGCGAAGTAACTTGCTGTGATGTAGCACACCTCCAATTCTGGGAAGAATGCGGACCAAGTCTGCCAGACACGGTCCAGCGTTGCGATGGGGCCCGCCACGAAGGAGGAGGACCTTGGTTGCTGATGCGGTCGGCTGCTACTGCAACCAGATGTTCCACATCATCCCTCCACTACTCCATTGCACCCTGGGATGCACCTGGAGGTGGTGGACGTTGAAGGAGAGCATGCGCTACATGAAGCGCGTGTTCAGGGTTGTTGTTGTTCGCCGATGCGGTGACCGACGCCGATGCTCCGTCACGCTGCTCAGCTTGACGTGATGGTGCATGTGGTAGCGGTGGAGGCATGACTCCTGCTGGAGCCACGGCACCTGCCAGTTGCTGCATGTTGGAGCGATTGCCCCCAGCTGGTTGAACAGCAGGGTTGCCGTTGGATGATCCAGCAGCTGAGTTCACCATACTCCAATTCTCGGGCGCCCCTACCTAGCGCGCCAACTGTCGGTATTTGGATCCGGCAGATCTCCCAACACTACCTTAGGTAGATCAATGAGTTGTAGTTCGGTGAAGGGCGCGCAGAGATTCAAGAAGGTGAAAGACACGTGTACACAGAGATTTACGTGGTTTGGGCCGCCTGAGCGTAATACCCTACTCCACGGGGTGTGTTGGCAATGTATTAAGCATGTGAGTCTAGAAGAAGCTCCAGAAGAAGAAGCTCGTCTAGCTCAGGGAGTTCAATAGTGGTCTGGAACCGTCCCTTGTGTATCGTCGACCAGTCCTTTTATAGTACAAGGACTGGTCGTTACAACGTTAGCCTGGCCCGACAGGTGGTCGCGGTGGTTACACATGCTTGATACACAATAAATGGGGTTAATTACTCTTAATAGCCTCGTAACGGGCCTTAACAGTGCCGTTACCAGTATTAAGGGTCATCCGATCGTGTGTCATTAATATTGTATTAATGACACTTAATCGGGTCTTGAAGTCTTTGATTGATCCTTGAAGGTCCGAAGCCGTTGGAGGGTCCACCGGCCTGATAGTTGAAGTTGAAGGTCCGGCGGTTGCCACGTGGCAGCTCTGGAGCTTACCGTCGTGGACGGGTAGGTCCGGTGCTATTGGAAACATGTCAGTACCGGAGCTTCCCTCTGTCTGGGGTTAGGTCCGGGGGTGCCATATTGGTGTTCTGACAGGAGCTTTCCATGTGTGGGTGATAGCTCCGGTCTTGTGATACACGTGGCGGCCCTGAGACTAACCATGTCGGGGAAGCAGGTCCGGCTATGCCTGACATGTGGGGCCTTCAGAGGTCTTCAAATCTGGTAGATGGAGTTTCCTTGTGATTTTTGCAATCTCGAGGGGTATCCAGTACGGAGGGTACTGACACGCTCCCTCGACGACTCTGCGCGGACCTTATTTAAGACGATCCATCACTAGTGAGTTCTCCACGAGCGCGTCGCTTACTTTGAATCCTATTCTTTTCTTCGATCGTCTTCTTCGCGCCGACAACCCACCACCACCATGGCCGACCTTTTGGCGCCAAGCCCACCAAGAGAGCCACCCTGCAAGAAAATGTGATGCAGCTCCCCCGAGAGGTTCAACACCGAGCAGCACCTCCTTATGGTGCAAGAGGCATACAACAATACGTCTCGCGCCATGAGTTCCTTGGGTCTGGGTACCCTTCCCCAGTTTATTGGAATGGGTACCATCGGCCACTACCTCTTCGCCCTCACGGGGGTGGCCGATCGTATCGACATTCTATTCGAGACGATGGCCCAGGTGCTTGGCCCCGAGGGTCGCATAAACCTGGTGGAGGCAATGGAGAGCAACCTCGTTCACGGGGTTGCACTGCCGGTGCATCTGACGCAACCGGAGCAGCCAGCCCAGGCTCCTATTGCACCGGCGCCAGAGTCACCGCCGGAGCAGGAGGAGGAGGAGGAGGAGGATTTAGTTTTTCTTTGTTGTTTTTATTAGCTTCTGTTTTGTAAATATTGTTAATGAATGAATTCTCTTGAATATTATCTTGTGTGTTCTTCAACTGTGTGAATATTATCTTGTGTGTTCTTCAACTGTGTGAATTAATGAATTTTTGGTGTGTTCATCGTGTTCCTCAGGTATCATAAGGAAGGATGTGATTATATTCAGGTATCAAGTGAGAATATGCTCTGAGTTCAGTGATGTGTGATATCAACAATGAACTGAAGCAAAATGGAGAAATCACGAAGCTAAAGGTGACATGAGGAATCGGAGACGCGCTTTCAATTAGAGGGTGTCTCTCTTTTAGCAGAGGAGAAGGAGACGTTGGTCATAGGAGATATGCTGTGTTTTATGCGCGTCTCCCACTTTTCAGAGAGGATAGCGTGTCTCGGATACCAATTTAACTGAGACGGGCCTTGTTTTAACACGTCTCCTTGTACTTTCAGCCAAGCCTTGTTAGATCCTCGCTGAAGCGGGCTCGCCTCGCTTAACATTATCAGGGACGCCACCTTTGAGCGTGTCGCCCATCCTTGTCTCCTATTTGAGTTTCTTACGTAGTGGCATATATAGATGAAATCCTCTTCAGATAAATGGAGAACAAGGAAATGACAAAAACATCCACTGAAGCTGAAGCTTCTGTGCGGGGTACCAACTCTACTGGTGGTGCTACGTAAGCCGACGGATTTTTGGTTAGAACTTACTGTAATTGCCAACGTTTGCTAAGATTTGTCACGCGACAGTTTCGGTGGAGAGGCACGTGGTTTGTACTTCTGGGCTAGGCTTGTAACACTTTGTGTCTGCGCAGGCTCTCTCTGGCAGTTATGGAAAACTTGTGGCTTCACTCTGACTAAAGATCATCGTGGTATAAACCGCTTCTGTTTGACTAAAGATCATCGTGGTATAAACCGCTTCTGTCTGATTCGTGGTTTAACTTGACTGCCTTTGTTGTTACGTTTCTTCCATGCCAGACTTTTATGAGCTTCCGCAATTAAGATTTTTTATGATGTCCTGGACTTTTCAATCTTGGGCTAGGCCTCAAAAGGCCAGAACTTTTAGCCCAGGGTTATGTATGTCAACTGCCGCGTCGTCACTCCAGTTATCAGCGAGTTAGTGGACCAGGCTCGGGTTAGGAAGGTCTTTTCGAGCTAAATTAACGTCTGCAGAGAGAGCAACATGGGACGTTGTATTCTCTCCTTTCCATAATAATATTTTGGACACAATTTTTAATTCATTTTGAACTAAAAATCTTATCCAAAACAACAATTATTGTTGGAAGGAAAGAGTAACCGCCAATCTGACATGATGCGCGCGCGTCGGGCTCGTGCCGAGCGTAACTAGCGTGCCACCAAATGCGGGTGCAGTCCGTCCGTCGTCCTATGGTACTATTTATTGTAACCGGCGATGGATGCTAGAGCTTGGCGTGAGTCAAGAACTAGAACGTACACTATAGGTAGGAGTGTGTGCCCAGAGCCATTTTCTGAGTTTTTTGTGCCATTTGAAACTCACTTATTTTCTGAGTTTTTCTTGCAGCATTTATAAGATACAAGACTTCAATTAATGCACACTAGTTCAGACATTACAACACACTAACGTATGCCGTTATAATATGCACTAACACACACTAACTTGCACATTACAACACACAAATGTCTCACGTTATAATGTGCACTAGTGTCATACATAATTATTTGTAACGTAAAACTGACTATATAACAGAGTGCAGGCGCCGTCCGTCGGTGTCCTCCTGCCCCGGCCTGCCTATAAAATGGACCTCTCGCGGCTGCCAGGCTCCTCATCAGCCCTCGTCTATCCAGTCTCTCACACAGAACCAGTGGAACTGTGAGAACCGTGTGCGCCTCGGCGGCACCATGGCCAAGCTCGGGGTGCTGCTCTCTGTCTCCTCGTCCTCGTCCTGCTCCTCGTCGAAGTGAGCCGATCGACACCAATTAAGCTCCTTAACCAAATCGCTTCCGTTCTCTGTTCATGCATACATATATGTAGTATCCGATCCTCGCGTGTTCATGCTAACTAAACTCTTTTGTCGGTTCCCTGTCCTTTCTTCTTCTGCAGACCACCGCGCCTCAAGGTCAAGCCCACGCCATCGGTGAGTTCCCTGCAAATATGCGCGTCAGAGTTACATACAGTTCATATAACGAAACGACTGATTTGGATTGTCGTATGTAACGGTGTTGCAGACTGCGGGGCGAGCTGCGGGTATCGGTGCAGCAAGTCAGGGCGGCTGAAGATATGCCTGAGGGCGTGCAACACCTGCTGCCCGCGCTGCGGGTGTGTCCCGCCGGGCACCTCCGGGAACGAGGACGTCTGCCCCTGCTACGCCAACATGACCACCAAGAACGGCGAGCACAAGTGCCCTTGATCCGTCCAGCTCCGGCGCCATGCATGACGAGCCACCATCTCCAGCTTGCCGAGTGACAACATAACTACGACTCCTATACTACTACTCTACCTACGATTCTTCAGCCATCCATCCTGTTCATGTATGCATGTATATCACTACTACATATATGAGCTTGCCACCTGCAATACCATCCACCACTAAGTATTACACTCGGAAAAGAAATAAGCTTTATGCCTAGCCTCTCTTCTTACCTTTATCGTATATCCATCTGTCTGAATAGAAATAGATCGATTCGGTGCGTGTGCTTAGTTGACAACACGTAGCGCAGTGAAATGGTTTCCTCCATAAACTTATCGCTCCGGCAGTTATTAGCACATCAAAACACCTCCATAAACTCATGAAAACACTACAGGAATTCCGATGATTTGCGACAGCCGTTGCAAATAAGGGAAAAACCGTCGCAAATAAGCTATTTGCGATGGCTTCGGTTATTTGCGACGGTTTTAGCCGTCACAAGTTATATGTCGCAATTAAGCTTATTTGCGATGGCCACCGTCGCAAAAAGCTTAATTGCGACGGCTGGCGGAAGCCGTCGCAAGTTATTGCCTAGGGGCGGGTGGGCTCCACAAGTCTATTTGCGATGGCCTGGCCGTCGCAATTAAGGCGGACCCACGCGACCATTTGCGATAGCTAGGCCGTCGCAAATAGGGAATTAATTGCGACGGCCTGGCTGTCGCAAATAACAAAGGCTAGTTTGAGACGGCCTGGAGCCTTATTTGTGACAGTACTGTATAAAAAGCCGTCGCAAATAAGTTTTTTTTTTTAAAAAAAGAAAATTCTACCCGACTCGATGGCCAGAATCATAAAACAGACAACATAATATATCGCAATCACAAACATCATCACAATATATCACAATCACAAACAGCATCGTCGATACATCACACATCACCATCAACAAAGAAAACAAGGGCTCACTAACCCGTCTGACCTCCGAAGCTGAAGTCGTCGTCGCGCCTCATTCCAGGTGGCGATAACGACGGTGACGGAGTTTGAGCAGCCGTCGCAGATCCCTACAATTAATAAAACTTAGACTTAGAATATAAATACATCAACATCTCTCTCCCTCCCTTCCTCTACCTCTATCTCCATCTAGATCCCCCTCTCTCCCTCTCTCTTTTCATTCCTCTCTCTCTATCTCAATCTATCACTCTCTCTCTCACTCTATCTCTCTATTGCTATCCTTTTCCCTCTATCTTCCTCCCCCTATCTCCATATGCATCTCCCTCTCCCCCTCTATCTTCCTCTCCCTCTATCTCCATCTACATCTCCCTCTCCCCCTCTATCACCCTAGGCATGACTGGCAGACGAACATAATCAGGCTCGTTGGTGCCCGACAGATGATCGACCTGTTAAACTGGATGGAAACTGTGCATTGGCCTAGCCGCACAACCTATGTGTTGATTTATAGCAATGAGTATAGATAAGGGGCGGCCGTAGATAGAGAATAAAGATGTGGTGCGGCTGAACATCTCTGTTGTGATTCTAATCACAACAAACTAACCTCCTAGGATAGATTATACCAGATAGAATACAAAAGATAAGCTTAAAACTTAACATCTAAGCTAGTATCTGTCTAGGAGTCCTTCACGAATAGGTAGAAGCTTCCTGGCAACTTGATCTTCACGTCTCTTTATGTCATGGTCATTATTGCATGCGCTGTTGCTTTATCTCTACGCCAGTGCTTCATATTAGAATATGAATGATACTGGGAAAGCTTGAACCCTTTGCCTCGGGCCGCACCTCTATTTGTATGTGTAGTTTGAATCATACAGGGTATGTTTGGATATGTTTACAAAAGAACCTCCTAACAGAATAGGAAACAAATTATTCTAGAAGATACACCGTGATTTCTTTCCTTACCTCTAACAGCCCCCCTTAATCACAACTTGATCAAGTTGAGATTACGCTTAAACTCTTCTAAGTTTCTTGTTGGCAATGCTTTGGTGAACAAGTTGACTATCTGGTCCCCTGAATGAATGAATTGTATTTGCAGCTATCTCTTGGCCACACTCTCTCTAACAAAGTGGTAATCAATTCGATGGGTTTTGTTCTTGCATGAAACATGGGGTTTGCTGACAAATAGGTCGCTCCAAGGTTGTCGCACCACAACTGAGGGACTTGTTCTTCTCTGATTCCCAACTTGCTGAGCAATGACTGGGTCCATATGATCTCTGCTGTCGCATTGGCAAGGGCCTTGTACTCTGCTTCGGTGCTTGATCTGGAGACTGCTGGCTGTTTCTTCACACACCAACACACTAAGTTTGACCCAAGAAAGATTGTGAAGCCCCCGGTGGACCTCCTGTCGTCTGGCACCCTGCCCAGTCGGCTTTTGAATATGCACTTACTTGCATCGTTGATGATCTGGTGAAGCACAAACCAGCAGTTAAAGTATTCTATATATAACGCAAAATATGTTTTATCGCTGTCCAGTGCGTTGATGTAGGTGCATGCAGTTACTGACAAACTTTGTTCACTGAAAAACAAATATTCGGTATAGAGAGTTAGGTATTACAAGGCTCCGACAATACTCCTGAACTTGGTACTGTCTTCTCAATCTAGGAATCCCTTCATGTGCTGACAATTTCTTCATGCTTGAAAAACTACAAGAAACAACTAAAAGGGCGACAGCCGTATATGCATCGGTTCACAACTGCAGCCGATGCCCATAAATTATAAACATCGGTGCACCGACAACTTTAACAATCGTCCTTTATTCGACGTTTTTAACTTTTGTGACCGTCGGTCCCAACGGCTTTACGTTGTATGTACATAGGTTTGCCAACCCCGACGTCTTAACTGATTTAAGACCGTCAACCATGCCCCGATATCCTTTACAAAATAAGACCGTCGGCGGAAGCCAGACCCAACTATTAGTTCTTATAGTGCTTAGGATCAACGCTAGCAATGCCTAATCAGGTTTACTTAGGCTTAAACAATCATTGACGACAACATTAACCCTAAGCAAGTGATCTAACATGCAACATATAAACATGGCAGAGAGATTAGGATTAGTAGAAAGTGGTGAGGGTGTAGATTACCTTCAGTGGGGGCACTTGATGCCATTGGGCTCAAGTGATGGTCGACGAGGAGAGCCGGTGATGCAGTGCAGACCAACGGCAAAGACGACGGTGTTCTCCGGTCGTTGAAGGCGGCGCACGTAGGTGGCGGCGGCAGAAGCAATAGATTGGTTTGGCAGGGGCCTCGGGAGCAATTTGGCACCTGATGCCTTATGCCCCTAAGGGCCCCCTTTTCTTATAGCGCGTACGGTGGGAGGGCGCCAACGACACCGAGTCCGTTGCGCCCCCGAGGGTATTGCGCGTCTGATGATGGGAGTCGGACGTGGGTTGTTGCCCCACACCCGATACTTACGGGAGATTGAGTCCTCCCGTTGGTTGTTGCCCAACGGGGTGGGACCGGGATCAACTAATATTCTCCCCCTAGATCACGGGACTATTTATTTCTTACTTAACTTATTCTTATTCTTAATTACTAAACTTATGTATATTTCTTCTTGCTTTGACATAAGGAGCACGACACATCAAAAATAGCAATTTACGTACTGTTCGACTCGAAGACCACAATATGTCTCACAATTAGAAATAACCTTATTCTTAGGTGTCCCCTTAGTATCCAGGATTTGTTTCACAGGCTCTCCCCTAATCCCATGCCGGCTACGTGTTCTCTGAACACATTGGGAGGGAGACCCTTAGTTAGCGGATCTGCAAGCATATTATTAGTTCTTATATGCTCGAGACTAATTGAATTATCCTGGATTCTCTCTTTTACAACATAATACTTAATGTCGATGTGTTTGGCAGCACCACTCGACTTGTTGTTGTGAGAGTATATCACTGCTGGCTCATTATCGCAGTACAACTTAAGTGGTTTATGAATGTTGTCTACCACTCTTAGACCGGGAATAAATTTCTTAAGCCAAGATGCCTGTCCAGTGGCCTCATAACAAGCTATGAACTCAGCATACATTGTGGACGATGCATTTATGACTTGCTTGGAGCTTCTCCACGATATAGCTCCATTCGCGAGGGTGAATATATAGCCTGACGTGGATTTCTTAGTATCCACACGACCCGCGTAATCTGAATCTGAGTAACCCACTATTTCTAATGGGTCCGACTTACTATACTTTAACATGAGGTTCTTAGTACCCTTAATGTATCTTAGAGCCTTCTTAAGTGCTTTCCAGTGGTCTAAGCCTCGATTACTTTGATATCCGCCAAGCATCCCAGTCACGAAAGCTAAGTTAGGGCGCGTACATGTTTGAGCATACATTAAGCTTCCGACAGCAGAAGCATACGGAATTCCTCTCATCTGATCAACCTCATACTGATTCTTAGGTGATTGCGATTGTGAAAATTTGTCACCCTTAACTATTGGGACAGGCGAGGGCTTACAGCCTTGCATACCGTACTTTCTGAGTACGCTTTCTAAGTATGCCTTCTAAGATAATCTTAATACCCCCTTCCTTCGATCTCGGTGAATCTCAATTCCTAGGACATAGGAAGCTTCACCTAAATCCTTCATCTCAAAGTTTGAAGACAAACACTTATTAGTTTCTAAGAGTAGGTTGACATCACTACTTACCAGTAGTATGTCATCTACGTATAATATGAGGAAAATAAATTTCCCATTCTTAAACTTAGCATAAATGCAGTTATCCTTCTCATTCTCCTTAAACCCAAACTTTCTTATCGTCTCATCAAACTTTAGGTACCATTGCCTTGAAGCTTGTTTAAGTCCATAAATAGACTTCTTCAAGTGGCACCCCATGTGTTCCTTACCCTCAATGACAAAACCCTTTGGTTGAGCCATGTAGACGTCCTCATAAAGATCCCCATTGAGGAACGCCATCTTTACATCCATTTGATGCAATTCTAAATCGTAATGCGCTACTAATGCCATGATGATTCGAAACAAATCCTTAGATGACACGGGAGAAAAGGTCTCATTATAATCAATACCTTCCCATTGTGTGAATTCCTTAGCCACAAGCCTAGTTTATACTTTTCGATCTTCCCTTTGGAGTCACGCTTAATTTCGTAGACCCATTTACAACCTATAATTTTGGCTCCTTTAGAAATCTCTACTAAGTCCCAGACTTTGTTGGCACTCATAGATCTTATTTCATCTTCCATGGCTTTACGCCATTCGGACGACTGAGGTCTACTCATGGCATCTTCATAAGAGGTGGGATCATCCTCAATATGAATTTCTTCACTTAAGTATAACTGATAATCACTTGGTATTGCTGATCGTGTTACTCTTTGTGATCTTCTTATTTGTGCATCATCTGAGGGTTGAGGTTGTTGTTGAACCTCATCTTGTTCGACCACATCTTCAACAGGCTGAGGAGGTGGAACCTCACTTATTTCTGTTGTGGCCGACGAAGGTGCAACGACAGGCTTTGTGTCACTAGGACCAGGTGTGGGTGGCACGACGACAGCATGTAGGGTGAAATAAGGCTCTTGAGTCATCGAAACGGGTAGACTAATCCGTTCCTCCTCAAGGTCTATTTCCCGCCGTACCGTACTCCCCCTGATCATAGCGTCTTCTAAGAATACGGCATGTCGTGTTTCTATGAACTTAGTATGCCTACCTGGACAATAGAACCTAAATCCTTTACTCTTTTCAGGATAGCCAATAAAATGGCAACTAAGTGTTCTAGAATTCAGTTTGTTTAAGTTCGGTTTAAACATCTTAGCCTCAGCTAGACATCCCCACACATGTAGATAGTTTAGTGAGGGCTTACGTCCCATCCACATCTCATACGGTGTCTTAGGTACTGACTTAGATGGAACACGGTTAAGGCCTCCATCCATAAACTAACTGGTACTGTAGAATATCTTAACATGCTTCTCACCATGTCCATAAGCGTACGATTTCGCCGTTCCGCTACACCATTCTGCTGAGGTTCGCCCGATGTAGAATATTGGTCCACTATGCCATTTTCCTGTAAAAACCTCGCAAAAGGTCCAGGGACTTGGCCATAAGGGGTGTGTCGACCGTAGTACTCACCTCCACGGTCAGAACTTACTACTTTAATCTTAACGTCGTGCTGATTTTCTACTTTAGCCTTAAATATCTTAAACTTATCCAATGCTTCGGATCACTCCTTGATTGGATAAATATAGCCATAATGACTAAAGTCACCTGTAAATGTTATGAAGGATCATAACCATATACCAATGTCACGGGAAAAGGTCCACAAATATCTGTGTGGATTATTTCTAGGACTCCTGAGCTACATTTGGCGTTTTTCTTAATAGTTTTGGAGAATTTTCCTTTAATGCAATCAATGCATTCCTCAGAATCTGAAAAGTTTAAGTGTGGAAGAATCGATTGAGATACTAATTGTTCGATCCTCCCCCTCGAAATATGGCATAAACGACAATGCCATAATTTCGACGAAGTATCTAAATCACTTCTTTTGCGCTTATTATGTCCTAAGTCGTTCTTAGACAAAACTTGATCATCACATATAGCAAACACATTCTCGTGAGTGGACAATAAGTAGAGCATGTTTTGTCGGAAGGCAAGACCAATAATCTCATTATTATAACTGATAGAACACTTATCATTACCAAAATGACAAATGTATCCTGAATCATCCAAACACGAAACTAAAATCAAGTTCCTTTCTAATGAAGGGCCATAAAGAACATTATTTATCCTAAGTACAAAGCCACTAAGTAATCTAAGAGATAAGTCTCCAATGGCTTCGACTTCGGCTTCACGCACATCTGCCACCTTAATCACTCTTTCCCTTCTTCTTATAGTTTTCATCGTACTTAATGCCTGCATTGAATTACAAATATGCACAGTGGCACCTGAGTCAATCCACCATGTGGACCGTGAATAATTCACATATAAGGCCTCATTTACAAAAGTAATTATATCATTACCTTTCTTAGCACACCACTTAATGAATCCAACATAGTACTTCTGAAAATGTTCATCTGAGCTACAGAAGTGACACTTATCCTTGTCCCTTTTTTGAGAGGACTTGCCTTTGAACTTATTTGCTGAAGAACTGGAGCCTGAAACTTTGAAGGAAGGTGGTTTGAGAGAGGCAAAGTATCTCTTTGCCTTTCCCTTACCCTTAGTGTCAGCCAGATTGATGTAATCACCATTCTTAGAGCTCTTTATGTGTTCCTCTTCCTAAACGCACATAGCAACAATCTTATCAATGTTTCAGGTCTCAAGGAGTGAGTTATAATTGACCACAAAGGCCTCAAACTACTTAGGAAGAGAACTTAGGATGAAGTAAATGAGCATATCATCTAGCATCACAATGTTTAGCTCCCTAAGCTTAGAGTTATAGTGACTCATCTTATTGATGTGCTCACGCACACCACCTCCAAAGTACTTCTCATTGACAATTTTTCTCATGAGAGTGCTTGCACTTGCCTTAGTAGAGCCAGTGAACTGACTCTGAACTCTCTCTAAGTACTCAGAGGCTGTGTCACAATCAGGGATTCCTCCCTTAATTGAGTCAGCTATGGTGCTCTTAATGATCACAAGACACTTCCCGTTAGAAGTGTCCCACTTAGGGAGATCCTTCTCATACTGATCCTTCAAGCTTAGGTACTTAGCCTTCCGCGTAGAGAAAGACTCCTCAGATTCCCCAGTCTCAGCAACGGGGACAGGTGGCTTAGTTGGTCGAGGTGACGTAATCGCAAAGTCGAGGTCAGAGACTACTAGAGCCATCTGGAGCCTCTCTTTCCATACCCCGTAATTTTGACCATTGAGGGTCTCAATTGCGGAGATATAGCTAAGTGCTGAGGACAAGCCTGATCCTTCAAAAAATAAAGATTTGAGGGTTAATGACAAAACTTATGATAAAACATGACTTAACAATGGCATTTTTCTTTTTCACGTTGGTTACTTAGGAAAAATGCCCTTAAACATTAAAACTTAACATGATAACAATGCTCAATATGATAAACTTTAAAAGACAAGCTTAAATCAATCATGGCCATTCAATTTCACGTTGGTTACTTTCAAATTCCATGCATAATTAACTTAACACATCATTTTTCACGTTGGTTACTCAATGAGTCTTAAATATTCATAAATATAAACTTAAGCACAAGCTCAAATAAATACACTTAAAATTAATTGGCAAATTCAAACTTTCACGTTGGTTACTCATTTAAATTACCACTTATAAACATAATATAACTTAATTTAAACTAAAAGTTGATAAATCAAAATTTCACTTTTGTCGGTACCCTAAAAACCATACACCCCTTGAAGTTACAAAGATTTCAAAGGAAGGCCATCTACTTGGTTCGAAGACCCTCGGAGGCCCACTTGTCAGACATGACTGGACCCGCTTCTCCAACATGGTTAATCCCTGGGTCGCCACGTGTACTGCCAAACCGGAGCTACCGCCCACAAGGGGGAAGCTCCGGGCCACGTACCGAAACGGCACCTCCGGACTTAACCCCTGACCGAGAGAAGCTCCAGACCTGACACGTGTCCGGTAGCCTCGGAGCTACCTGCTTCCCACAGCAAGCTCCGGAACTGCCACATGTCCAATCGTCGGACCTTCAGCCTCTAACCTCCGGAAGACCTTGTAACGGCTCCGGATCTTCAAAGGAGAGCCAAGGACTTCAAGACCCGATTAAGCGTCATTAATGCCATATTAATGATGCTTAAACGGACGATCTTAACACTAGTAACGGCGCTGTCGGAGCTCGTTACAGGATCATTAACAGCAATTAATCTTGTATCAATACTAGTAACCGCTGGGGCCACATGTCGGGCCAGGCTAGCTTATAACGGCCTGTCCTTGTACTATAAAAGGACAGGCCGACGATACACTCAGGGACGTTCACAGACGAACTCACGCACTCGATACACTCGTGACAAGCTAATACTACACCAACACACCCGTGGAGTAGGGTATTACGCTCAGGCGGCACGAACCACGTAAATCCTTGTGTGTCTCCTGTGTCAAACTACAATTCACCTTCTTGAATCTCCGCGCGCCCACACCGAACTTCAAACTCCCCAATCACTTTAGCAGTGTAAGGAGATCTGCCGGCTCCAACAGTCGACAGTTGGCGCGCCAGGTAGGGGGCCTGAGATTTTCGAGAATGGTGAACTCCGCTGCTGGATCATACAACGGCCAACCTGCTGCTCAGGCTGTTGGGGGCAATCCCTCCAACAGGCAGCCACTAGCAGGAGCCTCAGCACCAGCAGGAGCCACACTCCCACCACCACCATCTTCCCCAGCAAATCGTGCTGGGCAACGTGATGGTGCGCCGGCGTCACTTACTGCGTCGGCGAGTCATGACAACCCAGAACACGTGCTCCATGCAGCGCGTGCTCTTCTCCAACGTCCACCACCTCAAGATGCATCTCGAGATGCGCTGGAGCAGTGGAGGGCCGATGTGGAGTATTTGGTCGCAGCAGCGGCCGAACGCCTCAACAACCAGGGTCCTCCTCCTTCAGGACGAGCCCTGTCGCAGCGGCGGACATTGTCTGGAAGACTTGGTCCGCACGCCTCCAATAGCAGGAGACGTGCTGCATCTCAACAAGTGACGTCATTGCCCTCCGGGGCTCAACGCACTCAAACGGTATCCAGGCTTTCAACTCATGACCTCCGGGCGGAGCTTGATCGCCGATACCGCCAGCAGGATGGCCGTGTCCATATTGAGTGTGCCCGTGAAAGGCGGGAAGCTCAGGACCTTTCTACTCTTGAAGGGGTAGGAGGAGGCTGTTCAGCCCTAGCCATGCACCTGCGCATGGTTAGATGGCCACAGAAGTTCCGGCCTCACCTGCCGGAAAAATTCGATGGGACTGTCAACCCCGCCGAATTCCTTCAGATATACTCCACTGCAATCTTGGCAGCTGGAGGAAACGAGGCCGTGATGGCCAATTACTTTCCAGTGGCCTTAACTGGGACCGCCAGGTCCTGGTTTATGAGCCTTCCACCCAACTCTATCAACAGTTGGGAGGAGCTTTGCCGTCAGTTCACTGCCAACTTCGGGAGTTCAAACACCCGACCAGGCACTGAACTGGACCTTTTTGCGGTCGTACAAAAAGGGGGAGAATCTTTGCGGTCCTTCATCCAGAGGTTCTCTCAGGTACGAAACACTATCCCTTCTATCTCTAGCGCATCTGTCATTGTGGCATTCAGACAGGGCATACGGGATAAGAAGATGTTGGAGAAGCTGGCGATCAAGGAGATCACCAGCGTCACGGAACTCTTCAGCCTGGCAGATAAATGTGCCAGAGCTGCAGAGGGCCGTGAGATGCACTACAAGCCAGCTCCGGAGGATCACAAGAAATCCTCCAAAGAAGAAGCCGCTACCTCCGGGGGTGGCAAGAAGAAAAAGAAGACCAACGGCAAGAAAAAAGCCGTCGGCCGGCACATCCAACGTTGCAGCTGCTGCAACTCTGGGTGGCCAGGGGCCACGCCCCGAGAAGCGACCTCGACCGTCTTCTGAAGATGGTGGCAAACCCAAAGTGTGGTGTCCCATTCACAAAACGGGCAGCCACAGTTTGGAAGACTGCCGGGAGGTCCAAAACCTTGCTGAGCGCTACAACAAGCGCCGGGAAGGATCTCCTTTCTGACAGAGGGAAGGAAAACAGAAGGTCGACGAAGCTCCGGCTGAAGAGGAGTTAGGGTTTCAGGATCCTAAAAAGGTCTTGAAGGCCGTTTACACCTCCGTCGATGATGATTCTGACGTCTCTGACAACGAGCGTCGGAAAACCATCAACACCATTTTTGGTGGGTCATGGGATATCACCTCTCATCGCGTCATCAAGACTATGCGGCGGGATATGGCCGCTGTAGCCCCTACAGTCAGGCCAGAACCTCATCGAAAGTGGATGGACACCTCCATCACTTTTGATGCTTCTGATTGCCCGAGGAGCATGGTTGGAGCAGGGCAGCTACCTTTGATGGTATCTCCTACCATCAACAACATCCAGCTCCACCATGTCATGGTAGATGGAGGTTCGGGGCTAAACCTCATAAACTTCGAAGCTTTCACTAAGCTTCAGCTCCGACCTTCGGATCTCCAGCCCTCTCGACCTTTCTCCGGAGTAGGTCCGGGGGCCATTACCCACTCAGAGCTATTACTCTCCCTGTTACCTTCGGGACCCGGGAGAAGTATCGCACCGAGAAGTTGGTCTTCGATGTCGCTCAGATCAACTTACCGTTCAATGCCATCTTGGGTAGACCTGCCCTATACAAATTCATGGCAGCTGCTCATTATGGATACCTGGTGTTGAAGATGCCAACACCAGTAGGTGTTCTCCAGATCCGCGGAGATCGCACTGCCAGAGTAACTGCTCTGGAGGAACTCCATGCACTCACCACGGCGCAAGAGGAGGACTCCAGACAGGAGCAAGCTCCGAAACCCCCGAGCATTCGTCAACGAGGCTCAACCTCTGCACCCCATGTGCAGCCAAGCGGCGACACCGACATTCCCGTCATAGTCGTCCAAATTGGTTTCGATGCCGCTCAAACCACCCGTATATCGGGAGGGTTGAACGACAAATAGGAACTCGCGCTCATCACTTTCCTCCGGGCTTGACGTGTTTGCTTGGCAACCATCACAAATGCCTGGGATCCCCAGGGAAGTGATTGAGCACAATCTGAAGATCTACCCCGATGCCCGGCCTGTGCATCAGAAGCCTCGGAAGCAATCCGTAGAGCGGCAGAACTTCATCCGACAAGAAGTGAAGAAGCTACTTGAAGCCGGATTCATCCGAGAAGTCTTCCATCCAAAATGGCTGGCGAACCCAGTCGTTGTGCCCAAGGCCGGCGGGAAGCTTCGGATGTGCATCGACTACACCACACTAAATAAGGCATGTCCAAAAGATCCATTCCCACTACCTAGAATAGATCAGATAGTGGATTCCACCTCCGGGTGTGAATTACTGTGTTTCCTAGACGCATATTCTGGGTATCACCAAATCAGGATGTCTAGGGAGAATGAAGAGCATACTTCATTCATCACAGTAGATGGATTGTACTGTTACACAACCATGCCATTTGGTCTCAAGAATGCAGCTTTGACTTTTGTACGAGCTATGTACAAAACTTTTGAAGAACTCATCAGAGACATAGTGGAAGTGTACGTCGATGACATCGTGGTCAAGGTCAAGAACAAGGAGTCCCTCCACCTTGCAGGCTGTCTTCGACAAGCTGCGGGCCACCCGCACAAAGCGAAACCCGGACAAGTGCGTGTTCGGGGTTAGCTCCGGAAATCTTCTTGGTTTCCTGGTAAGTCACCGGGGCATAGAAGCCAATCCGGCGAAGATAAAAGCCATTGAAGACATGCGGCCACCAACCCGCATCAAAGACGTCCAAAAATTAACTGGATGTCTAGCAGCCCTCAGCCGGTTCATATCAAGACTAGCGAAACGGGCACTTCCCTTCTTCAAGTTATTTAGGAAGTCCGGACCATTCCAATGGTCCGAAGAAGCAGAGAAGGCATTCCAGGAGCTGAAACAGTTCCTCACCACCCTACCAATTCTGGTAGCTCCGAACCCTGGTGAGCCTTTGTTGCTTTATGTTTCAGCTACTGACGAAGTCGTTAGTATGGTTCTGGTTGCGGAGAGACCGGAACTACCCCACACTCAGGAATCCAGACCCCTTCGGGAGGGTCCGGAGGTTCCTGAAAACGAGTCTGGGTCCCAGCTCCCAGATTCGAACCCAGAAGAAGTCACTTCAGGAGACCTAGACCCCTCCGGGAGGGTCCGGGTCATTTCTGAAGAAGCTCCGGGTTCATCCAGCCAGAACCCGAAGGTCCCCGAAGAGAATCTGGACCCCTCCGAGAGGGTCCGGATCAATGAAGAGGAAGCTCCGGACCCCTCCGGGAGGGTCCGGACCATTCAACGCCTGGTATACTTCATTAGTGAAGTATTACATGACGCCAAGACTCGATACCTAGAGGTGCATAAGCTGCTCTATGCAGTTCTTATTGCATCCAGGAAGCTTCGACACTACTTCCAAGCTCACAAAGTCTCGGTGGTGACCTCCTATCCACTTCGAGCAATCCTGCATAATCCCAATTCAACTGGGAATATTGCAAAGTGGGCTGCGGAATTGGCTGAATTTGATCTTGAATTTGTTTCAAGACAAGCAGTCAAGAGTCAAGCGTTGGCAGATTTTGTTGCAGAATGGACTCCCTCTCCATCAAATCCTGGGGGCCCCAGTGAGCAGAAGACGGAGCATCAAGCTCCAACCTTCACCGAGCCTCACTGGACCCTCTACTTCGACGGCTCCATGCAGAAGCAGGGGGCTGGAGCTGGAATCCTTCTCCTTGCACCGACTGGGGAGAAGGTAAAATACATGGTACACCTTGACTTCAAGGCAACCAACAACATGGCGGAATATGAAGCACTCATCTACGGACTAAAGGTGACACTGTCATATGGTGTCAAGCAACTACTGGTCAAAGGAGATTCACAGCACATCATCAAGCAGGTGAAGGGTGAATGCTCCTGCAATAATCTCCAGCTAGCTGCTTACCTCCTTGAAGTCCAGAGGCTTCAGAAGGACTTTGAAGTCCTAGACCTCAACCATGTTCAGCGTGCTCATAACGCTAAAGCTGACGAACTCTCGACTAAAGCGTCAACCGGAGCTCCGGCTCCTGACGGAACTTTTGTCCGGAGGTTGTCAAAACCAACAGCTTAGCCTGCCGAACTGAGTGAAGGGGGCGAGATCAGCATCCCGAACCTGACGGTCCCGATGGCCCTGTTACCATGGCAGCCATCAAGGGTCGTAGGTGCTGCCGGGAGCTCCGAGCAACCCAGCACGCAAGAATCAAAAGCTCAAGCTAGCTCCGATGCATGGATCTTAGAGATCCGGAGCTACTTTAAAGACAACATCCTTCCTGACGATGATGTATCCGCTGACCGGGTAGTCAGATTGGCTAAAAGATACACGCTGGTAGAAGGGGATCTCTACCGGCGCGGTGCCAACGACATCCTAATGCGGTGCATCACAAGGGAAGAAGGCTGCGAGCTTCTCGCAGAAATCCATGGAGGCGAGTGTGGGAACAACGCATCTTCCCGCATGCTGGTCGGAAAAGCCTTTCGGCATGGCTTCTACTGGCCTACAGCGCTCCAGGATGCCACTGAGCTGGTGAAGAAATGCGAAGCATGCCAATTTCATGCAAAGCAAATTCATACACCGGCTCAACCCTTACAAATGATACCTCCTACATGGCCCTTCGCCGTGTGGGGGATGGACATCTTGGGACCCTTCCCAAGAGCCATCGGAGATTACAAGTTCCTGTACGTCGCCATTGACAAGTTCACCAAGTGGTCGGAAGCAACTCCAGTTGTGACGATCAACAAGCAATCTGCTATCAACTTTCTGCAATCCATTGTAAGCAGATTTGGAGTCCCAAGCAAGATCATCACTGATAATGGGACTCAATTCACAAGCTCCGCATTCCAAGGATATTGCAAAGACCTCGACATACAAGTCTGCTACGCCTCCGTAGCTCACCCAGCCAGCAATGGCCAAGCCGAGAGAGCAAATGCAGAGATCCTTAAGGGACTCAAAACGCGCACCTATGAGCGCTTGAAGAAACATGGAGCCAACTGGATCGAAGAGCTTCCGCCTACTTTGTGGGCCAACAGGACATCTCAAAACCGGTCAACTGGAGAGACACCCTTCTTCCTGGTGTACGGAGATGAAGCAATCCTTCCTCCGGAAATCACCTTGGGTTCACTCCGGGTCCGGACCTTCGACGAAGCCGCGCAGGACCAGCTCCGGCGTGAAGACCTAGACCTCCTTGAGGAGGGAAGGTGCCAAGAAGCTGTTCAGAATACCCGATATCGTCAAGCTCTACGACGTTATCACCAGCGGCATGTACACAACCGACAGCTCGAGGAAGGCGATATGGTGCTACGGAGAATACTATCCAGAGAAGGGTTAAACAAACTCTCCCCCGGCTGGGAGGGACCCTTCCGAGTGATCAAAGTATCCCGTCCCGGAAGAGTTCGCTTGGCTACCGAGGATGGGACACCTCTCCCAAATCCTTGGAACATCGAGCACCTCCGTAAGTTCTACACTTAATACCACGGAGGTGAGTCTTGAGTAACTTGGGGTGTATGTTATAGAGTCATTGTACAGAGTCGGGTAGTTTCTCCGGGAGAGCAGCCGGACCTTTCCCGAAAGGTCCGCGAAGCTCATGCAACACTTGTCACAGTCTCCGGACTAAAAGTGTGGCTAACTACCCTTGGTCAAACGAGAAATGAAACACACTTAGCCTGGTTCCGTACCCTAAGAGTGTACTTGTTTCCCCTGTACCCCGGACCTATAATGAAAGACATCTCCATGTGAAATAGACTCCACGTGCATTTATTTTGTACAGGCTCGACATTTTTATTTTTCTCTTTCTTGTCTATAACAAAGACGTGCAATTCTTAAGAAATTCTAGTTCTACCGGTTTATATACAATTCGAGCTGTATTGTCAGTTCTTTTGGATTCAAATATCGTTCATGGCCAACTCGCCTGAAAGCCGCCAAGCCATTCTAGGGCCGGAGTGTGCTATCGACTTAGCCTGGTCAAGCACCCTAAGTACGCCACTCTACCTACACCCCGGCAGGCCGAAGTAAGACGGGTCCATGGACAGTCGAATCTAATAGAAAAGACAACGCATCCAGTTGTATTTAAAATCACGTTCAACTTAAAATATTCTTGAGAATCGTAAGCCGCGACGAAATTATAGACAAGGAACAAATTTTACTATTTTTCTTTACTTAAGTGTGAAGGAAAAGTAAACTCTACGTTGATGGAGAAAAGCCGGAGCTAACTAAGCTCCGACTCCCCCAAGGGGGGCCAACCGTCGACGCTAAATACAAGATGGTGAGAGGACCCCGTAAATGGAGTCTGCTGCCAACAAACCAAGTGTTGGCAAAGGTCACTGCCGGAGCTACTCAGCTCCGACACCCCGGAGGACTAACTATCAACGCTCTACGTGTTGATAGAGGCTATTGCCGGAGCTACCAAGTTCCAGCGATGGATAATGCCGGAGCTTCTAAGCTCCGACAACCTCAAGGGACCTTCACTATCGAAGACTTCGGACCTAAATGCTACAAGTTCAGAGCAAATGAGTCTTCAACAAAACACAGTATCCTTTTGGTACATGTTCACAATCAAATTGTGTACATCTACCAGGGGGCCAAGTGAAGATATAGGTGTTGAAGACAAAAAGTGAAATTCTCAAAATTTTGGGGATTTCATTCATCTGGAGACAGGAGGTTACATCTGGAGACAAGGGATTACAAAATTGAGGAAGAAGAAGAGAAAATACAAGTGAGAGCTAAAGAGATGGTCCTAGACCCTATGGAAGAACTTGGCAACCTTCTGGGCAACCTCCGACACGCTGGCTCGGGTAGCTTCGCCTTCTCCTTCGACGGGGCCTTCAAGCACCGGGTCCAGAGGAAATTGAGAGTTTCGACTGGTGTAGCACGTCAACACATATTCTGTGACGTTCCTCGCCAGGGATTGCCCCTCAACCTCCAGTTGGTCCGCGATGATGTCGCCCACCTTGGAGAGCTTGCTACCAGCTGCGCTCAACACTTGCAGCGCAAGGTCCGGCTCCGGCTCCGGATCATCCGGGCGCACGGGGCTGAAACCCACCAGCGTCAGCGCATCGTTGGACTTGCCCAGGAACTCCCAAATCTGTAGGGAGTCCGCCGTCCTCAAGCTCTTCATCTCTTCCAGGGATCTCCTGGCCACCGTCAGTTTGGAATTCTCACGGGCGAGGCGCTCAACTTCTTTGGCGTTTTGCTGAATCTTTGCAGCAACCCGCCTCTCAAGTCTTCCGAGCTCCTCCTCCCGGAGGTGTATCTTATTCCGGCGATCGACCAGGTCCTTCTCCCTAGCCTCCACTTTTTTCCCCCGGGCAACAAGGGCACACTCATACTCGTAGAGTTCCTGCCCTCGCACCCAGGTCTTCTCCTCCTCCTCTTGGCAGCGCTCTTCCAATTTCTTGGTGCGCTCCTCGAGGCCCTTGTCCGCCAGAGCTACCTTCTCAGCAAGCTCCTCTTCCCTCCTCAGGACATCATACCGCAGCTCAAGGAGTTTCCGCTCTTCATTTTCGAGCCGTTTCTCCCTCTCTTCAAGTGCCTCCCGGCGCTTGATGAGTGCAGTGTTAATGACCTCTAGCCTTTCATGGCGTTCCTCGGCCGCACTGTTGGCTGCTTTGGCTTGATTGTATATCTCCTGGGATTGGGCGTCGAGGGCATGAGTCATGCTCTCCCTGTCGTCCAGCAGCTTGCCCCAGTACTCCAGGCGGATCTTCTCCCGCTTGATCCATTCCTTGTCATCCGCTAGCCTCGACTGCGCCAGCTTGGTCTCGAAGTGGAGCCGATTATGCCACCGCCTAAGGGTTTGGCGCTCCTCTTCAAGAGCCTTACTGTCGTGGAAGAAGGCCAGTTGGACTTGACGCGGACTGGAGCAGGCATTGTCGATAGACATCGACAGCGGGATGGGCTCTGGACCTGCCGGGGTCTCCTCTGCTGGTTCCAGCGGGTCTTCACATACAAAAATTGGGTCCCACTCTACGAGAGTGGAACCCTAAGCTTCCAAGGCACTAGGGCCGTCCTCCGGGATGGCCTCAGTCGCCATCGAAGAAGGCCCCGCCGCCAAGTCTTCATTCGCCCCCTCGGGCAGGGGGCCAGCGACTGCGCTTGGGCACTCTGGCTCGGCCGCAGGTACCACCGACGTCGTCGCCTCCGGAGCAGGAGCCGCTACTGGCTCCGGCCGGGACACCTCTTCCGAGAGAGGCTCGAGCTCCCTCGCCTTTTCAACCACTGGTTCAGGCGCCGGAAGATCTTCATCTTCAACCGGCCCCGTGAGCGGAGCTCCAACAATCACCGGCTCAGCGGCCGGTGCTTTGGAGGTAACCAGCTCAACTGTCGGAACAACCTCGACTACCGGCTCGCATGCCAGGGCTTGAGTCACCTCCGGCTCAATCGCCGGGGCTTCAGCACTTTCCGGCTCAGAAGCCAGGACTACTACTTCCTCCGGCTCAACAGCCGGAGCTTCCATCACTGTAGCACCAGGACCCGAAGCTTCAACCTCCGGGACAGGTGCCGCTGGCGTGTCTTCACTCCCGTGGTCTGGTGCTACCACGGGACTTCTGGGGACGAGTCGAGGTCCATGACCACGACAGCCGGCGCCGGAGCTGTCGCAGCCTCAATCACCGCTTGGGGCGGCACCGGGACTGGACAAGAATATCTCACTGCCTCAGACACTGTGGCTGAGGGTGGAGCTTCACTCCCCTTCTTGGGGACGCTGCAGATGATGGACGAAGAAAATTAACAAACAATCGCTACAATTAAAAAGTTAACCAAGGTAAAGATTAAAAATTACCTTGGAAGGCTTCTGCACCAGCTTGCGCGGAACCTTTTTCCCGGACGTTCCGGGCTGGCCACGGTCGGCATAGGAGCTTCGGAAGGCCCCCCGGAACTTGTCGCAGCTACGGGCGTTTCCCGGGTCGAGGCTCTCCTTGATCGGGAGGAGCCCCTAGACCTGGAGGCTCCCACCGCCCCAGGTGCCGGAGTCGTGCGCCCGGAGCTAGCACCCCAGGAGGGTTCCACCACGGGGACAGATGCGCTCCGGGAGGATCCCACTGCAGGAATGGTATCGTTCCGGAAGGACCCCACTACGGGGACAGTTGCCACGGCAGCAGAAGATCTTCCCCCCTGGGGAGAAGGAACCGAGGCGGAAGTAGCGGGCCCGACGGACCTTCCGTCGGCGTGTCGCAGCTTCCTCTTCCGGCTCTCCGGCTCCTCCGCCAGCTCCTTGCCCTTGCCGACGACCTCGACCCTCGGCTGTGGGGCAGGCGCGGAGCCATCTTCGGGCATCCCGGGGATCGCCACCCGGGTGGTTGATCTCCTCTCGACGACACCAAGGTCGTCAAGTGTGGGCATCGTCTGCCGGAGCTCCCTGCTGAACTCCACTTCCACGTTCAGAGGGAGAAAGGCCGACGGCGGAGTCAAGTCATCCCCGTCGATGTCAATGCCGTGCTGGAATTTCTTGAGGTGGAACTCCAAGGTCTTCCCCACCATGTTGGACTTCAACCCGGTCTCAACCCGATCCTCGTCCATCACACTGTTGAGGGCCCAAGCGAGCTTCTCCCTCCTCTTCAGCGGCGCCCACCTGTTGGCCAGGAAATTGCAGAATACCACCTGGGGAGTCAATCCTCCCTCCACACATTGGCGGATACTGGTCAGGGCGGGGTTGAAAGCTTCCGCCAGCACCGGAACTTCACTCCAGATCGTCGTGTCGATGCCGGGCAGACCGTCGGGCAGCTCCAACCTCTCGTGCTCCTCCACCCTGACGACTATCCAATCTTTCTACCAGTCATCCCACTTCCCAGAAGGGAATGACCGGAGGTACTTGAATGGGCACTTCTTGCACTTCACGAAGTAGTAGAAGCCAAGGTACTCATTGCTCCGGCCGGTGGTGTGGACGGTGAAGAAGGTTCGGAAAAGTTCGATGCAGGGGGGATGCCCACCCGCATCTCGCAGAAGTGGACAAAGATGGACACGAGGAGAATGGAGCGAGGGCCAAGGTGGTATAGCTGCAGACCATAGAAGTGTAGCAGCATCAAGAAGAAAGAAGAAAAAGGTGGGATCAACCCCACCATGGCGTACGAAGAAAAGTACACCATTTCGCCGGCGCGCTCCTTCTTGAATGGGAGCTCTCCGCCGGCACGGACCAAGCGGTTGAAGAAGTCCGAGGACCACCCCATGAGGGCCCGGACCTTCTTCAAATCGTTGTCGGTCTTCAAGCGAATCTCGCGCAGTCCCAACTCCATTGCGGCACAGCTAGGCAAGAGAAGAGGAGCGAAGTACGAGTCGGGAGTTTGAGCGCAAGATCAGATGAGAGGCGTAAAGAACTCCCGACGGTGCGCGCTTTCCTTCTTATGTAAGCCCTCGCAACGCTTGGATGGAAACTGCAGGGAAGTCGAAGATACCACTCAATAATTCAACCCAGCCGATGACAAGAGGGCCCGAGACCACCCCGACGATCAAGTCGAGGCTTTTACCCAGGCGAACGGTTGTCATCACGCGGCGGGAAACTTAAAGGCGGCGGCCTGACAGGGCGCGCGGAACCGATACGGTTTTCGTATCGGGAACCGG
Organism: Tuctoria greenei; assembly: GCA_036927565.1. Lineage (NCBI taxonomy): Eukaryota > Viridiplantae > Streptophyta > Magnoliopsida > Poales > Poaceae > Tuctoria > Tuctoria greenei. The sequence continues at coordinate 21,976,150 of JAYESD010000011.1, read as the reverse complement.
CGACCTTCAATTGCGTGAGATCCGCACGTCAAAGATCTCATCTGCCGCCTGAGGTGCGCCACGCGGCGGGATTTAACTGTAAATCCCAGCCAACGGCACCTCAAAAGACCCTTGAAGACCCAGTTCAAGAGTCGCAAGGATGGACCCACCTCCAACGGAATGACTTCACCCCAGTGATCTTCCTCGGAGGTAGGTCCAGGGGGCCACTGTCGGTACCCTAAAAACCGTACACCCCTTGAAGTTACAAATATTTCAAAGGAAGGCCATCTACTTGGTTCGAAGACCCTCGGAGGCCCACTTGTCAGACATGACCGGACCCGCTTCTCCAACATGGTTAATCCCTGGGTCGCCACGTGTACTGCCAAACCGGAGCTACCGCCCACAAGGGGGAAGCTCCGGGCCACGTACCGAAACGGCACCTCTAGACTTAACCCCTGACCGAGAGAAGCTCTGGACCTGACACATGTCCGGTAGCCCCGGAGCTACCTGCTTCCCACAGCAAGCTCCGGAACTGCCACGTGTCCAATCGTCGGACCTTCAGCCTCTAACCTCCGGAAGACCTTGTAACGGCTCCGGATCTTCAAAGGAGAGCCAAGGACTTCAAGACCCGATTAAGCGTCATTAATGCCATATTAATGACGCTTAAACGGACGATCTTAACACCAGTAACAGCGCTGTCGGAGCCCGTTACAGGATCATTAACAGCAATTAATCTTGTATCAATACTAGTAACCGCCGAGGCCACATGTCGGGCCAGGCTAGCTTGTAACGGCTTGTCCTTGTACTATAAAAGGACAGGCCGATGATACACTCAGGGACGTTCACAGACGAACTCACGCACTCGATACACTCGTGACAAGCTAATACTACACCAACACACCCGTGGAGTAGGGTATTACGCTCAGGCGGCCCGAACCACGTAAATCCTTGTGTGTCTCCTGTGTCAAACTACAATTCACCTTCTTGAATCTCCGCACGCCCACACCGAACTTCAAACTCCCCAATCACTTTAGCAGTGTAAGGAGATCTACCGGCTCCAACAGTCAACAACTTTGGTTACTCAATTAATTTATCAATTAATTACAGCGGAAGCTAAAATTTAATTTCTTAATTGATGAAAAATTGCTTGAAAAAGCACTTAATAGCACTTAAATAACTGAGAAAATGCTCTTATTGGCAATAAATAGTATAGAATGCAGAAATAATACAATCAAAATGCACACAATCATCACACAAAATTCTCAAAAATTTCCCAGCTATTTAACTAAATTTTCTAATCATTTCTCAAATTTTCTGGAATTTAAATTCCATATAAACTCATTCTGAAAATCAGAAAATGCTTAAAAAACTAAATGGGTCAGAAACCCTAAATTCAGCCTACCATTGATAACAGGCCCAACCCACTTCTAAAAAAATCCCTCAGAAAAAAGGGAAAAAACCACACACGCGCAGCCCATAGGTATTCGGCCCACTGCTGAAATCAGCCCATTCAAAAAATCGAAGAAAATCCGAAAAATAGAAAGGGCAGCCCAGCAGCCCACGCAGCCATCCCGCATGGGCTCAGGGCCCATTAAACCTTATGCGGCGGGCAGCGCGCGATGAGGGCCGCCGGATTTCAATCCGACGACTGAGATTTGTCGGGCTCTTATAACTTAAGATCATCTGAGCCGTTTATTCGAGATCTGACGGCCGTGCGGCGAGATCGGTGAGTACTTAAGGCATTTCCATCGGTTCTCGCGTGAACCCTAATTCATTTGTCACCCCTCACTCTCTATCTCTTCGGTCTGAGTGGCGGCAAGGGGCGAGCGAGCGGCGAGGTGAGCGCCGCGCCGAGACCTCTGGCGCCGCCGTGCCATCGGCGCCGGCGAGAGACCCCCGGTCGGGGTGGAGCTCTGCCGTTGCCGACGGCACTGGTCGACTTGCCGTAGAGGAAAACCGGCCCGGCACTCGGCCCACATCTGAGAGGAGAGGAAAAGAGGCCGTCGCGTCGGGGACTTCTGGCACGGCCGCGCCTTCGCCGTCGACGAGCGACAGAGAGGTTGCTTGCCGTCGGACGAAGTGACGTTGGCCAATCACCGTCGAAGGAAACCCGACCGCTAGGGTTTCAACCCAAAACCCTAGCACGGTCTCTTAGGGTTCTAAGTGATTTTGTATGCAGGGGCACCGGCGCCACGGATGTCTCCACCATGGTGCGCACCAAGTGCCGCCGGTGGGGCATAGCTTAGGGTTATGGTTTCCTAACCCTGGGCTCTGAGGTGGCGTCGGCGGTTGAGGTGCACAGCCTGGGCCCGAAGCCCTGGCGCCGCACCTGAGGAGGACGGCGCCCCCGATGACAAGGCTGGTAGGGTTAGGGTTTCCCCTGATCCTGCCCTGAGGAGGACAACGATGGCTGAATCCATCTCATCCAGATGAGTTCTTATCCCCTTCTCTGTTTTTCTTAATTTGACTCGGGTTCTTTCTGAGTTTCTAATCTTGACTGAAATCAAAACTGAGTTTGTTCCTCTCCTTCTAATTTCTTAATTAACATGACTTAATAGTAACTAATATCAACTGAGACTGAATTAAAATGATTAGAATCTTAATCAATCTGACTTAGAGCTTAATTACCTAATTAGGATTGACTAGCATGGCTCTGATGCCAATGTTAGTTCTTATAGTGCTTAAGATCAACACTAGCAATGCCTAATCAGATTTACTTAGGCTTAAACAATCACTGACGATAACATTAACCCTAAGCAAGTGATCTAACATGCAACATATAAACATGGCAGAGAGATTAGGATTAGTAGAAAGTGGTGAGAGGCGTAGATTACCTTCAGTGGGGGCACTTGATGCCATTGGGCTCAAGTGATGGTCGACGAGGAGAGCCGGTGATGCAGTGCAGACCGACGACGAAGACGATGGTGTTCTCCGGTCGTCGAAGGTGGCGCACGTAGGTGGCGGCGGCAGAAGCAATAGATTGGTTTGGCGGGGGCCTCGGGAGCAATTTGGCACCTGATGCCTTATGCCCCTAAGGGCCCCCTGTTCTTATAGCGCGTACGGTGGGAGGGCGCCAACGGAACCGAGTCCGTTGCGCCACCGAGGGTATCGCGCATCTGAGTATGGGAGTCGGACGTGGGTTGTTGCCCCACGCCCGATACTTACGGGAGATTGAGTCCTCCCGTTGGTTGTTGCCCAACGGTGTGGGACCGGGATCAACTAACACCAACGCCTTTAAAGCAATAAACTTGTCGGGTAGGATGTTGAAACCGGTGCATTTAAGTCCCACACCTCTACAGCTAGCAGACCAGTCACATCAATCTCTCTCCTTCCATCTCACTCACACCACACAACAAAGAAAAAATGTAAACAGCTGCAAATCTGGAGAGGAATTTTGCGAGCTCCACACGTCAATCTAACAAAAACTATCTTAGCAATCTGTATACAGTGGCAGCAGTCACAGAAACGTGTACAATGACATTATACAATAACATGTCACAGAAAACTTTCTTAACAATTTATATCTCACACACAATCGCAGAAAGATCTATACTAAAATCGAAGATCTGTACTCAAAAGCAATCTCATGAACAAGCAGAAGTCGAATCCAGCACGAATCATAGCCTCGCCACCGAAACCGTTTCCCAAATCACATGTAGAGCCATTGCTAGCCAAATCAGAAACAACATCAAATTCGTTGACCAAACCGATGAGCGATTCTAGATTTCTTACCAGCCGATAGACCACTAGAAAGAGGCTCGGACGGAAATAGCGGATCAGCAGGCGGACGTCTCATCGCGGGGGGATCCCATGGGCTACGTTTGTGGTGCTCTTCGCGATGGGGGAGGGGAGGGAGGGGCATCTGGGGAAGCAGCTCATCGCGACGGGGAGAAAGGGGGGTCGCGCTGGTGCCGCGTACATCGCCGAAGGTGGTGCTCGTGTTGCCTCACCGGAGAGGTTGTTACCAGCCATAGAGAACTTCATGAACATGGTGAGGTTGGCAAACACGGAGAGGTCAGCAACACCCAAGCTCCCATGCCCGTCCAGCAGCCGAAGAGAGGCATTGGGGCCTCGCGTTGCTTGAGTCCGCGCGGCCACACCGGCGGAGGCACCAGAGTGCTGGGCGGCGGCCGATGGACTTGCTAGTGTTGGGCGGCGGCCGGTGGACTTGCTAGGGTTGCTGGCGGCGGACGGGTCGCAAGTGGGCCAGGTAGGTTTGCAAGTGGAAAATGGGACATATTAAAAGAAAGAGTGAGGTACTGGGGAAATAAAGATGTCGGCTAGTCCGCCCCAGGCATTTAACTTTCGCTGTACATCCGTTGGTAAATGAGTCTAGCCGACAGTTATAATGGTACAGCCGTTGGTATATTTTACTATCCCGATGTTTTTATTTAGAACTGTCGGTTTGCTTTGGAAGGCCAACATATTTAAATATTGCCGTCAGTTACACCAATACCGACGTTTTTAGTGAATTTATATACGACGGCCCCAACATTTATAAAATGCCCGACGTCCTATTGCACATTTTTTGTAGTGAAAGGGGTGTAGGTGAAGGTTTGCACCCTTTCATACCTACTTTAGTCAGGAGCTCGGTTGCATACTTTTCCTGGGTAAGAGCTATTCCGTCTCTTATCTTTTATACCTCAATCCCTAGAAAGAAATGTAGGTCACCCAGATCCTTGAGAGCAAAGTGAGAATTCAACTCTCTTACTAGTTCCGAAATAACATCTTGAGATGAGCCAGTTAGTATGATATCATCAACATAGATTATTAACATGTACATGGTGATACCTTGTTTGTTGTGGATGAAAAGAGAGGTGTCAGCCTTGGATGGCTTAAAGCCGAAAGCCATCAACTTGGAACTTAGCCGAGAATACCAGGCCCTCAAAGCCTGTTTGAGCCCATATAGTGCCTTATTAAGCTTGCATATGTATGTTTTTTTGACCGGTGAAAAACTGAAAGGGAGAACCCTGGCAGCCATAAAACATATATTAAAAGAGATGAGGTAACAGGGAGTTACAATAGCTCCGCAGAGCTTGACTAGGTGTTCCAGAGGGAGGAACGTCCTTTACAAACTCTGAAGCCACAAGAGCACACTGGCCCTATCCTCCGGCTTAAAACGGCAGGCCTGAAGCCTTGTAGAAGCAATGAAGGATCATTTCCAGACGTTTACATAGGGAGTAGAGTTTCTGGAAATGACATTGTTACGAGCAATACAGATCTCCCAGGCCGCTATGGAGAAGGTTTCCATGAAGGCGCGAAGACCCCAACTGAGCTTGGCTTTTTGCAGGGTATGAAAGAAGGGGATGTCGTGGTCCCAGTAAATCCCGAGGACATTCCAGCATGCCATGCTGAAGGAGCAGCTAAAGAAGAGATGGTACGTGAGTTCCTCCACATTGTCAGCACAGAGCACGCAGGTGTAGTCGTTCCCGTCAATCGTGATGTTTTTTATTTTCAGGAGGTTGCGTGAGTTGAGCCGGTCCCGAAACATCAGCCACATGAAGATCATTATTTTCTTTAGCACCTTTGAGGCCCAAATCCAGCTAAAGGGTGTTGGTGGGTTGATGTGCTTGTAATAGTTGTTGTAAATAAGCTTGGCGCTGAAAGTTCTTGTTCCCCCGATTGGAGTCCACTCATCCTATGTAGCTTCCCTATGTGAAATTTCCTCTAGCATGGCCTCCAGATTGGCCAGTTCGAACAGTGCTTCCTCCGACAATGGTTGAAAAAAGTGATTGTTATGGTCTGAGCTGCTGAGGTATTGGACCATTGAGATGTTGGTTCTTTTTGCGAAGGAGTATAAACAGGGCATGTCCCTTCTGAGGAGGTGGCCTTCCCACTGATCCTGCCATAGTCAAATTGTGTCCCCTGCGGCAGTTTTGACTTCAAAGTTCCTGAGAAAAGAATCAGATAGGCTCAGAACATCCCTCCATCTGAAGGATCCTTTTCCTTTTGTGTTGTGGGGGGGTTTACCATTTCTGCAATAGTGTTGATGGATGAGGTGAACCTAGGGGATGTGTGCTTTGTTATAGATTTTCCAGAGGAATTTCAAGAGCAAGGTTCCATTCATTGCAGTGAGGTTTTTCAGACCCAGGCCTCCATTTTCCTTTGGTGTTGTAACTTGGTTCCAGGCCACCAGGGGCTGGCCCTTGCCAGCGATGTCCGAGCCTCTCCATAAGCATTGTTTCCTGGCTTTGTCAATAGCTTGAATGACTGACTATCTCAATTTGATGGTACACATCGCATAAATTTGGATGGCGGATAGAACGCTGTTGATGAGTGTGCATCGACCAGCCATTGACAACCATGTTGCTGCTCCAGTTAGCTTTTTTTGCACCCTTAAGAAAATCCCTTCAAAGGCATCTGCTTTGGGTCTGTCGAGGCTCATCGGCAGACCTAAGTAAGTAAATGGGAATGAACCAATAGTGCAATCCAGTGTGGCTGCTAGAATTGTGGCCTCCTCTTCATCGGTGTTTATTGGTGTTAAGCTTGATTTTGCCCAGTTCACTCTTAGCCCTGTAGCTCCCCCAATGGATTATAGTAAGTTTTTCAGAAAGAAGAGCTGTCTCTAGTTGGCTTTGAGGATTAGAATAGTGTCATCTGCATATTGTACTACCAGGAAGCCCTCGTTCATTTCTTGATGCAGTGGCAATGATAGAAGCTAGAGCTCCACTGCTTTGTTGATTAAAATTTGTAGATGGTCTGCTGCCAGTACAAATAGCAGGGGGGCTAACGGGTCCCCCTGCCGAACACCTCTTCTGCAGTTAAAAGTCTTTCCTGGCACCCCATTGAGAAGAATTGAGGAGGTGGCAGTACATAGAATATCTGTTACCCATGTGATCCACTGTTCAGGAAAACCCAAAGCTCTCAGCATGTGTATGATGAAGTCATGTTCAACCCTGTCAAAGGCTTTTTCGAAGTCTAGTTTGAGTACTATGACACCAATGTTGGTTTTTTTGCATTGATAGAGGTACTCATAGACCCAAGCCATGCAGTCCTGGATGGTTCTTTTCTTGATGAAACCATATTGATTTTTATGGATAATGGTTGGGATGACTTCCTGCAATCTAACTAAGAGTATCTTAGTGATCAGTTTGATAGTGGAGTTCAGCAGTGATATGGGCCTGTAATCTGTAACCCTGCAGGGATTATTGATCTTCGGGATGAGAGTGATTAAGGAACTGTTCAGAGGCTGGATACTGATGTTGCCATTAAAGAAGTCCGAGCACAGTAGATAAATGTCTTCCTTAATGATGTGCCAGCATGTCTGAAAGAATTTTGTGTTGAACCCATCTGGACCTGGGGACAAGCTTTGTCAGTTGGCATGTTTTTGAGTGTGGCATTAATTTCCTCCCTGGTGACTGAGTTGCATAATGTATGTAGATGTTGTCCAGGCAGCACCCAATGGTGGATTTGTGGCCATTGTTGAGTTGGGGCAGATTGCCCTAATCTTTTAGAAAATTCCTTCCAGAGGGCTGAGGCCTTGTGCCCATGATCCACCAGTTCCACTCCATGGTCATCTTGAATGACTGATATATTGTTTCTCCTATATCTTTCTATTGCTGTAGCCAAGAAGAATTTGGTTGGCTCATCACCAAACATGGCCCAACGCTCTGTATAACGTTGTCTCCAGTAGTCATTTTATTGCTTTAAGAGCTGAGTGAGTTGACGTTTGATCATGTTTCTAAAACAGCTTTCCTGCAAGTATAGTGTCCTCTGCTCTTCCATTGTTTCCATGATCAGAATAACTTCATTGCATCGTTTGATCAGTTTTTTCAGCCCACCTAGTGATCTGCTCCACTTGCATAGCTTGTATCTCAGGCGTTTTAATTTAGCAGAAACCCTCCTTGCACTACCAACTTTTGGCAGAGGCTGGTCCCACGAGTCCTTGACAATGGTGAGAAACTGTGGATGTCTGAGCCAGTAGTTTTCAAAACGAAAGCATTTGATTTAGGTATGGTGGTGCATATCTGAGCTACTAGTGGGACATGGTCTGATGTGTCCCTGACCAGTGGCCGAAGTGAGGAGTTGGGAAATGATAGGGACCATTGCACTGAGGTAAAGCACCAATCCAGTTGCTCAAGTAGAGGCGATTGTTGCATGTTGCTCCATGTGTAATTCCTACCTTGGAGAGGGATTTCAATAAGTCCCAAGTGTTGGATGATGTCATTGAACATCTGCATGTCCCCTATATTCGCCCCCGTGCGGTTGCGATCACTGGCGTGGCGATAAAAGTTGAAGTCCCCCAATATCATGTAGAGCTCCTGCGGTTGCAACGAGAGATTCCAGAGCCAGTCGATGAACTCCTGCCAGCGAGGTCCCTGACAAGGTCCATAGACTGAGATCAGGTGCCAGACGACCGCATTCTGTCGGGATGTGAACCGCATGAATATGGCAAAGTCCCTAATATCCAGAGCTTCCCCCTAAAGTAAGCTATCATTCCAGGCGACCAGTATACCTCCTGAGGCACCCCTATATACAGAAGATATTGCACTCCTGGACCTCCTCTATTTTGAATCTGACTGCTTGCTGCTTAGCAGTGTTATTAAGTCCACGAATGTTCCAGTTGAAGACATTCCAGTTACGGTTTATGTTGTGCGCCATAAATAATAGTCAGGGCAGGTCGAGCAGTCCGAGAAGTAATCCCAACCGAGTGAATGAGTATGTGGCCTATGAAGCTATGGTCAGTGTGCAACGAGGGCCAACGAACAAACCAGTACACAGACAAACAGATGAGCCAAGCAGCATAGAAATAAGTCACAGCCAACAAACTCCAGAAAAGACTAACTGCCATAAACTGAGGTTGCGGCCACCGGCCGATCAAAATGCAGAAGTGTTCCCAACAGCGCATGTTCCCAACAGAGCATACCACAAAACAATAGCCAGTACTGTTTAAAACAACCACACTACAATTCCAAACAACAGCTTCCCAAAAGACGAACCCATTAGCAACATAGCAGCCCACAGTGTGCCAGGTGCCCTCCACTCCCAGCAAGTCAAGCTTGATGTACGACATCGTCATTGAGCTCCAGGAGGGACATCATCTGGCGCGCTGCCTCAGGGGGAACGCCGCACTCATTTACCGCCGTCGCCTACAGCACATCAGTGGAGAGTTCAGGGTAGGGATGGTAGGAGTCAAGAGAGTCAAGACTTGGGAATTTGATCGGACCTGGAAAGAGATTGAGTGCTGGCGTGTCCTCAGATGTACCAGCATCAGGGCCATCATCCTGAGCAGGTGGCGGTGTGGTCCGATGTCCCTGCATGAGCATTTGGAGCTGAGGGCTCCACCTTGGTATGCTGGGTTCCAGTGATCGGTTGGATTAAGAGGGTCCAACCATCTCCGCTACTGCCGGTTTCAGGGCCTTGCTTTGTTTTCCTTTTATCTTATCTACAGCGGCAATGGGCTCGGCAGTGATATCTTTGATGACCACTGAGGAGTGACCAGAACTCTGCTCCCTTGTCTGCTGATCAGTGGAGTTAGAGAGCGACATGGTGATGACCTTATTGAACCCCCCTTGTCCATTGTGTTCATTGAACTGGACATTCCACCATGTAAAGGGAGAGTTCGGGAAGGCCACCTGGATCATTCTTCTCAGCCCCACCAAGTCCAGGGGGCGAAGCTAGTCTGGTTGCTGTGTAACATCCTCCGGGTTGACCAGTGAGAAGTTCTGTTGCTCCATCCTTGAAGCTCTGACAGCCGGTTCAGTCATGTTCGCGTCGCTTGAAGCTTCCTCTTGAGGTGGGGCGTCAGAGAGTACATCCATCTCCTGGTGCGGTGGGGGTGGCGGCGGCCCCCAAGGTTCCCAGCCATCGTTGTCCTGCTGCTGGTGCTGCTCATCAGGCACCGGCCATTCATCATCATCTTCGGCAGTTCCTCAGGTGGTTCTTGAAGAGGATGAGGGTTTCCATTCGGTGGCAGGTCATCTACCGGGGGATGCCCCAACCATATACTTCCCCAAAGCCATTCGGGGCAATCTAGTTGAGAATGTACACCAGGCAATACCAGGAACACCCAACCCCATCCCTGGTGCCTTGACGCAGGACTAAACTTCTGGGGACTAACCTTGCATTGGTGTAGAGACATTTAACCAAGATGAAGCCCAAAGCCCTCGGGCTTGTGTTCCACTGAAGTAACTTGCCAAAACCAGAAACTGCTAACTCAATAGTTTCAACCGTCATGTAGTCCAGTGGGAAGCCAAAGATCATAAACCAACCAACACAACCAAAGTCATGAGTCCGACAGTTTCTGCCAAAGTCGTGCCTGATGAAGGACACACAGACTCCATCAACCACGATTGGCTCTCTCATCACAAGCAAGTCTCTAAACAAGCTGGTCTGAAATGCAAAAAGAGCTATGCCCAGAGGGGTGAGGCAGGAGTGAGTAACAATGATACCCATGTCTTGCAGAAGGAAGTTCCGGATCCGTAGCCTGAAATCATCATACTGATCTTCCTGCAGCACGCGGTCAGTGTCCACCGCCACAACAAATTCTTCATGAGCCGGTTGATGGTGATCGGGAAGGTGCACCACCATCCTAGGCAGCTGGTCCGGGCCTCCGTCAGTGAAGTCGAAGTGTTGGTTGGCCAGGAACCTCGATGGATCAACCGAGAAGTTGGCCATGAGGCAAAGAGAGTTGGCCGGCGAAAGAGCAGTGGAGACGGATGTGGAGCGCAGGATGCGGAGGAGCCAGGAAGAGGGAGCGGCAGAGTGGAAGTTGAGGGGGCAGTTCTGGTTGTGAATCACGATGGCGGATGACGGTTTTGTGGAAAGGCCAGAGGCCTTAATGGGGGGCGTGCTTCTCTTACGCCAGACCCGAGAAATTCTGGGGGCCGAGAGGTAGTTCCGTCTAATGTGCCCGTATCTAAAGCAAAGATTGCAACGAATCTTATTGCGGCATTGGAATTTCAGATGAAATGGACTGAGGCATTTATAGCAGCGTTTCCCATCAGGCTACCGAGCGCCATGATCGCCTGGCTGCCTCCGCTCCCTGCTTTGATCGCTGTCTTGTTGACGGAGGGTTACCTCGGGACCTTGCGATACTGTGGCCTTAGGAGCTCTATCTCCCTTCAGGCAAGAACACTCGCCGACCTCCCACTTAGTAGAGCTAAGCCTAGGGTGGCAACTGCTCAGAGCGGTCGCATCAGCGGCATGCGCCGAGTTGTTGACGCTCCATTGAACCAGAGGCTAGCGAGACATGAATGGAGTGGGACCAGTCTTCCCTTTGTCCACCCGCGAATTCAAAATCTTGTATTCTTTATCGCGCCACGTACCTTCGTTCGCGGTGGTCGGTGAATGAGCTCCGACGATCTTACAATTAGCCGGAAAGCAGAGTCCGACAGCACTTGTTGGGGCTTGAAGAAGATTGCAGAAAATTTTTCCCAACCACAACCCTATTACCGTTGGGGTTGCCTTTTTTGCTGGAGGACCTTGCCGGATTGGGGAGGCGAAGGAGACCCGCCTGTTTGCTGGCTTCTTGCGTGAGACCAATGTCCAACTTGCCTTCTGTTCCTGCACCCACTTCTTGTATTCAGAGATCCAATCCGGTCCACCCGTGCGCCAAAGATGAAAGTACACCTCAAAGTTTGGTGTGGTGATCCTTCGCTGTGCATTGATCAGCAGTCCCACTTGCGTGCTCGCCATGGAGAAACGAAACGAACGCTCTTGCAGTTGTTGGACATGAAAATCCCAAGGAGAACCACCCAGCACCGAGCAAAGAGCCCATCCAACGGCACTCTCCGAGAGACGAAAAGTGTACCTTCGAAAGACTGCAATCATGAGGAAGGAACCCTTGGGCGAAGACCCCAGGTGATGAACCGTGGAGTGGAGCTGGCGGGGAACTTCTTGTTGGAATATCTCACCAGGACGAAGATCCCAGTCAGCACTGGTCGGCAGGGGTCGATCATCACCCATGATGAGCAAGTCGACCAGTCCCCCGCAGCACTAGAGGCTATCAGCGCGTCCATGGCGAGCAAGGGGAGGTGGTGGAGGTGGCTGAGGCGCGGGGTACGGAGGAGCGGGAGCGAGAGCGAGAGCAAGCCATCCTACTTGTTTCTAAATTGCATATGTATGTTGGTGCATTATTGTCTTCAAAACCAGGTGGATGCCTCATATAGACCTCTTCTTCCAGAATGCCATGTAAGAAAGCATTATGTATGTCTAGTTGCCTCAAAGACCATTCTCTTGTAACTGCAATGGAAAACAACACGAATAGTTGTAGATTTGACCACCATACTAAATGTGTCATCGTAGTCAATCCCGTACCATTGCTTGAACCCCTTGGCTAATAACCGAGCCTTCTATCTTTTTATAGTGCCATCTGCTCTTTTCTTTATTTTATACACCCATTTGCAATCTATTATATTCTTTCCCTTGCTTGGATGAACGAGGTGCCATGTTTTGTTTCTCATGAGCGTTGAATATACATCTTCCATGGCCTTCCTCCAATTCTTATTTTCATGTGCTTCCTTTGTGTGTTGTGGCTCTCCTGTAGAGGTTAGGAAGCTATACTGAATAATGTTGGGAAATAATTTTTGGATTACTTATACCTCTTTGTAGCCGAGTAACAGGACGACGTTGCTCTGGGCGATGGGCCACAGAAGATCCAGACGATCCGACACTTTGATTATTTTCGAACCTGGCAGGGATGCGACAGGCGATGATTGGAAACCAGAATCATTGTCAGGCTGATGTTGATTGGACGAAGGATACATGGAATTAATGCTCCCTTGTGATTGATTTCCTGCTGTGCCACGCCTGGCATTCGGCGTTGATTGTTGCGCCGGATCACCTCGGGACCGTGCAGCCTGATCACCTACCGTAGACGGTTGTGTCAAATCTCCATGGGATCGAGCGCCCTGATCACCTTCCCATGCAGTTGTATCAGCATTATTTTCAGCGCCTATTTGCCCATCATTCCATGTAGAATCACCATTCTGGCCTGATTCTTCATCATTTTGTCCCAGATTTTCTTCCATGTTTGCTACATCCTTACCCTCAGACACATGATCAGTAGCATACAGATTAAGAGGTGGGAAAATCAATTGATCATTATCTGATTTGCCCCCTTGATCAAAGAGTATAGACCGAGTATTTTGCAGTAAAAGGAGAATCTCCTTGCAGAGAAGAGATCCAGCGTTCCTGTGGAGATTTTTAAAAGGAAAGGATGCTTCATCGTGTACTACATCTCTGGACACGTAGACTCGGCCAGTTTTCCAGTCTAGACATTTGACTCCTTTATGCCATGTGCTATAGCCTAGAAACACACATTGAATCAATCGAAAGGCTAGTTTATGTGAATTGTAGGGTCAAAAATTGGGCCAGCACGCACATCCGAAGACATGAAGAGAAGAGTAGCACGGTTTAATGCCAAAGAGTCGTCCAAGAGGAGTGTCAAAGTTTAGAACCTTACTGGGTAGTCTATTGATCAAGTATGTGGCTGTGAGGAATGCCTCGTCCCAGAACTTGAGGGGTATGCCGGCATTTTCAAAAAGTGTAAGTCCTATCTCCATGATGTGACAGTGCTTAGCTTTACTGAGCGGTTTGTGTGCATGCGGGCAAGAGACAAAGTGAGAAATCCCTTTCTTTTGTAGAAGAGCATCAAGTCTCTCGTACTCCCCACCCCAGTCCTACTGGAGACCAAGGATTTTTCGTCCAGACCTCATTTCAACAAGAGCTTGAAAAATATTGAAAAACATCAAGAACATCAGATTTCTTTTTAATTAAGTAGATCCACGTATACTTACTGTAATAGTCAATGAAACTTACATAATACTCAAAACAACCAACAGACATTGGAGCACGACCCCAAACATAAAAAAAACAAGCTCAAGAGGAAATTTGGACACACTGTTTAAAATAGCATAGGGTAACTTGTGGCTCTTGCCACGTTGGCAAGAATCACAAACTAACTCAACTCCAACTTTATTTGAGGTAACAATATTATTTACGCTAAGAACTTTTTGAACTGGCAGATGCAGGATGTCCTAATCTACTATGCCACCGCAACAAAGGTACTTTGGTAGCACTAAGGAAATTTTTATTTTCTCTCTAGTCTTGAGGTATGAGAGGGTAGAGCCCATGCCTACACTTGTCACAGAAAAGCACCTTCCTCTTGTCCTGATCCTTGATCAAGAAGAACCAGGGATGGAATTCAATGAAAATATGGTTATCAAGTGAGAAGAGATGAACAGACAAGAGATTCTTAGATGTGTTAGGTACATGCAAAATATTATAAAGTTTAAAACTCTTTGTTGGAGTGCGAAGCATAGAATGACCAATGTGATTTATACCCATACCTGAACTGTTAGCATTGTGAACTTGATCTTGGCCATGGTATTTTTCTTTTACAGCCATCTTCTCTAATTCTCCAGTGATTTGGTCCGTCACACCACTATCCAGATACCAATTAGTGTCGACACCATATGGCGAGGTTGTGGCTGCTCCGTCAATCTTCTCTTTCGGTCCTTAGTCTTCCTCGAATATATGCCAACAATTTACGGCCGTGTGACCTTGTTTGAGGCATATCTCGCAGGTTGGTCTATCATTTGACCGAGTGCTTCCTGGGTTAAAACCCCCTCTTCTATTATTTCCTCGATAATTACTTGTACCACGTCCTCCTCGACTTGAGTTGTTCCGACCACCTCCACAGCCCCCAAGTGAATTTTCACGATAGGAGTCACCTCGCCCACGGGTAGCTAAATTTGACGAAGACTTAAACTCACTTGAGTAGTCAGAACTTTGAAGTAATTCTTGTCGAGACTCAAAACTTGACATCTGACTAAAGAGGTCACTCAAAGTCACCGGAGTTTTCTGTGCACCAAGCACCACAACCAGGGCATTATACTCCTGGTCCAATCCAGCCAGGATGTATGCCACAATCTCATCTTCGCCAAAGGTTTCCCTGCAGTGGTCAGCTTGTCAGCATAACCTGTAATCTCAGCAAAAATATGTAGAGACAGTCTTGTTGCCCTTGGATGCATTAGCCAACTTGATTCGAAGATTATTAGTCCTTGATCTGGACTGCAAAGCTTACATGTCTTCAAGAGCAAGCCATACATCCTTGGATGTATCTTATGATACAACTTGATCGAGCACCTGTTTTGATAAGGTTCCCAATAGGTACTCAAGGATCTACTGGTCTTGAGATACCCACGCGACATACGCCGGGTTTTCAACTTGCTCATTCTTCTCTGCGCCAGATATCTTCGCTGCCGGAGTCTCGATCGTACCATCTAGGTACCTTGGAGGTGTGCACTCCTGATCTGTGGGAGCACAGGCGCCTTCCATAAAGGATAACTATCCTTTGTTAGCTTCTCTGTAACTAATGCGCTTAGGAGCACCGGTGGCGTGCTTGACGAACTCGCCATGGTGAAGGCGAGGAAGAGACAACCTAGATGTAGGTTTGAAGAATGGTGGCTCTGATTACCATATTAGAATATGAATGATACCAAAAAAGCGTTGAACCCTTTGCCTCGGGCTGCAGCTCTATTTATATGTGTAGATCGAATCATACAGGGTATGTTTGGATATGTTTACAAAACAACCTCTCAACAGAATAGGAAACAAACTATTCTAGAAGATACATCGTGATACATCATGATTTCTTTCCTTATCTCTAACACTTCATCCTTTAATATTTCTAACACCTCTCCTTAATATCAACATCCTGCCATGTTGAGATTATACTGGAAGTCTCGCATCCTGCTGGCTGGAAGCGATTTAGTAAAACCATCGCCTATCTGATCTCGTGTTGAGATGAACTTCACCTGCAACATTTTGTTAGCTACTCTATCTCTAATAAAATGATATTCTATTTCTATGTGTTTGGTACGTCCATGGAAAACTGGATTTGTCATCAGGAATGTGGCCCCAAGATTATCCACAGTGTTGCCGGTCCTTGTTCTTTCACACCCAATTCTTTTAGAATGGTTTGAACCCAAATCACTATGTTGTAGCATGGCAAGTGATTTATGCTCAAGTTCGGTACTGTAATGTGACACTGTTGGTTGTTTCTTTGCGCTCCAAGAAACAAGATTCATTCCCAAATAAAGACCAAAGGCACCTGTTGATCGTCTATCATTCGGGCAACCAACCCAATCCACATCTGAGAAAGAACTCACCTGCAGAGCACTGTTTTTAACAAACCGTATGCCAAAATGATAGTCCCTTGCACGTACCTTAATATTTTTTCGCCATACTTAAATGCATCGAGGTTGGTTTATGTAGGAATTGACATGCCTTATTAACAGAATACGCCAAGTCTGGTCTTGTCAGAGTAAGATATTGCAAAGCACCGATTATGCTCCTGTATCTTGTTATTTCCTCATCTTTAAGAGGCTCCCCATTGTGTGCCGAAACTTTCTCACTGGTGGAAATTGGCGTGGTGACAGCCTTGCATTTTTCCATGTCTGCCTTCCGTATGATTTCTGAAGCATATTTCTTTTGATTTAATAGTATTCCTTCTTTTACCTTAGAAACTTCCATCCCAAGGAAATAATGCAACTCACCTAAATCTTTGAATGCAAAATCTTTTCTCAAATCAGTGAGCACGACTTCTATTGCCTGTTGTGAGGAGCTTACAGCAGTAATATCATCAACATAAATTAATAAGTATATTGTGATCTTGCCTTTGTTGTAGATGAACAGTGATGTATCCCCTTTTGATGGTACAAAACCGAGGTGCAAGAGTTTAGAGCTCAACTTGGAGTATCATGCTGAAAGCATCTAGGCCCCCATGATGTATGGTTTCGGTGATTAATGACAACCATTGGATTTTACTAATGAATTTGTGGATGCAAGGTCTCCCATATCACTCATCACAATCAAACGAAATCTATATGAATATCATCTACTGCTCATTGGATATAATTGGAGACCCCTAAACAATCATTCTATGAGGTCAATTGATTTTTATGAAGATTAGAAGAAAAAGCTCATATGTCAAAATTATTCAACCAATATTGACAGCACTCAATGCTTGATAATCATCAGAAGAATATTTCAAACCAATGTACACGAGGTCACTCGAGCAAATTCCAAAAGAATCACTTAGAACAACTCGAAGCAAACAAAATCAACTCACCAGATGAACCAATGTTTCCAGAAAACAACACATCGATCGAGTTGGTTTAGCAAAAGAAGAAGACCTCAGAACTACGTACTCAACAGATCATCCGATGATGAAGGGGACGTTACATCGGTCCATTAGTAGAGTAAGCAATCTCCCCGGACCAAGTGTAACACCGGACCATCCGATGTACATTTATAAACACATCGGTCGATCACTCCAGTAAGCACTAATTCTGAACCAATTCTGGATGAAGTGCCACTAGATCATCCTATGAGAAGGCAAGTGAAACATCGGTCTAACAACGGTCATATCTGACACAGTGACATCAGCTAATTTAGATTCGACCGATGACAACTGAAGGGAGAACATCGGATCATCTGGTGTTCGCAGAACAGTGATGTTAGCCTACTTTTCCAACGGCTATTTCGTGGAGGTTGGCTATTTATACCCCTTCAACCAGTCTATTCGACAAGTCTTAACATTGACAACCAGAGCTACTCTACACATTCTCAAGCATTCAAGACGTTGAGATACCACTTCTACATCATCTACACCACTTACACACCAAGAGATCGATAGGCTAGAACTTGCTAGAGATAGTGCTTGTGTGCTTCCATTCTTGGTGATTGGAGTCTCTAGTGTAGTGAGAGCTGTAAGGGAGTGTCCCTTGGTGATTGTATTGGAGAGATCCTTCTGGAGCTTCCCAAGACGGTTGTGGAAGCCCGAAGGATCCTACTTGTACAAGGCTTGAGCTCCACCTTGTCGAGGTTGGCGAACGGAGAAGTATAGTGAAGATCCCTGGTCTCAGTGACTTGGGAGTGGATATGCCCTTTGGTGGGTGCTACATCATGGATGTAGGAAGATCTTGACGATCTTGCCGAACCACGGGATAAATCTCCGTGTCTTCGTGTCTTCTCAGGAGTTTGCACTTTCTTCCTCTCCCCTTATAGTTATGCATTTCATATACCAAAAAGTTACTATTCACTTGAATGCATAGGTTGTTTGCATAGGGAATTGGGCTTTTAGTAATTAAGTTTTGTTGCTATAATTTTTGAAAAGAAGCCCAATTCACCCCCCCTCTTGGGCATTCGATCCTTACAATTGGTATCAGAGCAAGGTCGCTCATTGTATCATTCTAGCTTCACCGCTAGAGAGCTAAAATGGCCATGAATGGGGGTTCAGTTCCTATCTTCGAGGGCAAGAACTTTGCCTATTGGAAAGCATGCATGTGTGCTTATCTAGAGGCTATTGTTCCTGAGGTATGGGAAGCGACCCATGCGGGGTTTGGTGAGCATAATTATGTTGGTGATCAAATCAAGTGGGATGCTAAAGCTAGAAATGCTATCTATGAATGTATTAGTCAAGATGTATTTGCTAGGATTGCTAGCAAAGAAAAAGCTTGTGAAATTTGGGCTTGCTTGATTGAAATTCATGAGGGTTCTTCTCGTGTCAAAGAACTAAAATATCATATTCTTAAAGCCAAATATGATGAGTTCAAAATGCTACCTCATGAAATTGTCAATGAAATGTTTTCTCGCTTGAATGTGCTTATTGAGGAAATTAATGCTCTTGACATTGCTTCTCTTGGCAAGGGACTCATCAACCGCAAGATTCTTATGCTCCTTCCCAAGCCAAAGTACAACATCATCAACTCCATGCTTCAAAAGAATCTCTTGATCACATTGAAGTTTTGGAACTTATTGGAGAGATTCACGCTCATGAGATGAGTGTACTTGGGATGATGGAGCAATCATATTCAAAGACAATTGCTCTAAAGGCTTCCACCAAGAAAACAAGTCTCAAGAAAAAGAAAGTGGTTGAGCCTAGCTCAAGTGAAGAAGAGCAGGAATCAAGTAAAGATGACGATGATGAGCTTGCATTGATGATGAGAAAGTTCTCTCGCTTAAACTCCAAGATTGCCAAGAAGAGATACACCTTTGATCGCAAGAAGAAAGCTTTTCTACCAAGGAGAGATGACAACAAGACTTGCTACAATTGTGGTGATCAAGGCGACATCTCCTATGATTGTACAAAGCAGGACAAAAGAAGAGAGAGCCACAAGGGCAAGCATCGCAAGCTTGAAGATAGTGAGGATGATGAAGAGGACAAGCCCAAATCAAGACTCTTTGGGAAGAAGAAGCATGACAAAGGCAAAAAGGCAAAACTCTTCCCAAAGAAGAGGAAAGGTCCACAAAAGGTGTTCATGTGTGAGGCAAATGAATGGATTACCGACGAAGAATCAAGTGATGAAGAGAGTGAAGCGGAAGAAGAAAGCTTGGCCGGCCTTGCCATTGCCAACAATGATGATTCATCTCTTCATCCACCTCCCATGTGCCTCATGGCTAAAGGTAACACCAAGGTATGTGATGACTCTAGCGATGATGAGCTTTCCCCCGATGACCTAACTTCATTGATAAATGAATACCACACTATCATTAAGAGGGAAAAGAGTAAGGTTAATGCTCTTGAAGAAACTCGTGCTAAGCTTGAGAGTGCTAAACTCAATTTGCTTGACAAGTATGAAAGCATACTTAAGGAGCATGACACGCTCAAATCTCATGTCAAGCAAGTTGAGGAGGATGAGGCTCAAATCAAGCTAGATCATCATGAGCTTGACTTAGCACACCAAGCACTCTTGGGAAAGCACAATGAGTTAATCCAAGAGCATCAAGTACTTAACCTTGCTTATGACGTTCTTGATCAAGAATTGAAAAATATAAAGAAACAAACCCTTAATGATAAGGTATCTCTTACTTCTCATGCCGCTAATATCTTGCATAAGTCTTTGCCTTTGAAAGAGAATACTAGGGAGAAGGACTTAATGGAAGAAATTGAAAGTCTCTGCACTAGTGTGGCAAGACTATCTAAAGGAGAAGTCAAGCACAAGGAAATCCTCTTCCAACAAGCAAAGGCCTTCAACAAGAGAGGACTTGGATCCTTCCCGGTGCGTAACAAAGGAAAGGTGTCCTCACCGGAGCTTAGAACAAGCTTCATTAAGGAAGTTGGTTCCTATTGCCAACATTGTGAGGTCACCGGTCACCATACAAGGGAGTGTCCTCTTCCTAACCGGCCTTCACCAAAATTGCTTACTAACTACAAGTCTACTTTCAATGATCATTATTATCTCTTGAGTAAAGTAGATGGCAAGGTGAAGGCAAGGTTCATTGGCAAGGACATAAAGGGCATGAAGGGGAAGCTCCCCAAGCAACTTTGTGTCCCAAAAACACTTGTATCACACATACAAGGACCTAAGTTGGCTTGGGTGCCTAAAGTCAAAAATTGAATTCATGTGTGTAGGTGAACTACAAAGCCAGAAGAAAGCATTGGGTAATCGATAGCGGGTGTACTCAACATATGACCGGCAATGATGGTATGTTCACCACCATAGAAAACCCCGACAATCATGAACAAGTCACCTTTGGTGATAACTCTAAGGGGAAGGTAATTGGGTTAGGTAAGATTGCAATTTCAAATGATTTATCTATTTCAAATGTATTGTATGTTAAGTCACTTAGTTTCAATTTGCTTTCTATTGCACAATTATGTGATCTTGGACTAACGTGCACCTTTAGCAAGAATGATGTTGTTGTGACTAGTGAAACAAGCCAAGAACTAATCTTCAAAGGATTTCGGCATGAACACCTCTACCTAGTAGACTTCTCCAACAAGGATGCTAGCTTGACCACTTGTCTTTTCACCAAGACGAGTTTGGGTTGGCTATCGCATCGACGCATAGCTCACATAGGAATGAGCAAGCTCAAGAAGTCATTCAAGCTCGGGATGGTGACCGGCGTGAAGGATGTCACATTTGAGAAGAACAAGATTTGTAGTGCTTGTCAAGCCGGGAAGCAAGTTGCTTCACACCACCCGATGAAGACAATGGTGTCAACCTCCAAGCCACTTGAGTTACTCCACATGGACCTCTTCGGACCGTCCAGATATCAAAGTCTTGGCGGTAACCTCTATTGTCTTGTTATATTTGATGACTACTCTCGCTATGCTTGGACTTTGTTTCTAGGTGACAAGAGTGAAACTCCGGAAGTGTTCAAGACCTTCGCCAACTGTGCTCAAAGAGAATTTCAACTTCCCATCATCAAGGTCCGGAGTGACAACGGCACCGAATTCAAGAACTACAACATTGGGCAGTGGTGTGATCGTGAAGGCGTGAAGCATGAGTTTTCGGCCGCTTACGCTCCTCAACAAAATGGTGTCGTTGAAAGGAAGAACAAGACTCTCATCACTCTTGCACGAGCAATGCTTGATGACTATGGCACGCCCAAGAAGTTTTGGGCTGAAGCAATCAACACGACGTGCCATGCCGCAAATCGGGTCTACCTACATCGACTACTTCAAAAGACCCCGTACGGACTTCTCATTGGGAGAAAGCCCAACATCTCCAATTTCCGAGTCTTCGGGTGCAAGTGCTACATCTACCGCGAGAAAAGGCTCGGTAAGTTTGAAAGAAGATGTGATGTTGGTATTTTTCTTGGTTATGCATCAAACTCAAAAGCATATCGAGTATTCAACCAAACCTCCGGTTTAGTTGAGGAAAGTTGTGATGTTGAGTTTGATGAAACTAATGGCTCCCAAGAGGAGAGTTTTGGTCATGATGAAATAGATGATGAGCCTCTACGAGAAGCTATGAAGAACATGACCATTGGATACATCAAGCCTAAAGTTGAGGAGAGCCATGTTCAAGGGGGAGCTTCAAGTTCCAACATCAACACATCTATGGTGCCTCAAGTTGACGAAGAAGAGAAAGATGATCCATTGCCGACACAAGGTTCACAAGCCACACAACATCAAGAAGAAGAAGAAGAAGTCCATGATCAAGTCCAACCACAAGAAGAACAACACGCATCACCACCGCCAAGTGCTTCACAACCACTTATGAGGCATGGACGCATCTCCAAGGCGCATCCGATTGACCAAATTATCGGAAGTCCGTCAAGGGGAGTAAGTACACGTTCTCGCCATTTCGCTACGTTTTGTGAGCACTACTCGTTTGTTTCATGTGTAGAACCCACTCACATTGAGGAAGCACTCCAATATCCAAATTGGGTGATGGATATGCAAGAAGAACTTAACAACTTCATCCACAATGAAGTTTGGGTGTTGGAGGAGCGACCCAAGGACAAGAACTTCATCAGAAAAAAGTGGGTGTACCGCAACAAACAAGATGAGAACGGCGTTGTGGTCCGCAACAAGGCAAGACTTGTGGCCAAGGGTTTCTCGCAAGTTGAAGGACTAGACTTTGGGGAGACATTTGCTCCGGTCGCCCGACTAGAAGCCATCCATATACTTCTTACCTTTGCATCACATCATAACATAAAACTTTACCAAATGGATGTGAAAAGTGCCTTTCTTAATGGTTATATTAACGAGCTTGTTTATGTTGAACAACCTCCCGGGTTTGAAGATCCGAGGAATCCTAATTATGTGTTTAGGTTGCACAGGGCGCTCTACAGGCTCAAGCAGGCACCTAGAGCGTGGTATGAACTGTTGGTAATCTACGGTACGCTACTCTAGCAACTCTACTGCGTCACCCAGGAAACATGCGAGTACAGAGGTCATGTATCGTTACCACTAGACGTGCAGCACAGCGGAACGTAGATGCGCGTCGGTGTAGGGGAAGTAGACGATCTTGATCGTCTCCTCCTCGTCCTCGTTACAGCAGCAGGTAGACAATCATGATCGTCGTAGCCGATCAGCGCAGTAGTAGCAGCAATGCCTCCACGGAGTCCACACGTACGGAGAGGAACACCGTGCGCTGGTGTGCTAGCACCGCGCGCGCGGCAAGGGTCTCGGCGTGAGGCCTTCGAGGGGTGGCGGCTAGGGCTGTCACGTGGTGGGGTTCTTAGCCCCTAACCCTACCTCTCATATTTATAGGCGTACTAATGGGCTTTTAGGTCGCAAGCCCATCAATACCCTAATTTCTTATGGATCAAATATCCAATAGGCCTCAACCCGAATTGTTATGATTGCCTCTTGGGAACATCACCAACAATCTCCCACTTGCACTAGAGACAATCATCTAGCCAAGATTTTTTTTTTGATATTCCAACTACTTAAGTGTGTGACCCGTTAGGTTCATGTGCAGTCGGTTGTGAATGGAAACCATTTCCATCCACAAGCCAGTAGAGGTACCTAGCAGGACATACTGACTCCCGAATGTACATAAAGATCATATCGGCCGAACCTAGATACATTCAACATGCTAATCCCTTTGCCACACGATACCAGTCAAGCTCAAGGCGAGATGCGTGCCATCCTTGTGATAGCTCGACCATTCACTCGATCAAATAGTGGATTCATTCCGTGACTAACTTTTAGACAATGTGATTAACTTTTAATCACCTTGGCATGGCCATGCACTTTCAAATCCAACTATCTTGAGGGGCCCAGAGATATCTCTCCTGTTATTAAGGAGTGGCAAATCCCATCTTGATCTGTGCACATCCCATTCTATGTTTCATTATATACCCGAAGACTACTTTTATGACTACCCAATTACAGAGTAGCGTTTGGTAGTCTCAAAGTACACAACTATGCATAGTGAGAAACAATGGCGATCTCAGGTCTAAGGATCTAGCAGGTGTATCACTCAAGACCAATTGATGGCACATATGGAAATAACAACCCCAGCAGTGTCTTGGAGTGGGTCAATCCAACACCATGTTCACTAACATGTGTTCAAATTATTAATTCGATATCTCCATATCTATGATCCGTGAAACGTGATCATCAATTAATGCATGTGCTAGTCTGTATGCAATCATTATTTCATATAATGATATAGACTAGGGATCATCTAGAGTAACATTACTTTTAACAAAGAGTTTCACAAACAAGTCACATACTTGATGATCAATGTAAATATTGATTACTCACATAACAATTTATTTAATAGTACATAAACATAGCTGTGACACAAGTCTCCCACTACACACTATGATCACTGATGTAAGTATCTAATACCCATAGATCTCGTGTGTGCCTCATGCTTTAATTGTGGAAGAGGCTTCTTCAACGGATCTGCAACATTCAAATCCGTGTGCACCTTGCATATCTTCACATCACCTCGGTCGATGATCTCTCGAATGAGGTGATAGCGTCGTAGTATGTGTTTGGATCGTTTGTGTGATCTAGGCTCCTTTGCCTATGTGATGGCTCCATTATTGTCACAGTAGAGATCCATAGGATTGGACGCGCTAGGAACAACACCCAACTAAGAAACAAATTTTCTGATCCAAACAGCTTCCTTTGCAGCTTCAGAAGCTGCAATGTACTTCGCCTCTGTGGTTGAATCTGCTACTGTATCTTGCTCGGAACATTTCCAGCTCACTGCCCCTCCATTGAGGCAGAACACAAATCCGGATTACGATCTAGAATCATCCTTATCAGTTTGGAAGCTGGCATCGGTGTAACCTTTTACAACAAGCTCTTCTTCACCTCCAAACACTAAGAATGCATCCTTAGTTCCTCTTAAGTACTTAAGGATGTTTTTGACAACGGTCCAATAAGCCTCACCAAAATCTGATTGATATCTGCTCGTGATACTTAGAGCATAAGATATATTTGGGCGTGTACATAGCATGGCATACATGATGGATCCAATTGCCGAAGCATAAGGAATCGCTCTCATCCTCTTTTGCTTATCAGGCATCGAAGGACACTGACTCCTGCTTAGAGTAATGCCATGTGACATTGGCAAGAAACCTTTCTTGGAATCTTGCATATTGAACCGATTCAATATCTTGTCAATATATGTATCTTAGCTTAATCCAATTAGCCTTTTAGATCTATCTCTATAGATCTTTATGCCCAAAATATACGCTGCCTCTCCTAAATCCTTCATTGAGAAACTTTTTCTTAATGAGGATTTAACATCATCAAGCATTGTAATGTCATTTCTGATCAATAATATGTCATCTACATATAGGACCAGAAATACATGTGCGCTCCCACTAAACTTCTTGTAAATACAAGTTTCTTCTACGTTCTTGATGAAACCAAACCCTTTGATTACTTCATCAAAACGCAGATTCCAACTTCGAGATGCTTGCTTCAGTCCATAGATGGACTTTTGAAGCTTGCATATTTTACTAGCATTTTTAGGATCGACAAAACCCTCAGGTTGTGTCATGTACACATCCTCAGTCAGACTTCCATTAAGAAAGGCTGTTTTGACATCCATCTGCCATATTTCATAATCAAAATATGCAGCAATTGCTAGAAGAATCCGAACAGACTTAAGCATTGCAACAGGTGAGAAAGTTTCATCATAATCAACACCTTGAATTTGTTTGAAACCTTTCGCTACCAATCACGCTTTATAGATGTGAACATTTCCATCCATATCTGTCTTTTTCTTGAAAATCCATTTACAATCGATAGGTCTCGCACCTTCGATTGGATCAACCAAGTTCCAAACTTGATTTTGATGCATGGATTCAATTTTGGATTCCATGGCTCCAAGCCACTTCTTAGAGTCGGGTCCCGTCATTGCTTCAGTATAGGTCGTGGGCTCATTATTGTCCAACAATACCATGTCATGCTGCTCCGTGGTTAGAAGCGTTAACTTTCCAGTCGCACGACGTACCCTTGTAGACCTTCGTGGGGCTGGTGTTTCATCAACTAGTTGTACAACATCTTGTATATCCTGTATAGGATCAGTGGATGCTGAAACATTTTCAGGTATTTCTTGAATTTCTTCAAGGTGCACCTTGCTCCCACTAATTCCTTTTGAGAGAAACTCTTTCTCCAAGAAGACACCATTGCGAGCGGTAAACACTTTACCCTCTATTTTATTATAAAAATAATATCCTTTGGTTTCCCTAGGATATCCCACAAAGAAGCATTTGTCTGATTTTGGAGTGAGTTTGTCTGACGTCAAACATTTGACATAAACATCACATCCCCAAACTTTGAGGAAAGACAATCCGGGACGTTTCCAAGTCCACATCTCATATGGTGTCTTTTCAACAGACTTAGTTGGGACTCTATTTAGTGTAAACGCAGCAGTTTCAAGAGCATAACCCCAAAAGGATAGTGGAAGATCTGCTTAGCTCATCATCGACCTAACCATGTCCAACAAGGTTCGGTTCCTCCGCTCCGACACCCCATTCCATTGAGGCATTCCAGGTGGAGTCAACTTTGGAACAATTCCACATTGTTTTAAATGATCATAAAATTCATGGCTCAAATATTCACCCCCACAATCAGATCATAGAAGTTTAATTGTCTTGCCCAATTGATTTTGTACTTCATTCTGAAATTCTTTGAACTTTTCAAAGGATTCAGACTT
The DNA here is from genome assembly GCA_036927565.1 of Tuctoria greenei. NCBI lineage: Eukaryota > Viridiplantae > Streptophyta > Magnoliopsida > Poales > Poaceae > Tuctoria > Tuctoria greenei. The sequence continues at coordinate 21,949,799 of JAYESD010000011.1, read as the reverse complement.
GTGCCTCGTTAGGTAGACATAACCATATCTACTAAAGTCATTGGTAAATGTGATGAAGTACTGAAAACCACCTCTGGCAAATGAACTCATTGGTCCACATACATCTGTGTGTATAAGTCCCAACAAGTCAGTCGCCCTCTCACTTTGACCAGTGAAGGGTGCTTTGGTCATCTTCCCAAGCAAACAAGATTCGCATGTGTCAAGTGATTCAAAATCAAATTAGCTTAGTAAACCATCTTTATGGAGTTTTTCAATGCGTTTCTCATTAATATGACCTAAGCGACAATGCCAAATAAAAGTGGGATTTAGATCATTACGACGAGCCTTTTTGGTATTAATGTTACTGACAATTTTATCCTCAAGATCAAGAACATATAATCCATTCACCAATGGACACTGAGCATAGAAAATATTATTGTAATAAATAGACAACATTTGTTCTTTATTACAATCTCATAACCATCAACTTCTTCTAAACACGAAGAAGAGATAATGTTCTTGCTCAAAGTAGGAATGCAATAACAATTATTCAATTCCAAAAGTATTCCTAAGGGTAATGACAAGTGGTAAGTTCCGACAGCTATGACCGCAACCTTTGCTCCATTGCCGACACGAACATCCAACTCGCCTTTTGCAAATCTTCTAGTCTCACTTAACCCAGCAATGATTTGCAAGTGTGAATCATCGATCCGGTATCAAATACCCATGATTCACTAGAAGATAATGCAATGTTAATTTCTATAACATTTATACCTGAAGCGGAAGTCTCACTTCCCTTCTTCTTCTTGATATCATCCATGTACTTCTTGTAGTTCCTAGACCAGTGTCCCTTACCATGACAGTGAAAGCATTCATCATCAGGAGAAGGGCCAGATTTGCCCTTTGGCTTACTTTGAGCTTGAGGGCTCATCGGGAACCTTTCCCTTGCCTTTGCCTTTAGGATGTGTCACACGCTTCCTCTTTTTATTCTCCTTTTGTACCATCATCACATGAGTGGCATTTTTCTTAATGCTTTCTTTGGCTGTTTTAAGCATCCCATGTAATTCAGCCAAAGTTTCCTCCATGCCATTCATTTGAAAATTCAATATGAATGGCTTGTAGCTCGGTGGGAGCGACTGGAGAACCACGTCAATAGCCAGATCATCCTTGAGTTCAGAACCAAGTTTGCCCAAAGTTTCAATGTAACCAATCATTTTGATTACATGAGGGCTGACCGGGCTACCCTCTGCCAGCTTGCATGAGAACAAGGGCTTTGAGATGTTGTATCTCTCAGCCCTTGCTTGATTCTCAAACATTCCACGCAGTCCCTCAATCATAGAATAAGCATCTGTATGCTCATACTGTTTTTGCAGATCATGGGACATAGTGGCGAGCATGAGGCAGCTTACATGAAGCGCATCATCGCAGTGCTTCGTATAAGCTCTACGTGCTGCATTAGTAGCATCAGCTGGGAGGTCATCAGGGTAAGGCTGCAGAAGAACGTACTCGGTTTTCTCTTGCCTAAGAACGATTCTCAGGTTGCGGTACCAATCGATAAAGTTAGCTCCATTGAGTTTTTCCTTCTCAAGCACAAATCGCAAATTGAAACCAGAATTGTTACTAGCAAACATTATCTACAATAGAAAATAAATATGCAAGGTTTAGCACTATGTTATGTACCAATCTTCTATTAACAATTTAATAAAAGATATCACCACTATATGATTATCGTCTTCCCTCTAACGACATATAGTGGTTCAAGATCCATATTGACTAATTCCTAGTGAGCTTTGGCTTCACTGCTAGGAAATTAGTGACATAAGTAAACAACAATTGTTAATCATATCTCTATATGACTCTTGTTTGTTGGGTAACATCCAATGCCCCGGCTCCCAACTCTATGCCATAAAGCCCAAAACCGTTTTGATAGCTTTGTTGAGTAAACCAACACTATGCATGTGAATGTCCAACATTCACCCTATGAATTATGATAGATGATGGTACTTTTCTTTGGCAAACCTACCACACAACGATCAAAATATCATAGGTGCAGCTATTGGTAAATGGCATCAAATGCTCAACTTTTGTGAGGGAAGCTATTCTATCATGATAAAACATCCACCATATGAAAAGCATGAAAAGAATAGTAATAAGCATCATAGACATATGATCATATCACATTGTGAATAGTATGGCCTTTAGAATCATAATGGTCTCCAACACCATGGTTCCATCATGATCTGAGTTGTCATGCCTCCCTTCTTGTGGTGATCTCCATCTCCACCATGCTTGAAGACATCTCCATGATAATAAAAGAAGCTAATACAACTAATAGCTACCAAATAAATTACATGAGAGATGAAGCATCACAGGTCGACACGCAGGTTGCTATACAATTATGTGACAACCTCAACCCGGTTGTGTTAAATTTGCAACACGCAGGCTGCACGAATTTACACACAGATCATCACATCACATTAAGTCCATACCATTCACATCATTCCCTGCAAAAACGAGTTAAGCGTAGAACGATTTCTAGCGCTAAACTATATTATGTAATCGCTATAGCAGACAGCAAAACGGTGGTCCCTAAACACCAAACGGAGTTACATAGATCGCATCTATGAAATCAGTATGAAAATCTCATCGGATTGATCAAATCAACCCAAATCCGAGCCATTCAGAATGCCTCAATTTTCAATGTGACCGGTTATTCATGAGTAGATCGTGACTCATGACCGTAGTCTGTTGGATCAATCTGTTAGCTATGTACACGATTAGTTCCGATGGTGATTCCAGCCGGTAGGGACAGGTTGCGCACACAGCAGAGAAGGAGCACGAACTGACCCTGTAGTCATATACGATCACAATCTACTCTAACCAATTACAAACCTCAAAAACCATGCGATAAAATTCATCGTATGAATATGTCTGCAGTAGATCCCATCTACTAACAAGATCCAGAACAGAAACTACGCAAGTCGGCTCTGACACCACTGTCGGTAATCTACGGTACGCTACTCTAGCAACTCTACCGCGTCACCCAGGAAACATGCGAGTACAGAGGTCATGGATCGTTACCACTAGACACGCAGTGCAGCGGAACGTAGATGCGTGTCAATGTAGGGGAAGTAGACGACCTCGTTCGTCTCCTCCTCGTCCTCGTTACAGCAGTAGGTAGACGATCACGATCGTCATAGCCGATCAGCGCAGCAGTAGCAGCAGTGCCTCCACGGAGTCCACAAGTACGGAGAGGAACACCGTGCGCCGTTGTGCTAGCACCGCGCGTGCGGCAAGGGTCTCGGCGTGAGGCCTTCGAGGGGTGGCAGCTAGGGCTGTCACGTGGTGGGGTTCTTAGCCCCTAACCCTACCCCTCATATTTATAGGCGTACTAATGGGCTTTTAGGTCGCAAGCCCATCAGTACCCTAATTGCTTATGGATCAATTATCCAATAGGCCTCAACCCGAATTGTTATGATTGCCTCTTGGGCACATCACCAACATGAACGACTACGAGATTTCTTGATCATGCAAGGATTCAAGATCGGGAGGGTGGACACTACACTCTTCACCAAAGACATCGATGGGGAACTATTTATTTGTCAAATTTATGTCGATGATATTATTTTTGGTTCAACTAACAAAGCTCTTAGCCATGAGTTTGGCAAAATGATGTCTAGGGAATTCGAGATGTCGATGATTGGAGAGCTCAACTTCTTCCTTGGATTTCAAATCAAGCAACTTCAAGAGGGAACCTTCATCTATCAAGAAAAGTATACCAAGGACCTCTTGAAGAAATTTGAGATGGGAGATTGTAGCTCAAGAAGCACTCCAATGGCAACAAATTGTCATCTCGACATGGATAAGGACGGTAAACCTATTGACCAATCTAATTACTGTTCTATGATTGGTTAATTGCTTTATCTTACCGCATCTATCCCCGATATCATGTTTAGTGTATGCTTGTGTGCTCGCTTTCAAGCGGCACCTAAAGAATCGCATCAGAAGGCGGTCTTTAGGATACTTCGGTATCTCAAGCATACCCCTAGTGTAGGCCTGTGGTACCCTAAAGGTGCAAAATTTCAACTCTTGGGTTACTCGGATTCGGACTTTGTCGGATGCTGTGTGGATCGCAAGAGTACCTCCGGTGGGTGCCACTTGCTCGGGCGTTCCCTAGTATCTTGGTCTAGCAAGAAGCAAAATTCCGTTGCTTTGTCCACGACGGAAGCGGAATACATAGCGGCCGGTGCATGTTGTGCCCAAATTCTTTATATGAAGCAAACCCTTTTGGACTTTGGTATTAAACTTGGTTGTGTGCCTCTCCTTTGTGACAATGAAAGTGCGGTTAAGATTGCTAAGAACCCCATTCAACACTCCCGCACTAAGCACATTGATATTCGCCATCACTTCTTGAGGGACCATGAAGCTAAGGGAGACATCTCCTTGCGAGGTGTTAGGTCCGAAGAACAATTGGCGGATATCTTCACTAAGCCACTTGATGAGAAAACCTTTTCTAGACTAAGAAGTGAATTAAATGTGCTAGATGCATCGAACGTCATGTAAGTTGCCATGGTCATGTAAGAATGCATCTCATATAGGTCTTCTCTAACTTTCAAAGGATAGGGTTGAGCAAGGGTTAGATTGGGATGGAGGTTCCTTTGGGTTTCCCCAAGGCTTGGAGAGTGGCTCTCCCTAAAGAAGCCTTTGAAAGGTTCAAATTTGGCAAGATAGATGTAATTTATGACTTGCATGATGCCTACCATATAGATTTGCACTCACGTTTAATTTCTTGCATTATAAATTGTTTGGCATTGCATACGGTAGATTGTCACAAAGGGGAACCCACTTCATCAGAAAGAGACTTGTTTGAAATGCAATATCTCAACTCATATGATGTGGAAAGAACAAAATGTTAGGTGCGTTAATGCCTAAAGGAAAATGCTTTAAAGAGATGGAAGTTTTCATCCTCTAGCTCACAAAGCATGGGCCTTACATTTTATTTGGATGTTTTCTTCCTTGATTTTTTTCGGTGTTCTATTTGCTTTAGGGCTTAGCCAAGTTATTGGCAATTAGTCTTTTTGAGGGGTAAGGGGTTGCCCAAAAAGTCCTAAGACTTGTGTTTCTCGTTGTGTGTTTAAGTCAAAGGACATATATGGGATGTTGCTGTTTTGTAGTCATCGGATTATCCGATGCTTAGGGCAGAACCATCACCGGATCAGTTTGTGTTCAACTACCAAGGATCAACTCAGTCAGAAAGTCAAATCAACTGACGAGTTCATTCTGAGAAACATCAGAGCATCCGATGTTCACATTTCTGGGGTTGTGCCAAAATCAACCGATGCTAATCCTCTCATCGTCAGAGCATCCGATGACAATGGTACTTTTGGAATACCCTTACTGTACTATTCGACCAATGCAGCCCTCATCCTACGTCGGTTCATCCGATGTTAAATTTTGAGCTAGGGTTCGGGCCCCACCTTTTTAGCGCGCGCCTTCACACTCATTTTCTCTCTCCCCGACCTAGCTCTGCGCCCCCGATGCCTCACCTCCGCTGTCGCACCGTGTAACACCCATATTCTTGTACAAAAATTTGCTCAAACCTTGATCATTGTAGCATGCATTTTCTTGTGAATTTTTGGTGTTCAAACGAGTAGCAAACGTTCAAATTTGAATTTGAATTCAAAATCAAAAGAAATGAATGGAAAAAGAAAAAGAAAAAGTTAAAAACCCCCCCGTGGGCCGAATAACCTCCCCCGGCCCATTTCCCTTTTTCCCCCTCCCGCCGGCCCAGCCGAACCCCCCCCCCTTCCTTCTCTCACCGCCAGCCGGGCCCCGCCTGTCATCCCTCCCAACCACCTCCCTCTCTCTCTCCCGCGCTGCGCAACCGCCGCGCGCAACCGACGCCCCGCGCCCACGTTCCCTCCCCCGAATTCCACTCTCCCGGACGGTTTTCGTGCGCCCATCGAGTCCGCACCCCCCCTCTGCGCTTAAGAGGAACCGACGCCTTCATTTTCCCCTCTCCCCGAGCTCTCCCCGGAACCCTAGACCTCCATCATCGGTGAGTCGCCGGCGCTCGCGTTCCCGTCGCCGTAGCCCCCTCCTCCCCATTTTTCCTTACCTGACATGATCACCGCCTCACCAGGGACACGCCGGACGTGTTTGCTCGGGTGAATCACCACTGCAACGCCGGATCGCCTAACTCCGACGAGCACCGCCGCCATTTCTCGTCGCCGACCCCTCTCCGGCCGAATTCAAGCCTAGCTACTCCCCGTGGTGAGTTCCCTAGCCTCCCCTCTTTCATTCTGTGCTTTTGGCGCGTGAGTTAGGCGTAGCTTTCGCCGTTTTGGCCGTCTCCGGCGAATTCACCGCCGCGGGCGCTTAGCGCCGCCGCGCCGGCCGCCGCCGACGTCGCCGGGGGCGACGTGGCCCAATCTGGGCCATCGGTAGAGCCCCAACGGCCACGATTAAAACCCCATACCGTTTCGGCATAATAAAATCCGAGCCGTCCATTTGAGATCCAACGGCCCAAGTTCAAAACGCCTTTCCCGCCTCTGCGTTTTCACCCAGGCCCCTGGAAACTTCGTTGCTACCCCCTGGACTTCTCCAGAATTGAAGTCTAGCCCCCAGAATTCGCAGACTAGCCCCTGGAACCCTAAAAATTGGTTTTAATCATTTATTTAAGCATTCTAACCCCTGTAATTTGGTAGAATAGTGTATGTAGGCCCTGTGCAGTGTAGGAAACTATTTATCTAGCCCCTGGACTTTCATTTATTTGCTGAATAGGGTTTTTAATTGTATTTTGAGGTGTAGAAATTAGATAAAAATGATAAATAAGTGTAGGAATGCTATAAAAATTGGTTCTAAATTATTTGGTGCTGTGAATTAATTGTAGAGTTCAGATAAAATATATTTGGTCCCTGGATTAATTATTATAAATGATTTAAAATACATTTTTGCTATAGAAAATTCAATAAAATTGGTTTTAGGCTATAATAAAATCCCAAAATTCTTGGAAAAATATAAAATGCATACTTTGACCATGATAAATGATAAATACCTCGTAGGGACGCATTAGAGTAGAATTTTGTGCCTATGTGTATGTGTGTATGCATTGTTTTGCGTGCCTTTACTTATTTAGCTTTATTGTATTCTTGCCATTGCTTGGGCATATATCTAGAGTCGTTCTACGACCCTAACCTCAACTTCCAAGACCAAGACTTCGTCAATTTCCAAGTCTCCAACGAAGGCAAGTGCCCTTGACCATCTTGTGCCTATTTTAGGAAATTAGCTAGTTGCATGCTAAATAAATTGATGTCCTACTACATGTTTACATGCCCTGTTCCTTACCATTCCTTGTTACCTGAAATGGGTTGGGAAGTAGATAGGCTTTATTTATGCTTAGCCATGCTTAGATGTTGGGATTGGGTTTTCATACAAATACTCTATGCTCAACTTTATGATTACTTTAATTTGGTGATGAATATACATAATGTTAGTGGATAGGAATCTGGTGGTTGGTTAGCTTTGGTATGGTGCTTTTTGCACGAGACCCGGGATTGGGGTTTGTTACCACTGGATTCTAAGGACCGGTTTATGGAGGAAGCCACTAAGCTCTATAGTACCACCACGAGACTGAGATGGGGCAGCTTGGTCAATTAATTAGGTTTCTCCCGATGAACTGCTAGTGGTTGGATGGTGCGGGGAATGATGCGGGTGATCTGCTCTTGGAACCGCAAGGCTCAAGAGGGGGCTCTGGGGCGGAGGGTTACTCCGAGGATCTCCAGTGGTGGAAACCTTAGAGGGCTAGCACTAATCGGGAGTACCTTTGTAAAGACCATGTTGTGATCTCCTGGCCTCACACCAAAGGAAGTGTGTAATGTGGTTAGCTACCACGGGCAATCAGGGAGGTTCACTTAGTCCACCTGGCAACAGGGGATGAAATCACTGCTTGTGGGGAAAGGGTACACTCTCTGCAGAGACTTGGTAAAACTGTCATGACAGCCGTGCTCACGGACAAGAGCGGCTTGGGGCCAGTTCATAATTAGACTATGGTTGGGAAATGATGGTTCATTATGATGCAAGTACTTTCATTATCATTAATCATGTGTTATTTATCCATTGAATTATGATATTGATAATTGAAAGCTAAGGATAGGTTCTAAGCATAGTGCTAAGCCATATTTGGCCTTTCCTTGCCCTAGCCAATCATGTCATTCTCTTCCCGCACTTGCTGAGTACTCTATGTACTCAAGCGTTTAATTCTCCTTTAGAGTATGAAGAAGAAGAAGTTGCACCGGAGGACTTCTACGTCAACCCGGAGGACTTGGTCTAGGCTGGCGACCTCACGCGCAACGGCTGCCTGTGGAGACGAAGCCCGCTTATCTATCTTGCTTTCATTAGTGTTGAACTGTTTAGTGTTGTGAATATTTGTGGTGTGTATTTGTAGACCTTCGGGTCGTTCTGTAAGACTATTTATGTAATCGAACATGGCAATGTAATGGTATTTCACTTTCGTCAACGCATGTACGATTCAACTGATCCTGGCGTACATGTGATTAGCGTCTGTTCATCTTTACGATGACCGGGCGTGACAAAGTGGTATCAGAGCCGTGTTGCCCGTAGGACGCAAGCCTAGTTAGAAATGGCCGAAAATTAAGGACTATACTATTTTCATATGAAATAGTATTTCCAAAACTTTGTGCTCTCCATCTCAACCCTTGTGCTTCTTACCTTGCTTTGCTTATTGTTTTTATTCTAACTTGATTTATTAAATATTAATCTCACTCTCTTCTTTTCAAATGTTTGTAGATGGCGCGGACCAAGCAGACGGCCCGTAAGTCGACTGGAGGTCGTGTCCCTCAGCACGCCCTAGCCAGTCGCTCCGCACCTTACACACCCCGGAGGGAGACGACACTGCTCTCCAACGGGAGTGCTGCTTCGAGGATGCGCGTCCGTCTTCGTTCTCTTCTTCGAGCTGCGGGGTACCGTGAGTACCGTGTCCGCTTAGTCTACCACACCACTAGGGTCTTTGCACCCTATACTGGTGAGCTGGAGTGGACTTCTCAGCTGGCCGTCTACTACGACTCGGAGTTGCTGCACTCGCACTTCTCTCTGGCCTGGAGGAGCTCCCAGCGTGCAGCTGAGGAGGACGCCACGTGGGAGGCGACCACCTACTGGAGCCACGCCCACAGGTTCCTACTAGGGTGCACGGAGCACGCGTACACCCCTCAGCGCCCTAGTGGCACAGCTGCCTTCACTGGACGTGACGTCGAGGGACGCTTGACTCACCCCCAGTGCGAGAGGCTGGTGGACGACGTTGTGGAGTTGTCTTCGCGACTCCAGCGTTGTCAGCAGGAGCTGCAGGACAGCAGGGACCTGGTCGACCGCTACGAGCGACTTCGCCGACGCTACACGAGGATCACTGGAGTTGATCCTAACTCTCCGCAGTACGCTTCGGACGTGGAGCCTTGGGACCCGAACTCTCCGGATCGCCGCATGAACTCCCCCGAGAACTCAAGAGAAGACTCAGAAGAGGAAGACCCGGAGATGGAGGTTGAGGAGGACTCCGACGAGTAGGAGTGGACTCGTTTCCCCGCTGGACGACTCAGGACAGTTATCCTTAGTTTGTAGGAGCGTGTAGCTACGCCCTCCCTAGTCTTGAGTTGTACCCCTTTTATGTTGTTATGCTAGTAGTTTGCTCTATGTTGTGTGTGTTGGGTGCGACATGAGTTGTGGAATGCTTCGGCATCCTGTCCACATCCATGTCTTTAGTCGTGTTTATGTGTCGTGTGAGTGGTGGAATGCTTAGGCATCTTGTCCACCTCCACACTAGTTGGTTAATGAATTTGCTTTATGTCTATTACCCTTGATGCATATAGTTGGGACCTTGTCACCCTAGTATATCCTTTCTTCTCTCATCTATTATTCTAAGACCTCAATGAACTTCTCTATCACAGATGGCTGGACGAGGTAGAGGTAGAGGCCGTGGTCGTGGTAACCCACCTCTGGATGAAGGACTTGGAGGTGTTCCTGGATGGAATGCAAGGGGTGCTCGAGGAGCCCCAGCCTCTCAACAAATGCAACAGATGATGGCTCTACAAACCCAGTTGCTTAACAACCTCACCCAGATTGTCACCAACCTGCAACAAGCCCCACCCCCACCACCACCAAACTACAACCTTCCGCCACCACCACCTTTTCCACCGAGGTCCTTCCTTAGGGACTTCCTGAACACCCATCCACCCACTTTTGCCACCGTTACCGAACCTATGGACGCCGATGATTGGCTCCGTACCATTGATAGCAAGCTGAGGCTCATCCACTGTGAAGGGAGAGAGAAAGTGCTACTAGCCTCCCATCAACTTCAAGGACCAGCAGCTGACTGGTGGACCGCCTTCACCGAAGCCCACCGGGACCCGGAAAATATTACATGGGAAGAATTCCGAACCAACTTCCGCAATCACTTCGTACCTGAAGGAGAGATACAAGCCAGGCGTGAAGAGTTCCTGATGCTAAAGCAAGGCCGTATGACTGTGAGGGCCTACCTGAATGCCTTCACCCAGCTATCCCGCTATGCCCCAACAGATGTGGATACCGACGCCAAGAAACAATTCCGCTTCAAGAATGGGCTGGACAAAGAGTTAAAGTTTGCTATGTCTTCCAGCGACTACGGCGACTTCCAGAAGTTAGTGGACAAAGCTTTTGAAGTGGAAAGGACTAAGAAGGAACTGGAAGATGACGAAAGAAAGAGGAAGTTGACTTTAGCAGCACATGCCTCTAGCAGCAATGTACGCCCCCGTCTCAACCCTCCACCTACAACTCACATGACTCGTCCCATGAACTACTCGGGACAGAGGTTTCCCAACTCCAACTACAGGCCCCCCACTCCCTACAACCAGCCAATGCGCCAGCAGCAGCAGCAGCCATCACGCCAGCCAATGCAACCCCCACGCCAGCAGATGCAGCCACCCCGCCCTTCAGCCCCAGCAAACCGTCCAAGTGGCCAACCCCCAAGAAACCAGTCAGGAGGCAACAAGGGCCCAAATAATGCTGCGGGAGTACAATGCTACAAGTGCGGAGAATGGGGACACTATGCCAGCAGTTGTCCAAAGAAGCAGCAAAACCCAACTGGCCGTGTCAACCATGTGACTCTGGAGCAAGCACAGGAGGCACCTGATGTGGTGATCGGTACGTTCTCTGTCAACTCCCACCCCGCCACCATATTGTTTGATTCGGGTGCTACACATTCATTCATATCCAAGGATTTCATAAAGAAGCATGACATGGTAGTTACATTCTTGAATGGACCATTATTGATAAACTCTCCTGGAGGAGAGATGGTGGCAAGGCATCTATGCTGAAAAGTGAGTATAAACATAAGGGGGGTAGTCTTTTGGGCCAACCTAATAGTGTTGGACTCGCAAGGATTAGATATCATTCTGGGAATGGACTGGTTGACAAAGAATCAAGGAGTAATTCATTGTGCAACTAGAACAGTCTGCTTAACACACCCGGATGGCACCACAGTGGAATTCAAGCCAGATCAGACACAAGAAGCAATAGTACAACTCAATCACCTTGAGAGTACCAAAGACATCAGGGTTGTGAAAGAATTTCCGGATGTATTCCCAGATGACTTGCCAGGTATGCCCCCTGATCGAGAGATTGAATTTATCATTGAATTAGTACCTGGAACGGCCCCAATATATAAGAGGCCATATAGAATGGATGCTAAACAACTAGCTGAACTAAAGGATCATATTGAGGAATTATTGGCAAAAGGATATATTCGTCCTAGCTCATCGCCTTGGGGAGCACCAGTCATATTTGTACCTAAGAAGGATGGAACTCAAAGGTTGTGTGTAGACTATCGAGCCTTAAATGAGGCAACCATCAAGAATAAATATCCACTACCAAGGATTGAAGATTTATTTGATCAGTTAAGAGGAGCATGTGTGTTTTCCAAGATTGATCTTCGTTCGGGCTACCATCAACTCAAGATTAGACCGTCGGATATTCCCAAGACGGCATTTGTCTCTCGGTATGGGTTATATGAATATACCGTTATGTCGTTCGGACTGACCAATGCTCCGGCGTATTTTATGTATCTTATGAACAAGGTTTTCATGGAATACTTGGACAAGTTCGTAGTGGTATTCATCGATGACATACTTATCTACTCCAAAACTGAAGAAGAGCATGAGGAGCACCTCAGGATGGCCTTACAGAAGCTTCGCCAACATCAACTGTATGCCAAACTTAGTAAGTGTGAGTTTTGGCTAAAGGAGGTATCATTTTTGGGACATGTCATATCCGAAGGAGGTATAGCAGTGGATCCAGGCAAAGTGGCCGATGTCCTTAAGTGGGAAACACCTGAGAGTGTACATGACATACGGAGATTCTTAGGTATGGCTGGTTATTACCGTCGATTCATCGAGGGATTTTCAAAGATCTCTCGACCACTAACCAAGTTGCTTGAGAAAGGAGTTGCTTTCAAGTGGACCCCCGAATGTGAGGTAAGCTTCGCCGAATTGAAGAAGAGGTTAACCAGTGCACCGGTATTGGTGATGCCCGATATGCAAAAGGAGTTTGTGGTCTATTGTGATGCATCTGGTCATGGTTTAGGATGTGTCTTAATGCAAGGAGGACATGTTGTGGCCTACGCTTCAAGACAGCTTCGGAAACATGAGAGGAACTATCCAACGCACGACTTAGAATTGGCAGCTGTTGTTCATGCTTTGAAGATATGGAGACATTACTTAATGGGAAAAAGGACGGAGATATATACAGATCACAAGAGCTTGAAGTATATATTTACACAGCCGGATCTTAACCTCAGGCAACGTCGTTGGTTGGAATTAATCAATGATTTTGATGTGGGAATCAACTACCATCCAGGCAAGGCTAATGTGGTCGCTGATGCTCTAAGCAGGAAGGGACAAAGCAATAACTTGTCAGTACAAGCTCTTCAACCCCAGCTCTGTGAAGAGTTTGCAAGGTTAAATCTATGTCTAGTGTCTAGCACTGAAGCAGTTGCTATGGAAGTGGACTCAACCCTCGAGCGTGATATACGAGAAGGGCAGAAGGATGATGAGAAGGTCAAGGAGATCAAACAGTTGATGAAGAAGGGGAAAGCTCCGAACTTTAGAGAGGATGAACAAGGAACCTTATGGCTTGGAAAGAGGATTTGTGTTCCAGATGTCAAGGAGATTAAAGAGTTGATATTAAGAGAAGCTCATGACTCATCATACTCCATTCATCCCGGAAGCACAAAGATGTATCAAGACCTTAAAGATCGATATTGGTGGCATGGAATGAAACGGGATGTAGCCGAATATGTGGCCATATGTGATACATGTCAATTGATTAAGGCGGAACATCAAAGACCCGCAGGGTTATTGCAACCCATCAAAGTGCCAGAATGGAAATGGGAAGAAATTAGTATGGACTTCATTGTGGGACTACCAAGAACACAATCTGGATATGATTCTATATGGGTTATTGTGGACCGTCTAACTAAAGTGGCTCACTTTATTCCTGTGAAAGAGACCTATAATGGCCCCAAGTTGGCGGAACTGTACATCTCCAGGATTGTGTGCTTACATGGAGTTCCTAAGAAGATCATTTCAGACAGAGGCACCCAATTCACCTCAAGATTCTGGCAGAAGTTGCATGAATCAATGGATACCCGTCTAAATTTCAGTTCGGCGTATCATCCTCAAACTGATGGTCAGACAGAACGCACCAACCAGATATTAGAAGACATGTTGAGAGCGTGTGCTTTGAAGAATAGCAAGAGTTGGGACAAGAATCTGCCATATGCTGAATTCTCTTACAACAACAGTTATCAAGCCAGTTTGAAGATGTCACCTTTTGAAGCATTGTACGGGCGAAAATGTAGGACACCGTTGTTTTGGAATCAAACTGGGGAAAGTCAAGTCTTTGGGCCTGACGTATTACAAGAGGCTGAAAGACGAGTACAAGAAATTCGGAAGAATCTAAAGGCAGCTCAAACAAGACAGAAGAGTTATGCGGATACACGAAGACGCGATCTCACATTTGAAGTTGGTGACTATGTGTACTTGAAGGTGTCACCTATGAGAGGATTGAGAAGATTCAAAGTAAGAGGCAAGTTGTCACCCCGTTACATTGGTCCGTTCAAGATACTGGAACGACGTGGTGAAGTGGCTTATCAGCTTGAGCTTCCGCCACACTTGTCAGATGTGCATAATGTGTTTCATGTGTCGCAGCTTAAGAAGTGCTTAAGAGTGCCTGAAGAGCAATTGCCCATGGAAGCCGTGGATGTACAGGAAGACTTGTCTTATGTAGAGCAGCCTGTCAAAATACTTGAGACACTAGAAAAAGTCACGAGGAACAAAGTCATTCGCATGTGTAAAGTACAATGGAAGCATCACTCTGAGGCAGAAGCAACATGGGAAAGAGAAGAAGCTCTCAAGGCGGATTTCCCTCACCTATTCTCTTAGAGCGTCCGAATCTCGAGGGCGAGATTCCTTTTAAGGGGGGTAGAGTTGTAACACCCATATTCTTGTACAAAAATTTGCTCAAACCTTGATCATTGTAGCATGCATTTTCTTGTGAATTTTTGGTGTTCAAACGAGTAGCAAACGTTCAAATTTGAATTTGAATTCAAAATCAAAAGAAATGAATGGAAAAAGAAAAAGAAAAAGTTAAAAACCCCCCCTGGGCCGAATAACCTCCCCCGGCCCATTTCCCTTTTTCCCCCTCCCGCCGGCCCAGCCGAACCCCCCCCCCTTCCTTCTCTCACCGCCAGCCGGGCCCCGCCTGTCATCCCTCCCAACCACCTCCCTCTCTCTCTCCCGCGCTGCGCAACCGCCGCGCGCAACCGACGCCCCGCGCCCACGTTCCCTCCCCTGAATTCCACTCTCCCGGACGGTTTTCGTGCGCCCATCGAGTCCGCACCCCCCCTCTGCGCTTAAGAGGAACCGACGCCTTCATTTTCCCCTCTCCCCGAGCTCTCCCCGGAACCCTAGACCTCCATCATCGGTGAGTCGCCGGCGCTCGCGTTCCCGTCGCCGTAGCCCCCTCCTCCCCATTTTTCCTTACCTGACATGATCACCGCCTCACCAGGGACACGCCGGACGTGTTTGCTCGGGTGAATCACCACTGCAACGCCGGATCGCCTAACTCCGACGAGCACCGCCGCCATTTCTCGTCGCCGACCCCTCTCCGGCCGAATTCAAGCCTAGCTACTCCCCGTGGTGAGTTCCCTAGCCTCCCCTCTTTCATTCTGTGCTTTTGGCGCGTGAGTTAGGCGTAGCTTTCGCCGTTTTGGCCGTCTCCGGCGAATTCACCGCCGCGGGCGCTTAGCGCCGCCGCGCCGGCCGCCGCCGACGTCGCCGGGGGCGACGTGGCCCAATCTGGGCCATCGGTAGAGCCCCAACGGCCACGATTAAAACCCCATACCGTTTCGGCATAATAAAATCCGAGCCGTCCATTTGAGATCCAACGGCCCAAGTTCAAAACGCCTTTCCCGCCTCTGCGTTTTCACCCAGGCCCCTGGAAACTTCGTTGCTACCCCCTGGACTTCTCCAGAATTGAAGTCTAGCCCCCAGAATTCGCAGACTAGCCCCTGGAACCCTAAAAATTGGTTTTAATCATTTATTTAAGCATTCTAACCCCTGTAATTTGGTAGAATAGTGTATGTAGGCCCTGTGCAGTGTAGGAAACTATTTATCTAGCCCCTGGACTTTCATTTATTTGCTGAATAGGGTTTTTAATTGTATTTTGAGGTGTAGAAATTAGATAAAAATGATAAATAAGTGTAGGAATGCTATAAAAATTGGTTCTAAATTATTTGGTGCTGTGAATTAATTGTAGAGTTCAGATAAAATATATTTGGTCCCTGGATTAATTATTATAAATGATTTAAAATACATTTTTGCTATAGAAAATTCAATAAAATTGGTTTTAGGCTATAATAAAATCCCAAAATTCTTGGAAAAATATAAAATGCATACTTTGACCATGATAAATGATAAATACCTCGTAGGGACGCATTAGAGTAGAATTTTGTGCCTATGTGTATGTGTGTATGCATTGTTTTGCGTGCCTTTACTTATTTAGCTTTATTGTATTCTTGCCATTGCTTGGGCATATATCTAGAGTCGTTCTACGACCCTAACCTCAACTTCCAAGACCAAGACTTCGTCAATTTCCAAGTCTCCAACGAAGGCAAGTGCCCTTGACCATCTTGTGCCTATTTTAGGAAATTAGCTAGTTGCATGCTAAATAAATTGATGTCCTACTACATGTTTACATGCCCTGTTCCTTACCATTCCTTGTTACCTGAAATGGGTTGGGAAGTAGATAGGCTTTATTTATGCTTAGCCATGCTTAGATGTTGGGATTGGGTTTTCATACAAATACTCTATGCTCAACTTTATGATTACTTTAATTTGGTGATGAATATACATAATGTTAGTGGATAGGAATCTGGTGGTTGGTTAGCTTTGGTATGGTGCTTTTTGCACGAGACCCGGGATTGGGGTTTGTTACCACTGGATTCTAAGGACCGGTTTATGGAGGAAGCCACTAAGCTCTATAGTACCACCACGAGACTGAGATGGGGCAGCTTGGTCAATTAATTAGGTTTCTCCCGATGAACTGCTAGTGGTTGGATGGTGCGGGGAATGATGCGGGTGATCTGCTCTTGGAACCGCAAGGCTCAAGAGGGGGCTCTGGGGCGGAGGGTTACTCCGAGGATCTCCAGTGGTGGAAACCTTAGAGGGCTAGCACTAATCGGGAGTACCTTTGTAAAGACCATGTTGTGATCTCCTGGCCTCACACCAAAGGAAGTGTGTAATGTGGTTAGCTACCACGGGCAATCAGGGAGGTTCACTTAGTCCAACTGGCAACAGGGGATGAAATCACTGCTTGTGGGGAAAGGGTACACTCTCTGCAGAGACTTGGTAAAACTGTCATGACAGCCGTGCTCACGGACAAGAGCGGCTTGGGGCCAGTTCATAATTAGACTATGGTTGGGAAATGATGGTTCATTATGATGCAAGTACTTTCATTATCATTAATCATGTGCTATTTATCCATTGAATTATGATATTGATAATTGAAAGCTAAGGATAGGTTCTAAGCATAGTGCTAAGCCATATTTGGCCTTTCCTTGCCCTAGCCAATCATGTCATTCTCTTCCCGCACTTGCTGAGTACTCTATGTACTCAAGCGTTTAATTCTCCTTTAGAGTATGAAGAAGAAGAAGTTGCACCGGAGGACTTCTACGTCAACCCGGAGGACTTGGTCTAGGCTGGCGACCTCACGCGCAACGGCTGCCTGTGGAGACGAAGCCCGCTTATCTATCTTGCTTTCATTAGTGTTGAACTGTTTAGTGTTGTGAATATTTGTGGTGTGTATTTGTAGACCTTCGGGTCGTTCTGTAAGACTATTTATGTAATCGAACATGGCAATGTAATGGTATTTCACTTTCGTCAACGCATGTACGATTCAACTGATCCTGGCGTACATGTGATTAGCGTCTGTTCATCTTTACGATGACCGGGCGTGACACACCGCCGCTGCTCCGCGCCTCCGGCCACCGCCGCCTTCCGGCCGCCGTCGCCACCGTCCGCCGCCGCATTGCCACCGCAGTGCCGCCGCTGCCGCTGCCCTTCAGCACCGCCACCCTCCGGCCTCCGCCGCCCTAAGCACCGCCGCCACTACTCCCCACCCTCACCACTGCAACACCTCTGCCGCCGCCCACACTGCACCGCCGCCCTCTGCGCCGCTGTGATGCCCCCCTTCGGTCGCCGTCGCTTCACCGCTAGAGTTCCCCGGCTGCGACGATCTTTGCATCGCCGTTCCGTGTGCCCAAGCTCGTTTGTCCCACGTTCTCATCCTCGTCGTCGTCATGGGACGCGACAAGAAGGGAAAGGGCAAGGCTATTGAGGAGCCGGCCGCTAAAAAGCAGAAGATGTCGAAGGAGGCAAAGAAAGCCCTGATGGCCGCTCACGCCGCTGAGGAGTGAGAGCATGGCCGAGGAGGATCGTTGAGGATTCACGAGGCCCAACAGAGACAGCCTCCCGTGCCAGAGGAGCCATAGGAGGAAGAGGAGCCCGAGGTGCCACTTGTTCGCCGACGCTCCATCAGGACCCATGGGGGTCATCCAGCTGCAGCCCCGAGACAGAGACCGTCAGCAGCTGACCGTCGGGAGGACAGGGCGGCCCAGAGAGCCGTCTATTAGATGGACAACAATGTCCGTGTTTGTGAGGGTGTCCGCCTGACCGATTTTAGGAAGTTGAAGGCCAAGCAGCTCAGGAAGATCAGGTGGAGCATTTTACTTGAAGAGTGGTTCCCGCAGCCTAGAGAGGCACTTGTGGACAGCCGCTTTTGGACCCTGACACAGGCGTCGCTGTACGAGACTTACAGACGTCGGGGCCATAAGCTCTTCCAGCACAATTTCCTGGATTGGGATCAGCTTGCGCTTGCAGCCGGGACAGAGATACGCCCCTACTTTGAGAGGTATAGAGGGCTAGTGGAGCTGATGTCTTATGAGAGGGGTGCCTACATGGAGGACTGGGTCCGAGTATTCTATGCCGCACTTTACGTTTCTGAGGGCCGCAAATCCATTGACTTCATGTTTATGGGCCAGCATCACCACCTGACCTGGCAGACTTTGGGACAGCTGCTAGGAGTGGATCTTCACAACACATGCCTACACGAGAGAGTGTATGGACAGGCTGACCCACCGAGGAGGCCACTCACTAGAGGTGTGGCACCACCACTTCAGGAGATACGCTCACTGTTCGCTCAGCCTTTCTCTACAGACCAGCCGAGGGTACCGGCACTACTCACTCCAGCTGTGCGCACTGTGCACCTTGCCTTGCACCGCACACTTCTGCTGAGGTCCGGATACCTTGAGGGGTTCACCAGCTTGCAGCAGACTCTCCTGTTCTATTTCATGAATGGGATGGAGTTCGACATTATGGACGTTCTGATTTGTGAGATGGAGGACGTCATCACTGATGGAGTTGGGATGATGAGGCAGCTTGTGTTTGGCCACTGGATCAGTTACTTCCTCTACATGATAGCTCCAAAGGGGTCCGCCGTACATGACAGTCTCACCGACGAGAGCGTCACAAGGTTTGGGCACTACCATGCTCCAGCTCCTGGAGACCACCGCCTTGGCCGTCCAGTTGAGCGTCAGGTCCGTGCCCGTCTCTCAGAGGAGGATTGGTCAGACCTGGAGAAGGAAGATGAGATACTTGCACAGGCAGAGGCTCAGGGTGGGGATCTACATCACATTTGGTCCGAGAGTGACACCAGCGACAGTGTCGAGGAGTACTTCCCACCTCCTCCCTCACCCAGGCAGCACGACGCGAAGGCTGGAGGCTCGACTGTGCCACCTCCTACTCCACCTCCGGTGTCCGAGGCACAGGTTTCTCATCCATCTGAGTTGACTTCTCTACTCCAGCAGATGGTTGAGCAGCAGCATCTGGATAGGCTTGCAGCTGAGCAGGCCCGAGCTGAGCAGGCTGTGCGTCTCTTGGAGCTCCAGCAGCAGCAGCAGGAGATGCAACGACAAATAGCCCGTGAGAGGCGAGAGGACACTGACAGGCTGACTGGGCTGATTGATCAGATGCACCAGCGTTCTCTCAACCAGCAGCAGACGCAGCAGGCTATGATGGGCATCCTGGGGTTGATCACCAACCTCTACACGCAGTCCGGGATTGCCCTACCGTCGTAGCTTCCAGGCCTAGCCCAAGGCCCGCCTGTCTTGGCTCCAGTCTCAGCACCAGTGCCAACCATGCCGATCCCGATGATCAGCATGTCCCCACTACTTGCTCCAGGTGCTCCTATCCACTCTCCCTTGCCGGCTATGACGCTTTTCCAGCAGACGTCGGTGTCTGTTATCAGTGCCCCTCTACCTGCAGTTCAGACTCAGCAGGCACCGACAGCAGCTCCTACAGTCCCCGTCACCTCTACTCCGGCCTCAGCAGCAGCGGGCAGCAGCTCCGACGACAGCACCTCCGACGGTGACCAGTTCGTCATCGCCCCGAGCGCTCAGGATCCTTAGCCACTCGGCTTCCTTTTTGGTGTCTTGATGCCAAAGGGGGAGAAGAGTCAGGGGGAGGGTTAGCTTAGTCCCAGGGGGAGTCCTAGCTGTAGGGGGAGCTTATCTTTTTGGGAGTCTTTTATAATTTGGAGATTTGCTACTCTTTTGCTATTTATTGGGTATTCATATGCCTCTTAATTCTCTTGAGTTATTGATCGTTGAGCTTTCGAGTTATTGATCGTTTTTGAGCCTTCAAGTTTAAGTGTGCTAAATCTTGTACTTATTGCATATCCTCTTGAGTAATGTATTCTTAAATTCATTACTATTATGCTTTACTTGTTGTGTTGTCATCAATCACCAAAAAGGGGGAGATTGAAAGCATCTAGGCCCCCATGAGGTATGGTTTCGGTGATTAATGACAACCGTTTGATTTTACTAATGAATTTGTGGATGCAAGGTCTACCATATCACTCATCACAATCAAAAAAAATCTATATGAATATCATCTACTGCTCATTGGATATAATTGGAGACCCCTAAACAATCATTCTATGAGGTCAATCGATTTTTATGAAGATTAGAAGAAAAAGCTCATATGTCCAAATTATTCAACCAATATTGACAACACTCAATGCTTGATAATCATCAGAAGAATATTTCAAACCAATTTATAAGAGGTCACTCGAGAAAATTCCAAAAGAATCACTTAGAACAACTCGAAGCAAACAAAATCAACTCACCGTATCAACCGATGTTTCCAAAAAACAAAACATCAGTCGAGTTGGTTTAGGAGAAGAAGAAGACCTCAGAACTAAGTACTCACCGGATCATCCGATGATGAAGGGGACGTTACATCGGTCCATCAGTACAGTAAGCAATCTCCCCGGACCAAGTGTAACACCGGACCATCCGATGTACAACTATAAACACATCGGTCGATCACTCCAATAAGCATTAATTCTGAACCAATTCTGGATGAAGTGCCACCAGATCATCCGATGAGAAGGCAAGTGAAACATCGGTCTAACAACAGTCATATCTGACACAGTGACATCAACTAATTTGGATTCGACCGATGACAACTAAAGGGAGAACATCAGATCATCCGGTGTTCACAGAACAGTGATGTCAGCCTACTTTTCCAGCGGCTATTTCGTGGAGGCTGGCTATTTATACCCCTTCAACCAGTCTATTCGACAAGTGTTGACAACCAGAGCTACTCTACACATTCTCAAGCATTCAAGACGTTGATCTACCACTTCTACATCATCTACACCACTTACACTCCAAGAGATAGGCTAGAACTTGCTAGATATAGTGCTTGTGTGCTTCCATTCTTGGTGATGGGAGTCTCTAGTGTAGTGAGAGCTGTAAGGGAGTGTCTCTTGGTGATTTTATTGGAGAGAGCCTTCTGGAGTTTGCCAAGATGGTTGTGGAAGCCCGGAGGATCCAACTTGTACACGGCTTGAGCTCCACCTTGCCGAGGTTGGCGAACGGAGAAGTATAGTGAAGATCCCTGGTCTCAGTGACTTGGGAGTGGCTATACCCTTTGGTGGGTGCCACAACATGGATGTAGGAAGATCTTGACGATCTTGCTGAACCACGGGATAAACCTCCGTGTCTTTGTGTCTTCTCGGGAGTTTGCACTTTCTTCCTCTCCCCTTACACTTATGCATTTCATATACCGCAAAGTTACTATTCACTTGAATGCATAGGTTGTTTGCATAGGGAATTGAGCTTTTAGTAATTAAGTTTTGTTTCTATACTTTTTGAAAAGAAGCCCAATTCACCCCCCCTCTTGTGCATTCGATCCTTACACATGCCCTTGGTGATTGTTGTAATTCCTTAAGTGTCTTGTCCAATTTACACACATAATCAGGGTGTGTAGTGTGTTCATACCCGGGTGGCTGTCTCGTATATACTTCCTCCTCTAAATCTCCATGCAAATAGGCATTCTGAACATCAAATTGTCTCAAGCACCAATTATTAGTAATTGCAATAGAAAAAACAATTCTAATTGTTGCTGCCTTCACAATGGGACTAAATGTATCCTTATAGTCTATGTTACCGTTGTTTAAACCCTTTAGCAACCAGCCGTGCCTTATATCTCTCGATGGTGCCATCTGCATTTCTTTTTATTTTAAAGACCCATTTTGAATCAATCACGTTACCTATTCCTTTCCTTGGTACAAGGTGCCACATTTGATTATTTTGCAAGGCTTGAAACTCGACGTCCATTGCTTGCCTCCAGTTTTTTCAGACACTGCTTGCTTCAGATCTTACGGTTCTCCTGTAGGGGCCATCAAACAAACGAAATCAGAACCAAAATTCTTAGGCTTAGTGATTTTATTTTGTAACCTGGTTCTGGGCCTTGAAGGCATGCTGGCAACTGCATGATCTTTGGATCCACCTGATGCAGATGATCCCGCATCTGCTTGCTGCAACGGTTCTGCATGGTGGTTCTGATCTTCTGTGGCATGTGATGCGTCTTCAGTGTTGCCCCCAATCATTGGTGCCATAGAAGATCCTTTGGTGCGGTGGTTGGGGTGCGGGGCGGGTTCAGTCTGCACTGGTGTAGTCGTGTCGAGTGCAGACTCTGGCTCTTGTCGCGTCGCCAAAAGTGAGGCCGATCCGGGCATCATGACGGTTGACTGGAGCGGCATAAGAGACAAGGCTGATTCCCTATTAGCCTGGCGCACCACGCGATCCAAGGTGGATGGTGCCTACTGCTCTCCCGCCCGGATGAGAGAATATCACCTGCGGGATTTGAGCCGGGATCAATGGCGCCATCTTTTGCTGCTGAACTGTCTGTTGCTTGCATAAAATCACAGCTTTCTCCACCAGATGACTTAGATAACTTTGCTGATTCAGCATTATTTCCTGGATGAAAATTATTATGTGGAATTACTTGCTGTCCTGCGTATGGGACCAAAGTTGGATGAAGGAGATTAAGCTCGCATCTTAATAATGCGCCTGCATTAGCATTAAGCTGTTTAAATGAAATAACAGTTTCATCGAAAATAACATCTAGTGAGATGTAGATTCGACCAGTCGAAATATCCAGACACTTATAGCCTTTGTGAAGCATGCTATAGCCTAGGAAGGCGCATTGTTTTGAACGGAAAGCTAATTTGTGAGTGTTGTATGGTCGCAGGTTGGGCCAACACACACACCCAAATATTTTTAGCCATAGATAATTTGGTTTGATATGAAAAAGTCTCCCTAGTGGTGTTTAATAGGAGATAACCTTGGATGGGGTCCTGCTGATAGGTTAGACAGTAGTGGAAAACGCCTCGTCCCAATATTTCAGGGGCATATCGTCTCGGACTTATAGGGTCAGGCCAACTTCTACTATGTGCCTTTGCTTGCATTCCGCAGGCCTGTTTTGCTGATGTGTATGCGGGCACAACACAAGGTGTGAGATCCCAATCTGAGAAAAAAAGGAATTCTATTTGAGATACTCTCCACCCCAGTCAGTTTGCATGGCAATTATCTTCCTATCAAACATGCGTTCAACCATCAGTCTAAACTCATGAAACTTCTTAAAAACATCTGACTTATGCTGGATAAAATAGATCCATGTGAATTTGCTAAAATCATCAATTTAGCTCACATAGAATTTGTTTCTACCAATAAAGGTAGGAGCAGGACCTCAAACATCAGAAAAGACTAATTGAAGTGGAGCATGAGAGACACTACTAGACTTTGGAAAAGGAAGTTGATGACTCTTTCCTTGTTGATAAGCACCACAGATGCGAGATATAGAAGACTCTAAAGAACAAGGAAGCTTATTATTTTCTACTACTTTATTGACTATCGCCATTGATGGATGACCCAATCTGCCATGCCATCTTTCTGTAGATGGTTTTGACACCATGAATGGACATTATGTTGATGAGTTTTGCAGGGATGGCCATGGATAGAGTCCCTCCTTACACTTGCCTTGAAGGAGAACTTTCTTCGAAATTCGATCCTTTACCAAGAAATATTGAGAGTGAAATTCCAAGAAAATAGGATTATCAGTGGTTAAACCATGAACAAAAAGAAGATTTTTTGTGGTGGTGGGAACATGAAGGATATTTTTGAGATGAATCTGGCGAGCAGAGACTTGCAAATTCTACCAACAGAATAAATTTTCATACCTGATCCACTTGCAGTGTGAACTCTCTCTTGGCCAGTGTACTTTTCTTTGGTGGTGAGCTTGTCAAGCTCACCAGTTATATGATCCGTAGCACCTGTATCCATATACCAGTTGGTGTCCACACCATAAGATGTCGCACCATAAACTGTTGTTGCATTATTTGCTGATTTCTCCCCTTGTTTGAGTTCTCTGTCAAATCTTTTATAGCACCTCACAATCATGTGTCCAACCTTATCACACAGTTGGCACATTGGTTTTCCTTCTGTTGAGCCCCTGCCCTGTCCTCTTCCACGCCCAGGGCCTCCTCTGTTCATGTGTCCTCCTCTACCGCGGTTGCCACCTCCACGGGTGGCACTGTTTGCTTGATATTGTTTCTAAATTTTCCTTTCAAGGCGTGCCTCTGTGGCCGACATCCGGGCAAACAAGTCAGAAAGAGAGATTGGTTCAAATCGAGTACTTACATTCTCCACGAGCGAATTGTGTTCCAAATCCAAGCCTGCTAATATGTATGCCACCACGTCGTCATCTTCAAATTTCTTGCCTTCCGCTGCCATCTCATCGGTGTACTCCTTCATCTTCGAGAAGTAGACAAGAATAGTCATATCTCCTTTTCTTGTGCTTGATAGTTTTGCACGCAAATGCATTATGCATGCTCTTGACTGGGAGGCAAAACTCTCATGAATTGCTTGCCATACGTTGGCCGACGTAGAGAACATGGCAATTTGTGCCAGCACCTCTTTAGAAAGAGAAGAATTCAAGTAGCTCAACAGTTGTTGGTCTTAAACCATCCAAGCTGTGAACTTAGGGTCCGGCTCTATCACTTTGGTGTTGTACGACCTCTCCACTTCGATTTCTTTTGCTGGTCATGGCTTTGATCCATTGAGGAAGCCATAGAGCTGCGCTCCTCGTATTGCCGGCAGGACTTGCACTTTCCATAGAAGGAAATTGTCGCGTGTAAGCTTCTCGACATGATGAGCAAGGGTATTGAACCCCGTCGAAGAGATGCACTCATGGAGGACGAACTCATAGTCTCATTGGAGATGGTTCGGCTCTGGTTACCATGTTAAACTGGATGGAAACTGTGCATTGACCTAGCCGCACAGCCTACGTGTTGATTATGGCAACAAGTACATATAAGGGGCGGCCATGTACAGAGGATAAAGATATGGTGCGGCCGAACACCTGTGTTGTGATTCTAATCACAACAAACTAACCTCCTAGAATAGATAAGACCGGATAGAATACAAAAGATAAGCTTACGACTTAACAGCTAAGCCAGTATCTATCTAGGAGCCCTTCACGAATACGTAGAAGCTTCCTGTCAACTTGATCTTCACGTCTCTTCACATCATGGCCATTATTGCATGCGCTTTTGCTTTATCTCTACACCAGCACTTCATCCTTTAATATTTCTAACACGGCCTACCATGGACGACGTCGATCGCATGGTGCCCTCTCTAGCTCCCGCCATCATGGGGACAACAGACAGGGGAAGGCGCCACATGCCGTCTATCCTTGATGGCGACCAGAAGATAGCTCGCGGGCGGCCCATGTCGTTCTCGCTCGTGAAGCTCTAGAAGCGCGACCCACCAAACAGGGATGGCGAGGACTGGGTAGGCGTTGTTCCTAGATTCTTTTTATTTTACCATCATTTCTTAATCATTTAATATTAATAACATCCATTTTTTTTGCAAAAATAGCATACTTGTTGTACACCTGATGGACAGCTGGGCCACATGGTAGGTCAGTTGCCCCCCTGGTCTGGTGGACGACAGGCTCGCGTGCCATACTACGTGAGACCACATCATCCACCTTGTGGACGATTGGCCTACGTGACACGTCATATTTGATTGTGTACGACAACGTTTAAGATTAATTTTTCTTAAAAATGTATTCAATTTTGATAGTAATTTAAAAATATTTAGAGGTATATTTGAGAGATGTTGTTATAGAAGTAATCGAAGACTATGATAGGATGTGTTCAACAAAGTTACCTGGAGAGGACGGAGCGGTGTACGCGCATGAAAGATTTTCTTATGTCTGCGGAAATATGTGCACACTTCGTAAGAAAGGCTTATACGAGACGGGCCCGAACGAAGAAGGGAGACGAACAAACTGCACGTCTTCGTCGTCGCGTCTCGCATTACGTTGGCATCAGAGACGGACTTCAAGGCGTGTCGTCGACCGAACTAGGTGCGAGACACGCTCAAAAGAAGCGCGTCTCCTTTCTTTTTGTCATAACTGACGATCTTTATGGTGTCATTGAAGACGCCACTGGTGCGCGTCGCCCACCAGCTTACAAGCGTGACAGGCCTTACAAAGCACGTCGCAGATATATTGACTAATCTGAGACGCTCTATTATGTACCACGTCGCGGATTCATTAATTTATGTGAGACAGGCTTTATAGAAGCTTGACTCCTTTATTTGGGTTATCTAAGACGCTCTCTGCTACAACTCGTCGCGGATTGTTTACAGGCACTATGATTAGGAGCTAGCCAGGATTTGGCAGTCGTATTACCAGTATTAGCAACATACTGTTCATGAACATATGCATAGACAAAATTATCACACGTTAAATTATAATGACCAATCAAGTATTACCAAAGTGTCAATCGTGGTTATCAAGTATACTAATTATACAACAAAGACTATTCATACTGATTACAATGTAACTAATTACACACATCATAACTGTCATCATCTAATCCTGTATACCGTAATGAAAATTCTCCCGATCAATGACTTCATTGACGATGAGCCTTCATAGCCTCTAATGCTCCGACTGAGACATCTTAAAATTCAATTGTAATAAACACAAGAACAAATTGGTATACAATTGTAATAAACACAGGAACTGTTAGTGAATCGAGAACAGGGCTTATTTGTAGCACATGCAGTTGGTGAGCATCTGCAAGCCATCAACAGAGAAATTGTTCTTATGGTAAAGGACATGGTAGTGAGTTGGTTTGCTTGTCCCCTAAAAAAACAAACAATTTACATTCTACTGATGCTTTTATGGCCTGATATTATCGCATAGGTACCTTGATTCCAGCATGGCTGCGGAGCTAGAAATCAAACTCAGTTGGATGGCAAATTCTAGTGTCAACCACAGTTCATGCAGTTTCAAGGGTTTGCGAATCAGAATTTATTATACATTGATAGTCCAAACAAAGACATTACTTCTGCATTAGACATAAACAAGGAAGATGAATTTATATTGTAATGAGAATCCTCCCTTTGGATCAATGACTTCATTAACAATGACCCTTCATTGGACATCCTCAAATTCAATAAAATCACTGGAATGCACGCTCTGAGGGCAGGGTCGAGGTGGCGGCGTGCTCAAGGGACAGGGGACGTGGTGGCGTGCCCCGAGACGAGCTGGCGGAGGCGCCGGAGTGGCGGTTCCTCAACTCTCTGATGATAGCAGGCCTGCGTGCTCTAGGGACAGGGAGAACATACCGATTACTGAGGTCGGGGTCGAGGCGAGGACATGCTCCAGGGACACAAGACGAGGCGACGTGCTCCAGCATGCTCAACTCTCTAATGATGAAGGTCGGGGTTTATGGCGGGGTAGGGGTCCACATCGTCAGCGCCACAATGACGAAGAGCGAGTTGAGAGAGAGGGACGGCGGCGGCGTGCTCCGGGGATAAGGGATGAGGCAGCGTGCTCCAGCATGCTCAACTCTTTGATGACGCGAAGGTCGGGTCGACGGCGGCGGTGTGCTCTAGTTCTGCGGTTTATAGGTCGAGAGAGCGCGCGAAAGCTAAAATTTTTTGCCAAATGTTGGGAGAGAGCGCGCGATGGAAAAAAATTTTCGGCGTAAATTGGAGACGCACCAACAGAATATGCGTCTCGCATTAGCTCTTCATCAGGAATTGGAGACGTGCGTATATAACACCCGTCTCGCACTATTTTGTTGGTAGAACGGGCATCCAGCATGTGAAAGATGCGCTGATCGGAGACGGGCAAATGGAAGGCGCGTCTTATATTATTTTGATGCCCCAGACACCTCGGAGTGCCCTAGATGCGCCACGGTGTGCTGAAGCCACTAACAACATCCAGGACATTCCGGCGTGTCCAACTGGCAACTATGCGCAATGCCTTATATGATCGTTGCATTGCGCTCAACTTTCCGAGGTGGAACAAAAGATCTTCGGCGTAAACCGGAGACGAGCCAACTGAAGGCGCATCTCGCATTAATTTATGGTCGAACGGGCATGCCGTATGTCAAAGATGCACCATGGTATGCTTGAGCCAGGACCATCTTTGGCATCCGGGCATGTCCAATTGTCAATTGTACGCAATGCCTTATACAATCGTTGCAACATGCTCATCTTTACAAGGTGGGACAAAAACGGAACAAATCGGAGACGAACCCGTGTAAGGCCCGTCTCCCTTTTGCCGAATATCAGATATCTGAGACGCGCCTTTCTAAAGTTCATCTCTCATGCTCTCTCCACATTGCCACTCGAACGAAATCGTGAACCGTTGCAAGGATAAACAAACGCAATAACATTGCAATTCACAGATTAATTAGAATTCAGGGATAAAAAACACAATGTCTTTGCAATTCAGAGATAATTTGCAACTAAATGAATTTTATAGTTCATACATTGCGTGCCTTCTAAACTAATTTTGAATCTAAACTTATTCCTAAAGCTCCCATCGATCAATCTAAACTGTATCGTGCAGCTTGCTCCCGAACACGTCTTTTATATTCCCCTGGATCTTGAAAATGTTGGCATTCTTTTAAATTAACAAATGTCGAAGGAGGAATGAATAACCTACTCAAATGTCACTAAATCAAAGTGTCGTCTAACCTTGATAAGTAGATTATAGCAATCATTTTCAACACGGGTGCATTTGGCTGATGCAACAAACACTGAACTTCAAGTAGTATAGTTTTGATTGTAAAACCAGTCCATCACCCCTACGAAATACAATTTAAGCAACATAAGAAATCAGTTCAAATAAGTTCAGCAACAATTAAGTACTAATTACACGAGCAAAATTGGCCTATCTTACAGTCTCTTGATCAAGAATCCCGATGCAGAGTGCTCCCGAGCGATGGATATTTGGGTGAAAGAATCCAGTTGGAAAGGCGCATCTTGGAGGCACCAAGGGATAGTACTCAGATAAGGAGATTGCCAGGGGGTAGTAACCACCTTCCCATTCAGTCTACAAAGGAAATTCATTAATAGGAGGACGATGGTTAAAATAATATTGTGCTTGTTCTTCATGACTTACCACTTCTTTACCGGGGACGATGCACCGCCACTTCAATAAATCTCCCGATTCAGGCTTCGCAAAGAAACCCTACGCAGAGAAATTGAAAATACCAAAAACAAACAAGACAGAAAAACAAAACTATAGCTAAGTTCATCAGTCCATTGTAGATCTACATATAAACAACCATGCGACCGATGTGCTATATGTATATACATGCAGATGGTTCTTGTGCCATGCCAAGCGGTCCTCCTTCAATCAGCTACGCGCCAAGCCGGTACCACCCATGAACGGTGTGATGATGATGAGGAAGAAGGCGACAACGACGACGAGGACGATGACGAGGACAGCGATGATGACGACGACGAGGACGGCGTCGATGATGACAACGACGATGGCAAACAGAGGAGGCGGTCACACTGGAGTTGGTCGATTAGTAAAGGACCATTGGTCGATTAGTAAAGGAGCACCAGAGGCGAAGAGACGAGGGAGATAAATTCGAGACGCGCTATAACAATGAGAGACGTGCGTTAAGCTAAAATGTGTTTTCCATTGTCGAAGAGACGAAGAGACGAGGGAGATAAATGCGAGACACACTATAACAAATAGAGACGCGCTTTAAGCTAAAGCACGTCTTCCATTGTCGAAAGAGAGACGTGTGACACAAGGTCTGCGAAGAACTTAATTTCGGCGGCGTGGTGCAGAGACGCGTGCGACGTCCGTGCGCGAAATTTTGTTTCCTCGAGGTGGTAACGATGCATCCCATCATTCCACCAATGCGCGAGAAACCAACCGCTCCCTCGACGACTCCGCGCAGACCTTATTTAAGATGATCCGCCTCTAGTGAGTTATCCACAAGCGCGTCGCTCACTTTGAATCCTATTCTTTTCTTCGATCGTCTTCTTTGTGCCGACGAACCACCACCACCATGGCCGACCTTTCGCCGCCAAGCCCGCCGAGAGAGCCACCCTGCAAGAAAATGTGCTGCAGCTCCCCCGAGATGTTCAACAACGAGCAGCACCTCCTTACGGCGCAAGAGGCGTACAACAATACGTCTCGCGCCATGAGTTCCTTGGGTCTGGGTACCCTTCCCCAGTTTATTGGAATGGGTACCATCAGCCACTACCTCTTCGCCCTCACGGGGGTGGCCGATCGTATCGACATTATGTTCGAGACGATGTCCCAGGTGCTTGGCCCCGAGGGCCGCATAAACCTGGTGGAGGCGATGGAGAGCAACCTCGTTCACGGGGTTGCACTGCCGGTGCAGCTGGCGCAACCGGAGCAGCCGGCCCAGGCTCCTGTTGCACCGGCGCCGGAGTCGCCGCGAGAGGAGGAGGAGGAGGATTTAGTTTTTCTTTGTTATTTTTAGTAGCTTCTATTTTGTAAATATTGTTAATGAATGAATTCTCTTGAATATTATCTTGTGTGTTCTTCAACAGTGTGAATATTATCTTGTGTGTTCTTCAACTATGTGAATTAATGAATTTGTGGTGTGTTCATCGTGTTCCTTAGGTATCATAAGGATGGATGTGATTATATTCAGGTATCAAGTGAGAATGTGCTCTGAGTTCAGTGATGTGTGATATCAACAATGAACTGGAGCAAAATGGAGAAATCACGAAGCTAAAGGTGGTGTGAGGAATCGGAGATGCGCTTTCAATTAGAGGGCGTTTCTCTTTTAGCACAGGAGAAAGAGACGCCAGTCACAGGAGACGTGCTGTGTTTTATGCGCGTCTCCCACTTTTCAGAGAGGATAGCGTGTCTCGGATACCAATTTAACTGAGACGGGCTTTGTTTTAACGCGTCTCCTTGTACTTTCAGCCGAGCCATGTCAGATCCTCACTGAAGCGGGCTCGCCTCGCTTAACATTATCAGAGACGCCGCCTTTGAGCGTGTCGCCCATCCTTGTCTCCTATTTGAGTTTCTTACGTAGTGGCATATATAGATGAAATCCTCTTCAGATAAATGTAGAAGAAGGAAATGCCAAAAACATCCACTGAAGCTGAAGCTTCCGTGCGGGGTACCAACTCTACTGCTGGTGCTACGTAAGCCGACGGATTTTTGGTTAGAACTTACTGTAATTGCCGACGTTTGCCAAGATTTGTCACGCGACAGTTTCGGTGGAGAGGCACATGGTTTGTACTTCTGGGCTAGGCTTGTAACACTTTGTGCCTGCGCAGGCTCTCTCTGGCAGTTATGGAAAACTTGTGGCTTCACTCTGACTAAAGATCATCGTGGTATAAACCGCTTCTGTCTGATCCGTGGTTTAAGTTGACTGCCTTTGTTGTTACGTTTCTTCCATGCCAAACTTTTATGAGCTTCCGCAATTAAGATTTTTTATTATGTCCTGGACTTTTCAATCTTGGGCTAGGCCTCAAAAGGCCAGAACTTTTAGCCCAGGGTTATGTATGTCAACTGCCGCGTCGTCACTCCAGTTATCAGCGAGTTAGTGGACCAGGCTCGAGTTAGGAAGGTCTTTTCGAGCTAAATTAACGTCTGCAGAGAGAGCAACATGGGACGTAGTACCTCTCCTTTCCATAATAATATTTTGGACACAATTTTTAATTCATTTTGAACTAAAAATCTTATCCAAAACAATAATTATTGTTGGAAGGAAAGAGTAACTGCCAATCTGACATGACACGCGTGCGTCGGGCTCGTGCCGAGCGTAACTAGCATGCCACCAAATGCAGGTGCAGTCCGTCCGTCGTCCTATGGTACTATTTATTGTAACCGGTGATGGATGCTAGAGCTCGGCGTGAGTCAAGAACTAGAACGTACTCTATAGGTAGGAGTGTGTGCCCAAAGCCATTTTCAGAATTTTTTGTGCTATTTGAAACTCACTTATTTTCGGAGTTTTTCTTGCAGCATTTATAAGATACAAGACTTCAATTAATGCACACTAGTTCAGACATTACAACACACTAACGTATGCTGTTATAATATGCACTAACACACACTAACTTGCACATTACAACACAAATGTCTCACGTTATAATGTGCACTAGTGTCATACATAATTATTTGTGACGTAAAACTGACTAACAGAGTGCAGGCGCCGTCCGTTGGTGTCCTCCTGCGCCGGCCTGCCTATAAAACGGACCTCTCGCGGCTGCCAGGCTCCTCATCAGCCCTCGTCTATCCAGTCTCTCACGCAGAACCAGTGGAACTGTGAGAACCGTGTGCGCCTCGGCGGCACCATGGCCAAGCTCGGGATGCTGCTCTCTGTCTCGCTCGTCCTCGTCCTGCTCCTCGTCGAGGTGAGCCGATCGACACCAATTAAGCTCCTTAACCAAATTGCTTTCGTTCTCTGTTCATGCATACGTATATGTAGTATCCGATCCTCGCGTCGTTCATGCTAACTAAACTCTTTTCTCGGTTCCCAGTCCTTTCTTCTTTTGCAGATCACCGCCATCGGTGAGTTCCCTGCACATATATGCGCGCCAGAGTTACATACAGTTCATATAATGAAACGACTGATTTGGATCGTCGTATGTAACGGTGTTGCAGACTGCGGGGCGAGCTGCGGGTATCGGTGCAGCAAGTCAGGGCGGCCGAAGATATGCCTGAGGGCGTGCAACACCTGCTGCCAGCGCTGTGGGTGTGTCCCGCCGGGCACCTCCGGCAACGAGGACGTCTGCCCCTGCTACGCCAACATGACCACCAAGAACGGCGAGCACAAGTGCCCTTGATCCGTCCAGCTCCGGCGCCATGCATGACGAGCCACCATCGTTAGCTTGCCGAGTGACAACATAACTACGACTCCTATACTACTACTCTACCTACGATTCTTCAGCCATCCATCCTGTTCATGTATGCATGTATATCACTACTACATATATGTGCTTGCCACCTGCAATACCATCCGCCACTGTGAATTACACTTGGAAAAGAAATAAGCTTTATGCCTAGCCTCTCTTCTTACCTTTATCGTATATCCATCTGTCTGAATAGAAATAGATCGATTCGGTGCATGTGCTTAGTTGACAACACGTAGAGCGGTGAAATGGTTTCCTCCGTAAACTTATCGCTCCAGCAGTTATTAGCAGATCAAAACACCTCCATAAACTCATGAAAACACTACAGGAATTCCGATGATTTACGACAGCCAGAGCCGTTGCAAATAAGGGAAAAACCGTTGCAAATAAGCTATTTGCGATGGCTTCGGTTATTTGCGACGGTTTTGGCCGTCACAAGTTATACGTCGCAATTAAACTTATTTGCGACGGCCACTATCGCAAATAAGCTTAATTGTGATGGCTGGCGGAAGCCGTCGCAAGTTATTGTCAGGGGGCGGGTGGGCTCCACAAGTCTATTTGCGACGGCCTGACCGTCGCAATTAAGGAGGACCTACGCGACCATTTGTGATAGCCATGCCGTTGCAAATAGGGAATTAATTGTGACGGTCTGGCTGTCGCAAATAACAGAAGCTAGTTTGCGACGGCCTGGAGCCTTATTTGCGACGGTACTGTATAAAAAGCCGTTGCAAATAAGGTTTTAAAAAAAAAAACAGAAAATGCTACCCGACTCGATAGCCAGAATCATAGAACAGACAATACAATATATCACAATCACAAACAGCATCACAATATATCACAATCACAAACAGCATCGTCGATACATCACACATCACCATCAACAAAGCAAACAAGCGCTCACTCGCCCGTCTGACCTCCGAAGTCGAAGTCGTCGTCGTGCCTCATTCCAGGTGGCGATAACGACGGTGACGGAGTTTGAGCAGCCATCACAGATCTCTACAATTAATAAAACTTAGACTTAGAATATAAATGCATCAACATCTCTCTCCCTCCCTTCCTCTCCCTCTATCTCCATCTAGATCCCCCTCTCTCCCTCTCTCTTTTCATTCCTCTCTCTCTATCTCAATCTATCGCTCTCTCTCTCACTCTATCTCTCTATTGCTATCATTTTCCCTCTATCTTCCTCCCTCTATCTCCATCTACTTCTCCCTCTCCCCCTCTATCTTCCTCTCCCTCTATCTCCATCTACATAATCCTCCTCTCTCTTTTCGTTCCACTCTCTCTATCTCAATCTATCTCTCTCTCACTCTATCTTCCTACTATCCTTTCCCATTTATCTTCCTCCCTCTATCTTCATCTACATCTCTCTCTCACCCTCTGTCTTCCCCTCCCTCCATCTGCATATACATCTCACTCTCTCTCTTCATTCCTCTCCCACTCTATCTAACTATCTCTCACTCTATCTAACTATCTCACTCTCACTCTATTTCCTTGATTTATTTTGGTAAAGTTGAAGTAAACTAGAATTGTTAAGTTGACATAGAAAATTACCTGACCTGCAGAAGAAGGATCGCCTAGAAAGACCGGAAGTGGCGGTAGCTGGATCCCCAAACCTTGCGCCCGAGCCATGACCTGTCATTAAAAACATTAGATATTACCTATTAGTAAGTCATTTATGCTGAATTAATGAGAACTTCAGTTTTCATTTTGTTACCTCCATTGTCTCCCGCATCTGCGCCATCCAGGCTGCTTGGGAAGAGATCGTGGCCTCCAACGCGATCCTTTGTTGTTCCGCCTCCCTCCTTTCCTCCTCCTGTCGCCTGATGTTCTCTTCTACAGTTTGTCGAAGGGACTGCATCTCGATGTCTCTCTGCGAGACGTGGCGACCTGACGTGCCCACCGGTGAAGCCTACGTGGAGCTACCTCTCGCAGGTCTCGCCGCCCTCGAGTCAACAACTCCGTCGAATATGGCGAGACCATAAAAAAGAGAGTCAGTAATATGAAATTGAAATATCTTCAATACGTTGAATTGAAAATGACAAAATGACTTATGAACTCACCTTCCGTGTGCTTTTCCGCCTCCGCTTACATACGCGTCTTGAAGATCGATTGGTTCACGTTCCCGATCGAAATCTTCAACATTGTATATTCCTAACCTCCTTCCCGTACTTAGCCTGGAAAACAAGAAAACCGTGTAAGTTCAACAATCCATATAGTTATATTTAATTTGAATGATTTCTAAACTTACCAATCGCTTGGCTGTAGCCAGACTGCACCCCTCAGGCTGAGAAGGGTCCCTGTGACCTCTCTTCCAGATCTCAGCAGGGGTCGGCGACACCCCCGTCTCGCGCTCCTGTCAATACGTGTTAGTACGAACAGTATATTATGAATATATAAATATAAGTTACATACACTTACCATGCATTTAGCTAAACGCAAGTGGTTATCTTGGCCGTGCCTGCTCTTCCCCTCGACCCCTATGCACTCTCGAGCCTTTCTGGACTTAGTCTTAAACACATCGCTAGCCCAGTACCGACAAAGGGCTCGAATTGCATCAGACCGACCCTGCAACTAGCTCACGTGGCCTTGCACATAGTTGTAAATTGTTAAAAATACCGTTAAAGAAATTATGTGAAAAGATATTTACTATGCCCTTCGTACTTGCGCGTACTCCTCCTCCGTCAGGTGCCTCTCGCTCTCTTGCTGGAAGTGTATCACGTGCTGCTGGTTTGCCTTTAAGTGCTCATTGATAATTTGAGTACGAGCGTTCGACAAAGCTTGTCGAAGCACCTAAGTAGCTTTGTAGTGAAACACTCTCCTCGTATCCTCAACTATGCGAGGGTCGTTCGGGTCCTCTAAAATATACCTTGCCAGTGATAAAGAATATATTGAAGAGATGTTCATTAAAAGAATTTAAGAGTTAAAACATAGAAACTTTTTTAACATACTTACCATAAAATGGGGCCATACGACCTCCTGAAGGTTGTCGTGCTCCTATTGATGGATGCGTGTGTAGTGCTCCCACGAAAGGGCAGGCACCCCGTCGATGACCCCGGGATAGTGCAAACGCACTAAGGACCTGAGGACACCGTTCATCGGTCTGTGGTGTCTCTCACCGGTGAAAGACGAGTCCCACCAAACCCTGCAAGATATTTATTGATTCATAACTTAAGTAACGAAAAGAAACTAGAATTTAACACTACAATTTTTATTACCTATCTTCGACCGAACGAATCACGTTCCTCTGTGAAGGGACAGCAGGATGACTGACAAAGTGATTCCTCCTCGTCCTCCGCGTTTGCTGGGGCGCCATGTTAGGTGACCCAGAAGGATCATCACCAGCCGAGTCAAAGGGCTCAGGAACAGAAGGCTCGCCAGCCGAGGCCTGGCT
Source organism: Tuctoria greenei (assembly GCA_036927565.1). NCBI lineage: Eukaryota > Viridiplantae > Streptophyta > Magnoliopsida > Poales > Poaceae > Tuctoria > Tuctoria greenei. The sequence continues at coordinate 21,913,254 of JAYESD010000011.1, read as the reverse complement.
GGCCGAGGGCTGGCTCACCGAAGGGTAGCCAAGGTCAACTGGCGCCGTAGCCTCTGAGTCATTCGGTGAGGACTACAACATTAGAATGATATATAAGTAAGTTTAATTGGAAATTGAATTTGAAGAATTTGTCAAAAATGAGTGAAATTTACCTATGACAAAGCTCTAGAGCTGGTCAGAACGTGCCCCAACAGCTGAGAGCATCTGCTCCCGGTCAACTAGGCACCTACGAAAGCGTCCTCGGGTCTAGACGGGTAGAACCCCCTCATCGGCGAAACCTTCTTACACTTCTTTGACGCTATCCTGTTTTAATAGATAATCAGTAAATATGCAAATAAGACATATGAAAATCATGTTACTATCTTCAAGAAAACATTACTTGTAATCAATCACTTTCAAAATTCATCAACATCATTATCATGTGCCCTACTCCTTAAACCAGCCCAACGATCTTCCATTGTGGCATGTTCTAATTTCCGTTTTTGCATGTCATCTGACTCTACATCTTCAACATCTCCAACTAATTGATCGAGTCCTGCACAAAGCTCGACAATAAAAGTGTCTGGCAACTCTTCTTCTTATTACACTTCCTTAACGTCTTCACTATCATGGTAACCTTCATCCCCAGGAGTATATAACCGCTCACGAGGATTCACCTTATATACTGCCCACCAAGCACTGAGCTTCGTGCATGGATAAGGTAGATAATACACTTGTTCTACTTGATGTGCAAGAACAAATGTATCATAACCTCGTAGTCGGTCCTTATGTATCACTTCCACCATTCCAAATTGGTTTTCTCGAGTTCCATGAGTGCAATAAAACTAGTCACAGTCAAAGAAGACAACTCGAAGGGTCTTATTTCCGGTAAAAGTAAATTCAAGGATTTTGTTAATGATCCCATAATAATCGATAATATCTCTGTCTTCTGCAGCGCTTTTAACCAGACGATTCTCGATGCAGCTATAGCACTTGTGTTCGCTCCGCCATTACGGGAGTCACTTCAGTGGTTTCCCCAAGCGGCTTACCGACTGGGAAAGTGCATCAGATCGGGGACGTAGGACCCTTTGTCATGGGTGTCGGGTGTTGAGCAGGGCGATCTGAACCTTCGCTCGGAGTACTCAGGCGTTGCATGGGTGATCAAAAAGGAAACCTCTGTTAGAGGGAACATTTCGTTTCTTACTCAAACCCAGCAACCCAAGTTTTCGCCTTTTTCCTCGAGCACCCGAACCTTCTTCACCCCTTAGCCAAAGCTCTCATCCTTGCTTGCTCCAATGGCTTCTCTGTTGTGTCCTTCGCGCTTTTGCTCAGCCGAAGACCTGGTGCCGATGAGGTGGCTCCTTGGTTGGGCGGCTTCAGAGTGTGGGTGGATGATCAGAAGCGGGTTGCCCGATCTTCGGGGATCTGTGTGAAGATGAGACTGTTCTCTTCATTGCCTACGCCATTGCTGGACTCGAACTCCCATTATCAAGGTTCTTCCTTGTAGTGCTGGGGGAGTACGGACTGCAACTTCACCACCTGTCGTCGAACTCCATTGCATTGGTCGCCGTGTTCGTCCACCTATGTGAGGTGTTCGTGGGTTGCCCGCCCATGGTGGAGCTGTTCTGGCATTTCTATGTTATGAAGACAAATGGAAGGAGGGCGACGACGCAAGTGGAGGCCTACTACTTCCGCCATCAGGACAAGACCTCCCAGGGTTACATTGCCTCATTCAAAGGGGGCAAATGGAGCGATTGGAGGGAAGATTGGGCGATTGTGAGGACTGACCCACATCCCTCACTGAAGATGCTGTCCGTTGGCCCAGGCTCTGATTCTACCACCTGGGAAGCATCCCAGGGGTTGCGCGAGGAGTACGAGCTTGCCCTGAGGAGGATTCAGTTCTTGGCTGGCAAGGGCTTGACCTCCATGATGGTGTTGGCAGACTTCTTTCTTCGTCGTACCATCGCTCTCCAGCAACATCTGTACAGGGCCTGGGTCTACAACGGGGAATATGACGAATGCGGGCTGGGTCTGGACTCCCCATCTCCCAAGATGTTGGAGGAGATGTTGAAAACAGTGACCTTCGACGTTGTTGATGATGAGCATGTCTCCATTCCGAACGACTGCCAGCCGCTCCACATGACCATCGACGTGAGGACTGAACTGCGGGGCTCGATGCCAAAGGTCAACATGTTCGGCCTCGTTCGCCTGCATCTTGAGGATACGTCTAGAGCCTCGGTAGTCCTAAAGCGGTGTCGTGAAGCGGCGTAGCTAGGGTCAGGGTCTCCCTCGCGTCCTTCAGCCAAGGCGGGGGCAGAGCCCTCAACTACCTCTAACAGGACAGAGGTCAGCCAGCCGGCACCAGTTCTGGAGCTGAAAACGTGTTCCCGCACTCTAGTCGTGGGCTCCGCTGCTTCTATACCGAATAAGTGGAAGCTACATCGGGGGGGGGGGGCAATACTCCTATCTCCCGTCACCAGGGGGCCAGAGGGGCTGAAGCTTCTGTTGTTGACTTAGTCTCCGATTCCAACAAGGGCCCTGTTTTCAGAGGATGTGCCGAGGGGCCTACACAGGCAACCATGCAAGTGCGGGTTGACCGGGAGTCGGTACTAGATATGGCGACGCTGGCCTTGTCGTCAGGTCCCGACATCCTTGATCTATCGCGCGGGGTGGGAGGCCAGGGTTATTGGAGCGGCCTGACTCGCAGTTAAGTCACAATTTCTCCCCTCTGCTATTTCTCTTCTTTTCTTTTTCATTATTGACGAAGCTTTATCTTGGTTTCTCAGGGCTTCGTCAGCCGATTTGGTGCCCTTGGTGCTTCCAGGGGTTGGCTTGATAGTCGCTGCCCTTCCTGGAGCTGGAACGAGGTCTGCCGCGCCGCATCCTACGCCTGAAGGTGCGTTAGCCTTATGTGCTGTTGATGACTCTGCACCCCCATCCAATGAGGCAGGTGTGGAAGAAGTGGCGCCAAGCGTAGAAGTGCCAGGCGAGGGGGTGCATGGCGAGGAGGCGCTCGGCGAGGAAGTGCCAGGCGAGGAGGTGCCCAATGAGGAAGGGGCTACATTGGTCGAGGATGCCTCCCTTGGTGGGGCTGACCTGCTGGTCGTTGAAGCGGCACCGACGCCTAACGTTATTGGCACACAACATGGTCACTCGCCACTAGCGGACGACAATGTCCCTGCAGCGGGGGAGGGGACTTCACCGCCGGTAGGAGGGGCAGAGGGGCAGCCGTTGGTGGTGACGATCGGGCTAATCCTTCTTGTCGATGTTGTTGCTGCAACCCAGTCCATCTTGCACCACACGCAGGCTGCTTTCGCCCGAGAGTGGGACCAGCTTGCAGAGGAGCGGCACCTGGTGAAGCTAGTTGACGCCAAGAACAAGGAGCTTTAAGTGAAAGCTTTAAAGGCCCACGCTACCGCCGATGCCCACCTGAAGTTGTGCGAGGACCAGCGGCTAGAGTTGGTCTGCCGTGAAGCTGCCGTTGCTGACGCAGAATGGGACTTGGCGGCGAATGAGGAGGAAATCTCCCAGAGCCTGGAGGAGAAGCGTCGGGCATTGCACGACTTGGGGCTGGCCATCCAGCGCCGAGAGGACAACTTGGAGCGTCGTGCTCAGGAGCTCGCCGACCAGAAAGAGACTGCTCGGAGGGAGGCGGAGAGCCTCCAGGCCTCCCGCACAGCCGAGGACCAAGGGGTCTGGGAGTTCTTGGCCCGTGCTGGGGCGGTGATGGAACCCCTTGGCCTTAGTCCCGTGCCATGCGGGGAGCCATCTCAATGGGTGGCCCAGCTGCTTCTCGCCTTGGACTCCCTCTGCTCATCATTGGGGTTAGTGAACACCGTCCTTGCAAGGTGGCTGGAGGTTGAAGGAAAGGAGCTGGCTGAGCTGGTGGCCTGCCACGTCCTGGTATGCTTCCAAAGTTGGTACCCGAAGATCCCGCTGGAGCCGGTGGAGAAAGGTCCCCTTGATGAGCGGGAGGATAAGGCTAGGGCCGAAGTCCAAGACCTTGCCAAGGAGTGGCTTCCTTGTTCCAGCGGAATTGAGGCCGGCTGCACCTAGGCACAATGCTTTTTTGTATCCGGGAATGACCTCCTTGTGTAAATAAATGTTTATGAATTTGGATTCATGTTGTTTCGCTTGTTGGCTTGTCGCGTGCTTTCAAATTGTTGCCCCAATTCCTTCTCTTGTGTAAGGTCTTGAAGAGCCTTTGTTGATGTTGTTAGCCTTTTAGGGACCAACACTTGCACGGTTGACACGGCCGGTTTGTCGCTAGACGACGTCCTGCCTATGGAACCCCCCCTTTGAGGCGCCTTGGCAGGCACGGCCAGATTGTTGGGTACACCTGCCACTTGAACGCAGGATGTCTTTGACTGGCCCCCAACGGGGTGGGGGAGCAAGAGTTACTGTTCTTGGCATCCCCTTTTGGGAGCGGCGAGCTTTTCCTAAGTGTTGTCGTCGACGGCAGGCCCCCTGGGAGGCTCCAGAGCTGGCTGCTCCGGCGCCGCCCTCCGTCGTTGTGAAGCCGTCGATAGCAGGCCCCCTGGGAGGTGCCGGAGCTGAGTGCTCTGGCGTCGCCCACCATCATCGTGAAGTCGTGGACTGCAGGCCCCCTTGGAGGTGCCGGAGCTGGGTGCTCTGGGGTTGTCCACCATCGTCATGAAGCCGTCGACGGCGGGCCCCTAGTGCACAGGATACCACAAGTGAACTTTGTTAGCAGCAAGAGCGGGATAGGAGAGTGTACTCACTTGTCCACGCTTGCTGTTGTCTTTGACGTTCTTGGATGTTGACGACAGGCCCGTTGAGGGGTGCCGGAGCTGGATGCTTCGGCGCCGCCCACCATGTCTGTAGAAAACATTGTCTGCAGGCCCCCTTGGAGGTGCCAGAACTGGATGCTCCAGCGTCGCCCATCATCTTCGCAGGTACGTCGACGGCAGGCCCCCTTGGAGGTGCCGAAGCTGGATGTTTCGGCGTCACCCATCATCTTCATAGGTACGTCGACGACATGCCCCTTGGGGGTGCCGGAGCTGGATGCTCCGACGTTGCCCACTATCTCTATAGAAACAATTACGACAGGCCCCCTGGGAGGTGCCGGAGCTAGCTGCTCTGGCGTCGCCCACCATCTTTGTAGGTACATCGACGACGGTCCCCCGGTGCACTGGCTATCACAAGAGAATCCTGTTAGCGACAAGAGCGAGGTAGGAGACTTTACTCATTTGTCCGCGCTTGTTGCTGGTGTTCACATGCTGGGACGACGATGACAGCCCCCTGCGGGGTGCCAGGGCTGAATGCTCTGGCGTCATCCACCATCGTCATGAAACCGTTGACGGCAGGCCCCTTGGGGAGTGCTGAAGCTGGATGCTCCGGCATCGCCCACCATCTTCGTATAAACGTCAACGGCAGGCCCCCTGGGAGGTGCCGGAGCTGGATACTCCAGTGCCGCCCACCATTGCTATAGAAACTTCGATGGCAGGCCCCTTGGGAGGTGCCAGAGCTGCTTGCTCCGACGTTGTCCACCATTGTCGTGAAGCCGTCGACGGCAGGCCCCTTGGGGAGTGCCAGAGCTGACCGTTCCGTCACAACCTGCTTTGTATGTCCTGCACACATAACAGAGGTGCATATTGTTTTGCTCGCTGGTGATATTTTCCTATTCTTAAGTATTGTCATGTCTTATAGTCCTGGGCTGGTAAGCGGGGTTTGGGTAATTCAGTGCATTGGCGCTCGGGATCTGGCTTCCTTCTTATTTGGGGTGTGAGCATCCTGGCCCTCGGTACTTAGTCGTAGCACTGGGAGGCAAAGCGCACATGCTTAGGGTACAAGACCAGGCTAAGCAGGTTGCATGTTCTGGGCCTCCAACTCAGCGTTGGCCTTTCGCGGGGGGCCATTTGGCACTATAGGACCCTAAGTAAGAGGGCAGCCGTGAGGTTCCGAGACACCTTGTAGCTACCTCAAACATGTCTGCCTGCAGCAAGGATGCATAACTCTACTAGGGGTGATATAGAAAAAATTTCACCAAGTATATGAAGACAATATCGAAAGACGAGACTAGCTTAATTGATCACAAAACTAATAGATAATTTAAGTGAACTTAAGAGAAAGCATATGGTAAGACAGTGAAATCTTCTCATTGGTGTTCACAAGAGTGGATTGGCTTTACAATAAGGCAATGACCCGCTCTAGTTGGTAAGGGAGGCAAAGTGTTCATGCTTAAGGTACGGGACCAAGCTAAACAGCTCAACATTCTGGACCTGTCCCTCCTACAGCTTGGTTGTCCTAAGTGCCGCTCCTTGGCACCATGACACCCTACACTGTTCTACAATATTTTCTTAGGGATAGAACTTACAGAGGTGATCTATGTTCCATGGGTTGGGGTGGGGCTCTCCTTCTTCCGTGGCTAGGCGGACACACCTGGGGTGGGAAACATGTGTTATTCGGAAGGGGCCCTCCCAGCTGGGGGAGAGTTTGTGCAACCCTTCTCGAGAAAGTATGTGCCGCAGCACCAGGTCACCTATCTGGAGCTCTCTACTCCGCACGAACCGCTCCTGGTAGCGCCTCAACGCCTATCGGTAGCTTACGTTTCAGATGGTGGCGTTCCATCTTGCTTCGTCGACGAGGTCTACATCTTCTCGTCGGAGCTGGTCCTGTGAGCCTTCATCGAACGCTCGGACTCTTAGTGAGCCTACTGCGATCTCCAGGGGGAGGACGGCCTCGGCCCCGTACACCAGGAAGAAAGGTGTTTCTCCAGTGGCGCGACTGGGTGATGTCCGGCTTGACCAAAGTGCGCAAGGGAGTTCATCAACCCACTTGGCACCATGCTTGTCCAGGTTGTTTTATGTGCGCGTCTTGAGGCCCCTGAGGATCTCAGCATTGGCCCTTTCGACTTGGGCATTGCTCTTTGGATGAGCGACAAATGCATAACAAACTTGGATGCCGAGGTCTTCAAAGTAGTCCTAGAAAGTTGCACTGGTGAACTGGGCCGCATTGTCGGTGATGATCCTTTTCGGGACCCCAAACCTGCAGACGATTGACTTGATGAACTTGACCACGGACTCCTTGTTGATGTTGAACATTGGGGCTACCTCGGGCAACTTGGTGCACTTGTCTACAACGATGTAGAGGAACCGGTACCCTCCGACTGCCCTGGGGAAGGGTCCCAGGATATTCAGCTCCCAGACCGCGAAAGGCCAGGAGGGCGGGATCATTTGTAGCGATGGCGCTGGAGTATGAATTTGCTTGACATGAAAGTGGCACGCCTTGCATTTCTTGACCAGCTTGATGGCGTTTTGTAGTGCTGTTGGCCAGTAGAAGCCATATCGAAAGGCTTTGCAAACCAGCGTGCGGGAGGCTGCGTGATTCCCGCACTCTCCTTCATGGGTCTCTGCGAGCAAGTCACAACCTTCCTCCCGAGTTATGCACTGTAGCAGCACGCCATTGGCACCACGCCGACAGAGGTCACCCTTCTACTAGCGTGTAGCGCTTCGCCATCCTCACGATCCTCTCAGCGGATACTGGATCCTCTGGGAGGATGTTGTCCTTCAGATAGTCCCGGATCTTCATGATCCATGCATTGGGACTCTCTTGAGTTCTGGATCTTGGGCGCCAGGTAATATGGGGTCCACGGTGACGCACAAGATCCTCGGGGAGCCCCATGGTTGTAGGGCCGTTGTGTCACCAGCTCTATGGTGCTGGGCTCACCTTTTTCATTAGGCCCCGCATGCTTTGCAGTTGGCCGCACCAACCTCCTACCGAAGACCCCTTCAGGGATCGGGTCTCTTGTGGATGCCATGGTTGACAAGGCATCGGCGATGGAGTTGTCAGCGTGTGGCACATGACAGAGGTCCAAGGCCTCGAAGCTAGCTTCCAACTTCTTGACGTCGACGATGGAATTCATGGAATAATAAATGAAGGAAGAAAAAAGAATATGAGTCTACCGTTTACAAGAAAAATCTAATGATAGTCAATATGGGCCCTCACCACCCATCAATGCATTGTGTTCTTCGACTGATCGTTACTCTCGATGTTGAAGATGTTGTTGATTGTGAACCCATATTAGGCTATTTACACAGAGGAATGGAAAAAATCACAGAAAATAGAACTATTATACAATACTTGCCTTATGTAACACGGTGGGACTATTTAGCTACTATGTTTACAGAAGCTATAACGGTAAATGCACCAGAATTTTTAGAGAATATTCAAATACCTCAAAGAGCCAGTTATATTTGGGTAATTATGTTAGATACGCCGCGAGCTGTGGGTCATTGCAGCAGCACTCTCCTCGGACCTGCTTGATGATCAGCTGGGAGTCTCCCTTGACAAGCATCTGCTGGACACCGAGACTTTGCGCAGCTGTGAATCCGAAGATGAGGGCTCATACTCCGCCATGTTGTTGGTCGCCTTGAAGTCGAGGCGCACTGCGTACTTGGACTGCTCCCCTATTGGAGAGGTGAGCAGTACACCAGCTCTAGCCCGTTGCTTCCGCGAGGATCCATAGAAGAAGAGTGTCCATTGAAGCCTAGTAAGCACCGGTGCTCTAGGCTTTGGCTTGCTGATTTCCCGCCCCCTGGATTGCTTGGTGAAGGAGTCCACTCATCAACGAAGTCTGCCAGAGCTTGGCTCTTGATTGCATGTCGTGGTATGAAGTCAAGCTCGAACTCTGCCAGTTCGGCGGCCCATTTGGCGATATTGCCTATTGCGTTGGGGCTGTGCAGCACTGCCCCCAGTGGGAATGAAGTCACCACTAAGACTCTGTGCGCCTGAAAGTAATGGTAGAGCTTCCTCGACGCAATTAGTACCGCATAGAGCAGCTTGTGTACCTCAAGGTACCTTGTTTTTGCTTCATGTAGGACTTTGCTGATGAAGTAGACCGGGCGTTGGATGGTCTGGGATCTCCTTGGAGAAAGCAGCGTATCCTCTTCCATCTGCTCCGCGCCTGGTGACTCCACGTCTCTAGGGCCCGGAGAGTCCTTTGGGAGCTGGGACTCAAAGGATCCTTGATCTCCGAGGCCCTCTAGGGGGACCCGGTCATCCTTTAGGGCTGGCACCCAGAGGCTCCATGCTCTGCGGGGCCCCCTAGGGGAACCTGGACCTCCTCTTGGGGCTGGAACCCAGAGGTTTCTTGCTCTTTGGGGCCCCCTAGGGGGACCAGAACCTCCTATGGGAGCTGGGACCTAGAGGCTTCTTGCTTTCTGGGGCCCCCTTGGGGGTCCCAAACCTTCTCTCGGGGCTAGAACCCAGAGGCTTCTTGCTTTCCGGGGCCCCCTAGGGGGACTCAGACCTCCTCTGGGGGCTACGACCCAGAGGCTTCTTTGTTGTCGGGGCTCCCTACAAGCTCCAAGCCCTGGGGCTCAGAATCAGCAGCAGGGGCCCCTCCTCCGTCGAGGCTTTTGGGGACCAGCCCGCTCTGCAACCAAAACCACGCTCACCACGACAGTGTCGTGGCAGTGATGTAGAGGTATAGGGGCTCCTCGGGCTCCGTTGCCACCATTATTGGTAGTGTCGTCACCTGCTGCTTTATTTCGCGAAACACCTTCTCCGCTTCCTCGGTCCAGACGAATGGTCCGGGCTGGCACAGGAGCTTGAAGACTGGGAGGGCCCGCTCAGCCAGCCTAGAGATAAATCGGTTGAGTGCTGCCAAGCGCCTTGCAAGCTTATGCACATCTTTGATGCGGACTGGAGGCCACATCAGCTCAACCGCCTTGATCTTCTCTAGGTTGGCCTCAATCCCTCGGTGTGAGACCAAGAAACCGAGGAACTTCCCATCTTTGACTCCGAACACACACTTGTCAGGATTAAGCTTGGTGCGCATGGTCCGCAATCTATCAAATACTAGGGTGAGGTTTTCTAACAATGATGTATGGATATGTATCTTGACTACAATGTCATCAACATATACCTCTACTAGGTCCCAAATGAGGTCCCCAAATGTTTTATGCATGGCGCGAACAAAGGTCGGGAGGGCATTCTTAAGACCACAAGGCATGGAGACATAGCAGTAAAGGCCATCTATAAATGTAGTATGTTCTTCATCCTCTCTAGATATTGGGATTTGGTGAAACCCTGAGTAGGCATCTAGAAAGCACAGCATATCGCATCCCAAGGTTGAATCTATGATTTGATCAATTCTAGGGAGAGGGAAAGGATATTTAGGACATGCCTTGTTGAGGTTGGTGTAGTCGATGCACATCCGGAGCTTACCGCCGGCCTTGGGGACAACAACAGGATTGGCCAGCCATCTGGGATGGTGGACCTCCCGTATGAAGCCAGCATCATGTAGCTACTTGATCTCTTCGAGGATGAAGTTCTGCCGCTCGATGGACTGCTTACGGGGCCTCTGTTGTTGTGGCCGTGCATCGGGTAGATCTTTATATGCTGATCGGTCACTTCCCTGGGGATGCCTGGCATCTACGATGGTTGTCAGGCGAAGACGTCAACGTTAGCTCGCAGGAAAGCGGTGAGTGCCGATTCTTGCTCGCTGTCCAGACTCACTGCGATACGGGTGGTCTGAACTGCATCAGAGCCAATCTGGATTGCCTTGATGGGCACATTATCATCGTCGGAGGGCTGCACTCGTGGTGCAACATCGTGACTGCGCGCATGGGTCTGGCGGAAGCTGACTCGGTCCAGCATCACTCGGGTCAGGTGCTGGGGCTGTTGCCAGCGCTCGAAGCTTCTCCAAGGCCGTCACTGCAGCAGCGCGGTCACCAAAAATCTTAAGGATGCCGGAGGGGGTCGGCATCTTGAGGACAAGGTAGCCGTAGTGGACTACTGCCATGAACCGGTACTGTGACACCCGATTCCAAAAATGAACCAAGTGCAGTATATGTGTGCCCAGGATATTTAACATACATATACAAGTGATTCACAAATGATAAACAGAGAATTACCACAGAGCAAGATTAATTAACCAAATTCCATTGCACAATTCATATTATCCTCTAATACAAGCTTTAATGAATATTGATGACAAGTTTGAACTAATGCAGCGGAAATAAACTAAATATGCAACTATGCAGCTAAGCATAAGGGATAGCACAACTCCTGGCAACACCACAGGCAAAGCTGATGGTAGACATGACCTAGAACTCCACATTATTAACGTAATACTCCCAATCCTGACCTGCGACTGTTGGGGGGATTGCAAGAGTGAGTACATGTCGTACTCAGCAAGTGTGGAAAGTATGATATCTGGCTGACTCAAGTGATGAATATAATAATGGCTGAGTGCTGAAAAGTACATCAAAACATCTGAAAAGAAATATATTACATGTATATGAAATAAACCCATCATAAGCCATGTAGTTATCATAGTACCAGTCCATATTCCATATCCTTCATCATATACCAATATCCATATTCAATACCGGAATTCAATTCATAACCAACCATAACCATAATACCAACCATAACCATTCCAAAATCCCAATTTTCCTCTAATCGTGTGAGGGTCCAGGTTGCTCATAACCGGGAGCACGGCTATCATGATAGTTTTATTAGACTCTGCAGATTTTGTACCACTTCACCCACGCGTTTGTGATTTCATCACCCGTCGGCGACTGGAGAACCTCCCTCACACCAATTACACTTCCTTTGGTGTATGGCCAAGAGATCACAAAATAGCCTTTACAAAGGGATTACTAGCCTATTTAGACCCCACTGAGGCTTCATCGGTGGCGATGTCTCCAACTGAGCATATCTTCAACCAAGGGCCCCCTCTTGAGCCATTCGGATCCCAGGGTAGTCCCACCAATCATCAACAAACCCAATCCGACTACCCCTTCCGCGAGCATCCTCAATGGTCCAAATAGCACTGGCAAAGCCCTAATTAATCAGCTACGCCACACCCATACTTGGCCTCGTGGTGGCACTATAAATCCTGGATGGTCGCTCCACGAACACATCCTTAGATCTAAAGCAAGAAAACCACCATACATCCAACACATCCACATACCAGGCTTGCTTAGATCACCCATTACCATATCATATTAACCAGTTCATGTCAACCACAATCTCATTGATGCATAATTAAATTAAGTAGTGTAGTTGTTCTTCCATCCCAATTAATTAAGCGAATCAAAAAGGTAAAATCCCACCCTGACTCTCTACCATATATCCCAGGTGACAAGGGTGGTTAAACAAAGCTAGTAAACGTCCTATCATAGGATTCCCATCAAATTGACACAAGCATGCAGTTTTGCAAACAAAACATTTATTTCAAAACAGGATCAATATGCTTCAAGGACACTTGCCTTAATATTCCGCAATTTGATGGTCAAGCAAATCAAAGTCCTGTACATGAAGATCCACGCCTACTCGCTTCTCGATCGCAACCACTTGAGCATATCGGTCTACTCGCAATTAACCACATACACAAGCAAACATACATAATAAATGCATTTCAACCACTAATCAATATGCAAAATATGGATACATGGAGAAAATATGTTCTTATTAATGTTATATAAATTTCTATGGCTTTTTAATAATTTTCGATAATGATTTCCTATTTATTTGAGCAAGTTTAGAATTAATTACAATTAATTCAGAGGCAAAATATTTATTTCAGAACATTAAATATGCTGAAAATATTATTAATAACTAACTAAAATTTATTACAAATTTGTATAAATTTTTCTGGATTTAATTTGACACTTATGAATTAACTAGGCTTTAGTCCTATTTATTAAATCTGAAAAATAGATTAAATAATGCTGAAAATATAATATTTAGTAAATCTAGAATAACTTATTAGGTGTTGCATGATTTATTCTAACTTGTGAGTTTCAAGTGATTTAAGACGATCTGACCATGATTAACGACCGATCAAATAAAATACGTCCTACACGTGATTAAATTCAAGTATTAAAACCAACATAGTTGTCTAGATCTAGACCGTAATACATACCATGTGCGCATCTAGTCCGGACGGTCGTGGAATGGCGGCGATGTGGCGTGTCTACGAGATCTATGGTTTTGTGGACGAAGAGGATGACGACATGACATAGACGAAGAAGACGACAACGTGACATAGATGAAGGAGACGACGATGCGGTCCTCCGGTGGCACGACGATTGCGATGCAATGATCTTTGGCAAATGGCGGCACCCCCCTCTTTTTCTCCTTCTATTTTTCCTGGCGGCTAGGGCCTGCTCTCCCTTTTTTTTCTTCTGGCGGCTAGGGTTTCTAGACCCTGGAAATCTCTTCCGTAGATGAAAAAACGTCGGAGGCTTACGGTGCTTTTATAGGCGGGGAGGCATCCCTAGGGCCAGCGCTGGGCGCCTGGACACAGCTGAACTCGGCCTTGGGACCAAGCGCGTGGCTGGCTTCATCGCGCGTGCGGTACTCGACCGCTAAGGCCGAGGGGCGCGCTGGGACGCGGGTCCTGCCAGGCGCGTGGCGCGCGCGAGCGAAGGCGCGGGAGCGGGGCGCGGGGCGCGCTAGCGGGCCGGCCGCTCGGCCTGGCCAGCGGTGCTGGGTTCTTTTGTTCCCTTTTTTATATTATTTATATTTAATTTTTATTTGTTTATTATTTATATATAATCTATTTATTTATTTTATTATATTTTTGTCTTTTATTTATATTTCTTTTTTTATTGTTAATTATTATTTATTTCTCTTTTTATGTATATATATATATATTGATCTTTTATTTTCCTATTATTTGTTATTCTTTTATTTTATTTATTTAGTTATTTACTTAGTTAAAGTTATTTATTTTTTCTTTCTTTATGTTTGTTATTTATTAAATTATTCTTAAAAACTATTGTTTCTTTCTTTCATATAAAAATTTCTTTTCTTTATTTCTTTCATTCCATATTCATTATGCCAATTTAATTACTTTTAATGTATTTGTCTTGGCAATAAATTTAATACCTAGGGATGAATGCAAATGCAAAATGAGATGCATATATTTTATATTTCTCTTTATAAAAAAAATTACTTCCCATTATTAATACTAAATTCCCATTTAAGTTTTTAATTTGCCAAAACTTGAAAATCATGGTGTTACAGGTACAGGGCTGGCCTGCCGATAATGGTGTGGTAAGGGAGGCTAACCTCCGCGATGTCAAATAGGATATTCTCCGTCCCGAAGTTCTCGGGTGTCCCGAGGGTCACCCGGAGGTGGATGCAGCCGTACGGGATAATACTCCTCGATCCGACCCTTGAGAATGGTCTCGACAGGGCAAGACTGGTCACCGGGATCTTCAACTTGTCGAAGGCTGCACGGCTGATGAGGTTGAGGCCAGCTCCACCATCTACCAGAACGTGATAGAACTTTATGTTGGCGACGGTGGCGGTCCGGGCCTTTTATAGACAAGGCCGGACGCCTTACAAGTGGGGTCCCGGGGCCCGACAGGTGGTCCCGTGGCGATCTTATCCTAAAGATCTCAGGCTTCTCGCACAAGCTTGCCTGACCGAGGTAGTGAGGACTCGTCGTCTTGCCTCCTGTCTTGTCAGTAGCCCACGCATCATTGCTGACGGTGGCAGAAGGCGTCCCATCAGTCTGTCTTGTTGTCGCAAGCTACCCAGTTGGCCAAGTGGGATAGACCTGCGGTGCCTTCACTGTGATGCGATTGGCTGTAGAGGTCTCTGACTGTTGGCGTGCTCCTCGTTGCGTGTCGTGGATTACGAGCGTCTTCAGTGCTTTGGTGTGCATAATCCTTAATGCTCGTATCCTACCGTCCAAGGTGAGCTGTGGGACACGCGGCAACGTTGTGGTTGATCCCTGCTTTGGGGCCTCTCCTGGTCCTCTGTGATGCGTGGCAGCTCCGGTGCTCGCCATGGAATGTGGATGCCCCGTGCCCTTCCACATGGGGGGGGGGGATGGACCCGGAGCTTCGTGCCACGTGGCTATACCGGGGCTCTCCCACAAAGTCGGGTGAGGTCCCGTCCCAACACGTGGCACTTCGAGATCCCGTCACACCGTAGGGGCCAAGTCCCATCTTCAAGGCTTGTGTGGCAGCATGGGAGCTCAATCTGGAGGGAGGCTGAGGTCTTGGCGCCCACGGGAAACATGGCGGCTTTGGATGAGCCTCGGTGTCTTCATCTTATGTGCGAGGGTACCCCGTCTGCAAGGTACCAACAGGGCCCTTGGTTGAAGATGTGCTAAGTTGGATACATCGCCACCGATGAAACCTCAGTGGATCCGTACATGCTAGTAGTCCCTTTGTAAAGGCTATTTTGTGATCTCTTGGCCACACACCAACGGAAGTCTGAGATGGCATAATTGAGATTCCATAGTCACCGCAAGGTGATGAAATCACAAACACGTGGGTAAAGTGGTACAACCTCTGCAGAGTGTCTTAAAAACTATCATGATCGTTGTGCTCCCAGTTAAGAGCACCTGGACAACTTCCATGATTAGAGGGTTATTTGGGATGGTTTGGTACTGGTTATGGTCAATAATATGGTTATGACTGGTTATGGGTTGAATCATGATATTGGATATGGTTAATGGTAATGAGAAATCTAGTATATGGATGATGGTAAAAAAATATGGACTGGTATTGTGATATCTACATGGTTAATGATGGCTTCACTACACATACATATAATCTACTGCTTTTCAAATGTTTTAATGTACTTTTCAGCACTTAGCCTTTATTATATTCATCATTTGTATCAACTACATGTCATACTTTCCACACTTGCTGAGTACGACATGTACTCACCCTTGCAGTTCTCCCACCAATAGTTGCAGGTCAGGATTAGGAGTATAACGATGATAATGCGGAGTTCTAGGTGGTGTCTGCCGTCAGCTTTGCCTGTGGTGTTGATTGGAGCTGCGCCATATATACCCTATTTGCTTAGTTGCTTAATTAGTTAAATTCTGCTGCATTAGTTCAAACTTGTCATTGAATTAGAGCTTGTATTCGAGGATATTATGAATTGTGTAATAAAAGTGGTTAATTAATCTTGTCTTGTGGTAATTATCTTTATATCATTTGTGATGCACTCGTGTATGTGTGTTGAACGTTCTAGGCACACATATGCGTTCACTTTGTTCATTTTCAGAACCGGGTGTCACAAATTGGTATCAGAGCCACAGGTTGATCGTAGAATGTAGCCTAGATAGAATGGACACTTTAGAGCACATAGGAGCACTCAAGAATTGATGTGTTTTTTTATTTGTGTGCTGTTTGTTATATATTGTCGCTTGGGTGCTTAATAGAGGATTTTGGGGTGCTTTAGCATTGCCATGTCCATGTAGGCTAGCATAGGTAGTTGCTTAGCTTCATATCCCTTTATGCATATAGTTGGGGATGTTTTCTAAATTTTTGTCTCTTGCTTTTCTTCAGATGGTGAGGACTCGGAACCAGAGGGATGGAAATGATGAGGAGGAGAACAATGGAGCACCTCAGAATAACTATGGACAAGGACCTGCCCAAGGAGCTATCAACCTTGAGCAGTTATTGGCTATGAAAAACCAGCTCATGCAGACCATGATACAAACTATGGGACAGCTACAGGCTGGTAACATTAACAATCAGTCCCACATGCCTCCACCCCCACCCCACCCCCTCATAACCTGTCGGTACCCTGCGTACCGGAAACCCTTCAGAACTGTGAAGAGTGCAGAGGAACTCCACCTATCAGAGTTGAAGACCTCCGAAGGCCCCACATGTCACTCGGAACCGGACCTGCCTCTCTTCTATGGTTAGTCCCAGTGCCGCCACGTGTAATATAAAACTGGAGCTACATTCTCTACATGGGAAAGCTCCAGACTAAATACCTAAGTGGCACCCCCGGACCTAACCCCCGACAGAGGGAAGCTCCGGTAGCAACACATGTACAACAGCACCGGACCTACTCGTCCAAGACTGTAAGCTCTAGAGCTGCCACGCGTCCAATCGCGAGACCATCAAGCTCAACAAGCAAACTGGTGGACCTCCAACGGCTCGGACCTTCAAGGAACAATTAAAGCTTCAAGACCCGATTATGTGTCATTAGTGCTACCTTAATGACACACGATCGGAGGACCCTTAATACTAGTAATGCCACCATCAAGGCGCGTTACCATGTTGTTAAGGGGTATTAAACATATTAACTGTGTATTAGGCATCAGTAACTGCCAGGGCCACATGTCGGGCCAAGCTGATGATGTAACGGCCAATCCTTGTACTATAAAAGGACTGGCCGAGCAATACACAGGGGACACCTCTTCCACACTCTGGTCTGACTCATAGGCGCTACACACTTACGCCTAATACAACAACACACACCCATGAAGTAGGGTATTACGCTCAGGCGGCCCGAACCACGTAAATACTCGTGTCAACCCATCATCTTGTTATGAATCTCTACGCGCCTCAATCGAACTACAAACTCAGCGGGCTGCCAATGGTAGTATCAGGAGAATTGTCGGAATCAAACTTCGACAGTTGGCGTGCTAGGTAGGGGGTGCCCGAGATTCAAACATGGTAAACTCTTGTAAGACCTATGTGTGCTGAATACATTGGCTTGTAGTGTATACACTTGGCTTTGATGATAAAAGTTTTGAATATCACCAAAACACCTTTTTATCAAGGTACAATTCTAGCTCCGAGCTATATCAAGGTCTGACCATAGGTCCAACTTGTTTTGGGTAGCTCCGACTACGTTAGATGCTAGGTCCGACTTCTTGGTAAGGTCCGACCAGCTTTGGTAAGCTCCGGTGAGCTTTATCTTTAGTTCCGGCATGTCTTTGATAGCTCCGGCATATATTTGATAGCTCCGGAATGCTTTTGCTAAGCTCCGACGTACTTTGTCTAACTCCGGTTTTGGGTTGACTAGTTTTGACTAGTTTTTGGTAAGCTCCAGTGCTAGGATCTACTAGTTTTGGTAAGCTCCGGCAGGTGCTTCATTGTACTAGTTTTGGTAAGCTCCGGGTCAAGCTCCGGCTTGTTGTGGGATGGTCCGGAACTTGACCGCAATACTTCTGCTTTTCATTTGCAAAGTTTTGAACTTGCTTTATATTCTTGGTAAGATTGTTTAGTATTCATTTGCTAAGTTTTTGGTGTGTTTTGGTTGATATGGATGATTTCATTTTGATATGCTTTGCAACATGCTTATGTGAGGTGCTCACGTAAGGTGTTGTGTTCGGAACTAACTTGAGTCAAGTCGAGGACTTGGGGTCGTATGGATTGGTTGTTTATTCATGTGCAGGTGTTGCTTGAGTTCAAGACATGGCTGGTGACGGGATCCATTGGACTAGTCTCAGGGAGGAGATGAGGTTCCAACAACCAAATTCAGGAGGAATTGTGGTTGAGCTGATCAGGAGGTTGCGCAACATGATTGAATAAATAACAATGCATATGAAGGTATCGTGGACGTCGTTGGAATATGTTTGCACGTGTGCAAGGAGTGCATGGACGTGGCTACATGGTTCCGATGCGTGATGAAGAGATGTGGACGTAAAGAATTGGTCGGAAAGGTCCAACCAACTAGGTTATGGACTCAGGCTGCGGTTGAGTTGAGTTTGATTCAAATATGGAAAGATTTGAGTTGGTTATGATAGGATTTCGTGTGGGTCACGAATTTGAGTTGCTTAGGAATGTGGGATACGTTCCTAAGGTGTTTGGAAGTCTTTAGATTGCTTCTATCTGCGTATAGAAGAATCTTGAGCAGTTATGGAAAGTTACGATTCGTGACCTGAGTAGGATTGGAGTCCTAGTTGATATTGGGTTGGCCTAAGGGCTGATTATATAAGCAAGGGAGCCCAGAGCACGTGGTGTACGACTTTGGGGCTGTTCCTATTGTGTTCTATTGAATAAAATTCGTAGTTTGATGAACTTTTGTGCCTTGTTCGTCTGACTTGTTCCAGACAAGTTTTACTCGTCGAGTTTCTGTACAGCACTACCTTTCGTCGGTGGTTTTATCATAACTCGAGTTTTGCTGATCCAATTGACGTGATTCTTTTTGGGTTGTCTTCACAACTTGATTTTCTATCATCTATCAAAATTTCACGGTCATTGGATTTGTGGTCTATGATCTACACGAGTTTCTTTGCAGCGTTCCAGAACTGTTTTTTCTCGGGTAGGGCAGATCGACCATTGTTTGATCTTTCGATCATAACTTGAGTTTTTCTCAACAGATTTGAGTGATTATTTTTGTGTTGTCTTCTTGACTTGATTCTCTCTGATATCTATCACTTTTTTCACGGAGAAACACGTTTTGATTAGTCTCACACACGATTTCTTCAACAGATCGTTTTTCCGCCGAAGGGTTTGGGGTTAAATTGTTTCCGCTGCGTAAGATTTTTAAATCTACAATTCACCCCCCTCTGGTAGCTTTTCACGTGCTCTTCGATCCTACAATTGGTATCAGAGCCACGGTGCTCTAATATTTGTGATTTGTGCGTGTTTTTGACTAATCATCATGGAAAAGTACTCCGCCAAACCGTGTGTGTTCGCTGGTATTGATTTTCAGGTTTGGAAGGCACGCATGGAGGCTTTCATTCAGGCACAAGGCTTGGCAATATGGGAGAAGGTATACAAGCCTTACGAAGTGCCATCAAACGATCAAGTTACAGCTACAAATCTGAGAGATGTCGACAACAACAACAAGGCTCGGAACTTGATCATACAAGGATTAACACAAAGCGACTTCGACCGTGTCGCACACCTCCGATCTGCATACGATGTGTGGAAAGCACTTTGTGACTACCACGAAGGATCCAACACGATCAAAGAGGTATGGCAAGACATGTTCAAGAAAGAATACATGCGCTTCGAGATGCAACCCGGTGAGTCTATTGATGACCTTTTTGCTCGCTTTAATAAGATTCTCAGCAACTTGCGTAGTGTCAATGTTAATTTTTCAGATGCTGAAAATGCTAGGCAATTGCTAAGTGCATTAGATATGTCAATTTGGGAGATGAAAGTTACATATATTCGTGAATCTACTGTCATGAGTACACTTACTTTAGATGTGCTATATTCCAAGCTAAAAACTCATGAAATTGACATAATATCACGTAAGAACCCCAACAAGTCTATTGCTTTTGTTTCTCAACGTGATATGCCTAGCTCCGGCCAATCTTCATCTTGTGGTACACTTGCTTTGTTGTCCTCTCTAACCCCTGAACAGATAAGAATTTCTAGAAGAGGAGTTGGCACTCATCTCTACTAGATTCTCAAAAAGCATTGCAAAATGTGAGAACTAGAAGGAGAGGAAGCTCCGGACCTCAACGCTGTTTTGAATGTGGTAAAACAGGGCACTTTCGTACAGAATGCCCTAACCTTTCAGGTCCGACCACCCGGGAAGAAAAACAAAGCAAGGTTCGGACCTCCTCTGGAAATTCCAACAAGAAGAAGAAAGGTACCATAGGACGCGAGATGATCAACAGTTTCATCACCGCGCTTCAAGAGTTCAGTTCAAGCGATGTGGACATTGGAAGTGATGAAGATGAAGATGATTTGGCCAACTTATGCTTCATGGCAGGCAAAACAAGATCAAGATCAAGTCAGGAGGATGCAGAACACAACAGTGAAGATGATGTGGTATGTTCTACCTGCCATGAAATGTGTGATGCTATTTCTCGTGCAACTATTATTGTCAATAAAAAGGACAAAAAGCTTAGGGATAATGCTGCTAAAATTGAATCACTAGAATCTGAAATTAACCGTTTAAAAACTTTGATTCCTAGTGATGAGGCATGTCCCTCATGTGACTTAATCTATGAACAATTGTCCACATTAAGAACTGCACACTCCTCCACTCTAGATAGACCTGATGAAGAAATTGAAAAGAATAGAGAGCTTGCTGCACTTAATGATAAAAACTTGAAAGATGCTAGCTGTTCTATAATTGATTTGCATTGTTCTACTTGTGATGATCTTGATAAGAAACTACAGGATGCTATGAATGAAATTTCTATATTGAACAATGCTTTACGTTCTCATGAAGTTAAATTTTGTTCCAATTGCAAACTAAAAGGAAAAACTTCATGTAAAAATTGCCTTGATTTGTCCAATAAACTTGATGACATGCATAGGACATTAGATCAGTTTTGTAATGGGAATAAGAAGCTAAACTTGCTGCCGAATTCTTCCAAGTCTTGCAATGATAAAACTTGTTTAGGTTTTATTCTCATGCTCATGCTAAGGCACATCCACCTAAAATTGTAAAGTCATTAGGAAGCGGTTTGATTCAAACAGTTCTTAAACAAAAAGGAGTGGTTTTCAAATCTGCAGGAGTGTTGTCTTATTCGGTTTCAAATAAAAATATTGCTTGCTCATCTAGACATGAACACAAAGTTAAATTTCATTGTACCTTCTGTGGTAGAGATGGTCATGTCATAGATTTTTGTTATAGACTAGCTAAACAACAGAAAAGGGAAAGAATGGTTGCTAGATTTCATAACTTTCATGCAAAATTTGCTGCACACATTGAACCAAATATACAACCTGCTGTTTTGAGTCAAAAACATTCAAAGTTTACCTCCGGACCTTCTGTTTTTGCCTCCGGAGCTACTGATTTTTGTGCTACACAAGTAACACCTTATAGGTCAGTAGTCAAGAATAAAAAATCTCAAACTTTGACTCATAAACCTGCTGTTTTGTCTCAGCTTTCGCGTGTTTTTCCTGCTGCACATCGCGTGACTCAGTACTGGATTCCTAAATGCCTTTTGACTAACCCCAGTATTGAGTCATCGACGTATTGTGCTTTTATGTAGGTTACACATTTGAGGAAGGAGAACGTTTGGATTGTGGATTCAGGTTGCTCACGCCACATGACCGGTAACAAAGATTTGTTCTCCTCCCTCTCTTTTGTGTCACGTGTATAGAATGTTACTTTTGCCGATAATTCTTCAACTCCTATAATTCCTAAGGGTTCGGTTAGAGTAAATGATCACTACACTTTGAAGGATGTGGCACTTGTCAAAAATTTGAAATACAACTTGCTTTCTGTTGCACAATTTCTAGATGAAAATCTAGAAATTATTTTCAATAAAAACTGCTGCAAAGTTGTAGGTTCAAATAGTGAGCTTATTTTTAACATGTCTCGTTTTGGAAGAGTTTTTAAAGCTGATTTTGATATGTCTTCCTCTAAGCATAGGTGTCTAGTTGATAATGATTCAAAGGACTTATATTTTTGGCATCGTAGACTTGGTCACGTAGGCTTTGATCACCTAACGCGTGTTAGTGCTCTTGATTGCATACGTGGGCTGCCTAAGCTTAAAGGGGACAAAGAAATTGTGTGCTCTTCTTGTAGACATTCTAAGATGGTTGCAGGTTCACATACTCCTCTCACAATGATCATGACAACTGAACCATGTCAACTTTTGCATCTTGACACCGTAGGACCTTCACATGTTCAATCCTTCGGAGGTAAATGGTATGTTCTTGTTATCGTTGATGATTATTCTAGATACTCTTGGGTTTAATTTATGGAGTCTAAGAATGAAGCTTTTAGTCACTTTAGGACTTTATTTCTTAGATTATCAATTGATCACAGAGGATCATTAAAAGCAATTAGAAGTGATAATGGAATTGAATTTAAGATTCAATCTTTTGATCACTTTTGTGCTGAAAATAGAATGGATCATCAATTTTCTTCACCATATGTACCTTAACAAAATGGTGTTGTAGAAAGAAAAAACAGAACCTTAGTTGAGATGGCTAGGACTATGCTTGATGAATATCAAACTCCTAGGAAATTTTGGGCTGATGCGTTAGCAACCGCTTGTTATGTCTCAAATCATGTTTTCTTGCGTGCTAAGCTAGGTAAAACACCATATGAGCTCCGGTTTGGACATAGGCCTAGTGTTACACACTTTCGGGTCTTTGGTTGCAAATTCTTTGTTAATAAACATGGTAATCTTGATAAATTTGAACCTAGATCCATTGATGGCATGTTTCTTGGTTATCCATCTCATACTAGAGGCTACCGTGTGCTTTTACTTGACACTAACAAAATTGTGGAGACTTGTGAAGTCTCTTTTGATGAAGCTAGCCCAGGTACTAGCTCCGGTGTTGCAGGACCAGATCCGTATCCTCAGGGGGAGGGTATTTTCGAAGATGAAGAAGAGCCGGTGATACTGCTTGGTAGTTCCAAAGTTGACACATGCCAGCTTCGGACATTGAACAAGCTCCGTCTATCACCTATGCTGGTCCTGATTGTCCACAAGTCACAAGCTCCGGCTTGCTGTGGGATGGTCTGGAACTTGACCGCAATACTTCTGCTTTTCATTTGCAAAGTTTTGAACTTGCTTTATATTCTTGGAAAGATTGCTTAGTATTCATTTGCTAAGTTTTTGGTGTGTTTTGGTTGATATGGATGATTTCGTTTTGATATGCTTTGCAACATGCTTATGTGAGGTGCTCACGTAAGGTGTTGTGTTCGGAACTAACTTGAGTCAAGTCGAGGACTTGGGGTCGTATGGATTGGTTGTTTATTCATGTGCAAGTGTTGCTTGAGTTCAAGACATGGCTGGTGACGGGATCCATTGGACTAGTCTCAGGGAGGAGATGAGGTTCCAACAACCAAATTCAGGAGGAATTGTGGTTGAGCTGATCAGGATGTTGCGCAGCATGATTGAATCAAGAACAATGCATATGAAGGTATCGTGGACGTCGTTGGAATATGTTTGCACGTGTGCAAGGAGTGCATGGACATGGCTACATGGTTTCGAGGCGTGATGAAGAGATGTGGACGTAAAGAATTGGTCGGAAAGGTCCATCCGACTAGGTTATGGACTCAGGCTGCGGCTGAGTCGGGTTTGACTCAAATATGGAAAGATTTGAGTCGGTTATGATAGGATTTCGTGTGGGTCACGAATTTGAATTGTTTAGGAATGTGGGATACGCTCCTAAGGTGTTTGGAAGTCTTAAGATTGCTTCTATCTGCGTATAGAAGAATCTTGAGCAGTTATGGAAAGTTACGATTCGTGATCTGAGTAGGATTGGAGTCCTAGTTGATATTGGGTTGGCCTAAGGGCTGGTTATATAAGCAAGGGAGCCCAGAGCTCGTGGTGCACGACTTTGGGGCTGTTCCTATTGTGTTCTATTGAATAAAATTCGTAGTTTGATGGAACTTTTGTGCCTTGTTCGTCCGACTTGTTCCAGACAAGTTTTACTCGTCGAGTTTCTGTACAGCACTACCTTTCATCGGTGGTTTTATCATAACTCGAGTTTTACTGATCCAATTTACATGATTCTTTTTAGGTTATCTTCACAACTTGATTGTCTATCATCTGTCAAAATTTCACGGTCATTGGATTTGTGTTCTATGATCTACACGAGTTTCTTTGCAGCATTCCAGAACTGTTTTTTCTCGGGTAGGGCAGATTGACCATTGTTTGATCTTTCGATCATAACTTGAGTTTTTCTCAACGGATTTGAGTGATTCTTTTTGTGTTGTCTTCGTGAATTGATTCTCTCTGATATCTATCACTTTTGTCACGGAGAAACACGTTTTTATTAGTCTCACACACGATTTCTTCAACAGATTGTTTTTCTGCCGAAGGGTTTGGGGTTAAATTGTTTCCGCTGCGTAAGATTTTTAAATCTACCATTCACCCCCCCTTTGGTAGCTTTTCACGTGCTCTTCGATCCTACAACTCTGCTGCTGGATCATCCAACGGTAACCATGCTGTGCAACCTGCTGGAGGCAATCCCTCCAACATGCAGTAGCCAGCAGGTGTCGTGGCTCCAGTAGGAGTCATGCCATCGCCGCCACCATCCGCTATGGCGAATCAAGCTGGACGTCGAGATGGGGCGTCCGCGTCGGTCACTGCATCGGTGTACAACAACCTTGAACACGCGATTAATGTTGTGCGTGCTCTTCTTCAACGTCCACCACCTCCTGGAGCACCCCAGGGTGCAATGGAGTAGTGGAGAGCTGATTTGGAACATCTGGTTGCAGCAGCAGCCGATGGCATCAGCAATCAAGGTCCTCCCCCCTCGGGGCGGGCCCCATCTAAGCATCGGACCTTGACGGGTAGACTTGGTCCCACACTTCGCAACACAAGAGGCGTGTTGCGTCTCAACAGGCGACGTCGCTGCCTTCCGCGACGCAACGTACTCACACGATGACAAGGCTTTCAACTCACGACCTCCGGGCGGAGCTTGATCGTCGTTACCGGCAACAGGATAGCCGCGTCCACATCGAGCGTGCTTGCGAGAGGCGAGAGGCTCGGGACAGCCCTGCTCCTGAGGGAGTAGGAGGAGTATGTTCTGCCTTGGCCATGCACCTACACATGGTCAGATGGCCGTAGAAATTCCGGCCTCACCTGCCTGAGAAATTTGACTGGACTGTCAATCCCGCTGAATTTCTCCAAATCTATTCCACCGCTATCCTTGCGGCTGGGGGAAATGAGGCCGTGATGGCCAATTATTTCCCTGTGGCTTTGACTGGGACCGCCAGGTCTTGGTTCATGATCCTTCCGCCTGACTCCATCAACAGTTTGTTAGATTTGTGCCAACAGTTCATCGCCAACTTCGGGAGATCATACACCCGACTGTTGGCATTTCTTAACACCACAGAGTTATACGCAACCGCATGGAAATACCGTTGTAGAACTTCCCGTTAAAGAGTATTCCCAAGGGTATAGAATCCAAAGAACGTGTGTGCTAATATTTTGAACTACCTCACCCAAGGACACAAAGTTGTTTGGTACGCAAGTAACAGAGAGGAATTCAAAGTATTGATCCTAATTGAAGGTAATTTGCAGTAGATGCTTACTTTGGGTACGGGCTTACTCCTAGCAATACTAGGATGACTCCCACCAAGAGCCTATGGCATAACCAAACGTGGAGGATTACGAAGGACAGATAGGGCTATCACCACCTACTGCCTACCTCTTCAATCCGTGGGTCTACGAGATATCCACTGATGATTTATAACCTAAGCACCACGCTTACGTTCTAAATCACTACTCTAGTTGTTTCAAACACAAAGCTACAACTACTCCTCTAATGAATTAAAGTAGTGAACCCACAAGTAACTACTTGTGCAAACTACTAAGAATAAAAGATCAAACTTGTATTGAATTCACAAAGTCTTACTTGATTGAGTAAAACTTTTGTAGGGGTACAAGTGTAGAAGAGGGACTTGACAAGCCCAAGCCTCCTTCTCCTAGACTCTTCACCACACTCTCCTTCTACTTTGGTAGCCTCTAGGACAACTCTAAACCTTTGGAGTGTAATACTATTCTCAACTTTTGGTGTGTGTGAGAAGTGAGGTGAGGGGGTCTATTTATAGGTGGAGAAGGGTCAGTTCCCACCACAATTTACGCGCGAATCAGTCACCATTGACTCCAGGGAGTCGGGAGGAGCCAACACGTGTCATTTGACCGAGTTTGGCGCCAGGAAGAGGTTAGCCGAACCCCTGGTTCGGCCGGCCTGGTCAAGGCTCCCCTCGGGGAGTGCTTCCTTCAGGTGGCTTCCAAGTGGGCCCCCTTGATGTATATTGGTGCAACACCGTTGGATCTCCTCGTATTCTTTTGTTTATGGGCCGTTTGATCCATGTGTTGCCACGTGTCATCACCTGATTCATTGAAATCCATTTTCGTGGATTCATCCCTGCATGTTTTGGTATTTTGGGTAATAATTCATCTTCATACAAATAGACACCAATACTTGTGGAATTGGGTTAGTGTATAACCCTACCACTATGTTTGGTGTTTCTTTTATGCACATTATGAGGTGAATTGACAGTCAAAATATGGTACTTAAGGACCATCAACAAACTCCCCCACACTTAGTCCTTTGCTCGTCCTCGAGTGAAGGCAAGAAGAACTAGAGTGTTTTCATAAATTTGCTATAAGGTAGAAAATAAGGATACTAGATATTTCAACTTATACCTGAATTCATGGATTCCCTTTGTGTATGTGGCTACCACATCAATCTTGGGTGTTTGAAAAGTGGAACGGTTAAAATTAAGTTCCCTTGGATCATTCCCTGCTGAAATGATTTGGCAATTGCTATATTTGAAAGTCATAGGAACTTTTGCCCTTGCCTTCTCGATTGGAATATCTCAAATCTCTCAAAGTGTTTGAGTCCTCACCATGGCATGTTTTGCCAATTCTTGTCCCTATACTAAAAGTGGCTATATCTGGAGCTTGGTAGGGATGAATGTGGCACACATTTGCAATTCATATGTTACTAAGTCAAAAACTTGATCCTATGAGAGACCTATGCAATGAACAAAGTGAAGGGAAAATTCTTGTCCACATGAATGAGATGGAGGGGTGAGGTGATAACTCCCATGATTTTGCTCTCTCTTAAGGATGAAACATGGCTATTTTTTGAGCATTCTTACTCTTTTTCAAGAGTGGATGTTTTTTTTCTTGTAGCCATGTCTTCTACTCCTTTTTATTTTTTTAGAGAGGCTTTCATTTGTATTGTATGGAGTTTCTTTTTGGTGGATGGGTAATCGATAGATGCAAATTCTCAATGTGAGAAATTTTACATGAATGGAGTGCACAAGAGTTTTCAATTCAAAAAGTTCATGCATGTCACTCAATTGGGTCACGAGTTTGACAAAGTTTAATGAAAAGCAAAGTGGCATATGCTTGTGGTTTTTAATGAATGTATCATATGGCCTTGGTAGGCATATAAATTTCCAATGAGAGATTTAGGCAAAGTTCAAGACTTCAAATAGTTACAAATGTCAAAATCAATTTCAAGCAAAAGGATGATTTATAAGGAACTCATTTACCATATCACACTAGTCAAATACCCAGATGATGTGTTTTTCCTATTGAATTATGGGAATCATAAACAAGGTAATGAATTGAAATATAAAGTATTCAAATTTTCAGCTTAAGCAAATTCTTGACTACCAAATTTTATTTCAATTTGTTGAGTTGATTCATTTTAGATATGCAATGAGAAATATGAAATAAACTCAAACAGCAGGGTAGCGCATAAAAGTGGGGATAGGAAATCCAAACCGATTTTCTGGAGCGAAACAGAGTCGTACAGAGCAGAGAACAGGTCGGCTGACCAGGGGGTTCGACCGACCTCCTGTTGGCTCTGTTGTGGCTCTGTTTCGTCAGGTCGTTTTGCTTATTCGGTCGCGATGTGTTTTGATATACAACGTTAATTTTTCACGTCGGGATTTCGTGACTTGGGGAAATGTTTCCCCCACACTTGTTTCCTGAATTCTTTATTCAACAAAATAAACTAAAGGGGGAACTTTACCGGTGTTAGATGAACCGGTAAGTTCACTTTATTGAAATCAAATTATGGGGATGCTTACATTATTCAACCTAGCTTTGGAAAACAAATGATTGGAAAAGAATAAAAATCCTAAGTAGTAAGCATCCTATGTTGTCGGGACATCTAAACTATGGTGCGTTGTAGATGTCGGGCTCCCCGACGACACTGCACAAGCGTCGCAGTTTGGCGCTCATGCCACAGAGAACACCGTCAATCTCCTCCTTGAGGGCCATGATATCGTCCTTTAGTTCCGCCCTCTTGGTGCGCCCTTCAGCCACCAAGTCCGTCAGCTTCTTGTTCTCCAAGCGGAGAGAAGCAAGTTCCTTGGTCAGCTGTGCCACTTTAGGGGCACAAGGAGAGTCCTCATCACTGCCCTGGAACTGGCCGGGTGGCCTGTTAATGGCAGGTGATGGGATGTGCCGCCTGATCTTGGAGGGCGACGAGCCCGCCGACTCCTCTATCGCCAGATTATCCACACGCTTGAATAGGACCTTAGCGTAGCCTCCTTTGAGTTTGCGCACCCCGTGGATAAGAAAGCGATCTCCCATGAATTCCGGCGAGGTACAGGTGGGCGTCTTGTAGTGTTGGCTCACTACATCCCCCGTCTTAGTCGTCGAAGTATACATGAACTCCTCGCCGGGCTGCAACGATGGGAGAGACTCGTCTTTTCCGTGGAAAAGACGTGTCTTGACTGGGCTTAGCCTAGCCAAAGTCAAACGGCCTGGCGTCATCGACTTCATCGGCGTTCTCCGAGGGGAGAGCGATCGAAAAGTGCTACGAGGTGTAGGGATGCGCCCACGCGGAGTCATCGCAGGCGGGATCATGGCAAGGGGCTTCACATCGATCACCATGATGGACTCCAAGGCAAGGGAAATTTTTTCGTTGGCCGGCTTAATGTCTCCGCTCAGGTTGAAGGTTGAGCTGGAGGAGGCATGAGGCACAATCTTCTTGTCGACCATTACGAGGATGGGAGGAAGATGATTATTCAATGAGGTGTACGACTTTCCTCTCTGTTTCCGTCCTTTAAATAGGCGGGGAGCGACGCGTTTCACCAAGGATTTTGTAGAGGATATCAAGGGGGATCAACACAAGAAAACAGAATGCGAGCGGCGCGAAGGGAAGGTTGGCCGACCCTAGGGTTCGGCCGAACCCCTTCTGGCTCCGTTCGGGCCACATTTTCTCGAGTCGATAGAATGGGCCTTCTAGAAGAAGAATTGGATGGGCCGATTAGTTGGACATGGAGAATTTAAACAGAATTGAAAGAAATGGCATGGAAATCGATTAGATTTACCTTGTCAAATTCTTTTTCTGTATCCTTTTGGGAATTGAGAAATAATTTGATTCGGTCCCCATTCACTTTGAATAGTTGATCGCCATCACCTTGGAGTGTGATTGCTCTATGGTATGAAGTCTCTACTACAGTGAAGGGTCCTCCCATTTACTTCTAAGTTTCCCATGTGCAAAGAGTTTAACCCTAGATTTAAAGAGTAAAACTTTATCTCCAGGTTTGAACTCTTTCCGTGTAATCCTCTTATCGTGCCATCTTTTGGTTCTTTCTTTATAAATTATGGCTTTGTGGTAAGCCTTATCTCGCCATTCCTCTAACTCAGAAATTTACTTCAATCGGTGATTTCCATCTTCGTTAAGATTCATGTTCCACCGTTTGATAGCCCAATATGCTCTATGTTCCAATTCTACGAGAGGATGGCAAGTCCTCCCATAGACAAGTTGGAAAGGAGACATGCCGATAGGTGTCTTGTAGGCAGTACGATGTGCCCACAATGCATCAGGTAGCTTTCGCTTCCATCCCGTTCCCATTTCCAAGATAGTCTTTTGCAGAATATTCTTAATTTGCTTATTAGATGTTTCTGCTTGACCACTTGTCTGTGGGTGGTATGGGGTAGCAATGTTATGCTGGACTCCAAGTTCCCTTAAAAAGTTCCGGAAGGTCTTATCTATGAAATGAGACCCTCCATCACTTATGACCATACGGGGAGTTTCAAAGCGTGGGAAAATGATCTCATGGAATATTTTCCTTGCTTGCTTGGAATCAGCATTTTTGCATGGAAATGCTTCTACCCATTTTGACACATAATCGACGGCAACTAGAATATACTCGCAATCATAAGACCTAGGAAAAGGTCCCATAAAATCAATACCCCATACATCAAATAATTCCACTTGGAGATTGTATGTTAGGGGCATCACATCGCGAGCAGAGATTCCTCCATGATTTTGGCATTTTCAACATCTGCGAATGAATTCCTTGGTATCTTCATACATTGAAGGCCAACAGAATCCACTCTGCCAAATCTTTGCCTGAGTATGGTAAACACCGTAATGACCACCATAGGGGCCAGCATGGCATTTCTCTATAATTTTGGTGCCTTCGATTGATGGGACGCACCTTCTAAGAAGGCCATTGGCACATACTCGATAGAGGTAAGGGTCATCCTAAAGGTGTCTACGACTGTCATAAATGAGTTTCTTTTTGTTCTCCCCTGGTGGTACGTATCCCGTGACCATAAAGATCACGATATCCGCATACCAATGGTGAGAGTTTGTCACCTTGAGGAGCATATCATCTCGTAGGAAGTCATTGATAGGTATGTCCATGGTTTGTGTGACTTCCATACGTGAAAGATGATCTGCTACTGAATTCTCTACTTCTTTCTTATCTCTTATTTCCAGATCAAATTCTTGGAGTGGAAGAATCCATCAAATTAGCCTGGGTTTATCATCCTTTTGGTAAGTAGATATTTCAAAGCAGCATGGTCCGTGTAGACTATGACCTTTGCTCCAACCAAATAGGATCTAAACTTGTCGATAGCAAAAACTACTGCTAGGAGTTCTTTCTCAGTTATGGCATAATTGAGTTGGGATCCTGTCAGAGTTTTGCTAGCGTAGGCTATTGCGTGATGCTTTTTATCTTTGGTTTGGCCTAAGACCGCACCAACAACAAAGTCACTGGCATCACACATGATTTCGAATGGCAGCGTCAAATCAGGAGGTTGGATAATTGGAGTTGAGATGAGTGCCTTTTTGAGTGTATCAAATGATTTAAGGCATTCATCATCGAGATCAAAGGGAGCTTCTTTAGCTAATAGGTTGGTGAGGGGTCTAGCGATTTTGGAAATATCCTTGATAAATCGTCGGTAGAACCCCGCATGATCTAAAAAGCTGCGGATTCCCTTAACATTGATAGAAGGTGGAAGTTTTTCAATAACTTCAATTTTAGCTTTATCCACCTCTATCCCTCTCTCGGACACCAAGTGTCCAAGAACGATGCCTTCCCAGACCATGAAATGGAACTTTTTGCAATTAAGCACAAGGTCCTTCTCCTGGCATCTTTGTAAGACCCTGTCTAAATTTTCAAGACAATGATCAAAAGTTTTTCTGTACATAGAGAAATCGTCCATGAAAACTTCCATGATATCCTCGATCATGTCTGAAAATATAGACATCGTGCATCTCTAGAAAGAGGCAGGAGCGTTACATAGTCCAAAGGACATACGCCAGTAGGCATAGGTCCCGTAAGGACATGTGAACGTGGTCTTACTTTGATCATTGGGATGGATAGAAATTTGATGATATCCCGAATACCCATCAAGGAAACAGAAGTAGGAGTGTTTTGCCAATCGCTCTAACATCTCATCGATGAAGGGCAATGGAAAATGGTCTTTCCTTGTTGCCTTGTTATATTTTCGGTAGTCAATGCACATCCTCCATACCGTGACGGTCCATTGTGGAATTAATTCATTCCCCTCGTTTTGAACGACCGTCATACCTCCTTTCTTAGGAACTACTTGAACTGGACTTACCCATTCACTACGAGGAACAGGGTAAATAATCCCGGCATGCAAAAGTTCCAAGACTTCTTTCTTGACAACTTCCCGCATCGCATTATTCAATCGCCTTTGAGGTTCCCTTCAGGGGACACTCTCAGGGTCAATAGGAATACGATTGGTGCATAACGCTAGACTAATTCCATTGAGATCCTGAAGTGAATATCCAAAAACAGCTCTATGCCTTTCTAACATGGCTATGAGTTTGAGCGTTTCATCATCTGAAAGCTTGTTACTTATGATGACAGGGGCTTCCAAATCGCCATTTATAAAGGCATAACATAGGCCTTGAGGTAGAATCTTGAGCTCAACAGGAGGTTTTGGGGAGGGCTCTTATTTTGGCAAATCAATTTCCTCCTGAAATTCATCCTGCTCTTGGACAAAGTCTTCTTCTCCTTCAATTCCAGGGGGTTCTAAAAATTGAAGATTCCGAACCTCCTCCATTAGCTCATCTTGGATGGGAGATTCTGCAGATGTGTTCTTTGAACGCAGAATAGGCATGGAGAAATTTCACCCTCCAAGATTGATATTGAGGCTTCCTTCCAAAGGAACTTCTATGAGAAATTTCTCTATGGGAATCCCTATAATGTGTCGAAATATTGGATTTCTAACATGTTAAAATCTAGGAGAGCCTCAACATCTTTGTGTGTAACAAAAACTTGTTGCAGAACCCCACATCCTTCAAGAATGGTTCCAAATGAATCTCAGAAGGATTTGCGTGTTGGTGCCAATGGAACATCGCAAAGAATGGCGAGAGCACAAGAATCGGAAATGAGATTTGCTCCAACAGTGGGGTTGTATAGGATTCTCATTGGTGTCCCTATAATAGAACATAATGGAAGCCAAAGGTGAGGTGATCCGAAGAATTTCGGGTGAATTCTTGACTTTAACTGTCCATTCTTTACTCAGGATAGAGGTCAACTCCTTGACCGTCTGACGCACGAACACCCCGTCAGTTGGTTCAGGTGGAGTTGGTGGCAATGAAGGTTTCCTATAGCAACAATACTTCGAGGTATTTCCATAATCTTCAAAAAGCTCTTCCTCGAGGTAAAATGGAAACTGTGAGGGTTGAATTTCTTCTACCTTCGTAGTCTCAGGTTCGGGAGAGGATTCCTCTAGCAAGGCTTGGGGTAGACAAGAAAGGGGTTCATCCTTGTCAAAGAGTGTATCCTCCGTTTTTGACGCGACTTCCTCTTGGGGAGGCTCATCAAGACCCATAATGAAGGAAGAAATTTCTAGAATTTTGTCCAGAAGATTCTTGCCTTCTTCGGGAGTCTTATGGAGGAAAGATCCTCCAGCCGTAATGTCAAGATATAGGGCAGACTCTTTTTTTAATCCCATGAAGAAATGTTGCAAAAGTATTGGATCAGGGATTAACAAATCTGGGCCAGAATTTTTCAAAAGAGAAAATCTGTCCCAAGCTGCACCTATGGATTCCTTCTCCATGTGCTGGAAGCATAGTACTTCCTTTCGTAAGGAAACAATTCTGGCAATTGGAAAGAAAGCAAGACAAAATATGTCTCGTAATTCACTCCAATCACCGTTTGTCTTCCCAGCGTAGTGGTTGTACCATTGTTTGGCTTTTTCCTTGAGGGAAAAGGGAAACAACTTCCATTTGAGAGTTTCTTGTGCCATACCTTCGATAAGAAGGCATGAACACAATTGTTCGAACTCTCGTATATGGTAGTAAGGGTTTTCCCAATCCGTTCTTGAGAAGGATTGTTCCCGAACCATGGCTATAAAGCTAGGGTGAAGTTCATAGCTGGTTGAACAAATATGTTCCGCCTAAGGCGGTGGCTCACAGAACTTGCCCTTCGGAGTAGAGTAAGAAAGAATGGTGGGTTGCTCCATTTATATGGTGGTTGTAAGGTAAGAATAAGAAAGGTAAGATGATATATAAGGGGGTTATGATACGACGGTGATCTTGGTTCGAAGATTAACAGCAACCGTTCCCTGGCAACAGTGCCAGAAATGCTTTTTGACGGCTCCTAAGATATACTAACAAATCATCCCCGACAACGGCGCCAAAAATGCTTGTTTGTATTTCTTAACACCACAGAGTTATCCGCGAGCGCACGGAAATACCATTGTAGCACTTCCCCTTAAAGAGTATTCCCAAGGGTATCGAATCCAAAGAACATGTGTGCTAATATTTCGAACTAGCTCACCAAGGACACAAAGTTGTTTGGTAGGCAAGGAACAGAGAGGAATTCAAAGTATTGATCCTAATTCAAGGTAATTTGCAGTAGATGCTTGCTTCGGGCACGGGCTTACTCCTAGCAATACTAGGACGACTCCCGCCAAGAGCCTATGGCATAGCCGAATGTGGAGGATTACGAAGGAAAGATAGGGTTGTCACCACCTACTGCCTACTCTTCAATCCATGGGTCTAAGAGATATCCACTGATGATTTATAACCTAAGCACCACGCTTACATTCTAAATCACTACTCTAGTTGTTTCGAACACAAATCTACAACTAGAGCCTCTAATGAATTAAAGCAGTGAACCCACAAGTAACTACTTGTGCAAACTACTAAGAATAAAACATCTAACTTGTATTGAATTCACAAAGGCTTACTTGATTGAGTAAAAATTTTGTAGGGGTACAAGTGTAGAAGAGGGACTTGACAAGCCCAAGCCTCCTTCTCCTAGACTCTTCACCACACTCTCCTTCTACTTTGGTAGCCTCTAGGACTACTTTAAACTTTTGGAGTGTAATACTATTCTCAACTTTTGGTGTGTGTGAGAAGTGAGGTGAGGGGGTCTATTTATAGGTGGAGAAGGGTCGGTTCCCGCCACAATTTATGCGCGAATCAGTCACCATTGACTCCAGGGAGTCGGGAGGAGCCAACACGTGTCATTTGACCGAGTTTGGCGCCAGGAAGAGGTCGACCGAACCCCTGGTTCGGCCGACCTGGTCAAGGCTCCCCTCGGGGAGTGCTTCCTCCAGGTGGCTTCTAGGTGGGCCCCCTTGATATATATGGGTGCAACACCGTTGGATCTCCTCGTATTCTTCTGTTTATGGGCCATTTGATCCATGTAGACACCAACACTTTTGGAATTGGGTTAGTGTATAACCCTACCACTATGTTTGGTGTTTCTATTATGCACATTATGAGGTGAATTGACAGTCAAAATATGGTACTTAAGGACCATCAACACCGACCAGGCACAAAATTGGGCCTTTTTGCTGTCAAGCAAAAAGTGGGAGAGTCCGTGCGATCTTTCATACAGAGGTTCTCCTAGGTACGAAATACCATTCCTTCTATCTCAAGCACTTCTGTTATTTTGGCTTTCAGACATGACGTTCGAGACAAGAAGATGCTGGAGAAGCTGGCGACCAAGGAAGTCACCAGCGTCACAGAACTCTTTAGCTTGGAAGACAAGTGTGCCAAGGCTGCGGAGGGCCGTGAAATGCACTCCCAACCACCTCTGGAGGACAACAAAAAGTTCCCCAAGGGTGAAGTCGCCACCTCTCGGAGTGGTAAGAAGAAGAAAAGTCCAGCAGCAAGAAGAAGCAGTCGGCCGGCACACCCACTGCTGCTGTCGCAGCAGCTCCGGGTGGCCGGGGCCACGCCCCTAGAAATGACCTCGGCCATCATCTGAAGACGGTGGCAGCTCCAAGTTGTGGTGTCCCATACACAAGACGGATAGGCACAACTTGGAAAACTATAGAGAGGTCCAAAACCTCACCGAGCGCTACAACAAGCGTAGGGAAGAAACTCCTTTCCGTCAAAGGGAAGGAAAACAAAAGGTCGACGAAGCTCCGGCTGAAGAGGAGTTAGGCTTTCAGGACCCCAAAAATGTCTTGAAGGCTGTTTACACCTCCGTTGACGACAACTCCGACGTCTCCGACAACGAGCACCAGAAGACCATGAACACCATCTTTAGTGGTTCGTGGGACATTACCTCCCGCCGTGTCCTTAAGACAATGCAGCGGGACATGGCCTCGGTAGCTCCTACTGCCAGGGCGGAGCCTCACCAGAAGTGGATGGACACTGCCATAGCTTTTGATGCTTCGTACTGCCCTCAGAACATGATCAGAGCTGGCCAACTTCCACTGATGGTATCTCTGACCATCAACAACATCCAGCTCCACCAAGTAATGGTGGACGTAGGTTCAGGGCTGAACCTCATAAGCTTCGAGGCCTTCGTCAAGCTTCAGCTCTGACCTTCCGATCTTCGCCCCTCCCGACCTTTCTCCAGAGTAGGTCCGTGGGCCATAACTCCACTCGGTGCCATTACTCTCCCGGTGAACTTCAGAACTCGGGAGAATTACAGGACCGAGAAGTAGGTCTTCGACGTGGCGCAGATCAACGTACCATTCAACGCCATCTTGGGCAGGCCAGCTATGTACAAATTCATGGCTGCTGCTCATTATGGCTACCTGGTGTTGAAGATTCCAACACTCTCAGGCGTTCTCCGGATCCGCGGAGATCGCACCACCGGAGTTACTGCCCTGGAAGAACTCCACGCACTTGCTACAGCACATGAGGAAGAATCCGGAAAGGAGCAAGCTCCGAAGCCCCCGAGCATTCGTCATTGAGGCTCAACCTCCGCACCTCGTGTGCAACCAAGCGACGACATCGACATTCTCGTCAAAGTCGTCCAAATTGGTTTCAACGCTGCTCAGACAACCCTTATATCGGGAGGTCTGAATGACAAATAGGAACTCACGCTCATCACTTTCCTCCGAGCTAATGTCGACGTGTTTGCCTGGCAGCCGTCACAAATGCCTGGGATCCCTAGGGAAGTGATCGAGCACAATCTGAAGATTTATCCCGACGCTCGGCCTGTACACCAGAAGCCTTAGAAGCAATCAGTAGAGCGACAAAACTTCATACGTCAAGATGTGAAGAAATTGCTCGAAGCTGGATTCATCTGGGAAGTCTTCCACCCAAAATGGCTGGCAAACCCAGTCGTTGTACCCAAGGCCAGCGGGAAACTTCGGATGTGTATCGACTACACAACATTGAATAAGGCATGCCCAAAAGATCCATTCCCACTACCTAGAATAGATCAGATAGTGGATTCCACCTCCGGGTGTGAACTACTGTGTTTCGACGCATATTCTGGGTATCATCAAATCAGAATGTCTAGGGAAGATGAAGAGCATACCTCCTTCATCACAGTGGATGGATTATATTGTTACACTGCCATGCCATTTGGTCTCAAAAATGCTGCTTCAACGTTTGTACGAGCTATGTACAAAACTTTTGGGGAGCTTATCAGAGACATAATGGAAGTGTATTTCGATGACATCGTCGTCAAGATCAAGAACAATGAGTCAATTCTTGACACATTGCAAGCTGTCTTTAACAAGTTGTGAATCACACGCACAAAGATGAACCCAGACAAGTGTGTCTTTAGGGTTAGCACCAGAAAGCTTCTTGGATTCTTGGTGAACCACCGAGGAATAGAAGCAAATCCATCGAAGATTAAAGCTATTGAATACATGCGACCACCAGCTCGCATCAAGGATGTCCAGAAGCTGACTGGACGTCTAGCTGCCCTCAGCCGGTTCATTTCAAGACTGGCAGAACGGGCGCTACCCTTCTTCAAGTTATTGAGGAAGTCCGGACCATTCCAATGGTCTGAAGACGCAGAAAAGGCATTCCAAGAGATGAAGCAGCTCCTCACCACCCTACCAACTTTGGTAGCTCCAAACCCTGGTGAGCCACTTCTGCTTTATATTTCAGCAACTGACGAAGTTTTTAGCATGGTCCTAGTTGCGGAAAGACCAGAACCATCCCCAGTTCAGGAATCTAGACCCCTTCGGGAGGGTCTGGAACTACCTGAAGGCGAGTCTAGGTCCCAGCCCCAAGACCTGGATCCTCAAGGCAAGACACCGGAGGATCAACCTCTTTCAAATGAAGGAGTTACTGTTGTTGATAAAGAAGATCCGGACCCTTCCGGGAAGGTCTGGGTCACTTCATAAGAAGCTCCGGGTTTCTCTAGCAGGAACCGGGAGGTCCCCGAAGAAGGTCGGGACCCCTCTGGGAGGGTCCAGGATGATGAGGAGGAAGCTTCGGGCCCCTCCGGGAGGGTCCAGAAAGTCTAGTGCCCAGTGTACTTCATCAGCAAAGTACTCCATGACGCCAAGACTCGGTACCTAGAGGTGCATAAGCTGCTCTACGCAGTTCTTATTGCCTCTAGGAAGCTTTGTCACTACTTCCAAGCTCACATGATTTCAGTGGTAACCTCTTATTCACTGCGTGCAATCTTGCATAACCCCAACTCTACTAGGAACATTGCAAAGTGGGCAGTAGAATTGGCCAAGTTCGATCTTGAATTCGTCCCAAGACAAGCGATCAAGAGTCAAGCATTGGCGGACTTCGTAGCGGAATGGACCCCCTATCCATCAAATCCTAGGGGCCCCAATGAGCAGAAACTGGAACCTAAGGCTCCGGTCTTCACTGAGCCTCACTAGACTCTCTACTTCGACGGCTCCGTGCAGAAGCAGGGGGCTGGAGCTGGAATCCTTCTCCTCGCTCCGACTGGGGAGAAGGTCAAATACATGGTTCACCTTGACTTCAAGGAGACCAACAACATGGCAGAGTATGAAGCATTAATCTATGGGATCAAGTGGCACTATCATATGGTGTCAAGCAGCTATTGGTAAAGGGTGATTCGCAACTCAGAATAAAACAAGTCAAAGGTGAATGCTGCTACAACAACCCTCAACTAGCTACACATCTACTTGAAGTCCAGAAGCTTCCGAAGGACTTCGAAGTCCTTGATCTCTCCCATGTCCAGCATCTCAACAACGCTGAAGCTGACGAACTCTTGATGAAAGCTTCAACCGGAGCTCCGGTTCCCTACAAAACCTTCATCCGAAGATTGTCAAGACCAACAGCTCAGCCTGCCGAACTGAGCGAAGGGGGCGAGACCAGCACCTCGAAGCTGGCGGTCCCGATGTCCCTGTTACCATGGCATCCATCAAGGGTCGTAGGTGCTGCAGGAAGCTCCGAGCAACCCAGCACGCAAGACTCAGATGCTCAAGTTAGCTCCAATGCATGGATCTCGGAGATCCGGAGCTACTTGAAAGACAACATCCTTCCTGAAGATAATGTATCCGCTGACCGGATAGTCAGATTGGCTAAAAGATACACACTGGTAGAAGGGGATCTCTACCGGCGTGGTGCCAACGGCATCCTAATGCGGTGCATTACATGGGAAGAAGGCCGCGAGCTCCTCGCGGAAATCCATAGAGGCGAGTGTGCGAACCACGCGTCTTCCCGCACGTTGGTCGGTAAAGCCTTCCGACATGGTTTTTACTGGCCTACAACACTCCAGGATGCAATTGAGCTAGTAAATAAATGTGAAGCATGCTATTTTCATGCGAAGCAAATTCACACACCAGCTCAACCCCTACAAATGATACCTCCTACATGGCCATTCGCTGTGTGGGGGGTGGATATCTTGGGACCTTTCCCAAGAGCCGTCGGAGGTTACAAGTTCCTGTATGTCGCCATCGACAAGTTCACTAAGTGGCCGGAAGCAAATCCAGTTGTGACAATAAACAAGCAATCAGCTATCAATTTCTTGCAGTCCATAGTGTGCAAATTTGGAGTCCCAAACAAGATCATAACTGACAATGAGACCCAATTTACAAGCTCTGCATTCCAAGGATATTGTGAAGACCTCGGCATTCAAATCAGCTACGCTTCCATAGCTCACCCGGCAAGCAATGGCCAAACTGAGAGAGCAAATGCAGAAATCGTAAAAGGACTTAAGACGCGCACATATGACCGCCTGAAAAAACATGGAGCCAACTGGATTGAAAAGCTTCCGTCCACCTTGTG
The DNA here is from genome assembly GCA_036927565.1 of Tuctoria greenei. Taxonomy (NCBI): domain Eukaryota; kingdom Viridiplantae; phylum Streptophyta; class Magnoliopsida; order Poales; family Poaceae; genus Tuctoria; species Tuctoria greenei. Next base: position 21,873,484 of record JAYESD010000011.1, on the reverse strand, counting down.
GGCAAACAGGACAACTCCAAACCGGTCATTTGGAGAGACACCCTTCTTCCTGGTGTACGGAGCTGAAGCAGTCCTTCCTCCAGAAATCACCTTGGGGTCACTGCGAGTCCGGACCTTCGATGAAGCCACGCAGGACCAGCTCCGATGTGAAGACCTTGACCTCGTCGAAGAGGGAAGGTGCCAAGCAGCTGTTTGAAATGCACAATATCGCCAAGCACTCTGGTGCTATCACCAAAGGCATGTGCATAACCGACAGCTCGAGGAAGGCGATTTTGTGCTACGGAGAATACAACTCGAGAAGGGTTAAACAAACTCTCCCCCAGCTGGGAAGGACCCTTCCGAGTGATTAAAGTATCCCGTCCTAGATGCGTTCGCTTGGCAACCGAGGATGGGACACCACTCCCTAATCCTTGGAACATTGAGCACCTCCATAAGTTCTATGCTTAATATCATGGAGGTGAGTATGTAATTACATATGATGTATGTTATAGTGTCATTGTATAGAGTCGGGTTGCCCCTCCGGGGGGACAGCCGGACCTTTCCCGGAAGTTCGCAAAGTTCAAGCAACACTTGACACAGTCTCAAAACTAAAAATGTAGCTAGTTACCCTGTGCCAAACGAGAATGCAACACACTTAGCCTGGTTCCGTACCCTAAGAGTGTACTTGTTTCCCCTGTACCTCGGACCTATAATGAAAGACATCATTATGTGAAAACAGACTCCATGTGCATTTATTTTGTACAGGCTAAATATTTTTTATTTTTCTCTTTCTTGTCTATAAAAAAGTTGTGCAATTCTCAAGAAACTTTAGCTCGAACAATTCATGTATAATTCAAGTTGCATTGTTAATTCTTTCGGGTCTTAACATTGTTGAATGGCATACTCGCCTAAACGCCAAGCCAATCTAGGTACGGAGTGTGCTATCGACTTAGCCTGGTCCTGCACCCTAAGTACGCCACTCTACCTACACCCCGGCAGGCCTGAGTAAGGTGAGTCCAAGAAACGATCGGACCTGGAGAAAATAAAAAAATGCACTTAATTGTGTATAGAATTGTTGTCGACCTAAAAATTTCTTCCGAGAATAGTAAGCCGCAAATGAGTTATCGATAAGAAACGGATTTTACTATTTTTCTTAACTTCAGTGTGCAGGAAAAATAAAAAACTCATGATGATGGTGGATGATGCCAGAGCTATCAGAGCTTCGACATCCCCTAAGGTGGCCCACAGTCGATGTTTTAAACATTTATAGTAGGCGTTGCCGGAGCTATCAAGTTCTGGCAAATCTAGGGGACCACCCGTCAACGTGAAGAAAAGATGGTGGGAAGACACCCCAATGGGGTCTGCTGCCAATGCTCCGCGTGTTGACAGTTGTCACTGCCGGAGCTACTAAGCTCTGACAACCTCAGGGGGCCCCTGCTGTCAATGACTTCAGACCTACACTCTACAAGTTCGAAGCACTCAAGTCTTCAACAAAATGCTACATCCTTTTAGTACATTTTCACAATCAAATTGTGTACATCTACCAGGGGGCCATGTGAGACAATGGTTGAAGACAAAAAATGAAATTCATAAAGTTCTTTGATTTCATTCATCTGAGGACAAGAGATTATAAAATTGAGGAAATGAAGAGAAGATACAAGTGGAAGATACAAAGAGAAAGTCCTAAATCCTATGGAAGAATGAGGCGACCTTCTGGGCAACCTCCGACACGCTGGCCTTGGCGGCATCTCCCTCTCCATCGATGGGACCTTCAAGCACTGGGTCTAGTGGGGAATGAGGATCCCCGGCTTGTGTAGCACGCCAGCATATATGATGTGACGTTCTGCGCAAGGGATATACCTTCTGTTTCCAACTGGTCCGCGATGACGTCGCCCATCTTGTTGAGCTTGTTGCCCATCGAGCTCAATGCCTTCAACACTTGGTCCAACTCCGGCTTTGGATCGTCTGTGTAGGATTTAAGAGCACGTGAAAAGCTACCAGAGGGGGGGGTGAATGGTAGATTTAAAAATCTTATGCAGCGGAAAAAATAAAACCCTAATCCCTTCGGTAGAAAAACAATCTGTTAAATAAATCGTGTATGAGACTAATCTAAAACGTGTTTCACCGTGACAAAAGTGATAGATATCAGAGAGAATCAAGTCACGAAGACAACACAAAAAGAATTACTCAAACTCGTCGATAAAAACTCAAGTTATGATCGAAAGATCAAACTATGGTCAATCTGACCTACCCGAGAAAAACAGTTTCTGGAATTCTGCAAAGAAACTCGTGTATCTCAGAAACTACAAATTCAATGACCGTGAAATTTTGACAGATGACAGACAATCAAGTTGTGAAGACAACCCAAAAAGAATCACGTCAATTGGATCTACAAAACTCGAGTTATGATAAAACCACAGACGAAAGGTAGTGCTGTCCAGAAACTCGACGAGTAAAACTTGTCTGGAACAAGTCGGACGAACAAGGCACAAAAGTTCTTTCAAACTATGAATTTTATTCAATAGAACACAAGAGGAACAGCCCCAAAGTCATCTACCACGAGCTTTGGCCTTCCCTTGCTTATATAACCAGCCCTTAGGCCATCCCAAACTCAACTAGGACTCCAATCCTAATCCGATCACAATCGGAATCCATAACTGCTTAGGACTCTTCTATACGCAGATAGAAGCAATCTTAAGACTTCCAATCACCTTAGGAACGTATCCCACATTCCTAAACAACTCAAATTCGTGACACACACGAAATCCTAACATAACCAACTCGATACTTCCATATCGAGCCATAACCGACTCCGCCGCAGCCAAAGTCTTCAACCGATAAGATCGATCCTTCCGATCAGATCTTCCTTCCATAATCCGTCTCTAGAAGCATATTGCCACGTCATGCACCGCATGCATACGTGCGAACACCTTCCTTCGACCTTCATATGCACTGCCCTTGATTCAATCATCCTGCGCGACCTCCTGACCCGCTCAACCACAGTTCCTCCCAAACTTGGTTGTTGGAACCTCATCTCCTCCTGAGACTAGTCCAATGGATCCAGTCACCAGCCATGACTTGAACTCAAGCAACACCTGCACATGAACAAACAAACAATCCTTACGAGCCCAAGTCCTCGACTTGACTCAAGTTAGTTCCGAACACAACACCTTACGTGAGAACCTCACATAAGCATGTTGCAAAACCATAGTAACACGATATCATCCATATCATCCAAAACGCACCAAAAACTTAGCAAATGAATACTAAGCAATCTTTCCATATATGTAAAGCAAGTACGAAACATTGCAAATGCAAAGTAGAAGCACTGCGGTCAAGTTCCGGACCTTGCCAGAGCAACCCGGAGCTTGAGCCGGAGCTTATCAAAGCTAGACAAATAAAGCACCCGCCGGAGCTTACCAAAACTAGTAGATCCTAGGCCGGAGCTTACCAAAACTAGTCGGAACTAGTCAACTCAAAACTGGAGCTAGACAAAGTACGTCGGAGCTTAGCAAAAACATGCCGGAGCTATCAAATATATGTCGGAGCTAACAAAGACATGTCGGAGCTAAAGATAAAGCTCACCGGAGCTTACCAAAGCTGGTCGGACCTTACCAAGAAGTCGGACCTAGATTCGAACGTAACCGGAGCTACCCAAAACAAGCCGGACCTATGGTCGGACCTTGCTATAGCTCGGAGCTAGAGTCGGACCTTGATAAAAAGGTGTTTTGGTGATATTCAACACTTCTATCATCAAAGCCAAGTGTATTCACTACAAGCCAATGTATTCAGCACACATAGGTCTTACAATCTCCCCCTTGATGAATGCATTGGCAACACCACTTAATATTCGAACATTGGCTTATTTTCAATAAAAGTTTTGAAAACAATTTCTCCCCTTTTTAAATAAAAAAAATGAGAAGAAAATCCAAAAAAAAATTATCTCTCCCCCTTTATTATTTCTCCTTATGCACATATTCTCTTTCTCTTCATGCTTATCTCTCCCCCTTTGACAATGTATTCGACAAGTCATGAGCATATAAACAAATTTTCTTTCCCTCTTTAGTTGTTATGAGCATATTATAACATATACATATAAACAAAGCTCATCCAAGTCATACTATCAAGTAACTTACACTATCACATTAATGAGATACATAAAGTAGTGTAAGCCATGCTAGAGAGCAAGTGTGATTTTCAATTTTAGCAGGACATGATCTCACAAACTCAACTATTTCAAAACCTGAAAGCATGACACTTGTTGCTGCATTTTATTATTTTTCAAAGCATAAATTTAGATCATATGATATTTGCAAGAGATTATATGCGCATCTGCCTTATTCTAACCAACCAAGCCAAGCCTATGTCATTTGTCAATCAGAAGCTTAAGGACATGGTTTTAGTCATACACAACTTCTTCCAAGTTCATATCTAAGTGCAATGACAAGCCATCTCAAAAGAAGAAGTGCGATGCATGCATATTCTCTTGATCTTTTCTCAATTTATATTTGTTCATAAAAACTCAACATGTGAGTTGATTACTTGATAAATTCTTAATGATTAAAAGCATTTGTGAGCATGCAACAAGTTCAAAAGAGCAAGAAAGTTCGACCATGACCAGATTTAGTGTAAGTAATTATTCCAATTACTAGACATGGCAAAAACTACAAAATGTATAACACGAGTAATGTAGTAAGAACTTTCAGCATGTAAAAGGAGTCATAAAGTCATATATGTATGAAATACTATGCTCATATTATTTTAATTTCAGATTCACACATAGACTTCCCAAGTTTCAAAAACTCCCCCTCAATTTAATCCATGAGGATGCATAACCCCTATTTCACTACGAATGTAACAAAAACGAGTGAAATCCAAAGGTTTTGTAAAAATGTCAGCCAATTGTTGTTCGGTATCTACATGGTGAAGCACAATGTTTCCTTTTTCAACATTATCTCGGAGAAATTGATACCTAATGTCAATGTGCTTAGTTCTAGAATGTTGCACGGGGTTTTTAGCAATGCAAATGGCACTAGTGTTATCACAAAACAGTGGAACACTATCTAGATCAACCCCATAGTCCTTAAGTGTTTGAAAAATCCAAAGAATTTGTGAGCAAGCACTAGCAGCAGCTACATATTCAGATTCGGCTGTGGATTGTGCAACTGAATTTTGTTTTCTAGAGGACCAAGCAACAAAAGAATTACCAACAAAATGACAAGCACCGGAAGTACTTTTCCTATCACTCCTACAACCCCCAAAATCAGCATCCAAAAAAGCTTTCAAAGTAACGGTTGAGGAAGAAGGAAGAAAAATGCCAAATTCTTGGGTTCCATGTAAGTACCTAAGAATCCTTTTGACGGCTTGACGATGTGAAACACGTGGGGAAGCTTGAAACCGTGCACAAAGACATACGCTGAATTGTATGTTCGGTCTTGAAGCCGTGAGGTACAAAAGTGATCCGATCATGCTTATATATTCTTTTTGATCCACGGATTCACCATCTTCATCAAGTTCAAGTGTTGTTGTTGTTCCCATTGGTGTCCGAAGAGGCTTGCTTTTGTTCATGTTGAAGCGCCTTAGGAGGTCTTTGGTATACTTCGTTCGATGCACAAAGGTACCCTCCTTGGTTTGTTTGATTTGCAGCCCCAAAAAGTAAGTGAGTTCACCCATCATACTCATTTCAAATTCGGAACTCATCATTGCTGAAAACTTGGACACAAGATCATGAGAAGCACAACGAAAGATAATATCATCCACATACACTTGAACGAATAATGAGTCATTGCCATGCTTAAGCACAAAAAGAGTTTTATCAACCTTGCCCATGGTAAACCCCTTTTCAAGTAAGAATGTTTTTAACCTATCATACCATGCTCTAGGGGCTTGTTTGAGACAATATAAGGCTTTGGACAGTTTGTAAACATGATTAGGAAAATCTGGATGTTCAAAACCCGGTGGTTGTTTGACATAAACCTCCTCATCTATGTAGCCATTAAGAAAAGCACTTTTAACATCCATTTGATATAGCTTAAAACCTTTAGATGCTGCAAAAGCTAACAAAATTCTTATGGCTTCTAATCTAGCAACGGGAGCAAAAGTTTCATCAAAATCTAGTCCTTCAACTTGAGTGAAACCTTGAGCAACCAACCTAGCCTTATTCCTAACCACAACCCCATCCTCACTTTGTTTATTTTTAAATACCCATTTAGTTCCAATTAAAGTGTGACCTTGAGGTGGAGGTACAAGTTTCCAAACATTATTTCTTTCAAAATTTTCTAACTCTTCTTGCATGGCAATAATCCAAGATTCATTAGTGAGTGCGTGTGATATATTTTTGGGTTCAAAAGAAGCAACAAAAGAAGAATGAGCATGAGAGTTTGGATCGCAAAACCTGGACCGTGTGACTCGTTCGTGCAAGCTTCCAATCATCTGTTGTGGGGGATGATCTTTGTTAAATCGTAGGGGAACAGATGTCTCACAAGCTTCTTCTTCATTAGGTTCATCGTATATTGATGAGCTTGTGACTTGTGGACGATCAGGACAAACATAGGTGATAGCCGAAGCTTGTTCAATGTCCGGAGCTGGACACGTGTCAACTTCGGAACTACCAGGCAGTATCACCGGCTCTTCTTCATCTTCGAAAATACCCTCCTCTGAGGATACGGATATGGTCCTGCAGCACCGAAGCTAGTACCTGGGCATTTACCTCTGAAGGATTGAACACGTGAAGGTCCTACGGTGTCAAGATGCAAAAGTTGACATGGTTCAGTTGTCATGATCATTGTGAGAGGAGTATGTGAACCTGCAACCATCTTAGCATGTCTACGAGAAGAGCACACAATTTCTTTTTCCCCTTTAAGCCTAGGCAGCCCACGTATGCAATCAAGAGTACTAACACGCGTTAGGTGATCAAAGCCTACGTGACCAAGTCTACGATGCCAAAAATATAAGTCCTTTGAATCATTAGCAACTAGACACCTATGCTTAGAGAAAGACATATCAAAATCAGCTTTAAAAACTCTTCCAAACGGAGACATGTTAAAAATAAGCTCACTATTTGAACCTACAACTTTGCAGCAATTTTTATTGAAAATAATTTCTAGATTTTCATCTAGCAATTGTGAAACAGAAAGCAAGTTGTATTTCAAATTTTTGACAAGTGTCACATCCTTCAAAGTGTAGTGATCATTTACTCTAACCGAACCCTTAGCAATTATAGGAGTTGAAGAATTATCGGCAAAAGTAACATTCTCTACATGTGACACAAAAGAGAGGGAGGAGAACCAATCTTTGTTACCGGTCATGTGGCGTGAGCAACCTGAATCCACAATCCAAATATTCTCCTTCCTCAAGCGTGTAACCTACATAGAAGCACAATACGTCGATGACTCAATACTAGGGTTAGTCAAAAGGCATTTAGGAATCCAGTACTGAGTCACGCGACGTGCAGTAAGAAAAACACGCGAAAGCTGAGACAAAACAGCAGGTTTATGAGTCAAAGATTGAGGTTTTCTGTTCTTAACAGTTGATTTAGAAGTTGTTACTTGTTTAGAGTGAAAACCAGTAGCTCCGGAGGTAAAAGCAGAAGGTCCGGAGGCAAAAACTGAAGCTCCGGAGGGAACAACAGAAGATCCGGGAGCTCTCGGAGCTATAAGAACTACCGGAGCTGCCTTTGTAGATTTCTTGCCAAAAGTTCCAGAAGCTACCTTTTCAGATTTCTGACTCATTAAAGCAGGTTGCATGTTTCTAATTTTCGGTTTAGCATGAAAGTTATGAGATCTAGCAGACATTCTTTCCCTTTTCTGTTGTTTAGCTAGTCTATAATAAAAATCTATGACATGACCATCTCTATCACAGTAGGTACAATGAAACTTAATTTTGTAATCATGTCTTGATGAGCACCCAACATTAGAAACAGAATTAGAAAGCACTCCTGCAGATTTGAAAACCACTTCTTTTTGTTTAGGAACTGTTTGAATCAAACCACTTCCTAATGACTTTACAATTTTAGGTGGATGTGCCTTAGCATGAGCATGAGAATCAAAACCTAAACCAGTTTTATCTTTGCAGGACTTGGAAGAATTTAGCAGCAAGTTTAGATTCTTATTCCCATTACAAAACCGATCTAGTGTTCTACTCATGTCATCAAGTTTCTTAGACAAGTCTAAGCAGTTTGCACATGAAGTTTTTCCTTTTAGTTTGCAATTGGAACAATTTTTTACTTCATGAGATCGTAAAGCATTGTTCAGAATGGAAATTTCATTCATTGCATCTTTTAGTTTCTTATCAAGATTTTCACATGCAGAACAATGCAAATCATCTGTAGAACAAGAAGCCTCTTTTAAGTTTTTATCACTAAGTGCAGCAAGCTCTTTGTTCTTTTTAATTTCTTCATCAAGTCTGTCTAGAGTGGAGGAATGTGCACTTCGTAGGGAGGACAATTGTTCATATATTAAGTCACATGAGGAACAAGAATCGTCACTAGGAATTTAGGATTTCAAACGATTAATTTCAGATTCTAGTGACTCAATTTTAGCAACATTGTCCCTAAGCTTTTTGTCATTTTTCTTAACAATAACAGTGGCACGAGAAATAGCATCACACATTTCATTACAGGTTGAACATACCTCATCATCATGACTGTTGTGTTCTGCTTCCTCCCGACTTGATCTTGATCTTGCTTTGCCCACCATGAAACATATGTTGGCCAGGTCATCATTCTCTTCATCACTTTCAAAGTCTATGTCACTTGAACTGAGCTCTTGAAGCGCGGTGATGAAGCTGTTGATCATCTTGCGTCCTATGGTACCTTTCTTCTTCTTGTTGGAATTTCCAGAGGGGGTTCGGACCTTGCTTTGTTTTTCTTCCCGGGTGGTCGGACCTGAAAGGTTAGGGCATCCTGTACGAAAGTGTCCTGTTTTACCACATTCAAAACAGCGTTGAGGTCCGAAGCTTCCTCTCCTTCTAGTTCTCACATTTTGCAATGCTTTTGAGAATCTAGTAGAGATGAGTGCCAACTCCTCTTCTGGAAATTCTTCAATCTGCTCCAGGGTTAGTGAGGACAATAAAGCAAGAGTATTGCAGGATGATGATTGGCCGGAGCTAGACATATCATGTTGTGAGACAAATGCAATAGACTTGTTTGGGTTCTTACGTGCTAGGATGTCAATTTCATGAGTTTTTAGTTTAGAATAAAGTACATCTAATGTAAGAGAACTCATGACAATTGATTCACGAATAGATGTTACTTTCATCTCCCAAATTGACATGTCTAATGCACTAAGAAGTTGTCTAGCATTCTCAGCATCAGAAAAATTTACATTGACACTACGTAAGTTGCTGAGAATTTTATTGAAACGAGCAAAGAGGTCATCGATTGACTCACGTGGTTGCATCTCAAAACGCATATATTCTTTCTTGAACATATCTTGTTTTAACTCCTTGATTGTGTTGGAGCCTTCATGATAATCACAGAGAGCTCTCCAAACATCTTATGCTGATCGGAGGTGCGCTACATGATCAAAGTCGCTTTGAGTGAGTCCTTGGATGATCAAGTTTCGGGCTTTGTTGTTGTTGTCGATGTCCCATAGGTTTTTGGCCATGACTTGATCATTAGGTGGCACTTCATAATGCTTATACACCTTCTCCCATATTGCAAAGCCTTGTGCCTGGATGAAAGCCTCCATGCGTGCCTTCCAAACCTGGAAATCAATACCAGCAAACACACAAGGTTTGGCGGAGTACTTCTCCATGATGATTAGTCAAAAACACGTGCAAATCACAAAGATTAGAGCACCGTGGCTCTGATACCAATTGTAGGATCGAAGATCACGTGAAAATCTACCAGAGGGGGGGCTGAATGGTAGATTTAAAAATCTTACGCAGCGGAAACAATAAAACCCTAATCCCTTCGGTAGAAAAACAATATGTTAAAGAAATTGTGTATGAGACTAATCTAAAACGTGTTTCACCGTGACAAAAGTGATAGATATCAGAGAGAATCAAGTCATGAAGACAACACAAAAAGAATTACTCAAACTCGTCGAGAAAAACTCAAGTTATGATCGAAAGATCAGACTATGGTCAATCTGACCTACCCGAGAAAAACAGTTTCTGGAATGCTGCAAAGAAACTCGTGTATCTCAGAAACTACAAATCCAATGACCGTGAAATTTTGACAGATGACAAACAATCAAGTTTTGAAGACAACCCAAAAAGAATCACGTCAATTGGATCTATAAAACTCGAGTTATGATAAAACCACCGACGAAAGGTAGTGCTGTCCAGAAACTCGACGAGTAAAACTTGTCTGGAACAAGTCGGATGAACAAGGCACAAAAGTTACTTCAAACTATGAATTTTATTCAATAGAACACAAGAGGAACAGCCCCAAAGTCGTCTACCACGAGCTTTGGCCTTCCCTTGCTTATATAACCAGCCCTTAGGCCATCCCAAACTCAACTAGGACTCCAATCCTAATCCGATCACAATCGGAACTTTCCATTACTGCTTAGGACTCTTCTATAAGCAATCTTAAGACTTCCAATCACCTTAGGAACGTATCACACATTCCTAAACAACTCAAATTCGTGACACACACGAAATCCTAACATAACCAACTCGATACTTCCATACCGAGCCATAACCGACTCCGCCGCAGCCAAAGTCTTCAACCAATAAGATCCGATCCTTCCGATCAGATCTTCCTTCCATAATCCGTCTCTAGAAGCATATTGCCACATCATGCACCGCATGCATACGTGCGAACACCTTCCTTCGACCTTCATATGCACTGCCCTTGATTCAATCATCCTGCGCGACCTCCTGACCCGCTCAACCACAGTTCCTCCCGAACTTGGTTGTTGGAACCTCATCTCCTCCTGAGACTAGTCCAATGGATCCTGTCACCAGCCATGACTTGAACTCAAGCAACACTTGCACATGAACAAACAAACAATCCTTACGAGCCCAAGTCCTCGACTTGACTCAAGTTAGTTCCGAACACAACACCTTACGTGAGAACCTCACATAAGCATGTTGCAAAACCATAGTAACACAATATCATCCATATTATCCAAAACGCACCAAAAACTTAGCAAATGAATACTAAGCAATCTTTCCATATATGTAGAGCAAGTACGAAACATTGCAAATGCAAAGTAGAAGCACTGCGGTCAAGTTCTGGACCTTGCCAGAGCAACCCGGAGCTTGAGCCGGAGCTTATCAAAGCTAGACGAATAAAGCACCCGCCGGAGCTTACCAAAACTAGTAGATCCTAGGCCGGAGCTTACCAAAACTAGTCGGAACTAGTCAACCCAAAACCACAGCTAGACAAAGTACGTCGGAGCTTAGCAAAAACATGCCGAAGCTATCAAATATATGTCGGAGCTAACAAAGACATGTCGGAGCTAAAGATAAAGCTCACCGGAGCTTACCAAAGCTGGTCGGACCTTACCAAGAAGTTGGACCTAGATTCGAACGTAATCGGAGCTACCCAAAACAAGCCGGACCTATGGTCGGACCTTGCTATAGCTCAGAGCTAGAGTCGGACCTTGATAAAAAGGTGTTTTGGTGATATTCAACACTTTTATCATCAAAGCCAAGTGTATTCACTACAAGACAATGTATTCAGCGCACATAGGTCTTACAGTCTGGACGCACGGGACTAAAGCCCAGCGGCGTCAGCGCGTCATTGGCTTTGCCCAAGAAGTCACATACTTGTTGGGACTCTACAGCCCTTGAGCCTCGCACCTCTTCCGAGGACCTCTTTGTGGCCGCAAGCTCCGAACCCTATCGGGCAAGGCGCTCGACCTCTTTGGCGTGCTGCTGAATCTTTTCAGCAACTTGCCTTTCGAGTTTAGCAAGCTCCTCCTCCCGTATGTGGATCTTGTTCTGGCGGTCGACTAGGTCTCTCTCCCAGCCCCGCACTTTCTTCTCCCTGGCAGCAACTTCATTTTCCCTCTAGGTGAGGTCCTGTCCCCACTGCCAGGCCTTCTTCTCCTCGCTCTCGCAGAGCTCCTCCAGCTTCTTGGTGCGCTCCGCGAGGCTCTTGTCACCGAGAGCCATCCTATGATCAAGCTCCTCCTCTCTCTTCACGAGGTCATCCCGCAGCTCCAGGAGTTTTGATCTTCATCTTTGAGCTTTTTTCTCTCGCTCTTCAAGAGCCTCCCGGCGCTTGATGAGGCTGTCGTGGATCGCACTAAGCTTCTCCTGCCGATCATTTGCTGCTTCATTAACAGCCACGGCCTGTTCGTGGATGGCCCAAGACTGGTTGTCGAGGGATCGCACCATGCTTTCCCTGTCATCCAGTAGTTGGCCCCAGTACTCCATCCGAGCCTTCTCCCTTTTGACACACTCCTTGTCATCAGCCAGCCTTGTTTGTGCCAACTTGGTCTCGAATAGGAGCCAGTTGCACCACCTCGTAAGGGTTTGGCGCTACTCCTCGAGGGCCTTGCTGTCGGGGTAAATGGCCAGCTGAACCTGATGAAGGCTGGAGCAGGCGTTGTCGATGGATAACGACAAGGGGATTGGCTCCGAACCTACCGGGGTGCTCTCCGCTGGCTCCAGCAGGTTCTCCATAACAAAAATCGGGTCCCACTCTACAAGAGCGGTCCCCTGAGCTTCTGCGGCACTAGGGCCGCCCTCTGGTATAGCCTCGGTTGCCGCCGAGGAAGGTCCTGCAATGGAAGTTTCCACCTCCGGAGTCGGCTCCGAAGGTCCCGCCGCGGGGTCATCTGCAACGGGTCCCTCTGGCAAAGGACCGATCGCTTTGTGTTGGAACCCTAGCTCTTGCGCAGGTACCTCTGGAACTACCACCTCTGGAGCAGGCATTGAAGATTCGGCCGGAGTTGAGGCCGCTTCTGGCTCCGGTGCTAGTGCCTCCTCCACTACTGGTTCAGGCGCCGGCGCTTCGACCTCCACCGGTTCTGGTGCCGGCACCTCCACGACAACCTGCTCGGGCACCAGAACTTCATCAACCGCTGGCTCCGCCACCAGGGCTTCAATAACATCCGTCTCTAAGGCCGGAACTGCAGCTACCTCCGGTTCTGAGGCTGGAGCATCCATCATCACAGCATCCAAAATCGGAGCTTCAACCTCCGGAGCTAGTGCCGCTGGTACATCTTCATTCCCGTGGTCTGGCGCTACCACGGTCACATCGGGAGATGAGTCGAGGTCCAGGACCACGACAGCTGGCGCTGGAGTTGCCGCGACCTCAGCCACCACCTGGGGCAGCGCTGGAATTGGAGCCGGAGCTTCCTCCTGCATAGCATCAGTTGCTGTCACAGGAACCGGAGCTTCAACCCCTTTCTTTGATGCCCTGTGGATGAAGGATAAAGAAGCTCAAAATATGATTACAGCAAAAATGACAAACTGAGGTAAAAAATCAAACTTGGAAGACTCCCGCTCCAGCTAGCGCGGAACCTCTTCACCAGACGCTTAGGGCCTGACCCTGTCGCCATTGGCGTAGTAGCTCCGGAAGGCTCTCTGGATCTTGTTGCTGCCATGTGACACCCGGTTCCAAAAATGAACCAAGTGAACGCATATGTGTGCCCAGGACGTTCAACACACATACATGAGTGCACCACAAAAGAGTATACAGAAAATAACCACAGAACAAGATTAATTATCAAATTTTATTGCACAAACCATATTGTTGGTGGTTTTGATCCAGCAGATCTCCCGACACTACTAAAGTGTTAGAGGAGTTTGAGGTTTGGTATGGGCGCGTGGAGATTCCAGAAGGTGAGATGTCGAGTGACACAAGGGACGCAAAGATTTACGTGGTTCGGGCCGCCTGAGCGTAATACCCTACTCCACAGGGTGTGTTGGTGTTGTATTGGATGTATGAGCTCAATGTCAGTTGAGAGTGTAAAGTCAGTGTGTCTCCGGAGAGTGTCCTATGTATCGTCGGCCTGTCCTTTTATAGTACAAGGGCAGGCCGTTACAAGTTAGCCTGGCCCGACATGTGGCCTCGGCGGTTATTGATATTGATACACATTCAACACGTTTAATTGCCCTTAATGACCGAGTTATGGGCTTTGACAGCACCGTTACTGGTAATTAAGGTCATCCGATCGTGTGTCATTAATATAGTATTAATGACGCTTGATCGGGTATTGAAGTCCTTGATTCCCCTTTGAAGATCCGGAGCCGTTGTGGAGTCTTCCGGAGGTTAGAGGCTGAAGATCCGACAGTTGGACACGTGGCAGCGCCAGAGCACACTGTGGGGAACAGATAGGTCCGGTGTTACCTGACACGTGTCAGTTCCGGAGCTTCCCTCGGTCTGGGGTTAGGTCTGGGGGTGCCATTTCGGTACATAGCCCGGAGCTTCCCCCTTGTGGGCGGTAGCTCCAGTTTGATAGTACACGTGGCGACCCTGGGACTAACCATGTTGGAGAAGCGGGTCCGGTTATGTCTGACATGTGGGCCTCCGAAGGTCTTCAAATCAAGTAGATGACTTTCCCTTGAGATCTTTGCAATCCCGAGGAGTATATGGTACCCAGGGTACCAACACATATTATCCTCGAATACAAACTCTAATAAATATTAATGACAAGTTCAACTAATGCAGCAGAAATAAACTAACTAAGCAAACTAAACAGCTAAGCAGCATAAGCAATAGGGTATAGCGCAGCTCCAGTCAACACCACAGGCAAGCTAACGGTAGACACGGCCTAGAACTCCACATTATCGCCATTAAACTCTCAATCCTGACCTGCAACTGTTGGGGGGATTGCAAGAGTGAGTACATGTCGTACTCAGCAAGTGTGGAAAGTATGACATGTGGCCGATTCAAATGACGACAATAATAATGGTTGAGTGCTGAAAAGTACATTAAAACATTTGAAAAGCAATGTACTATATGTATGTGAAGTAAACCCATCATAATCATAAGTAATATCATAATACCAGTTTGAATTCACTACCATCATCAATAATTTCAGATTTCACCATTTGCCAATAACTATATTCAATAACAAAAAATAATCCATAACCAGCCATAACCATAATTCCAACCATAACCATCCCAAATACCATCCCAATACAGAGTTCCCTCTAATCATGGAAGTTGTCCAGGTGCTCATAACCGGGAGCACGGCTATCATGATAGTTTTATTCGACTCTGCAGAGTTTGTACCACTTTACCCACGTATTTGTGATTTCATCACCCATCGGCGACTAAAGAACCTACCTTATGCCAATTACACTTCGTTTGGTGTATGGCCAAGAGATCACAAAATAGCCTTTACAAAGGGATTACTAGCCTATTTAGACCCCATTGAGGTTTCACCGGTGGCGATGTCTCCCACAGAGCACACCTTCAACCAAGGGCCCCCTCTTGAGCCATTCGGATCCCAGGGTAGTCCCACCAATCATCAACAAACCCAATCCGACTACCCCTTCCCCGAGCATCCACAATGGTCCAAACAGCACTAGCAAAGCCCTAATTAATCAGCTACACCGCACCCATACATGGCCTCGTGGTGGCACTGTAGTCCTGGCTTATTCTCGCATGAACCGGTCCTTAGATCTAAAGCAAGCAAACCACCATACATCCAACCCATCCACATACCAGGCTTGCATAGATCACCCATTACCATGTCATATTAACCAGTTCATGTTAACCAGAATATCATTAATGCATAATTGAATGTGTAGTGTTGTTCTCCCATCCCAATTAATTAAGCGAAGCAAAAAGGTAAAAGCCCTTCCCGACTCTCTACCATAAATTCCAGGCGACAAGGGTGGTCAAACAACGCTAGTAAACTTCCTACCATAGGATTCCCATCAAACCGACACAAGCATGCAGTTTTGCAAACAAACATTTATTTTAAAAACAGGATCAATATGCTTCAAGGACACTTGCCTTGCTCTTACGGTTGATTAGGGTAAAAGCCTTCAAACTCTTGGTGTTGTAGATCCTCCGCGGCACTTTCTAGCGCAAATCCGTCTAATCCACACAATACACATACTAGACAAGAAACACAATCAAAGGGTGCACAAATATTACTCAATATGACATGAAATGCATGATTAATGCAAATGCAAGGTAGAACTTGTTAATAGATTGCTTTTAATGATCACTAACTAGTTCTAATAGATTTTAACAAGTGTATACAGCTTTGGAGTTGATTAGATCAAATTTTAGAATCAATTCAACACAATTTAGTCAGCAAAATCGGACTAGTGTGCAGAAGGCCGGACTAGTCCGCACTTCGCAGAACTAGCGAACTAGGGTTTTATTGATCGACGTGAACTTGGAGATTAGGGGTTGAATTCACGTAAGGAAAAGAGAATAGAAAGTATACCAGATGTTTAGAACTCCAATGAATCAAGAAACTTGGAGGTAACACTTGGATCTTGATGATCTAGGGTTGGGGATGGACTTGGAGATGAATTGGTGATGAAGAACGAAAGCTTGGTGGAGATCTTGATCCTCCTTCGTTTCCTCCACTCCTTCTTGCTTGGGATCTTCTCCTCCCTCCTTGATGGTGGCTCTCCACGAACTAGGGTTTGGGTAGGATGGAAAAGTGGCAAATAGATGTCAAGCCAAGAGGTGGGGTTGTTTATATAGAGGTGGAGGCTAGGGTTAGATGGATTTCGAGTTTGAGAGGAGTAGAGGTCAGTTTAGAGTCCCACATGAGCTCTAAAAGAGTTAGGAACGACGTCCCTAGGCCCACTTAACATGAAATCCAAGAACAACTCGTAAAACAAAAGATCAACTCGGAGTCGCAAAATATCGGACAAGTCCGGAAAGGATCGGAATAGTCCGAAGTCGTCCAGAGAGAAAATCGGACAAGTGTGGCCTAAAACCGGACAAGTCCGACTTTAGTCAGAGAGGAAAACGGACAAGTCTGCTGGAACACCGGACTAGTCCGGAAAAGTCCAGAGACTTAGCAAATTTTCAAGGATTCATGGAATATTGGACTAGTCCGCACAAAATCGGACAAGTCCAAAAGTTTCTAGAGGCAAAATCAGACTAGTCCGAAAGTTTCCAGAGGCAAAATCGGACTAGTCCGCAGCAAAAACAGACAAGTCCATTTTTAGTCAGAGAGAAATCGGACTAGTCCTCAGTAAAATTGGACTAGTCCGCACTCTCCTGCAGTTTAAGTGCGGTTTGCTCCTAATCAATTTTAAACTCGTTTCTCTTGTAGTGGGTTAATGTTAAACATGTATATGAATGTATGCAAGGCACGATGCATGAAAATGAGGGTGTTACAAACCTACCCCCCTTAAGATGAATCTTGCCCTCGAGATTCGACGCGGAAGAGAAGAGATAGAGAAATTCCTTCTTGATATCATCCTCCAATTCCCACGTTGCTTCATTTTCAATGTGGTGCTTCCATTGAACTTTACACCAACGAATCACCTTGTTCCTTGTGACTCTCTCCTTGGTTTCCAAGATCTTAACCGGTTGCTCGGCATAAGTCAAATATTCCTCTAGTTCCAATTCTTCCATTGGCACTTGTTCTTCCGGTACTCTCAAGCACTTCTTGAGCTGGGAAACATGAAAGACATCATGGACATCCGAAAGATGAGCTGGCATCTCCAACTTATATGCTACTTCTCCTCTTTTTTCTAAAATCTTGAATGGTCCAATATAACGAGGTGCTAGCTTGCCTCTTATGTTAATCCTCTTATGACCTCTCATTGGTGACACCTTGATGTAAAAAAAATCTCCTATTTCAATGGCTAATTTCCTTCTCCTATTGTCCGCATAGCCTTTTTGTCTTGATTGGGCAGCCCTCAAGTTTTCACGAATTATTTGGACTTGCTTTTCGGCTTCTTCCAACATATCCGGACCAAATACTTGAGTTTCTCCTGCCTCATTCCAGAACAAAGGTGTCCTATACTTCCTCCCATAAAGTGCTTCATATGGTGACATTTTCAAGCTTGCTTGGTAACTATTGTTGTATGATAATTCCACTTATGGCAAGCTCTTGTCCCAACTTTTCCCATGCTTCAAAGCACAAGCTCTTAGAATGTTCTCTAAAATCTGATTGGTTCTCTCGGTTTGTCCATCCGTTTGAGGGTGATATGTCGAACTGAAATTCAACCTCGTTCCCAAAGCTTCATGCAATTTCTGCAAAAATCTGGAGGTAAATTGAGAACCGCTATCCGAGACTATCTTCTTTGGTACTCCGTGTCGACATACAATATGATCCATGTATATTTCGGCCAATTGTGCAGCTGTATATTTGGTCTTCACAGGGACAAAATGAGCTGACTTGGTTAAGCGATCCACAATTACCCAAATTGAGTCATACCCGGACTGAGTACGTGGTAACCCAACTATGAAGTCCATTCCAATTTCTTCCCACTTCCATTCTGGGATCTTCAATGGTTGCAATAATCCAGCTGGCCTTTGATGTTCTGCATTGACTTGTTGGCACACATCACACAATGCTACGTATTCAACTATGTCCTTCTTCATCTATCCCACCAATAGCAAGCCTTCAAGTCTTTGTACATCTTCGTACAACCAGGGTGAATCGAGTACGGCGAGTCATGTGCCTCCTTTAATATTGTCTCCCGGATATGCTTTACATTAGGCACAACGATTCTCTTTCCAAGCCATAAGGTACCATGTTCATCCTCATCAAATCTGAATTCTCTCCCTTCTTCGGTCCTGTCCTTGATCTCCTCATCTGTGGTTTGTGCTTCTTAAATTTCTAGCTCCAAGGTCAGATTTAACTCCATCATCTCCATCTCATTTAGAAATCCAAGGTTCAACCGTACAAACTCCTTACATAACTCGGATGGTAACTCTCGAACTACAAGCTGATGACTTACTCCCTTTCTACTCAAAGCATCGGCCACTACATTGGCTTTTCCCAGATGATAGTTGATCCCCAAATTATAATCTTTGATGAGCTCCAACCATCTCCGTTGCCTCAAATTCAGATCCGTTTGTGTGAAAATATATTTAAGACTCTTGTGATCTGTATAAATTTCACACCTATGTCCAAGGATATAGTGTCCCCAAATCTTCAATACGTGTACCACGGCCGCGAGTTCCAAATCGTGCGTGGGGTAATTCTGCTCATGTTTCTTCAATTGTCTTGATGCATAGGCGACCACTTGACCTTCCTGCATCAATACACATCCAAGTCCTTGTCTCGATGCGTCGCAATAAATATCAAAACTTTTGCTTACATCCGGCAATACCAAAACTGGGGCTGTTGTTAACCTCTTCTTCAACTCCTCAAAACTATTTTGACAAGCTTGAGTCCATTGGAAAGCCTTTCCCTTCATTAGCAATTCCGTCATTGGCTTGGCTATCTTGGAGAAGTACTTGATGAACCAACGGTAATATCCAGCCATCCCAAGGAAACTCCTTATTTCCTTTACATTTTGCGGCGGTTCCCACTTCAACACGTCTCTCACTTTTCCGGGGTCAATCGATACTCCTCCTCCTGAGATTATATGACCCAAAAACGACACTTCTTTCAACCAAAACTGACACTTGTTGAACTTGGCATACAATTTATGCTCCCTCAATTTCTACAACGTAAGCCTCAAGTGTTCCTCATGTTCCTTCTCATCCTTCGAGTAGATCATAATGTCATCAATAAACACCACAACGAACTTATCCAAGTACTCCATGAAGACCATATTCATGAGGTAAATAAAGTAGGCAGGCGCATTTGTCAATCCAAAGGACATCACGGTGTACTCATAAGATCCATACTGCATCCCAAAAGCTATCTTAGGTATGTCCGATGGTCTAATCTTCATTTGAAAGTATCCCGACCTCAAATCAATCATAGAGAAGATACAAGCACCCTTCATCTGATCAAACAAGTCTTCTATGTGTGGCAAGGTGTACTTGTTCTTGATGGTCACCTCGTTGAGAGCTCAGTAATCTACACACGTCCTTTGCGACCCATCCTTCTTGTCCACAAACAGCACGGGCGCTCCCCAAGGCGATGAGCTTGGGCGAATAAAACCCTTCTCCAGTTGCTCTTGAATTTGCTTCTTGAGCTCCGCTAATTCCATAGGAGGCATCCTATACGGCCTCTTATCTATAGGTGCAGTTCTAGGTATTAAATCAATAACAAACTCAATGTCTCGATCAGATGGAATACCTGGCAACTCATCCGGAAAAACATCCAAAAATTCACACACCACCGGAATTTCCTCAATTGCAGTACCATCCATGTGATTTAGCTCCAATTGGTTCAGTGCAGTTTGAGATGCTTCAAATTCTATGGTGATCCCGTCCCCATTAGTCAACTTCACCGTCTTCGTGGCACACTCAAAAACTCCATTGTGCTTCCTCAACTAGTCCATACCAGGTATAATGTCCAATCCTTGAGAATCCAAAACAATGAGGTTGGCTGAGAAGTCTACCCCCTTATTCTAAGGCTTACTTTTGGACATAATACATTTGTCCTCATCTCTCTCCAGGAGACTTAACCAATAGAGTAAACTTCATATGAGAGATAGGAAAACTATACTTAGCAACATACTTTGATGCAACAAATGAATGCAATGCTCCAGAATCAAATAACATAGTCGCGGGGTTGGAGTTGGCGAGAAACATACCAATGACCACTTCATCCGCTTGTTGAGCATCCTCCGTAGAGACATGGTTCACATTGCCACGAGCAAAATTCTGTTGTCCACGGTTCCCTTGTGGCGCTCCTCCATTAGGTCTTGGGTTTTGCCTCGGTGCATTGCTTCCTTGACCAAGGCCTGACTTAGGACATTGATGCGCAAAGTGTCCAGCTTCTCCACAAGTATAGCACTTCTTAACTCCGCCAGAATTATTAGGACGAGCTTGGTTTTGAACATTGGCACCAGGATAGTTGGCACGAGGTGCATAAGACATTGGAGGCCTAGGTGTTTGCATAACAGGGCACTGCTGCACAAACTGAGTTGGGCGCGGTGCATAACCAGGGCGATGTACAGGAGTAGAGGAGCTGTAATACGGAGCATCAGGAGGCGCAAAGCAAGGGCGCACATTACTTCCTTGTTGCTGTCCTTGATATGACACCTTTCTCTTATTGTCTTGCTCCATCTCACGAATCTTGTTCTCCACCACAATTGCTTTGTCCACAAGCTTCTGAAAATTGGCATAATCACAGTTGAGCAATTGCACTTGAATCTCATTGTTCAAGCCTCTCATGAATAAATATTGCTTCCGGCTGTCCCGACTAACATCCTCAGGCGCATATCTTGAGAGTTGAGTGAACTTATTGAGATATTAACTTACGCTTGATCTTCCTTGTCTCAAGTTCTCAAATTCTTGCCTCTTCAAAATCATAACTCCTTTCGGCAGATAATGGGAACGGAAACTCTCCTTGAATTCCGCCCAGATAATTCTCTCTTGGTTCTCATGAGCATTGCATAGTGAATCCCACCAATCCGCGGCTGCTCCAACTAGTTGATGAGAAGCGAAAAGCATCTTCTCCCGGTCACTACATTGGACAATAGCTAGCTTCTTCTCCACGGACTTGAGCCAATCATCGGCGTCCATAGGGTCAACAGCTTGAGCAAAGTTCGGTGGCCTAGTCCTCATGAACTCCCCCAACCGGTTATGAGGAGGCAGGGGTGGCGGTGGAGGCATGTGGGGTTCATTGTTGATGTTGCTAGCCTGCAGCTATCACATAGTTTGTATCATGGTCTACATGAGCTAGTTTTGCATAGCCAATAGCTGCTCAATGTTGATAGCTCCATGAGTAGGTCCTTGTCCATTGTTGTTCTGAGGCACTCCATTGTTCTACTCTTCATCATTGCCAACCCTCTAGTTGCGAGTCCTCACCATCTGGAGAAAAGCAATAGGTAAGAATTAGAAATGTCCCCAACTATATGCATCAAGGGATATGAAACTAAACAACTAACTAGCCTACGTGGACATGGCAATGCTAAAACATCCCAAAATCCTCTATTAAGCACACAAGCAACCAATATATAGCAAACAACACACCAAGCAAAAACACATCGATTCCTGAGTGCTCCTATGTGCTCTAAAGTGTCCATTCTATCTAGGCTGCATCCTACGGTCGCCCAGTGGCTCTGATACCAATCTATGACACCCGGTTCCAAAAATGAACCAAGTGAACGCATATGTGTGCCCAGGACGTTCAACACACATACACGAGTGCATCACAAAAGAGTATACAGAAAATTACCACAGAACAAGATTAATTATCAAATTTTATTGCACAAACCACATTATCCTTGAATACAAACTCTAATAAATATTAATGACAAGTTCAACTAATGCAGCGGAAATAAACTAACTAAGCAAACTAAACAGCTAAGCAGTATAAGCAATAGGGTATAACGCAGCTCCAATCAACACCATAGGCAAGCTGACGGTAGACACGGCCTAGAACTCCGCATTATCGCCATTAAACTCTCAATACTAACCTTCAACTGTTGGGGGTGATTGCAAGAGTGAGTACATGTCGTACTCAGCAAGTGTGGAAAGTATGACATGTGGCTGATTCAAATGACGACAATAATAATGGTTGGGTGCTGAAAAGTACATCAAAACATTTGAAAAGCAATGTATTATATGTATGTGAAGTAAACCCATCATAATCATAAGTAATATCATAATACCAGTCTGAATTCACTACCGTCATCAATAATTCTAGATTTCACCATTTGCCAATAACCATATTCAATACTAAAAATTAATCCATAACCAGCCATAACCATAATTCCAACCATAACCATCCCAATACCAAGTTCCCTCTAATCATGGAAGTTGTCCAGGTGCTCATAACCAGGAGCATGGCTATCATGATAGTTTTATTAGACTCTGCAGAGTTTGTACCGCTTTACCCACGTGTTTGTGATTTCATCACCTTTCGGCGACTAAAGAACCGCCCTTATGCCAATTACACTTCCTTTGGTGTATGGCCAAGAGATCACAAAATAGCCTTTACAAAGGGATTACTAGCCTATTTAGACCCCACTGAGGTTTCACCGGTGGCGATGTCTCCCACGGAGCACATCTTCAACCAAGGGTCCCCTCTTGAGCCATTCGGATCCCAGGGTAGTCCCACCAATCATTAACAAACCCAATCTGACTACCCCTTCCCCGAGCATCCACAATAGTCCGAACAACACTAGCAAAGCCCTGATTAATCAGCTATGCTGCACCCATACTTGGCCTCATGGTGGCACTGTAGTCCTGGCTTATTCTCGCATGAACCGGTCCTTAGATCTAAAGCAAGCAAACCACCATACATCCTACCCATCCACATACCAGGCTTGCTTAGATCACCCATTACCATGTCATATTAACCAGTTCATGTTAACCAGAATATCATTAATGCATAATTGAATGTGTAGTGTTGTTCTCCCATCCCAATTAATTAAGTGAAGTAAAAAGGTAAAAGCCCTTCCTGACTCTCTACCATAAATTCCAGGTGACAAGGGTGGTCAAACAATGCTAGTAAACTTCCTACCATAGGATTCCCATCAAATTGACACAAGCATGCAGTTTTTCAAACAAAACATTTATTTTAAAAACAGGATCAATATGCTTCAAGGACACTTGCCTTGCTCTTGCGGTTGATTAGGGTCAAAGCCTTCAAACTCTTGGTGTTGTAGATCCTCCACGGCACTTTCTAGCGCAAATCCATCTAATCCACACAATAAACATACAAGAGAAGAAACACAATCAAAGGGTGCACAAATATTACTCAATATGACATGACATGCATGATTAATGTAAATGCAAGGTAGAACTTGTTAATAGATTGCTTTTAATGATCACTAACTAGTTCTAATAGATTTTAACAAGTGTATACAGGTTTGGAGTTGATTAGATCAAATTTTAGAATCAATTCAATGCAATTTAGTCAGCAATATCGGACTAGTCTGCAGAAGGCTGGACTAGTCCGCACTTTGCAGAACTAGCAAACTAGGGTTTTCTAGATCAACGTGAATTTGGAGATTAGGGGTTGTATTCATGTAAGGAAAAGAGAATAGAAAGTATACCATGTGTTTAGAACTCCAATGAATCAAGAAACTTGGAGGTAACACTTGGATCTTGATGATCTAGGGTTGGGGATGAACTTGGAGATGAATTGGTGATGAAGAACGAAAGCTCGGTGGAGACCTTGATCTTCCTTCGTTTCCTCCTCTCCTTCTTGCTTGGGATATTCTCCTCCCCCCTTGATGGTGGATGTCCACAAACTAGGGTTTGGATGGGGTGGAAAAGTAGCAAATAGATGTCAAGCCAAGGGGTGGGGTTGTTTATATAGAGGTGGAGGCTAGGGTTAGATGGATTTCGAGTTTGAGAGGAGTAGAGGCCGGTTTAGAGTCCCACATGGGCTCTAAAAGAGTTAGGCACGACGTCCCTAGGCCCACTGAACGTGAAACCCAAGAACAAGTCGTAAAACAAAATATCAACTCGGAGTCGCGAAATATCGGACAAGTCTGAAAAGGACTGGACTAGTCCGAAGTCATCCAGAGAGAAAACCGGACAAGTCTGGCCTAAAATCGGACAAGTCCGACTTTAGTCAGAGAGGAAAACGGACAAATCCGCTGGAACACCGGACTAGTCCGGAAAAGTCCAGGGACTTAGCAAATTTTCAAGGATTGTTGGAATATCAGACTAGTCCGCACAAAATCGGACAAGTCCGAAAGTTTCCACAGGCAAAATCGGACTAGTCCAAAAGTTTCCAGAGGCAAAATCGGACTAGTCCGCAGCAAAAATGTACAAGTCCATTTTTATTCAGACAGAAATCAGACTGGTCCTCAGTAAAATCGGACTAGTCCGCACTTTCCTGCATTTTAAGTGCGGTTTTGCTCCAAATCAATTTTAAACTCGTTCCTCTTGTTGTGGGTTAATGTTAAACATGTATATGAATGTATGCAAGGCATGATGCATGAAAATTAGGGTGTTACACGCCATCAGCGACGTCTTGGTTGAGGTCCCCCTCGACTGAGAAGGACCCTCGTACCTAGAGCCCTTAGCCGGCCCTTGTACCGGAGTCACACAGACGGAGCTGGCATCCTGAGGAGACACCGATGCTGGAGTAGGTGTCACCATTGAAGACCTCCCCCGCCGGGGAGAAGGAGCTGTTGTGGAAGGAGCAGGTCTGATGGACCTCCCATCAGAGTGCTTCAACTTCCTCTTTCGGCCGGAGGGCTCGGACAACTCTTTGCCCTTGCTAATGACTTCAGCTCTCTGTCTCGGAGCAGGAGCAGGGCCACCCTCGGAAGCTCCAGGGATCACCAATCCGGTAGTCGAACGCCTCTCTACTTCACCGAGGTCGTCAAGCACCGGCATCTTTCGTCGGAGCTCCCTGCTGAACTCCGCCTCCATGTTCAGAGGGAGGAAAGCTGCTGGCGGTGTTAAGTCGCCAACCTCGACGTTGATGCCATGCTGGAACTTCTTCAGATGAAGGTCCAAAGCAGCGCCTTCCAAATTGGACTTCAGACTGGTTTCAATCCGGTCATCGTCCATCACGCTGTTGAGGGCCCAGGCGAGCTTCTCCCTCTTCTTCAGCAGAGCCCACCTGTTGACCAGGAAGTTGAAGAAGACCGTCTGGGGGGTCACCCCTCCTTCCACACATTGGCGGATCCTGGTCAAGGCAGGGTTGAAGACCTCCGACAGCACCTGCACCTCACTCCATGCTTCTGTGTCAACATTGGGAAGACCCTATGGCAGCTCCAGCCTCTCGTGCTCTTCTTCCATGACAATAATCCAATCCTTCTTCCAGTCGTCCCACTTGCCGGAAGGAAACGACCTCAAGTACTTGTGGGGGCACTTCTTGCGCTTCACAAAATAGTAGAAGCCAAGGTACTCGTCACTCTTACCGGTAGTGTGGATGGTGAAGAAGGTGCGGAAAAGCTCGACGCAAGGGGGAATACCCACCCACATCTCGTAGAAGTGGACAAATGTGGACACAAGAAGAAGGGAGTGAGGCCCAAGGTGGTACAACTACAGACCGTAGAAGTCTAACAGCATCAAGAGGAAAGTGGAGAAAGGTGGGATCAGTCCCACCATGGCATATGCAGAAAAGTACACCATGTCGCTGGCGCGCTTCTTCTTGAACGGGAGCTTGCTAGCGCGGACCTGGTGGTTGAAGGAGTCGCTGGACCACCCCATGTAGCTCCGGACCTTCTTCAAATCATCGTCGGTCGTGAGAAGGCTCTTGTGGAGACCCAACTCCATCGCAACACGGCAAGGCAAGAGAGGAAAAGCAAGCGAATGTTTGAGGATTCGAGCGCAAGTTCAAAAGAAGGTGTAAGGAATCCCCAAACGGTGCGCGCTTTCCTTCTTATGTAAGCCCCCACAACGCTTGGGTGGAAACCACAGAAGGGCCAAAGATACAGTTCAAAATTTACACCCTGCTATGACAAGGGGGCCCGGGGCCACCCAGACGATCAAGTCGGGGTCCTTACCCCAGGCAAATAGTTGTCATCATGAGAGGCGGGAAACCCGAGGGCGCCAGCCTGACAAGGCGCACGGAACCGATACAATTTTTGTATTGGGAACCGACAACCTTCAATTGCGTGAGATCCGCACGCGCAGATCTCACCTACCGCATCCTGGGGATGTCACACGGCGATGGTTTAACTGCGAACCACCACCTCAACAGCACATCAAAAAACCCTTGAAGACATGGCGCATAAATCAAAAGATGGACCCACCTCCGGCAGAATGACTTAATCCAGAAGGACTCTCCCAGAGGTGGGCCCAGCGGGTCACTGTCGGTACCTTGTGTACTGGATACCCCTTGGAATTGTGAAGATTGCAGAGGAACTCCACCTATAATAGTTGAAGACCTCTGAAGGCCCCACATGTCACTCGGAACCGAACCTGTCTCCCTTCTATAGTTAGTCCCAGTGCCGCCACGTGTAATATAAAACCGGAGCTACATTCCCTACATGGGAAAGCTCCGAACTAAATACCTGAGTGGCACCCCTGGACCTAACCCCCGACAGAGGGAAGCTCTGGTACCGACATGTGTACAACAGCACCGGACCTACTCGTCCAAGACAGTAAGCTCCGAAGCTAGCACGCGTCCAACTGTCGGACCTTCAAGCTCAACAAGCAGACTGGTGGACCTCCAATGGCTCGGACCTTCAAGGAACAATTAAAGCTTCAAGACTCAATTATGTGTCATTAATGCTATCTTAATGACACACGATCAGAGGACCCTTAATACCAGTAATGCCACAATCAAGGCGCGTTACCATGCTGTTAAGGGGGATTAAACACATTAATTGTGTATTAGGCATCAGTAACTGCCAAGGCCACATGTCGGGCCAGGCTGATGATGTAATGGCCAGTCCTTGTACTATAAAAGGATTGGCCAAGCGATACTCAGGGGACACCTCTTCCACACTCTGGTCTGACTCATAGGCGCTACACACGTACGCCCAATACAACAACACACACCCGTGAAGTAGGGTATTACGCTCAGGCGGCCCGAACCACGTAAATATTCGCGTCAACCCATCATCTTGTTTTGAATCTCTATGCGCCGCAACCGAACTACAAACTCCGTGGGCTGCACGCGGTACTACCGGGAGAATTGCCGGAATCAAACTCCAACATAACCGATTGGGAGAGTTTATGAGGAGTAAGCCACCAACCTTTGCTCAAGCTGCCAACCCTATGGATGCCGATGATTGGCTCAAGTCCGTGGAGAAGAAGCCAGCCATTGTTCAATGCAATGACCGGGACAAGGTGCTATTTGCTTCCCATCAACTAGTCGGAGCAGCTGCGGATTGGTGGGATTCATTATGCAATGCCCAAGATAATCAGGAGAGAATTACATGGGCTGAATTCAAGGAGAGCTTTCATTCTCATTATGTGCCAGAAGGTGTTATGATCCTAAAGAGACAGGAATTTGAGAACTTGAGACAAGGAAAGTCGAGTGTGGGTGAATATCTCAATAAATTCACTCAACTCTCAAGATATGCGCCTGAGGATGCGAGCCGGGACAGCCAAAAGCAATACTTGTTCATGAGAGGCTTGAACAATGAGATAAATTGCTCAATTGTGATGGTGCCAACTTCCAGAAGCTTGTGGACAAAGCAATTGTGGTTGAGAATAAAGTCCGTGAGATGGAACTGGATAACAAGAGGAAGGCGCCATATCAGGGACAACAACAAGAAATTAATGTGCGCCCTCGCTTTGCACGACTCAATGCGCCATATTACAACACCTCTGCGCCTACTCAACGCCCTGGTTATGCACTGCGCACAGCTCAATTTGTGCAGCAACGCCCTGTCATGCAAGCACCTAGGCCTCCAATGCCTTATGCACCTCATGCTAACTTTCCTGGTGCAAATGTTCAGAATCAAGCTCGTCTCAATGATTCTGGTGCAGTTAAGAAGTGCTACACATGTGGAGAAGCAGGACACTTTGCACATCAATGCCCTAAGTTAGGCCTTGGTCAAGGAAGCAATGCTCCAAGACAAAACCCAAAACCCAATGGAGGAGCGCCACAAGGGAACTGTGGTCAGCAGAATTTTGCTCATGGCAATGTTAACCATGTCTCTACGGAGGAAGCCCAACAAGCGGATGATGTGGTCATTGGTATGTTTCTAACAAACTCCAACCCAGTGACTATGTTATTTGATTCTGGAGCATCGCATTCATTCATTGCATCAAAGTATGTTGCCAAGTATAGTTTGCCTATCTCTCATATGAAGTATACTTTGTTGGTTAAATCTCCTGGAGGAGAGATGAGGACAAATATAGTATGTCCAAAAGTAAGCCTTAACATAAGGGGGGTAGACTTCTTTGCCAACCTCATTGTTTTGGATTCTCAAGGATTGGACATAATACTTGGTATGGACTGGTTGAGGAAGCACAATGGAGTCTTGAATGTTCCACAAAGACGGTGAAGTTGACCAATGAGGAAGGGGTCACCATAGAATTTGAGGCATCTCAACATGCACCAAAGCAATTGGAGCTGAATCACATGGACGGTGCCGCAATTGAGGAGATTTCGATGGTGTGCGAAGTTTTGGATGTGTTTCCGGACGAGTTGCCAGGTATGCCACCTGATCGAGACATTGAGTTTGTTATTGAAATAATAGGTGGAACTGCACCTATATCTAAGAGGCCATATAGGATGCCTCCTAAGAAGTTAGTAGAGCTTAAGAAGCAAATTCAAAAGCAACTAGAGAAGGGTTTTATTCACCCAAGCTCTTCACTTTGGGGAGCGCCTGTGCTATTTGTGGACAAGAAGGATGGATCCCAAAGGATGTGTGTGGATTACCGAGCTCTCAATGAGGTGACCATCAAGAACAAGTAAACCTTGCCACGCATAGAAGACTTGTTTGATCAGATGAAAGGTGCTTGTGTTTTCTCCAATATGTATTTGACGTTGGTTTACTTCCAAATGAAGATAAGACCGTCGGATATACCCAAAACAGCTTTTCGGAGATGATATGGATCATATGAGTATACCGTTATGTCCTTTCGATTGACGAATGCACCTTCATACTTTATGTACCTCATGAATAATGTCTTCATGAAGTACATGGATAAGTTTGTTGTGGTTTTCATAGATGACATTATGATCTACTCGAAGGATGAGAAGGAAT
The DNA here is from genome assembly GCA_036927565.1 of Tuctoria greenei. Lineage (NCBI taxonomy): Eukaryota > Viridiplantae > Streptophyta > Magnoliopsida > Poales > Poaceae > Tuctoria > Tuctoria greenei. Next base: position 21,843,961 of record JAYESD010000011.1, on the reverse strand, counting down.
ACGAGGAACACTTGAGGCTTACATTGCAGAAATTGAGGGAGCATCAATTGTATGCCAAGTTCAGCAAGTGCCAGTTTTTGTTGAAAGAAGTGTCATTTTTGGGGCATATCATCTCTGGAGGAGGAGTATCAGTTGACCTAGGAAAAGTGAGAGATGTGCTAAAATGGGAGCCACCGCAAAACGTAAAGGAAATAAGGAGTTTTCTTGGGATGGCTGGATATTACTGTCGGTTAATCAAAGACTTTTCCAAGATAGCCAAGCCAATGACGGAGTTGCTAATGAATGGGGAAGCATTTCAATGGACTCAAGCTTGTCAAAAAAGTTTTGAGGAGTTGAAGAAGAGGTTAACCACAACCCGAGTCTTGGTATTGCCAGACGTGGGCAAGAGTTTTGATATCTATCGTGATGCATCAAGAAAAGGACTTGGATGTGTGCTCATGCAAGAAGGTCACGTAGTAGCCTATTCATCGAGACAATTGAAGAAATATGAGAAGAATTATCCAATGCATGATTTGGAACTAGCAGCCGTGGTACATGCCCTGAAGATTTGGAGACACTACATCCTTGGACATAGGTGTGAGATTTATACGGATCATTAGAGTCTCAAGTATAATTTCACACAAAAGGATCTGAATTTGAGGCAGGGAAGATGGTTGGAGCTCATCAAGGATTATGATGTGGGGATCAACTATCACCAAGGGAAGGCTAATGTAGTGGCCGATGCTTTGAGTCAGAAAGAAGTAAGTCACCAACTCACGGTTCGAGAGCTGCCATCCGAGCTATGTAAGGATTTTGAACGGTTGAATCTCGAATATGTTAATAAGATGGGAATAATGGAGTTAAATCCGACCTTGGAGCAAGAAATTCGAGAAGTTCAGACCAAGGATGAGGAAATTCAATAAATCAAGGAAAGGACCCAAGAAGGGAGAGAATTCAAATTTGATGAGGACGAACATGGTACTTTATGGCTAGGAAAGCGGATTTTTTTCTCTAATGATAAGAGGCTCCGACAATTGATATTGAAAGAGGCACATGACTCTCGATACTCAATTCACCCCGGTTGTGCAAAGATGTACAATGACTTGAAGACATGTTATTGGTGGGCTAGCATGAAAAAGGACATAGCTGAATATGTAGCATTATGTGATGTGTACCAACGAGTCAAAGCTGAACATCAAAGCCTAGCTGGATTATTGCAGCCATTTAAGATTCCAGATTGGAAGTGAGAAGAAATTGGTATGGAATTTATAGTTGGTTTACCGCGTACCCAGTCCAGTTATGACTCTATATGGGTAATTGTGGATTGGTTAACCAAGTCGGCTCACTTTATTCCCGTCAAGACCACCTTTAATGGAGAGAAATTGGCGGAAATGTATATGGGAAGAGTAGTATGTTTGCATAGAGTTCCAAAGAAGATATTATTGGATAGAGGTTCTCAATTTATCTCCAGGTTTTGGCAGAAATTATATGAAGCATTGGGAACAAGGTTGAATTTCAGCTAGGTATATCACCATCAAACGGATGGACAAACCGAGAGGACCAATCAAATTTCAGAGGACATGTTAAGAGCTTGTGCTTTGAAGCATGGAAGAAGTTGGGACAAAAGCTTGTCGTATGCTATATTTTCATATAACAATGGTTACCAAGCAAGCCTGAAAATATCACCCTATGAAGCACTATATGGGAGGAAGTGTAGGACACCTTTGTTCTGGAATGAGACAGGATAAAATCAAGTATTTGGACCGGATATGTTGCAAGAACTGAGAAACAAGTCCAGATTATTCATGAAAACTTTTGGGCTGCTCAATCAAGACAAAAAGGCTATGCAGACAATAGGCGGAGAAACCTAGCCTTTGAAGTAGGAGATTTTGTTTACCTCAAGGTGTCACCAATAAGAGGTCATAAAAGGTTTAACATAAGAGGCAAGCTAGCACCTCACTATATTGGACCGTTCAAGATTGTGGACAAAAGGGGATAGGTAGCATTTAAGTTGGAGATGCCAGCTCATCTTTCATATGTACATGATGTGTTTCATATTTCACAGCTCAAGAGGTGTTTGAGCGTACCGGAAGAACAGGTGCCAATGGAAGAGTTGGAATTAGAGGCAGATTTGACTTATATCGAGCAACCGGTCAAAATCTTGGAAACCAAGGAGAGAGTCACAAGGAACAAGGTGATTCGATGGTGTAAAGTTCAATGAAAGCATCACACAGAATCAGAGGCAACTTGGGATCTAGAAGATGATCTCAAGAAGGATTTTCCCTATCTCTTCTCTTCCGCATCAAATCTCAGTGGCGAGATTCATTTTAAAGGGGGTAGGTTTGTAACACCCTCATTTTCATGCATCATGCAGTGCATAAGTTCATATACATGTCTAACATTAACCAACATAAAAAGAAACAAGTTAAAATGAATTTAGAGCAAAACTGCACTTATGAATTCTGGGAAGTGCGGACTAGTCCGTTTTTGGTGCGGACTAGTCCGATTTCTCTCTGACCTCGCTCGGACATGTCCATTTTCGTGCGGACTATTCCGGTTTTCCCTCTGTATAGTTTCATACTTGTCCGGTTCATTGCGGACTAGTCCTATATTCTAATTCCTTTGAAATTTTGCTAAGTCCCTAGACTTGTCCGTTGTCTGGCGGACTTGTCCGTGTTTCCCTCTCACTAAAATTGGACTTGTTCGGTTTTGGCCAGACTTGTCTGTTTTTTCTCTGACTAAGTTTGGACTTGTCCGATATAGTCCGGACTTATCCGATATCTCTGACTAACTTCAGACTTGTCCGGCCTTTTGCGGACTTGTTCGGTAAATCACGATTCCGAGTTGATCTTCTTTTCCACGACTTGTTTTTGGGTCTTACTTTAAGTGGGCCTAAGGACGTCAAGTCTTACTCTTTTTCGAGCCCATGTGGGACCCCACACCAGCCTCTACACACCCTAAACTCGAATTCCATTAAACCCTAGACTCCACCTCTATATAAACAACCCAACACCCCACCCTTTCACCTCTTTTGCCTCAACTGAAACACACCCAAACCCTAGTTCGTGGATAGCCGCCACCAAGGAGCGAGAAAGAGATCCCAAGCAAGAAGAAGAAGAGGATGAAATGAAAGAAGATCAAGATCTCCAACGAGTTTTTTTTCTTCATCAACAAGTTTCTTCATCAACCCTAGATCGTCAAGATCCAAGTGTAGCCTCAAAAACTACTGATTCATTAGAGTTATAAACACCTGGTATACCTTCTAATTTCTCTTTCTCACATGAATTCAACCCAAATTCTCCAAATTCACGTCGATCTAGGAAACCCTAATTCGCTGGTTCTGCGAATGGCAGACTAGTCCGGCCCTATAGCAGACTAGTCCGATTTTGCTGACTGTTTTCTGTCGAGTTAATTCTAAATTTACTTGAATCAATCTCAAACCTGTCCAAACATGTTAAAAACTATTAGAACTAGTTAGTAAACATCATTAACAACTCATTAACTAGTTTTACTTCGCAATTGCCTTAATGATGCATATCTTGTCATACTGAGTAATATATGTGCACCTATTGATTGTAATTCTTGTCTTGTATGTTTATTGCGCAGTTTAGACGGATTTGCACTAGAGGGTGTTGCGGAAGATCTACAACACTAGGAGTTTGAAGACCTTGACCCAAACCAAGCCCAAGAGCAAGACAAGTGTCCTTGAACATATTGATCCTGTTTTAAAATAAATGTTTTATTTGCAAAACTGCATGCTTTTGTCAATTTGATGGGAATCCTACGATAGGAAGTTTACTAGTTTTGTTTAACCACCCTTGTCACCTGGAATTCATGGTACAGAGTTGGGAAGGGCTTTTTACCGTTGCTTCGCTTAATCAATTGGGATGGGGAAACAACTATACCATTTAAATATGCATTAATGAGATTATGGTTAATATGAACTGGTTCATATGATATGGTAATGGGTGATCTAAGCAAGCTTGGTATGTGGATGGGTTGGATGTTATGGTGGTTTGCTTGCTTTAGATCTAAGGACCGGTTCATGCGAGATTAGGCCAGGATAACAGTGCCACCACAAGGCCAAGTATGGGTGCTGCGTAACTGATTAATGAGGGTATTGCTAGTATTGCATGGATCATTTGGCGCATCGAGGAAGGGAAGACGGATTGGGTTTGGATATGGTTGGCGGGACTACCTGGGATCCAAACGGCATAAGAGGGGGCCCTTGGTTGAAGATGTGCTCAGTTGGAGACATTGCCACCGGTGAAACCTCAGTGGATCCGTACATGCTAGTAGTCCCTTTGTAAAGTCTATTTTGTGATCTCTTAGCCACACACTAACGGAATGTGAGATGACATAATTGAGATTCCTTAGTCTCTGCTAGGTGATGAAATCACAAACACGTGGGTAAAGTGGTACAACCTCTGCAGAGTGTCTTAAAAACTATCATGATAGCCGTGCTCCCGGTTAAGAGCACCTGGACAACTTCCATGATTATAGGGTTATTTGGGATGGTTTGGTACTGGTTATGATCAATAATATGGTTATGATTGGTTATGGATTGAATTATGATATTGGATATGGTTAATGGTAATGAGAAATCTGGTATATGGATGATGGTAATGAAATATGGACTGGTATTGTGATATCTACATGGTTTATGATAGGTTCACTACACATACATATAATCTACTGCTTTTAAAATGTTTTAATGTATTTTTCAGCACTTAGCCTTTATTATATTCATCATTTGTATCAGCTACATGTCATACTTTCCACACTTGTTGAGTACAACATGTACTCACCCTTGCAATTCCCCCACCAACAGTTGCAGGTCAGGATTAGGAGTATAACGACAATAATGCCGAGTTCTAGGCCGTGTCTGCCGTCAGCTTTGCCTGTGGTGTTGATTGGAGCTGCGCCATATATACCCTATTTGCTTAGTTTTCTTAGTTGCTTAATTAGTTTATTTCCACTGCATTAGTTCAAACTTGTCATCAATATTCATTAGAGCTTGTATTCGAGTATATTATGAATTGTGTAATAAAAGTGGTTAATTAATCTTGTCTTGTGGTAATTATATGTATATCGTTTGTGATGCACTCGTGTATGTGTGTTGAACGTCTTGGGCATACATGTGCGTTCACTTGGTTCATTTTCAGAACCGGGTGTCACAGAACCCAAGGGAGTAAATCTTGAAAATGGCACTCCCAGTCAATTAGAGGATGACACATGGTGGTATGTGGATCCATGAGGCTAATTGAGAGGATGTACGAGGTAATACAATGACCAATCATCTAGGAAGCATCAGAGGGCCCATGTACCAGTCTCTAGGAAAAAGCACATGGAAACTTGTGCATGTGGGAGTGCAAAGGCGAACCAAGGGTTCGATCGACTTATTCCTGGACTAAACTCAGTTCGCTACTATGTGTCACTATCTTGTGGTGCTCTGAAGGCGGTGGTGACTGATTGACGTACAAATTGTGGCTCGAACCACTTTAGAAACTAGTATAAATTGGATCCCTCACTCCTTAATAGAACACACACCATTTGAGCATTACTCTCTTATACACACTCCTCTCCAAATCCTTAGTGGAGTTTAGGTTGTAAAAGAGGAACCTCTCTATTTCCTAAGTCCATTTTGCGGAAGATGTAACTCATTTATATTTTATTTTATTTGTGACTTTATGCTTATTTATAATAATAGTATTTTATAATTCATATGTTTAGATGAAGCATTTCTTCTTTGATGTGAAATCTATGTATGTGGTAGGACTAGTTGTTATAATGATATTGTAGTAATGTTGTTATTATGTTATCAAAAAACATCAAGGTCTCCATTATAATCTAATTGTGTAAGGTATATGACTATGTTACTGTGAACAACTTAGTGCATAGATTCATCATTGGTTTAACAATATTTAGGTTAGTGATTGACTTAGAATGATATTTGTACCATGTCTTTTAAGGTATCTACTTAGTGTGCGAACGTAGTGTTTGAATAATTAAGTAGTGTTGACTGTATCATGCACCCATGGGTTGTATGATAGGCGGTAAGTGGTGACAACCGGCCTATTCATTCATCCTAATCTCCCACGTTCCACTACATCACATGCTTTTAATGGAAGTCCTCTAGCAGACCATGTGTAAGCCAGTGTCTGATATGTTGGACCACTAAGTCATAGGACTCACAACTAGCATGTCCACATATACAGTATTAGGCTATGCATATGTATATTACAAGCACATTAGGAATAAGTCTCTCTTAGTCTAAGTCTCACTAGGACTAATTATCTTAATAGGAGTAGATGCTTAGATGTGTGTCACACTAACCCAATTACTATCATTTACCATCCTACTTGAGTATATGTTAGGATAACTATATTACCCGTAGTTGTAAGTATGCCATACTTCACCACTTTCCTTTAGGAGAAACGCACGATACCATTAGTGATATTTATGAGTAAAATGCTACAACGTTACTTTCCATGCGCTTGCGGATATCACATTGCATTGATCCTAGGATATATTAGTAAAGCTATTCAAACATTTTTGCCATTGCTGTTTTACTAGTATAAGCTTAGACTGCTTAGTCATCGTTAACAAGCATTTCTGACAATGATGTGCTCACATGGGTTAGTCACTTGGTAAAATAATTTTTGCTTCTGGTTTTAGCGACAAAGGGAAGGAGGTTGTGGCTAGGTGGCCAAAGTAAAAAAATTCTATCTTTGATCAGGTGTCGGTGCCGCCTCCCGCCGGAGTTTGGTGCCTCCCGCCCCGTCCCCTCGCGAATTGTTGGTGTCGACGCACTCGGTGCCCCTGCATCATGGCTGGAGAGGGAACCGACTCCATCAACAAAGATCTTTGACTGAATGGTCTTGCCGGTGATTACAACAATGACGACAAGACCGTAGGTCCATTGTTTTGTTCATGAATCATGACTGCATCTGCTTGAATAGTGATGTTTGATCTTCCACTGAGTACTGAGCAGTGATGTTTGGTTTATTGTATTGTAGTGATGTTTGATCTTCTACTGAGTACTGAGTAGTGATGTTTGGTTTATTGTATTGTAGTGATGTTTGATCTTCTACTGAGTACTGAGTAGTGATGTTTGGTTTATTGTATTGTAGTGATGTTTGATCTATTCACTGTTTGCTGTGTTCACATTTCACTGTATTCATCAATGTTTCATCTCTGTTTCATACTTTCATTTCATCACTGTTGTCTATTGTAGTGATGTTTGGTCTATTGTAGTGATGTTTGATCTATTCAATGTATTCATAATTCATTAATGTTTCATCTCTGTTTCATACTTTTTCATCACTGTTGTCTATTGTAGTGATGTTTGGTCTATTGTAGTGATGTTTGATCTATTCACTGTATGATGTATTCACTGAATTCATCAATGTTTCATCTCTATTGCATACTTTCATCACTGTTGTCTATTGTAGTGATGTACATTTGGAGTGATTCTGTGGTTGTCTTGTTTCAAGTGCCGAGGCTTTGTTCGGCTCTGCTGCTCCCCCCAGCATTGGACTCCTCACCGCTGCCTTCGATCAATGATGCTAGTCCGTCGACGAGCACCACCGGCATGAAGCAGTGGTCATGTACTTCGGATGTATCAGATGATTTGGAAGAGTTTCCAATATCGTTGAAGGTAAGAAAATAAGGTATGGAGCTTGCTGCACACATTGCAAAACTACATTGAGTGCTATATCTTCTACTGGTACGGGTCATCTGCTTCATCATGTTGCATCATGTAAAAGAAAGCGTTTAGCTTCCTCTACTGCATCTCAATCTCAATTACATTTTAGTAGTTATGGTTTAGTTCTTCATTTTCAATATGATCCAAATGTTGCAAGAACTGAACTTGTGAAGTTGATTGCTAGGTTAGATTTAGCACAATCAATTGGTTCCAGTAGTGCTTTTGAGGATTATATTTGTACTGCACACAATACTAGCTTTAAAAAAGTGTCGAGTCAATATACAACTAGAGATCTTGAAAATTATTTTAAATCCAAGAGAGCAATTGTAATTGAAATGTTGAATGCAGCTAATAGTGTTTGTTTAACATCAGACATTTGGTCTGGTAATGCTAAAGAAGATTATTTGAGTGTTGTGTTTTATTTTGTTACTAGTGACTGGGACTTAGAAAAAAGGATTGTCGGTATGCGGCTAACTGACTGTTCTCATTCTGGAAGTAACATAGTTGATCGTATTATTTCAGTTGTTTCTGAATTTAGCATGATTGATAAAGTTCTTTCTATGACTCTTGATAATGCATCTGCTAATGCCCGTGATGTACGACATTTGTCTCCACTGTTGTCTTCATATGTTGATTCCACTCTCTTGCATCAATGATGTGCATGCCATATAATCGACCTCATATTTAAATCTGGACTCAAACGTATTAAATCATATTTAGAAGATTTCAGAATAAAAATATATTTTTTAAACTCTTGTAATCAAAGATTAATTGCATCTTATAAAGCATTTTGTTTGTTTATGGAAGTTCGTCCTCGCAAGTTTGGATTAGACATGGATGTAAGGTGAAATGCTACATACCTTATGCTTAAACATATTGTACCATATAAAGATATCTTCTCTGTTTTTATTCATACTCATTATCAAGGCACATTGTTGACTGATAATTGATATGTTGCTCAGACCATGTTAAATTTTTTAGAGCTGTTTTACTTATTCACTGTAACTCTTTCTGGTGTTTACTATCCCACTTCCCCATTGATGATGCATACTATACTTAAACTTGTTGACCACTTAAACCAATATGAAAATGATTCTATATTCAGAGATGTTGTGGTTCCAATGAAGTCAAAAGTTCTTAAATATTGGGCTAACATACCACTGTTATACTCTCTTGCTTTCATTTTAGACCCCAGAGCTAAATTAACGGGTTTTACCAATGCTCTTCAATTGTTCTCCAAATCGCTTAATCATGATTATGTTCCATATTACCACACTGTTAGACTGAATTATCTAACTTTTTTTCTAAATATGAAAGTAAATTTGGTTCACTCAGATTGCGTAAATGCCAACTAGTACATCAGCAGGTAAGCATGTGAGTTCTGGGAACCGAATATATGGTAGAGGTTTAGGTTCTGCTTCTAGTTTTGGATTTTATGCTAACACTACAACTTATACTCCTGTCACTTGCAATATTTTTGAATTAGCTTCTTACTTAGATTCAGATTCAGTTTCTGAATTTGATGATTCATTTAGTATTCTAACTTGGTGGCATGAACACAAGAAAACATACCCTGTTCTGTCTATTTTTGCTAAGGACTTAATGATTGTATCAGTTTCTACTATTTCTTCGGGATATGCTTTTAGCTTGTGTGGCAGGTTAATCGAGGAGCATCGTCGGAGTCTTACTCCGGAGTGTGTGGAAATGTTGTCCTTGCTTAAGGACTGGGAGCAAGGTGACGCTCGGCAACAACACAATGTGTTGAATCAAGACCTTCAAGAGAAGATGGACAATTTATATCTCAATGAAGATTGACTGTTATTTGTATATTGTGTGATTGAGTTGTGAGACAGTGGACTGTTATGGACTGCTATTGTATTATTGATCACCAAAAGAGCTGGTTGTATTCTTTTTTCCTTTAGGGTTTTGTCCCCATGTACTTGATATGGGGTTTTACCTAAAGGTTTTAAATGAGGCAGCGATTGTAACTTTGTAATTAAGTTCTTTTAAGCCTGGTGATCAGATTATCAGAATACTTTGTTTATCTTTATCAGTCTGCACTTTTGTAACTCTATTCTTAGTTTCTGCACACTATTCTGTATCAGCGATTTGTTGTATTGTCGATCGGGCTGCCCGACACACCCAGCCCGTGAATGGGCCCGGTACAGCTCGGCACGCGAAATGTGCAGTCGTGCCGTGCTCGGGCTTGACCTTCAGCCCGTCGTGCCGGGCTGGCCCGGCACGGCCCGTTGACCACCTATAAGCTTAGTCATCGATAACAACCATTTATGACAATGTTGTGCTCACATGGGTTAGTCACTTGGTAAAATAATTTTTGCCTCGGGTTTTAGCGAAAGAAGAAGGGAAGGAGGTTGTTGCTAGGTGGCCAAAGTAAGAAAATTCTATCTTTGATCAAGTTATAGAAAAATATTGTTTTTTTCGATATCATATTAATATTAATAAATTCATCATGACTTATATTTTATAACATAGTAATTTAATAATTGTAATAAATTTCCTTTTCACTTTTTCCGAAGAGGCTTCCATGATGCACAGACTTCGTGTGCGCGTACTGCTCCAATCAGAGACTCTAATGCAGTATTTAATATTGCATTTTCTGAGTTTCCTTACAGTATTTATAGTATATAAGTGTCCAGTGCACACTAATACACATACTAGTTCATACATTACAATATAACACCTTAATGTGCAGTAACTCGCACATTGAAATATACTCCCTCCGTCTCATTCAAACTCTATTTTAAGAGTGTGTCAAATTTAAATTCATCTGATTCACCATGAATTATGTTTCCATAGTATTTTTTTATGTGGTAGATGCTAATAATTTTTTCTCTAAACTTGGTCACAGTTACTCCCTCCATCTCATTCAAAGTTCATTTATGGAAATAATCAAAGTCAAACAAATCAAACTTCGACTAAGTTTATAGAAAAAATATTATTTTCCGTAACATTATATTAGTATCATTATATAACCATGAATTATATTTTTATATCATATTTAATTTGTGTGGTAGCTAGAGACTAATATTTTCCCTACAAACTTCATCAAAGTTAGATCAGTTTGTGTCGGTACCTTAAAAACCGTACACCCCCTGAGGTTACAAATATCTCGAAGGAAGGCCGTCTACTTGGATTGAAGACCCTCGGAGGCCCACTTGTCAGACATGACCGGACCTGCTTCTCCAGCATGGTTAATCCCTAGGTCGCCACGTGTACTGCCAAACCGGAGCTACCGCCCACAAGGGGGAAGCTCCGGGCCAGGTACCAAAATGGCACCTCCGGACTTAACCCCTGACCAAGAGAAGCTCCGGACCTGACACGTGTCAGGTCCGGAACTACCTGCTTCCCACAGCAAGCTCCGGAGCTGCCACGTGTCCAAACGTCGGAGCTGACAGCCTCTAACCTCCGGAAGACCTTGTAATGGCTCCGGATCTTCAAAGGAGAGCCAAAGACTTCAAGACCCGATTAAGCGTCATTAATGCCATATTAATGACGCTTAAACGGACGATCTTAACACCAGTAACGGCACTGTCGGAGCCCGTTACAGAATCATTAACAGCAATTAATCATGTATCAATACTAGTAACCGTCGGGGCCACATGTCGGGCCAGGCTAGCTTGTAACGGTCTGTCCTTGTACTATAAAAGGACAGGCCGACGATACACGATGGAGGGAAAAAAGACGTTGACAAGCGATCATACGTGACAAGCTAATACAACACCAACACACCCGTGGAGTAGGGTATTACGCTCAGGCGGCCCGAACCACGTAAATCCTTGTGTCTCCTGTGCTAAACCGCAATTCACCTTCTTGAGTCTCTGCGCGCCCACATTGAACCACAAACTCCCTCAACACTTTAGCAGTGTCAGGAGATCTGCCGACTCCAACAGTCGACAGTTGGCGCGCCAGGTAGGGGCGCCCGAGATTTTCGAGAATGGTGAACTCCGCGGCTGGATCATCCAACGGCCAACCTGCTGCTCAGGCTGTTGGAGGCAATCCCTCCAATAGGCAGCCACCAGCAGGAGCCTCAGCACCAGTAGGAGCCACACTCCCACCACCACCATCTTCTCCGGCAAATCGTGCTGGGCAACGTGATGGTGCACCGGCGTCACTTACTGCGTCGGCAAGTCATGACAACCCGGAACACGCGCTCCATGTAGCGCCAGCTCTTCTCCAACGTCCACCACCTCCGGACGCATCTCGAGATGCAATGGAGCAGTGGAGGGCCGATGTAGAGCATTTGGTCGCAGCAGCGGCCGAACGCCTCAACAACCAGGGTCCTCCTCCTTCAGGACGGGCCCCATCGCAGCGGCGGACTTTGTCTGGAAGACTTGGTCCGCACGTCTCCAACAACAGGAGACGATCTGCGTCACAGCAGGTGACGTCGTTTGCCCTCTGGGGCACGACGCACCCATACGGTATCTAGGCTTTCGACTCATGACCTCCGGGCGGAGCTTGATCGCCGATCCGCCAGTAAGATGGCCGTGTCCATATTGAGCGAGCTCGTGAAGGACGAGAAACTCAGGACCTTTCTACTCTGGAAGGAGTAGGAGGAGGCTGTTCAGCCCTAGCCATGCACCTGCGCATGGTTAGATGGCCACAGAAGTTCCGGCCACACCTGCCGGAAAAATTCGACGGGACTGTCAACCCCGCCGAATTCCTTCAGATATACTCCACTGCAATCTTGGCAGCTGGAGGAAACGAGGCTGTAATGGACAATTACTTCCCAGTGGCCTTAACTGGGACTGCTAGGTCCTGGTTTATGAGCCTTCCACCCAACTCTATCAACAGTTGGGAGGAGCTGTGCCGTCAGTTCACTGCCAAATTCGGGAGTTCATACACCCGACCAGGCACTGAACTGGACCTTTTTGCGGTCGTGCAAAAAGGTTGAGAATCTTTGCGGTCCTTCATGCAGAGGTTCTCTCAGGTACGCAACACAATCCCTTCTATCTCAAGCGCTTCTGTCATTGTGGCATTCAGACAGGGCGTACGGGATAAGAAGATGTTGGAGAAGCTGGCGATCAAAGAGATCACCAGCGTCACGGAACTCTTCAGCCTAGCAGACAAATGTGCCAGAGCTGCGGAGGGTCGTGAAATGCACTCCAAACCAGCCTCGGAGGATCATAAGAAATCCTCCAAAGAAGAAGCCGCTACCTCCGGGGGTGGCAAGAAGAAAAAGAAGACCAACGGCAAGAAGAAGCCGTCGGTAGGCACATCCAACGTTGCAGCTGCTGCAACTCCGGGTGGCCGGGGGCCACGCCCCGAGAAGCGACCTCGACCGTCTTCCAAAGACGGTGGCAAACCCAAAGTGTGGTGTCCCATTCATAAAACGGGCAGCAACAGTTTGGAAGACTGTCGGGAGGTCCAAAACCTTGCCGAGCGCTACAGCAAGCGCCGGGAAGGGTCCCCTTTCCGACAGAGGGAAGGAAAACAGAAGGTCGACGAAGCTCCGGCTGAAGAGGAGTTAGGGTTTTAGGATCCCAAAAAGGTCCTGAAGGCCATCTACACCTCTGTCGACGATGACTCTGACGTCTCTGACAACGAGCGTCGGAAAACCATGAACACCATTTTTGGTGGATCATGGGACATCACATCCCGCCGCGTCATCAAGACTATGCGTCGGGATATGGCCGCTATAGCTCCTATAGCTAAACCGGAGCCACATCGAAAGTGGATGGACATAGCCATCACTTTTGATGCTTCGAACTGTCCTCGAAGCATGGTCGGAGCTGGACAGTTACCTTTGATGGTATCTCCCACCATCAATAACATCCAGCTCCATCATGTTATGGTGGACGGAGGTTCAGGGCTGAACCTCATAAGCTTTGAAGCTTTTACCAAGCTTCAGCTCCGACCTTCGGATCTCCAGCCCTCTCGACCTTTCTCCGGAGTAGGTCCGGAGGCCATTACCTCACTTGGAGCTATAACTCTCCCCGTTACCTTCAGGACACGGGAGAAGTATCGCACCGAGAAGTTGGTCTTCGACATCGCTCAGATCAACTTACCATTAAACGCCATCTTGGATAGACCTGCCCTATACAAATTCATGGCAGCTGCTCATTATGGATACCTGGTGTTGAAGATGCCAACACCAGTAGGCATTCTCCGGATCCGCGGAGATCGCACCGCCGGAGTAACTGCTCTGGAGGAGCTCCATGCACTCACCACGGCGCAAGAGGAGGACTCCAGACAGGAGCAAGTTCTGAAACCCCCGAGCATTCGTTAACGAGGCTCAACCTCTGCACCCCGTGTGCAGCCAAGCGGCGACACCGACATTCCCGTCAAAGTCGTCCAAATTGGTTCCAATGCCGCTCAAACCACCCGTATATCGGGAGGGTTGAACGACAAATAGGAACTCGCGCTCATCACTTTCCTCCGGACTAATGTTGACGTGTTTGCCTGGCAACCGTCACAAATGCCTGGGATCCCCAGGGAAGTGATTGAGCACAATCTGAAGATTTACCCCGATGCTCGGCCTGTGCATCATAAACCTCAGAAGCAATCCGTAGAGCGGCAAAACTTCATCCGACAAGAAGTGAAGAAGTTGCTCGAAGCCGGATTCATCCGAGAAGTCTTCCATCCAAAATGGCTGGCGAACCCAGTCGTTGTGCCCAAGGCCGGCGGGAAGCTTCGGATGTGCATCGACTACACCACACTGAATAAGGCATGTCCAAAAGATCCATTCCCACTACCTAGAATAGATCAGATAGTGGATTCCACCTCCGGGTGTGAGTTACTGTGTTTCCTAGACGCATATTCTGGGTGTCATCAAATCAGGATGTCTAGGGAGGATGAAGAGCATACTTCATTCATCACAGTAGATGGATTGTACTGTTACACAGCCATGCCATTTGGTCTCAAGAATGCAGCTTCAACTTTTGTACGAGCTATGTACAAAACTTTTGAAGAACTCATCAGAGACATAGTGGAAGTGTACGTCGATGACATCGTGGTCAAGGTCAGGAACAAGGAGTCCCTCTTGGACACCTTGCAGGCTGTCTTCGACAAGTTGCGGGCCACCCGCACGAAGCTAAACCCAGACAAGTGTGTCTTCGGGGTTAGCTCCGGAAAACTTCTTGGTTTCCTGGTAAGTCACCGGGGCATAGAGGCTAATCCGGCGAAGATAAAAGCCATTGAAGACATGCGGCCACCAACCCGCATCAAAGATGTCCAAAAGTTAACTGTGTGTCTAGCAGCCCTCAGCCGGTTCATATCAAGACTGGCGGAACGGGAACTTCCCTTCTTCAAGTTGTTGAGGAAGTCCGGACCATTCCAATGGTCCGAAGAAGCAGAGAAGGCATTCCAGGAGCTGAAATAGTTCCTCACCACTCTACCAATTCTGGTAGCTCCGAACCCTGGTGAGCCTTTGTTGCTTTACATTTCAGCTACTGATGAAGTCGTCAGTATGGTTCTGGTTGCGGAGAGACCGGAACTACCCCACACTCAGGAATCCAGACCCCTTCGGGAGGGTCCGGAGGTTCCTGAAAGTGAGTCTGGGTCCCAGCTCCCAGACTCAAACCCACATGAAGTCACTTCAGAAGACCCAGACCCCTCTGAGAGGGTCCAGGTCATTTCTGAAGAAGCTCCGGGTTCCTCCAGCTAGGACCCGGAGGTCCCCGAAGAGAAGCTGGACTCCTCTGACAGGGTCCGGATCAATGAAGAGGAAACCCCGGACCCCTCCGGGAGGGTCCAGACCATTCAACGCCCGGTATACTTCATCGGTGAAGTATTACATGATGCCAAGACTCGATACCTAGAGGTGCATAAGCTGCTTTATACAGTTCTTATTGCCTCCAGGAAGCTTCAACACTACTTCCAAGCTCACAAAGTCTCGGTGGTGACCTCCTATCCACTTCGAGCGATCTTGCATAATCCCAATTCAACTAGGAATATTGCAAAGTGGGCAGCGGAATTGGCTGAATTCGATCTCGAATTCATTCCCAGGCAAGGAATCAAGAGTCAAGCGTTGGCAGATTTCGTGGCGGAATGGACTCCCTCTCCATCAAACCCTGGGGGCCCCAGCGAGCAGAAGACGGAGCATCAAGCTCCAACCTTCACCGAGCCTCACTGGACCCTCTAATTCGATGGCTCCATGCAGAAGCAGGGGGCCGGAGCTGGAATCCTTCTCCTTGCACCGACTGTGGAGAAGGTAAAATACATGGTACACCTTGACTTCAAGGCGACCAACAACATGGCGAAGTATGAAGCACTCATCTATGGACTAAAGGTGGCACTATCATACGGTGTCAAGCAACTGCTGGTCAAAGGAGATTCACAGCTCATCATCAAACAGGTGAAGGGTGAATGCTCCTGCAATAATCTTCAGCTGGCTGCTTACCTCCTTGAAGTCCAGAGGCTTCAGAAGGACATTGAAGTCCTAGACCTCCACCATGTTCAGCGTGCCCACAACGTTGAAGCCGACGAACTCTCGACGAAAGCGTCAACCGGAGCTCCGGCTCCTGAAGGAACTTTTGTCCGGAGATTGTCGAAACCCACAGTTCAGTCTGCCGAACTGAACGAAGGGGGCGAGATAAGCATCCCGAAGCTGACGGTCCCGATGGCCCTGTTACCATGGCAGCCATCAAGGGTCGTAGGTGCTGCCGGAAGCTCCGAGCAACCCAGCACGCAAGACTCAAATGCTAAAGTCAGTTCCGATGCATGGATCTCGGAGATCAGGAACTACTTGAAAGACAACATCCTTCCTGACGATGATGTATCCGCTGACCGGGTAGTTAGATTGGCTAAAAGATACACGCTGGTAGAAGGGGATCTCTACCGGCGCGGTGCCAACGGCATCCTAATGCGGTGCATCACAAGGGAAGAAGGCTGTGAGCTCCTCGCAGAAATCCATGGAGGCGAGTGTGGGAACCACGCATCTTCCCGCATGCTGGTCGGAAAAGCCTTTCGGCATGGCTTCTACTGGCCTACAGCGCTCGAGGATGCCACTGAGCTAGTGAAGAAATGCGAAGCATGCCAATTTCATGCAAAGCAAATTCATACACCTGCTCAGCCCTTACAAATGATACCTCCTACATGGCCCTTCGTTGTGTGGGGGATGGACATCTTGGGACCCTTCCCAAGAGCCGTCGGAGGTTACAAGTTCCTGTACGTCGCCATTGATATGTTCACCCAGTGGCCGGAAGCAACTCCAGTTGTGACGATCAACAAGCAATCTGCTATCAACTTTCTGCAATCCATTGTAAGCAGATTTGGAGTCCCAAACAAGATCATCACTGATAATGGGACTCAATTCACAAGCTCCGCATTCCAAGGATATTGTGAAGACCTCGGCATACAAGTTTGTTACGCCTCCATAGCTCATCCAGCCAGCAATGGCCAAGCCGAGAGAGCAGATGCAGAAATCCTTAAAGGACTCAAAACGCGCACCTATGAGCGCTTGAAAAAGCACGAAGCCAACTGGATCGAAGAGCTTCCGCCCACTCTATGGGCCAACAGGACTTCTCCAAACCGGTCAACCGGAGAAACACCCTTCTTTCTGGTGTACGGAGCTGAAGCAATCCTTCCTCCGGAAGTCACCTTGGGTTCGTTACGGGTCCGGACCTTCGACGAAGCCGCGCAGGACCAGCTCCGGCGTGAAGACCTAGACCTCCTCGAGGAGGGAAGGTGCCAAGCAGCTGTTCGGAATGCCCGATATTGCCAAGCTCTACGGCGTTATCACCAGCGGCATGTACACAACCGACAGCTCGAGGAAGGCGATCTGGTGCTACGGAGAATACTATCCAGAGAAGGGTTAAACAAACTCTCCCCCAGTTGGGAGGGGCCCTTTCGAGTGATCAAAGTATCCCGTCCCGGAAGCGTTCGCTTGGCTACCGAGGATGGGACACCTCTCCCAAATCCTTGGAACATCGAGTACCTCCGTAAGTTCTACATTTAATTCCACGGAGGTGAGTCTTGAGTAACTTGAGATGTATGTTATAGAGTTATTGTACAGAGTTGGGTAGTTCCTCTGTGAGAGCAGCCGGACCTTTCCCGAAAGGTCCGCAAAGCTCATGCAGCACTTGTCACAGTCTCCGGACTAAAAGTGTGGCTAACTACCCTGGGTCAAACGAGAAACCAAACACACTTAGCCTGGTTCCGTACCCTAAGAGTGTACTTGTTTCCCCTGTACCCCAGACCTATAATGAAAGACATCTTCATGTGAAATAGACTCCACGTGCATTCATTTTGCGCAGGCTCGACATTTTTATTTTTCTCTTTCTTGTCTATAACAGAGACGTGCAATTCCTAAAAATTTTAGTTCAACTGGTTTATATACGATTTGAGTTGCATTGTCAAATCTTTTGGATTTAAATATCGTTTGTGGCCGACTCACCTGAAAGCCGCCAAGCCAATCTAGGGCTGGAGTGTGCTATCGACTTAGCCTGGTCAAGCACCCTAAGTACGCCACTCTACCTACACCCCGGCAGGCCGAAGTAAGGTGGGTCCATGGACAATTGGATCTAAGAGAAAAGACAACGCATCCATTTGTATTTAAAATCGCGCTCAACTTAAAATTTTCTTGAGAATCGTAAGCCGCGACGAAATTATAGACAAGGAACGAATTTTACTATTTTTCTTGGCTTAAGTGTGCAGGAAAAATAAACTCTATGTTGATGGAAAAAAGCCGGAGCTAACCAAGCTCCGACTCCCCCAAGGGGGCCAACCGTCGACGCTGAGTATAAGATGGTGAGAAGACCCCGTAAATGGAGTCTGCTGCCAACAAACCAAGTGTTGGCAAAGGTCACTGCCGGAGCTACTAAGCTCCGACACCTCGGAGGACTAACTATCGACGCTCTACGTGTTGATAGAGGCTATTGCCGGAGCTACCAAGCTCCAGCGATGGACAATGCCGGAGCTTCTAAGCCCCGACAACCTCAGGGGACCTTCACTATCGAAGACTTCGGACCTAAATTCTACAAGTTCGGAGCAAATGCGTCTTCAACAAAACTCAATATCCCTTTTGGTACATGTTCACAATCAAATTGTGTACATCTACCAGGGGGCCAAGTGAAGATAAAGATGTTGAAGACAAAAAATGAAATTCGCAAAAATTTGGGGATTTCATTCATCTGGAGACAGGAAATTACATCTGGAGACAAGGGATTACAAAATTGAGGAAGAAGAAGAGAAAATACAAGAGGGAGCTAAGAGAGATGGTCCTAGACCCTATGGAAGAACTCGGCGACCTTCTGGGCGACCTCCGACACGCTGGCTTGGGTAGCTTCGCCTTCTCCTTCGACGGGGCCTTCAAGCACCGGGTCTAGAGGAAATTGAGGGTTCCGGCTGGTGTAGCACGTCAGCACATATTCTGTGACGTTCCTCGCCAGGGATTGCCCCTCAACCTCCAGTTGGTCCGTGATGACGTCGCCCACCTTGGAGAGCTTGCTACCTGCTGCGCTCAACGCCTGCAGTGCAAGGTCCGGCTCCGGCTCCGGATCATCCGGGCGCACGGGGCTGAAACCCATTGGCGTCAGCGCGTTGTTGGCCTTGCCCAGGAACTCCCAAATCTGCAGGCAGTCCGTCGTCCTCAAGCTCTTCACCTCTTCTAGGGATCTCTTGGCCGCCGTCAGTTCAGAATTCTCACGGGCGAGGCGCTCAACTTCTTTGGCGTTTTGCTGAATCTTTGCAGCAACCCGCCTCTCAAGTCTTCCGAGCTCCTCCTCCCGGAGGTGGATCTTGTTCCGACGATCGACCAGGTCCTTCTCCCTAGCCTCCACTTTCTTCTCCCGGGCAACAAGGGCACACTCGTATTCGTAGAGTTCCTGCCCCCGCAGCCAGGTCTTCTCCTCTTCCTCGAGGCAGCACTCTTCAAACTTCTTAGTGCGCTCCTCGAGGCCCTTGTCAGCCAGAGCCACTTTCTCGGGGAGCTCCTCTTCCCTTCTCAGGACGTCATCCCGCAGCTCCAGGAGTTTCTGCTCTTCGTCCTCGAGCCATCTCTCCCTCCCTTCGAGTGCCTCTCGGCGCTTGATGAGTGCGGCGTTGATGGCCTCAAGCTGTTCGTGCCGAGCATTGGCCGCGTCGTTGGCAGCCTTGGCCTGATCGTGGATCTCCCGGGATTGGGCGTCGAGGGCATGAGTCATGCTCTCCCTGTCATCCAGCAGCTTGTCCCAGTACTCCAAGCGGATCTTCTCCCGCTTGATCCATTCCTTGTCGTCCGCTAGCCTCGACTGCGCCAGCTTAGTCTCGAAGTGGAGCCGATTGCGCCACCGCCTAAGGGTTTGGCGCCCCTCTTCAAGAGCTTTGCTGTCGTGGAAGAAGGCCAGTTGGACCTGACGCAGACTGGAGCAGGCGTTGTCGATAGACATCGACAGCGGGATGGGCTCCGGACCTGCTGGGATCTCCTCCGCTGGTTCCAGCGGGTCTTCACATACAAAAATTGGGTTCCACTCCTATATATAGACCAATACTACTCTACCTACAGTTCTTCAGCCATCCATTCATCTCCTGTATCTGTATGCATGTATGGGTGTTTGCCACCTGCAATATCATCCGCCACTATGGACTACACCTGAAAAGGAAAAAAACTTTGTGCCTAGCTTCTCTGCGCATCTTACCTTTCTAGATCGTATATCCAACCGTCTAAATGGGAATAGACCTATTTGGTGAGCATGCTTAGTTGACAACACGTAGCGTGGCGAAATGGTTTCAGAAACTTATCGCCCCGGCGGTTATTATCAGATCTAATGAGAAGAAAAAAACCTGATTTTCTTCAGTCACAATTATATTCCTAGCACACACGGCCTACGAATAAGTTTATTTGTTGGTAATATGCTGCTAATAGTGACTAGTCTAACATATCGGGTACTGCGGGTCCCGTAAGGAAGCAAATCCTTTAGCTGACATGTGGACTAAAGAGGTATGGGACATTTCAGTCTGGTAAACAAACATCCATGATGTCAGTCTCGTCGCTTACCATCTGTTTGAGATGGAACCAAATTCTCCGCGACCTGGCCGCACGGCCGCTCCCATGCGACCACGCACCGATTGATGTCATGTACGACCACGCACGAATCCAAAAGCAACGTTTTCGGCTAGGCTCCGCATCCGTTTCTGCCGCCCGCTCGGCTCTTGATCGCAACCGGCATCCCGACAGCGTGAGCCTGCAGTTCTTCCAGCAAAGGTGGCGTGGCGGTGCTGCTGCTGTACGCACCGAGGGTGTTCAGCCATGTGGGCGAGACGTCTGAGTGCGCCGTGCTTGGTGCCACCATCCTCCTGAGGGCCACCAAGACGATGTCCATCGTCATCCCGCTCTTCCTAGCTGACCGCCCGCACCGCCGCCCGATGCTGCTCGCGAGGGCAGGGGGCAAGGCGATGTTGCTCCTGGTGCTATGCCGCTCAGTGAGCGAAGCGGCCATTGCGTCATCCACCTGGTGGGCTGCGGCGTTCGTGGCGACGTTCTTGGTGGGGTTCATGCTGGTGATCCAGATGTACGAGTTCGAGATCCTGCCGCTGCGGCTGCACGCGCAGAGCACCGACTCGGAGACGACATTGAACCGGGTGATGAGAGCGGTGGTGAGATGATTTTCATCTCCAAGTATCAGGCGGTAGGCATGGCTGGGAGCTTCTACATCTTCGCAGGGTTCACATGGCCGTCACCTCCGAGCGCGTCGTGCTGGAAGAACTGTAGGCTCGCGCCGGTGGGATGCCAGTTGCGATTATGAGCCGAGCGAAAGGAAGCGGAGCCAAGCCAAAAACATCGCTTTTGGATTTGTGCGCGGTCGTACATGGCACCGGTCAGTGTGGGGTCGTAAGGGAGCGGCCGTGCGGCCAGGTCGCAGAGAATTCGGTTCCGTTTGATATAGCACTTCGGGTGGAGTTCATTGAATGCGCTGGTACAAGTTTCGCCATCAAGCCATGGAAGATCCATTCGCGCCCTGTCACCTGGTTCTATCAATCACGTCAAGGTGTACGTCGAGAACCTTTCCATGCACGCATGGTCCAAGAAAAGATGCCTGACAGCTTTTAGGTGACCACCTTGTCTTCGACCGTATGGTGGAACTGTACCGTACGCAAGAAAACAGGGAGATGTTCGCATTTTGGGGTTGGATGGAGAACCCCGGTAACATGCCATGCACCATGATGGTCTCCTTCTCACGATACCGTGCTACTCCAGGGACCTGGCTATAGTGAATTCCCCGCTAGAAGGGGAGTTGGTGGAGGTCATCATCCACTAGCCTGGGTTTATGAGTACTGGACTCCGATGGCTAGTCGCTCCCCCAGCTCTGCTTCAAGTGGCGGCCTGCTCGTCCTCCACCGCGTCCAACTCCGTTGAGCGGCCATATCCTTTCTTCCAACCCTTTCGTTGGCCACGTACTGGGGTTCCCGATGATAGGGCAGTCCCTTGGCCCTATTTCAACGACGGTTGCCATTAGCCTGGATACCGCAGGCACAAGGAGCGACAAGATGATGACACACCGACCGCCGCCCTAGGCATGACAGGCAGATGAACATAATCACGCTCGTGGGTGCTCGACAGATGATCGGCCTTTTAAACTAGATGAAAACCGTGCATTGGCCTAGCCGCACAGCCTAATGTGTTGATTTATAGCAACGAGTACAGATAAGGGGCAGCTGTAGACAGAGGATAAAGATGTGGTGCGGCTGAACATCTCTGTTATGATTCTAATTACAACAAACTAACCTCCTAGGATAGATTACACCGGATAGTATACAAAAGATAAGCTTACAACATAACATCTAAGCTAGTATCTGTCTAGGAGTCCTTCACGAATACGTAGAAGCTTCCTGGCAATTTGATCTTCACGTCTCTTCACGTCATGGTCGTTATTGCATGCGCTGTTGCTTTATCTCTACGCCAGTGCTTCATATTAGAATATGAATGATACTGGGAAAGCTTGAACCCTTTGCCTCGGGCCGCACCTCTATTTATATGTGTAGTTTGAATCATACAGGGTATGTTTGGATATGTTTACAAAACAACCTCTCAACAGAATAGGAAACAAACTATTCTAAAAGATACACCGTGATTTCTTTCCTTATCTCTAACAACCCCCCTTAATCACAACTTGATCATGTTGAGATTACGCTTAAACTCTTCTAAGTTTCTTATTGGCAACGCTTTGGTGAACAAGTCGGCTATCTAGTCCCCTGAATGAATGAATTGTATTTGCAGCTATCTCTTGGCCACCCTCTCTCTAACAAAGGGATAATCAATTTTGATGGGTTTTGTTCTTGTATGAAACATGGGGTTTGCTGACAAAAAGGTTGCTCCAAGGTTGTCGCACCACAACTGAGGGACTTGTTCTTCTCTGATTCCCAACTCGCCGAGCAATGACTGGGTCCATATGATCTCTGCTGTCGCATTGGCAAGGGCCTTGTACTCTGCTTTGGTGCCTGATCTGGAGACTGTTGGCTGTTTCTTCACACACCAAGACACTATGTTTGACCCAAGAAAGATTGTGAAGCCCCCGGTGGACCTCCTGTCGTCTAGGCACCCTGCCCAGTCGGCATTTGAATACGCACTAACTTGCATCATTGATGATCTTGTGAAGCACAAACCAGCAGTTAAAAGTATTTTGTATATAACGCAAAATACGTTTTACCGCTGTCCACTGCGTCGATGTAGGTGCATGCAATTACTGACAAACTTTGTTCACTGAAAAACAAATATCCGGTCTAGTGAGAGTTAGGTATTGCAAGGCTCCGACAATACTCATGAACTTGGTACTGTCTTCTCAATATAGAGGAATCCCTTCATGTGCTGACAATTTTTCCATGCTTGAAACACTACAAAACAATTAAAAGGGTGTCGGCCATATAGGCGTCGGTTGACAACTGCAGCCGATGCCCATAAATTATAAACATCAGTGCACCGGGGACTTTAACCGTCGTCCTTTATTCGACATTTTTAACGTTTTTGACCGTTGGTCCGAACGGCTTTACGTTGTATGTACGTCGGTTTGCCAACCCCGACGTCTTAACTAATTTAAGACTGTCGGTATCCTGCGTACCGGATACCCCTTAGAACTACAAAGAGTTCAAAGGAACTCCACCTATCTACGTTGAAGACCCCCGAAGGCTCCACGTGTCACTCGGAACAGGACCTTCCACCCTCGTATGGTTAGTTCCAATGCCGCCACGTGTATCATAAAACCGGAGCTACATTCCATACATGGGAAAGCTCCGGACTAGATACCTGTGTGGCACCCCCGGACCTAACCCCCGAGAGAGGGAAGCTTCGGTACCGACACGTGTACAACAGCACCGGACAAACTCGTCCAAGACGGTAAGCTCCGGAGCTACCACGCATCCAACAGCTGGACCTTCAACCTCAACAGGCAGATTGATGGACCTCCAACGGCTCGAACCTTCAAGGAACATTATAGACTTCAAGACTTGATTACGTGTCATTAATGCTATCTTAATGACACACGATCGGATGACCCTTAATACCAGTAACGCCACCATTAAAGGGCGTTATCACGCTATTAAGGGGAATTAAGAACATTAACTATGTATTAGGCATCAAAAACCGCCAGCCTTGTACTATAAAAGGACTGGCCGAGCGATACACAGGGGGGGATCAGAGACTTTTTTGGCATCTCTCTCACACTAGCGCTCAGACGCTCAATACAACAACAACACATACCCGTGGAGTAGGGTATTACGCTCAGGCGGCCCAAACCACGTAAATCCTCGTGCTAAATTGCCATCTTGCTCTGAATCACTGCGCGCCCACAACCGAACTAAGAAACTCCACGGTCTACTAACAGTTGTGCTGGGAGAATTGCCGGAATAAGGCTCCAACAGTTGGCACGCGAGGAAGGGGGTGCCCGAGATTCAAGGATGGTGAATTCCACTGCTGGATCATCCAATGGTAACCATATTGTGCAACCTGCTGGAGGCAATCCCTCCAACATGCAGTAGCCAGCAGGTGTTGTAGCTCCAGCAGGAATCATGCCACCGCCGCCACCATCTGCTCCGACGAATCAAGCTGGACATCGAGATGGGGCGTCCGCATCGATCACTACATCGGCGAACAACAACCCCGAACACGCGCTTAATGCTGCGCGTGCTCTTCTCCAACATCCACCACCTCCAGGAGCACCCCAGGGTGCGATGGAGCAGTGGAGAGCTGATGTGGAACATCCGGTTGCAGCAGCAGCCGATAGCATCAGCAATCAAGGTCCTCCCCCCTCGAGGCAGGCCCCTTCACAACATTGGACCTTGTCGGGTAGACTTGGTCCGCACGCTTCACAGCACAGTAGGCGTGCTGCATCTCAACAAGTGACATCGCTGCCTTCTGGGGCACGATGTACTCACACGGTAACCAGGATTTCGACTCACAACCTCCGGGCGGAGCCCGATCGTCATTACCGGCAACAAGACGGCCGCGTCCACATCGAGCGTGCTCGAGAGAGGCAAGAGGCTCGGGATAGTCCTGCGCATGAGGCAGTAGGAGGAGGCTGTTCTGCCTTGGCCATGCACCTACGCATGGTTAGATGGCCGCAGAAGTTCTGGCCTCACTTGCCGAAGAAATTTGACAGGACTGTCAACCCCGCCGAATTTCTTCAAATCTACTCCACCGCTATCCTTGCGGCTGGAGGCAATGAGACCGTGATGGCCAGTTATTTTCCTGCGGCTTTGACTGGGACTGCCAGGTCTTGGTTCATGAGCCTTCCGTCTGACTTCATTAACAGTTGGGAAGAATTGTGCCAACAGTTCACCACCAATTTTGAAAGCTCATACACCCGACCAGGCACGTAACTGGATCTTTTTGCTGTCAAGCAAAAAGGGGGAAAGTCCTTGCGATCTTTCATCCATAGGTTCTCCCAGGTACGAAATACCATTCCTTCTATCTCAAGCGCTTCTGTTATTGTAGCATTCAGGCAGGTCATTCGATATAAGAAAATGCTGGAGAAGCTGGCGACCAAGGAAGTCACCATCGTCACGGAACTCTTTAGCTTGGCAGATAAGTGTGCCAAGGTTGCTGAGGGCCGTGAAATGCACTCCCAACCACCTCTGGAGGCCAACAAAAAACCCTCCAAGGGTGAAGCCATCACCTCTGGGAGTGGCAAGAAGAAGAAAAAGTCCAACGACAAGAAGAAGCCATCGGCCGGCACACCTACCACTACAGCTGCTGCAGCTCCGGGTGGCCGAGGGCCACGCCCCGAGAAATGACCTCGGCCGTCATCTGAAGATGGTGGCAGCTCCAAGATGTGGTGTCCCATACACAAGACGGACAGGCACAACTTGGAAAACTGTCGAGAGATCTAGAAACTCGCCGAGCGCTACAATAAGCGTCGGGAAGAAGCTCCTTTCTATCAAAGGGAAGGAAAACAAAAAGTCGAGGAAGCTCCGACTGAAGAGGAGTTAGGCTTTCAGGACCCTAAAAAGGTCTTGAAGGCTGTTTACACCTCCGTTGACGACGACTCCGACATCTCTGACAACGAGCGCCGAAAGACCATGAAAACCATCTTTGGTGGTTCGTGGGACATTACTTCCCGCCGCGTCCTCAAGACAATGCGGCGGGACATGGCCTCTGTAGCTCCCACCGCCAGGGCAGAGCCTCATCGAAAGTGGATGGATACTGCCATCACCTTCGATGCTTCGGACTGCCCTCGGAACATGATCGGAGCTGGTCAACTTCCACTAATGGTATCTCCGACCATCAATAACATCCAGCTCCACCACGTAATGGTGGACGGAGGTTCAGGGCTGAACCTCATAAGCTTCAAAGCCTTCGTCAAGCTTCAGCTCTGACCTTCGGATCTTCGCCCCTCCCGACCTTTCTTCGAAGTAGGTCCGGGGACCATAACTCCACTCGGTGCCATTACTCTCCTGGTGACCTCTGGAACTCGGGAGAAATACAAGATTGAGAAGTTGTTCCTCGACGTGGCGCAGATCAACCTGCCATTCAACACCATCTTGGGTAGTCCAGCTTTGTACAAATTCATGGTCGTTGCTCATTATGGCTACTTGGTGTTGAAGATGCCAAAACCTTCAGGCATTCTCCGGATCCGCGAATATCACACTACCAGAGTTACTGCTCTAGAAGAACTCCATGCGCTTGCTACAACGCGGGAGGAAGAATCCGGAAAGGAGCAAGCTCCGAAGCCCCCAAGCATTCGTCATCGAGGCTCAACTTCCGTACCCCGTGTGCAACCACGCGACGACCCCGACATTCCCGTCAAAGTCGTCCAAATTGGTTCCGACGTTGCTCAGACCACCTGTATATCGAGAGGTCTGAACGACAAATAGGAACTCGCGCTCATCACTTTCCTCTGGGCTAATGTCGACGTGTTTGCCTGGCAACCGTCACAAATGCCTATGATCCCTAGAGAGGTGATCGAGCACAATCTGAAGCCTCGAAAGAAATCAATAGAGCGACGGAACTTCATACATCAAGAAGTGAAGAAGTTGCTCGAAGATGGATTCATTCGGTAAGTCTTCCATCCAAAATGGTTGGCTAACCCAGTCGTGGTACCCAAGGCCGGCGGGAAGCTTCGGATGTGTATTGACTACACAACACTGAATAAGGCATGCCCAAAGGATCCATTTCCACTACCTAGAATAGATCAGATAGTGGATTCCATCTCCGGGTGTGAACTACTGTGCTTCCTAGACACATATTCTGGGTATCATCAAATTAGAATGTCTAGGGAAGATGAACAGCATACTGCCTTCATCACAGTAGATGGATTGTACTGTTACATTGCCATGCCATTCGGTCTCAAAAAAGCTGCTTCAACATTTGTGCAAGCTATGTACAAAACTTTTGGAGAGCTCATTAGAGACGTAGTGGAAGTGTACGTCGATGACATCGTCGTTAAGATCAAGAACAAGGAGTCATTTCTTGACACCTTGCAAGCTGTCTTCGACAAGTTGCGAATCACACGCACAAAGCTGAACCCAGACAAGTGTGTCTTTGGGGTTAGCTCCGGAAAGCTTCTTGGATTCTTGGTGAACCACCGAGGAATAGAAGCAAACCCAGCAAAAATTAAAGCTATTGAAGACATGCGGCCACCAGCTCGCATCAAGGATGTCCAGAAGTTAACTGGGTGTCTAGCTGCCCTCACCCGGTTCATCTAAAGACTGGCGGAATGGGAACTACCCTTCTTCAAATTATTGAGGAAGTCCAGACCATTCCAATGGTCTCAAGAAGCAGAAAAGGCATTCCAAGGGCTGAAGCAACTCCTCACCACTCTACCAACTTTGGTAGCTCCGAACCCTGGTGAGCCACTTCTGCTTTACATTTCAGCAACGGACTAAGTTGTCAGCATGGTCCTGGTTGCGGAAATACCAGAACCATCCGCAGTTCAGGAATCCAGACCCCTCCGGGAAAGTCTGGAGCTACATGAAAGCGAGTCTGGGTCCCATCCCCCAGACCTGGATCCTCGAGGGGAGACGCCAGAGGATCAACCTCCTTCAAATGAAGGAGTTACTGTTGCTGAACAAGAAGATCCGGACCCTTCCGAGAAGGTCCGGGTCACTTCAGAAGAAGCTCGGGGTTCCCCTAGCAAGAACCTGGAGGTCCCCGAAGAACGTACGGACCCCTCTGGGAGGGTCTGAGTTGATGAAGAGGAAGCTCTGCCCCCCCCCCCCCCCCCGAGAGGGTCCGGACAGTCCAGTGCCCAGTGTACTTCATCAGAGAGGTACTCCATGACGATAAGACTCTGTACCTAGAGGTGTATAAGTTGCTCTATGCAGTTTTTATCGCCTCTAGGAAGCTTCGTCACTACTTCCAAGCTCACAATATTTCAGTGGTAACCCCTTATCCACTACGTGCAATCTTGCATAACTCCAACTCTACTGGGAACATTGCAAAGTCGGCAGCGGAATTGGCCAAGTTCGATCTTGAATTCGTCCCAAGACAAGCAATCAAGAGTCAAGCATTGGCAGACTTTATGGCGGAATGGACCCCCTCTCTATCAAATCCTGTGGGCCCCAGTGAGCAGAAGCTAGAACCTAAGGCTCTGGTCTTCACTGAGCCTCATTGGATTCTTTACTTCGACGGCTCCGTGCAGAAGCAGGGGCTGGAGCTGGAATCCTTCTTCTCGCTCTGACCAGGGAGAAGGTCAAATACATGGTTCACCTTGACTTCAATGTTACCAACAACATGGCGGAGTATGAAGCAATAATCTATGGGCTCAAGGTGGCACTATCATATGGTTTCAAGCAGCTGTTGGTAAAGGGTGATTCGCAACTAGTTATAAAATAAGTCAAAGGTGAATGCTGCTGCAACAACCCTCAACTAGCTGCATATCTACTTGAAGTCCAGAAACTTCAGAAGGATTTCAAAGTCCTGGATCTTTTCCATGTCCAGCGTCTCAACAGTGTTGAAGCTTTCGAACTCTCTACGAAAGCTTCAACCGGAGCTCCAGTTCCCGACGGAACCTTCGTCCTGAGATTGTCAAGACCAACAGCCCAGACTGCCGAACTGAGTGAAGGGGGTGAGACCAGCACCTCGAAGTTGGCGGTCTCGATGGCCCTATTACCATGGTCCATCAAGGGTTGTAGGTGCTGCATGAAGCTCCGAGCAACCCAGCACGCAAGACTCAGAAGCTCAAGTTAGCTTCGATTCATGGATCTCGGAGATCCGAAGCTACATGAAAGACAATATCCTTCCTGAAGACAGTATATCCGCTGACCGGATTGTCAGATTGGCTAAAAGATACATGTTGGTAGAAGGGGATCTCTACCGATGCGGTGCCAACAGCATCCTAATGCGGTGCATTGCAAGGGAAGAAGGCCACAATCTCCTCGCGGAAATCCAAGGAGGCGAGTGTGGAAACACACATCTTCTCGCACGCTAGTCGGTAAAGCCTTTTGGCATGGCTTTTACTGGCCTACAGCACTCCAGGATGCAACCGAGCTAGTGAAAAAATGTGAACCATGTCAGTTCCATGCGAAGCAAATTCATGCACCATATCAACCACTACAAATGATTCCTCCGACATGGCCATTCGCCGTGTGGGGTATGTATATTTTGGGACCTTTGCCAAAAGCCATCGGAGGTTACAAGTTCCTGTATGTCGCCATCGACAAGCTCACTAAGTGGCCGGAAGCAACTCCAGTTGTGACAATAAACAAGCAATCAACTATCAACTTCTTGTAGTCCATAGTATGCAGATTTGGAGTCCCAAACAAGATCATAACTGACAATGGGACCCAATTCACAAGCTCTGCATTCCAAGGATATTGCGAAGACCTCGGCATTCAAGTCGGCTACGCTTCCGTAGCTCACCCGGCAAGCAATGGCCAAACTGAGAGAGCAAATGCAAAATTCCTAAAAGGACTCAAGACACATACATATGAGCGCCTGAAAAAACATGGATCCAACTGGATTGAAGAGCTTCCGCCCCACCTTGTGGGCAAACAAGACAACTCCAAACCGGTCAACTGGAGAAACACCCTTCTTCCTGGTGTACGAAGCTTAAGCAGTCCTTCCTCCGGAAAACACCTTGGGGTCACTCCGGGTCCAGACCTTCGATGAAGCCACGCAGGACCAGCTCCGGCATGAAGACTTTGACCTCGTTGAAGAGGGAAGGTGTGGAGCAGCTGTTCGAAATGCACGATACCGCCAAGCGCTCTGGCGCTATCACCAAAGGCATGTGCATAACCGACAGCTCGAGGAAGGCGATCTGGTGCTACGGGGAATACAAACTCGAGAAGGGTTAAACAAACTTTCCCCCAGCTGGGAAGGACCCTTCCGAGTGATCAAAGTATCCCGTCCCGGATGCGTTCTCTTCTCAACCGAGGATGGGACACCGCTCCCTAATCCTTGTAATATTAAGCACCACCGTAAGTTCTACACTTAATATCATGGAGGTGAGTCTATAATTACATATGATGTATGTTATAGCGTCATTGTACACAATCGGGTAGCTCCTCCGAGAGGTCAGCAGGACCTTTTCTAGAAGGTCCGCAAAGTTCAAGCAACACTTGACACAGTCTCAAAACTAAAAGTGTAGCTAGCTACCCTGGGTCGAACAAGAAATGCAACACACTTAGCCTGGTTCCGTACCCTAAGAGTGTAATTGTCTCCCCTGTACCCCGGACCTATAATGAAAGACATCATTATGTGAAAACAAACTCCACGTGCATTTATTTTGTATAGGCTCATTATTTTTTATTTTTCTCTTTCTTGTCTATAACAATGTTGTGCAATTCTCAAGAAATTTTATCTTGAATAATTCATATGTAATTCAAGTTCCATTGTTAATTCTTTTGGGTCTTAACATTGTTGAATGGCCTACTCACCTGAACGCCAAGACAATCTAGGTCCGGAGTGCGCTATCGACTTAGCCTTGTCCTGCACCCTAAGTACGCCACTCTACCTACACCCCGGTAGGCCTGAGTAAGGTGAGTCCAGAAAACGATCGAACCTGGAGAAAATAAACAAATGCACTTGATTGTATAAAGAATTGCTGTCGACCTAAAAAATTTTTCGGGAATAGTAAGCCGCGAATGGTGGATGATGTCGGAGCTATCAAAGCCTCGACATCCCTTGAGGTGGCCTGTTGTCAATGTTTTAAACATTGACAGTAGGCGCTGCCGGAGCTACCAAGTTCCGACAAACCTAGGGGGCCAAACGTCAATTTGAAGAAAAGATGGTAGAATGACACCCCAATAGGGTCTGCTGTCGACGCTCTACGTGTTGACAGTGGTCGCTGCTGGAGCTACTAAACTCTGACACCCCAGAGGGCCAACTATCAATGCTCTACGTGTTGACAATTGTCACTGCCGGAGGTACTAAGCTCCGACAACCTCAGGGGCCCCTGCTGTCAACGACTTTGGACCTATACTCTACAACTTTGAAGTACTCAAGTCTTCAACAAAATGATGCATCCTTTTGGTACATGTTCGCAATCAAATTGTGTACATCTACCAGGGGGCCAAGTGAGACAAAGGTTGAAGACAAAAAATGAAATTCATAATTTTTTTGGATTTCATTCATCTGAAGACAAGAGATTACAAAATTAAGGAAAAGAAGAGAAGATACAAATGGGAGCTACAAGGAGAAAGTCCTAAATTCTACAGAAGAACGAGGAGACCTTTTGGGAAACCTCTGACATGCTGGTCTTGGCGGCATCTCCCTCTCCGTCGATGGGACCCTCAAGCACCGGATCTAGCGGGAAATGAGGATCTCGGCTTGTGTAGAACATCAGCATGTATTATGCGACGTTCTGCGCAAGGGATTTTCCTTCAGTTTTCAACTGATCCGCGATGATATCGCCCATCTTGTTGAGTTTGTTGCCAGCCGAGTTCAACGCCTTCAACGCATGGTCCAACTCCGGCTTTGGATCGTTTGGACGCACAGGACTAAAGCCCAGCGGCGCCAGCGTGTCATTGGCTTTGCCCAAGAAGTCCCATACTTGTTGGGACTCCGCAGCCCTTGAGCCTCAAATTTCTTCCATGGATCACTTGGCCGCCACAAGCTCCGAACCCTCCCGGGCAAGGCACTCGACCTCCTTGGCGTGCTGCTGAATCCTCTCAGCAACTTGCTTTTCAAGATTGGAAAGCTCCTCCTCTCGGACGTGGATCCGGTTCTGGCGGTCAACCATGTCTTTTTCCCGGCCTCGCACCTTCTTCTCCCTGGCAGCGACTTTGGCCTCCCTTTTAGTAAGGTCCTGTCCCCACTGCCAGGCCTTCTCCTCCTCGCTCTTGCAGGGCTCCTCCAGCTTTTGGGTGCGCTCCGCAAGGCTCTTTTCACCCAGAGCCAGCCTTTGGGCGAGCTCCTCCTCCCTCTTCATGAGGTCATCCCTTAGCTCCAGGAGTTTTTGCTCTTCATCTTCGAGCTTTTTCTCTCACTCCTCAAGAGCCTCCTGACGCTTGACAAGGCTTTCGTGGATGGTACTGAGCTTCTCCTGGCAATCATTCGCTGCTTCATTAGCAGCCACGGCTTTTTCGTGTATAGCCCGGGACTAATTGTCGAGGGATCGCACCATGCTTTCCCTCTCATACAGCAGCTGGCCCCAGTATTCCATCTAGGCCTTCTCCCTCTTGACCCACTCCTTGTCATCGGCCAACCTTGTTTGCGCCAGCTTGGTCTCGAATTAGAGCTGGTTGCGCCACCTCCTAAGGGTTTGGCGCTCCTCCTCGAGGGCCTTGCTGTCGTGATAAAAGGCCAGCTGGACCTGACAAAGGCTGGAGCAGACATTGTCGATGGATAACGATAGGGGATCGGCTCCGGACCTGCCGGGGTCCTCTCCGCTGATTCCAGCGGGTTCTCCATAACAAAAATCGGGTCCCACTCTACAATAGTGGTCCCCTGAGCTTCCACGGCACTAGGGACGCCCTCCGGGATAGCCTCGGTCGCCGTCTAGGAAGGTCCTGCAACGGAAGCTTCTACCTCCGGGGTAAACTCCGAAGGTCCCGCTGCCAGGTCATCATCAACTGGTCCCTCAGGCAAGGGACCGGCTGCTTCGTCTTGGCATCCTGGCTCAGGGAGGGGTACCTCCAGAACTATCACCTCCGGGGCCGGCATAGAAGACTCGGCTAGAGCTGAGGCCACCCCCGACTCTGACGTTGGTGCCTCCTCCACTGCCGGTTCAGGCGTCGGTGCTTCAACCTCCTCTGGTTCGAGTGCCGGCACCTCCACGACAACCAGCTTAGGCGCCGAAACTTCATCAACCACTGCCTCCGCCACCAGGGCTTCAATAACATCTGGCCCTAAGGCCAGAACTGCAGCTACCTCTGGCTCTGAGTCCGGAGCATCCATCATCACAGCATCCAAGACCGGAGCTTCAGCCTCTGGAGCTTGTGTCACTGGCACATCTTCATTCCCGTGGTCTGGAGCTACCACGGGATCTTCAGGAGATGAGTCGAGGTCCAAAACCAAGACAGCTGGCGCCGAAGCTACCGCGACCTCAGCCACCACCTGGGGCGTTGTTGGAATTGGAGCTGGAGCCTCCGCCTGCACAGCATCACTTGCTGTCACAGGAACCGGAGCTTTAGCCCCTTTTTTGGATGCTCTGTGGATGAAGGATAAAGAAACTCAAAATAAGATTACAACAAAAATGACAAACTGAGGTAAAAAAATCAAATTTACCTTGCAAGGCTTCTGCTCCATCTAGCGTGTAACCTCTTCACCGGATGCTCAGAGCCCGACCCAGTCGCAACTGGTGAAGTAACTCCGGAAGGCCCTATGGAGCTTGCTGCTGCTGTCAGTGACGTCTCAGTTGGGGCCCCCTCGACCGAGAAGGACCCTCGGACCTAGAGCCCTTAGCTGGCACTGGTGCCGGAGTCACACAGCCGGAGCTGGTGTCCCAGGAAGACGCCGATGCTGGAGTTGGTGTCACCGTTGAAGACCTCCCCTGCCGGGTAGAAGGAGCTGTTGTGGAAGGAGCAGGTCTGATGGGCCTCCCGTCAGAGTGCTTCAACTTCCTCTTTCGGCTGGAGGGCTCAGCCAACTCTTTGCCATTGCCAATGACTTCAGCTCTCTGTCTTGGGGTGGAAGCAGGGCCACCCTCAGAAGCTCCGGGGATCACCAATCTGGTGGTCGAACGCCTATCTACCTCACCAAGGTCGTCAAGCACCGGCATCATCCTCTGGAGCTCCCTACTAAACTCCGCCTCCATGTTCAAAGGGAGGAAAGCCACCGGCAGAGTTAAGTCGTCGCCCTGGACGCCAATGCCATGCTAGAACTTCATAAGATGAAGCTCCAATGCAGCACCTTCCAAATCGGACTTCAGGCCGGTTTCAATCCGGTCATCTTCCATCACACTGTTGAGGGCCCAGGCGAGCTTCTCCCTCTTCTTCAGCGGAGCCCACCTGTTGACCAGGAAGTTGCAGAAGACCATCTGGGGGGTCACCCCTCCTCCCACACATTGGCGGATCCTGGTCAAGGCAGGGTTGAAGGCCTCTTACAACACCGGAATCTCACTCATTGCGTCCGTGTCAACATTGGGAAGACCCTCAGACAGCTCCAGCTTCTCGTGCTCCTCTACTGTGACGATAATCCAATCCTTGTTCCAGTCATCCCACTTGCCAGAAAGAAACGACCTCAAGTACTTGTGGGGGCATTTCTTGCACTTCACAAAATAGTGGAAGCCAAGATACTCATTACTCTTGCCGGTGGTGTGGATGGTGAAGAAGGTACGGAAAAGCTCGACGCAGGGGGGGAACACCCACCCACATCTCGCAGAAGTGGACAAATGTTGACACAAGAAGAATAGAGTGAGGACCAAGGTGGTACAACTGAAGACCATAGAAGTCTAACAACATCAAGAGGAAGGTTGAGAAAGGTGGGATTAGCCCCACCATGGCGTACGCAGAGAAGTACACCATGTCGCCGGCGCGCTTCTTCTTGAACGGGTGCTTTCTAGCGCGGACAAGATGGTTGAAGGAGTCGCTGGACCACCCCATGTTGGTTCGAACCTTCTTCAAATCGTCATCGGTCATGAGACGGCTCTTGCGGAGACCCAACTCTATCACAGCACTGCAGGGCGAGAGAGAAAAAGCAAGCCAAAATTTGGAGGATTCGAGCGCAAGTTCAAATGAAGGTGTAAGGAATCCCCAAACCGTGTGCGCTTTCCTTATTAAGTAAGCCCCCGCAGCGCTTGGATGGAAATCGCAGAAGGGCCAAGGATATAGTTCAAAAATTTCACCCTGCGAATGACAAAGGGGCCCGGGGCCACCAAGGCGATCAAGCTAAGGTCCTTACCCCAGGCGAACAGTTGTCATGATGAGAGGCGGGAAACCCAAGGCAGCAGCCTGACAGGGCGCACAGAACTGATACGATTTTCGTATTAGAAACCGATGACCTTCAATTGCGTGATATCCGCACGCGTAGATCTCACCTGCCACGTCCAGAAGATGCCATGCGGCGATGGTTTAACTGCGAACCACCACCTCAATGGCACATCCAAAAACCCTTGAGGACACGACGCAGAAATCGAAAGATGGACCCACCTCCGGTAGAATGACTTAACCCAAAAAGTCTCTCCCAGAGGTGGGCCCAGGGGGCCACTGTCGGTACCATGCGTACCGGATACCCCTTGGAACTGCAAAGAGTTCAAAGAAACTCCACCTATCTGCGTTGAAGACCCCCAAAGGCTCCACGTGTCACTCGGAATTGGACCTGCCTCCCTCGTATGCTTAGTTCCAATGCCACCACGTGTATCATAAAACCGGAGCTACATTCCATACATGGGAAAGCTCCGGACTAGATACCTGTGTGGCACCCCCGGACCTAACCCCCGGCAGAGGGAAGCTCCGGTACCGACACGTGTACAATAGCACCGGACCTACTCGTCCAAGACGGTAAGCTCTGGAGCTGCCACGCGTCCAACCGCCAGACCTTCAACCTCAACGGGCAGATTGATGGACCTCCAACGGCTCGAACCTTCAAGGAACATTAAAGACTTCAAGACCAGATTACGTGTCATTAATGCTATCTTAATGACACACGATCAGATAACCCTTAATACCAGTAATGCCACCATTAAAGGGCGTTATCACGCTATTAAGGGGAATTAAGCACATTAATTGTGTATTAGGCATAAATAACCGACAGGGCCACATGTCGGGACAGGCTAATGATGTAACGGCTAGCCCTTGTACTATAAAAGGACCGGCCGAGCGATACACAGGGGGGATCAGAGTCTTTTTTGGCCTCTCTCTCACACTAGCGCTCAGATGCTCAATACAACAACAACAACACACCCGTGGAGTAGGGTATTACGCTCAGGTGGCCCGAACCACGTAAATCCTCGTGCTAAATCGCCATCTTGCTCTGAATCTCTGCGCGCCCACAACCGAACTAAGAAACTCCACTGTCTACTAATAGTAGTGCCGGGAGAATTGCCGGAATCATACTCCGACAAAGACTATCAGCCACGCCCCGATATCCTTTACGAAATAAGACCATCGGCGGAAGCTAGACCCAACGCCTTTAAAGCAATAAACCTGTTGGGTAGGATGTTGAAACCGATGCATTTAAGTCCCACACCTCTACAACTAGAAGACCAGTCACATCAATCTCTCTACTTCGATCTCACTTGCACCACACAAGAAAACAAAGAAAAAAAATGTAAACAGGTGCAAATCTAGAGAGAAATTTTGCAAGCTCCACACATCAATCTAACAAAAACTGTCTTAGCAATCTGTATACAGTGGCAGCAGTCACAGAAACGTGTACAATGACATTATACAATAGCATGTCACAGAATACTTTCTTAACAATTTATATCTCACACACAATCTCAAAAAAGATCTATACTAAAATCGAAGATCTGTACTCAAAAGCAAGACGAAGATCTATACTCGGCGGCGTCACTCAGCACGAATCCAGCACAATCTCACGAACAAGCAGAAGTCGAATCCAGCATGAATCACAGCCTCGCCACCGAAACCGTTTCCCAAATCACATGTACAGCCGTTGCTAGACAAATCAGAAGCAACATCAAATTCATTGACCAAATCGATGAGCGATTCTAGATTTCTTACCAGCCGATAGACCACTAGAAATAGGATAGTACAGAAATAGTGGATCAGCAGGCGGACATCTCATCGCGGCGGGATCCCATGGGCTACGTCTGCGGTGCTCTTCACGATGGGGGAGGGGAGGAGAGGGGGCGGCTGGGGCAGCAGCTCATCGCGACGGGGAGAAAGGGCGGGTCGCGCTGGTGCCGCGTACATCGCTGAAGATGGTGCTCGCGTTGCCTCACTGGAGAGGTTGTTTGTGGGGACCGAGGTCCGCACATCCGAGGATCTCATTGGGTGGTACCGTGCGATGCGGCACCTAACAGCACACACGAAAAAGATACCAAAATATACAAAGTTTTCATTTCATAAATATATTCAGAGTTACAAAACAGTGTACATCAGTAGTACACACGCAGCGGAACTACATACTCATATTCTCACCTATCTAAGCATAAGAGAAGACGTCCATGCCCTAGGACGCTTCTCACTAGCATTATGACGATCGTTTAGCAGCGGCGTGGTTCACATGAGATTTATCTTGACACCTCGAGTCTCATGTACAACCTGAACAACATAAATAAAACTAATACCTGCAAAAGTCGTTAAAGCACAAACGTGAGCATAAGGCTCAGCAAGACTAACCTGTCTCACTAGACATATGCAGGGGTAATTACTAAGCATGGGTAAGGAATAGCATAAAGGACTCGCCTACATGTGGATCCTTATATTCATGTGTAAGACCTATGTGTGCTGAATACATTGGCTTGTAGTGAATACACTTGGCTTTGATGATAAAAGTTTTGAATATTACCAAAACACCTTTTTATCAAGGTCCGACTCTAGCTCTGAGCTACAGCAAGGTCCGACGGTAGGTCCGGCTTGGTTTGGGTAGCTCCGGTTATGTTCGATGCTAGGTCCGACTAGCTTTGGTCAGCTCCGGTGAAGTTTTGTCTTTGGCTCCGACATGTCTTTGATAGCTCTGACGTGTCTTTGCTAAGCTCCGAGTTGATTTTTCTAGCTCCGGTTTTTGGGTTTACTAGTTCCGACTAGTTCTGGTTAGCTCCGGCGCTAGGTCCTGCTAGTTTTGTAAGCTCCGGCGGGAGCTTGGTTGTACTAGTTTTGGTAAGCTCCGGTGCTAGGATTTACTAGTTTTGGTAAGCTCCGGCAGGTGCTTCATTGTACTAGTAAGCTCCGGGTCAAGCTCTGGCTTGCTGTGGGATGGTCCGGAACTTGACCGCAATACTTCTAC
Organism: Tuctoria greenei; assembly: GCA_036927565.1. NCBI lineage: Eukaryota > Viridiplantae > Streptophyta > Magnoliopsida > Poales > Poaceae > Tuctoria > Tuctoria greenei. The sequence continues at coordinate 21,805,613 of JAYESD010000011.1, read as the reverse complement.
TTTTCATTCGCAAAGTTTTGAACTTGCTTTATATTCTTGGAAAGATTGCTTAGTATTCATTTGCTAAGTTTTTGGTGTGTTTTGGTTGATATGGATGATTTCGCTTTGGTATGCTTCGCAACATGCTTATGTGAGGTGCTCACGTAAGGTGTTGTGTTCGAAACTAACTTGAGTCAAGTCGAGGACTTGGGCTCGTATGGATTGGTTGTTTATTCATGTGCAGGTGTTGCTTGAGTTCAAGACATGGCTGGTGACGGGATCCATTGGACTAGTCTCAGGGAGGAGATGAGGTTCCAACAACCAAATTCAGGAGGAATTGTGGTTGAGCTGATCAGGAGGTTGCGCAGCATGATTGAATCAAGAACAATGCATATGAAGGTATCGTGGACGTCATTGGAAGATGTTTGCACGTGTGCAAGGAGTGCATGGACGTGGCTGTATGGTTCCGAGGCATGATGAAGAGATGTGGATGTAAAGAATTGGTCGGAAAGGTCCAACCGACTAGGTTATGGACTCAGGTTGCGGCTGAGTCGGGTTTGACTCAAATATGGAAAGATTTGAGTTGGTTATGATAGGATTTTGTGTGGGTCACGAATTTGAGTTGTTTAGGAATGTTGGGTACGTTCCTAAGGTGTTTGGAAGTTTTAAGATTGCTTCTATCTGCGTATAGAAGAATCTTGAGCAGTTATGGGAAGTTACGATTCATGATCTGAGTAGGATTGGAGTCCTAGTTGATATTGGGTTAGCCTAAGGGCTGGTTATATAAGCAATGGAGCCCATAGCTCGTGGTGTATGACTTTGGGGCTGTTCCTCTTGTGTTCTATTGAATAAAATTCTTAGTTTGAAGGAACTTTTGTGCCTTGTTCGTCCGACTTGTTCCAGACAAGTTTTACTCGTCGAGTTTCTGGACAGCACTATCTTTCGTCGGTGGTTTTATCATAACTCGAGTTTTACTGATGCAATTGACGTGATTCTTTTTGGGTTGTCTTCAAAACTTGATTTTCCATCATCTGTCAAAATTTCACGGTCATTGGATTTGTGGTCTATGATCTACACGAGTTTCTTTGCAGCGTTCCAGAACTGTTTTTTTTCTCGGGTAGGGCAGATTGACCATTGTTTCATCTTTCGATCATAACTTGTGTTTTTATCGACTGAGTTGAGTGATTCTTTTTTTGTTGTTTTTGTGACTTGATTCTCCCTGATATCTATCACTTTTGTCACGATGAAACACGTTTAGATTAGTCTCACACACGATTTCTTCAACGGATCGTTTTTCTGCCGAAAGGGTTTGGGGTTTAATTGTTTCCGCTGCGTAAGATTTTTAAATCTACCATTCACCCCCCCTCTGGTAGATTTTCACGTGCTCTTCGATATTACAATTGGTATCAGAGCCACGGTGCTCTAATCTTTGTGATTTGCGCGTGTTTTTGACTAATCATCATGGAGAAGTACTCTGCCAAACCTTGTGTGTTCGCTGGTATAGATTTTCAGGTTTGGAAGGCACGCATGGAGGCTTTCATGCAGGCACAAGGCTTTGCAATATGGGAGAAGGTATACAAGCCTTACGAAGTGCCATCAAATGATCAAGTAACAGCTACAAATCTGAGAGATATCGACAACAACAACAAGGCTCAGAACTTGATCATACAAGGATTAACACAAAGCGACTTCGATCGTGTTGCACACCTCCGATCTGCATACGATGTGTGGAAAGCACTTTGTGAATACCACGAAGGATCCAACACGATAAAAGAGGTAAGGCAAGACATGTTCAAGAAAGAATACATGTGCTTCGAGATGCAACCTGGTGAGTCCATTGATGACCTTTTTGCTCGCTTTAATAAGATTCTCAGCAACTTGCGTAGTGTCAATGTTAATTTTTCAGATGCTGAAAATGCTAGGCAATTACTAAGTGCGTTAGATATGTCAATTTGGGAGATGAAAGTCACATCTATTCGTGAATATACTGTCATGAGTACACTTACTTTAGATGTGCTATATTCCAAGTTAAAAACTCATGAAATTGACATAATCTCATGTAAGAACCCCAATAAGTCTATTGCATTTGTTTCACAACGTGATATGTCTAGCTCCGGCCAATCATCATCCTGCAATACTCTTGCTTTGTTGTCCTCACTAACCGTGGAGCGGATCGAAGAATTTCCAGAAGAGGAGTTGGCACTCATCTCTACTAGATTCTCAAAAGCATTGCAAAATGTGAGAACTAGAAGGAGATGAAGCTCCGGACCTCAACGCTGTTTTGAATGTGGTAAAACAGGACACTTTCGTACAGAATGCCCTAACCTTTCAGGTCCGACCACCCGGGAAGGAAAACAAAGCAAGGTTCGGACCTCCTCTGGAAATTCCAACAAGAAGAAGAAAAGTACCATAGGACGCAAGATGATCAACAGTTTCATCACCGCGCTTCAAGAGTTCAGTTCAAGCGACGTGGACATTGGAAGTGATGAAGATGAAGATGATTTGGCAAACTTGTGTTTCATGGCGGGCAAGTCAAGATTAAGTATGGAGGAGGCAGAACACAATAGCGACAATGAAGAGGTATGTTCTACTTTTGAAGAAATGTGTGATGCTATTTCTCGTGCCACTATTATTGTTAAGAAAAAGGACAAAAAGCTTAGGGATAGTGCTGCTAAAATTGAATCACCAGAATCTGAAATCAACCGTTTAAAAACTTTGATTCCTAGTGATGATGCATGTTCCTCATGTGATTTAATATATGAACAATTGTCTTCATTAAGAAGTGCGCACACCTCCACACTTGATAAACTTGAGTTAGAAATTGAAAAGAACAAAGAGCTTGCTGCCCTTAATGATAAAAACTTGAAAGATGCTAGCTGTTCTACAATTGATTTGCATTGTTCTACTTGTGATGATCTTGATAAGAAACTACAGGATGCTATGAATGAAATTTCTATATTGAACAATGCTTTACGTTCTCATGAAGTTAAATTTTGTTCCAATTGCAAACTAAAAGGAAAAACTTCATGTGAAAATTGCCTTGATCTTTCCAATAAACTTGATGACGTGCATAGCACATTAGATCGGTTTTCTAATGGGAATAAGAACCTAAACTTACTGCTGAATTCTTCCAAGTCTTGCAATGATAAAACTGGTTTAGATTTTGATTCTCATGCTCATGCTAAGGCACATCCACCTAAGATTGTAAAGTCATTAGGAAGTGGTTTGATTCAAACAGTTCCTAAACAAAAAGGAGTCGTTTTCAAATCTGCAGGAGTGTTGCCTCATTCGGTTTCAAATAAAAATATTGCTTGCTCATCTAGACATGAACACAAAGTTAAATTTCATTGTACCTTCTGTGGTAGAGATGTTCATGTCATAGATTTTTGTTATAGACTAGATAAACAACAGAAAAGGGAAAGAATGGTTGCTAGATCTGATAACTTTCATGCAAAATTTGCTGCACACATTGAACCGAATGTACAACCTGCTGTTTTGAGTCAAAAACATTCAAAGTTTACCTCCAGTCCTTCTGTTTTTGCCTCTGGAGCTACTGATTTTTGTGCTACACAAGTAACACCTTATAGGTCAGTAGTCAAGAATAAAAAATCTCAAACTTTGACTCATAAACCTGCTTTTTGTCTCAGCTTTCGCGTGTTTTTCCTGCTGCACGTTGTGTGACTCAGTACTGGATTCCTAAATGCCTTTTGACTAACCCCAGTATTGAGTCATCGACGTATTGTGCTTTTATGTAGGTTACACGTTTGAGGAAGCAGAACATTTGGATTGTGGATTCAGGTTGCTCACACCACATGACCGGTAACAAAGATTGGTTCTCCTCCCTCTCTTTTGTGTCACGTGTAGAGAATGTTACTTTTGCCGATAATTCTTCAACTCCTATAGTTGCTAAGGGTTCGGTTAGAGTAAATGATCACTACACTTTGAAGGATGTGGCACTTGTCAAAAATTTGAAATACAACTTGCTTTCTGTTGCAAAATTGCTAGATGAAAATCTAGAAATTATTTTCAACAAAAACTGCTGCAAAGTTGTAGGTTCAAATAGTGAGCTTATTTTTAACATGTCTCGGTTTGGAAGAGTTTTTAAAGCTGATTTTGATATGTCTTCCTCTAAGCATAGGTGTCTAGTTGCTAATGATTCAAAGGACTTATATTTTTGGCATCATAGACTTGGTCACGTAGGCTTTGATCACCTAATGCGTGTTAGTGCACTTGATCGCATATGTGGGCTGCCTAAGCTAAAAGGGGATAAAGAAATTGTGTGCTCTTCTTGTAGACATGCTAAGATGGTTGCAGGTTCACATACTCCTCTCACAATGATCATGACAACTGAACCATGTCAACTCTTGCATCTTGACACCGTAGGACCTTCACGTGTTCAATCCTTCGGAGGTAAATGGTATGTTCTTGTTATTGTTGATGATTATTCTAGATACTCTTGGATTTACTTTATGGCGTCTAAGAATGAAGTTTTTAGTCACTTTAGAACTTTATTTCTTAGATTATCAATTGATCACCCAGGATCAGTAAAAGCAATTAGAAGTGATAACGGAACTGAATTTAAAAATCAATCATTTGATCACTTTTGTGCTGAAAATGGAATAGATCATCAACTTTCTTCACCATATGTACCTCAACAAAACGGTGTTGTAGAAAGAAAGAACAAAACCTTAGTTGAGATGGCTAGGACTATGCTTGATGAATATCAAACTCCTAGGAAATTTTGGGCTGATGCGTTAGCAACAGCTTGTTATGTCTCAAATCGTGTTTTCTTGCGTGCTAAGCTAGGTAAAACACCATATGAGCTCCGGTTTGGACATAGGCCTAGTGTTACACACTTTCGGGTCTTTGGTTGCAAATGCTTTGTTAAGAAACATGGTAATCTTGATAAATTTGAACCTAGATCCATTGATGGCATGTTTCTTGGTTATCCATCTCATACTAGAGGCTACCGTGTGCTTTTACTTGACACTAACAAAATTGTGGAGACTTGTTAAGTGTCTTTTGATAAAGCTAGCCCAGGTACTAGCTCCGGTGTTGCAGGACCAGATCCGTATCCTCAGGGGCAGGGTATTTTCAAAGATGAAGAAGAGCCGGTGATACTGCCTAGTAGTTCTGAAGTTGACACGTGTCCAGCTCCGGATATTGAACAAGCTCCGGCGATCACCTATGCTGGTCCTGATTGTCCACAAGTCACAAGCTCATCAATCTACAATGAACCTAATGAAGAAGAAGCTTGTGAGACATCTGTTCCCCTACGTTTTTACAAAGATCATCCCCCACAACAGATGATTGGAAGCTTGCACGAATGAGTCATACGGTCCAGGTTTTGCAATCCAAACTCTCATGCTCATTCTGCTTTTGTTGCTACTTTTGAACCCAAAGATATATCACACACACTCACTAATGAATCTTGGATTATTGCCATGCAAGAAGAGTTAGAAAATTTTGAAAGAAATAATGTTTGGAAACTTGTACCTCCACCTCAAGGTCACACTTTAATTGGAACTAAATGAGTATTTAAAAATAAACAAAGTGAGGATGGGGTTGTGGTTAGGAATAAGGCTAGGTTGCTTGCTCAAGGTTTCACTCAAGTTGAAGGTCTAGATTTTGATGAAACTTTTGCTCCTGTCGCTAGATTAGAAGCCATAAGAATTTTGTTGGCTTTTGCAGTATCTAAAGGTTTTAAGCTATACCAAATGGATGTTAAAAGTGCTTTTCTTAATGGCTACATAGATGAGGAGGTTTATGTCAAACAACCACTGGGTTTTGAAAATCCAGTTTTTCCTAATCATGTTTACAAACTGTCCAAAGCCTTATACGGTCTCAAACAAGCCCCTAGAGCATGGTATGATAGGTTAAAAACATTCTTACTTGAAAAGGGGTTTACCATGGACAAGGTTGATAAAACTCTTTTTGTGCTTGAGCATGGCAATGACTCATTATTCGTTCAAGTGTATGTGGATGATATTATCTTTGGTTGTGCTTCTCATGATCTTGTGTCCAAGTTTTCAGCAATGATGAGTTCTGAATTTGAAATGAGTATGATGGGTGAACTCACTTACTTTTTGGGGCTGCAAATCAAGAAAACCAAGGAGGGTACCTTTGTGCATCAAACGAAGTATACCAAAGACCTCCTAAGGCGCTTCAACATGGACAAAAGCAAGCCTCTTCGGACACCAATGGGAACAGCAACAACACTTGAACTTGATGAAGATGGTGAACCCGTGGATCAAAAAGAATATAGAAGTATGATCGGATCACTTTTGTACCTCACGGCATCAAGACCGGACATACAATTCAGCGTATGTCTTTGTGCACGGTTTCAAGCCTCCCCACGTGTTTCACATCGTCAAGCCGTCAAAAGGATTCTCAGGTACTTACATGGAACCCAAGAATTTGGCATTTTTCTTCCTTCTTCCTCAACCGTTACTTTGAAAGCTTTTTTGGATGCTGATTTTGGGGGTTGTAGGATTGATAGGAAAAGTACTTCCGGTGCTTGTCATTTTCTTGGTAATTCTCTTGTTGCTTGGTCCTCTAGAAAACAAAATTCAGTTGCACAATCCACAGCCGAATCTGAATATGTAGCTGCTGCTAGTGCTTGCTCACAAATTCTTTGGATTGTTCAAACACTTAAGGACTATGGGGTTGATCTAGATAGTGTTCCACTGTTTTATGATAACACTAGTGCCATTTGCATTGCTAAAAACCCCGTGCAACATTCTAGAACTAAGCACATTGACATTAGGTATCACTTTCTCCGAGATAATGTTGAAAAAGGAAACATTGTGCTTCACCATGTAGATACCGAACAACAATTGGCTGACATTTTTACAAAACCCTTGGATTTCACTCGTTTTTGTTACATTCGTAGTGAAATAGGGGTTATGCATCCTCATGGCTTAAATTGAGGGGGAGTTTTTGAAACTTGGGAAGTCTATGTGTGAATCTGAAATTAAAATAATATGAGCATAGTATTTCATACATATATGACTCTGTGATTCCTTTTACATGCTGAAAGTTCTTACTACATTACTCGTGTTATACAATTTGTAGTTTTTGCCATGTCTAGTAATTGGAATAATTACTTACACTAAAACTGCTCATGGTCGAACTTTCTTGCTGTTTTGAACTTGTTACATGTTCACAAGTGCTTTTAATCATAAAGAATTAATCAAGTAATAAACTCACATGTTGATTTTTTATGAACAAATATAGATTGAGAAAAGATCAAGAGAATATGCATGCATCACACTTCTTTTTCTGAGATGGCTTATCATTGCACTTAGATATGAACTTGGACGAAGTTGTGTATGACTAAAACCATGTCCTTAAGCTTCTGATTGTCAAATGACATAGGCTTGGCTTGGTTGGTTAGAATAAGGCAGATGCGCATATAATCTCTTGCAAATATAATATGATCCAAATTTATGCTTTGAAAAATAATAAAGTACAGCAACTAGTGTCATGTTTTCAGATTTTCAAATAGTTAAGTTTGTGAGATCATGACTTGATTAAATTGAAAATTACATATGATCTCTAGCATGGCTTACACTAGTTTATGTATCTCATTGATGTGATAGTGTAAGTTACTTGATAGTATGACTTGGATGAGCTTTGTTTTATATGTATATGTTATAATATGCTCATAACAATTAAAATTTCTCTTTTACCTTGCTGAATACATTGTCAAAGGGGGAGAGATTAATCACACATTCAAAACGGGAGAGATAAGCATGAAGAGAGAGAGAATATGTGCATAAGGAGAGATAATAAAGGGGGAGAGATAATATGGGATAATTTTTCTTTTCATTTACTTTTGATTTACAAAGGGGGAGAAATTGTCTTCAAAACTTTTAATGAGAATAAGCCAATGTTCGGATTTTAAATGGTGTTGCCAATGCATTCATCAAGGGGGAGATTGTAAGACCTATGTGTGCTGAATACATTGGCTTGTAGTGAATACACTTGGCTTTGATGATAAAAGTTCTGAATATTACCAAAACACCTTTTTATCAAGGTCCGACTCTAGCTCTGAGCTACAGCAAGGTCCGACGGTAGGTCCGGCTTGGTTTGGGTAGCTCCGGTTACGTTCGATGCTAGGTCCGACTAGCTTTGGTCAGCTCCGGTGAAGTTTTGTCTTTAGCTCCGGCATGTCTTTGATAGCTCTGACGTGTTTTTGCTAAGCTCCGAGTTGATTTTTGTAGCTTCGGTTTTTGGGTTTACTAGTTCCGACTAATTCTGGTTAGCTCCGGCGCTAGGTCCTGCTAGTTTTGTAAGCTCCGGCGGGAGATTGGTTGTACTAGTTTTGGTAAGCTCCGGTGCTAGGATCTACTAGTTTTGGTAAGCTCCAGCAGGTGCTTCATTGTACGAGTAAGCTCTGGGTCAAGCTCCGGCTTGTTGTGGGATGGTCCGGAACTTGACTGCAATACTTCTACTTTTCATTCGCAAAGTTTTGAACTTGCTTTATATTCTTGGAAAGATTGCTTAGTATCCATTTGCTAAGTTTTTGTTGTGTTTTGGTTGATATGGATGATTTCGTTTTGATATGCTTTGCAACATGCTTATGTGAGGTGCTCACATAAGGTGTTGTGTTCGAAACTAACTTGAGTCAAGTCGAGGACTTGGGCTCGTATGGATTGGTTGTTTATTCATGTGCAGGTGTTTCTTGAGTTCAAGACATGGCTGGTGACGGGATCCATTGGACTAGTCTCAGGGAGGAGATGAGGTTCCAACAACCAAATTCAGGAGGAATTGTGGTTGAGCTGATCAGGAGGTTGCGCAGCATGATTGAATCAAGAACAATGCATATGAAGGTATCGTGGACGTCATTGGAAGATGTTTGCACGTGTGCAAGGAGTGCATGGACGTGTCTGCATGGTTCCGAGGCGTGATGAAGAGATGTGGACGTAAAGAATTGGTCGGAAAGGTCCAACCGACTAGGTTATGAACTCAGGCTGCGGCTGAGTCGGGTTTGACTCAAATATGGAAAGATTTGAGTTGGTTATGATAGGATTTTGTGTGGGTCACGAATTTGAGTTGTTTAGGAATGTGGGATACGTTCCTAAGGTGTTTGGAAGTCTTAAGATTGCTTCTATCTGCGTATAGAAGAATCTTGAGCAGTTATGGAAAGTTACGATTCATGATCTGAGTAGGATTGTAGTCCTAGTTCATATTGGGTTGGCCTAAGGGCTGGTTATATAAGCAAGGGAGCCCATAGCTCGTGGTGTATGACTTTGGGGCTGTTCCTCCCTTGTTATATTGAATAAAATTCGTAGTTGGAAGGAACTTTTGTTCCTTGTTCGTCCGACTTGTTCCAGACAAGTTTTACTCATCGAGTTTCTGGACAGCACTACCTTTCGTCGGTGGTTTTATCATAACTCGAGTTTTACTGATCCAATTGACGTGATTATTTTTGGGTTGTCTTCACAACTTGATTGTCTATCATTTGTCAAACTTTCACGGTCATTGGATTTGTGGTCTATGATCTACACGAGTTTCTTTGCAGCGTTCCAGAACTGTTTTTTTTCTCGGGTAGAGCAGATTGACCATTGTTTCATCTTTCGATCATAACTTGAGTTTTTCTCGACGGAGTTGAATGATTCTTTTTGTGTTGTTTTTTTGACTTGATTCTCTCTGATATCTATCACTTTTGTCACGGTGAAACATGTTTAGATTAGTCTCACACACGATTTCTTCAACAGATCGTTTTTCTGCCGAAAGGGTTTGGGGTTTAATTGTTTCTGCTGCGTAAGATTTTTAAATCTACCATTCACCCCCCCCTGGTAGCTTTTCACGTGCTCTTCGATCCTACATCATGTTTTAAGTAGCAAATGACATTCTTCAGGCACGGCACATCATAGACTCCAAAATCAAACAAGAAACGCTTTGCCGATGATATGACATGCCCAAAACACATAATGCTATTACAGCTAAAGTATGGGGAAACTGTAAACTTTTAATTGTACTATCTCTAAGCCAAACAAGGTTGTTCAAGCAATTTGTAAACCAATATATCGTATTCATCTGACTTCTATAGTATTTACTACGTCACAACTCAGTGAACAAGTGGTACTCTATTACCGTGAGGGACAGTGATTGCAATCAGGACACACCCGGAATACACGACACATACGCCCGCTCGGAAGTACCTTTCACTGTACTCCACTCCCACGTCGTATGTGGCCACCTTTTACCCGTCATCCCGATGTCAAACCAGATCTACCTTCCCAAAAGTAAGGTCCCTAACCGAGCACGTCGAAGTTGCTCCTTAGAGGTTCCACCTTACGGTCATCTTCCCCCGAAGGACGGCGGTATAAGTTTCGACACGAGGGTGCCCGAGCTACATCAGTTTAATGGACCCCATTAATCCATTATGTAACTAGTACTATTCAAACTTGCTCAATAGGGCCGCACACGAGACGGTCCTTAACCGACACAGACGGGGCTACAACCAACCTCCACATTTGCCTTACCCTTACCGGCCCAGGCCCAAATGTGGTCGCAAGCATTGTCCCCCTCATCCGGGATCAGACAACCCTGCGCGTCCCGTCCTATAGGAACATCCCCGTCCACATCTCCAATTATTAAGAGTGAACATTTTGGTAACATTTCGCGAGTAGATTCCCCTACTCGACTTCTCTCGCAAGTAGAATTCAATTACTTGACTTGTGATCAATAAAATCTGACCCTCTCGCGAGTAGATTCCAACTGCTCGACTTCTACCGGATTTCCTATACATTAGCAAAGCAGTTACTACAGGTCAAACTGTAAAACGTTCCAACCAATCCTTGGTATTTGTGGTCATGCAAGTGGAGTATCAATCACCCTATACGTAATGCACATATAAAACTTAAGACGTAATGTGAGAAATACTGCAAAACTCTGTAAAGCATTTAAATGCAAACCGGGGCTTGCCTTGTTTGCGACTCGATTAAATGTCAAGGGTTAGTGTCTTGCTGCTTCCTGAATAGGTCTTCTTCGACTTCTTTCTGTCACGGCGTCTATTGCAATGAATATTCATATAACACACAATATACTTTAATAACTTAACTAATGAATATGCACACATTATGCAATGTCATACTCATAAAGGAATTATGTTTGTAAATCAAGAATGAATAAGGTGTACTGTTGGGTATTAAATTGGATTTGGGTAGGTTAATTTGATATTACTTCATGTTATAAGAATGTACATAAGAAATTTCTATATAGTCATGGATATTAGGAAACTATACAGAATTAAATTCTTATTCAGATGAGTTCTTTTGGCTCTGATAATTTAACTCTGGTATACAGATGTGATGAAGAAATTCTGATAAAAATTTCAGAGAATTTGATGGAAGAAAATGATCTACAAAATTCTATCAAGCTTTCATCATTTAGGAAATTGGCAGATAAAGCCTGAGGTTTCATCATGTCCATAAATGGAACAGCTACATAGTACTGATTAAAAGGAAGCTATAAAAATTGGTTTCACAATTTTTTAAGCTTCCTACAGGAAGATATTGAATTTATAAGTCCTTATGAATTTCTGGATTTAATTTGTTTTTTTCTGGAATTATAATTAACATAGGCAAAGACTTTGGATTAAACCCTCTTAAACAACTTTGTTATGCCTGAAACTTTTACTGGAGCTTCTACATAACAAAATGATTGGTTGGGTAGAATCCTATTTTCTATATTTTCCACAATGTATTATATTAATTGATTTATAGAATATTCTCTAGGGATTTTCATGAACATTGGGATGGACCACCGGAAAGTACAGATCCTAAGGAGAATTACAAAATTTGTTTCATCTAATTTGAAGCATCCTAGCCAAAGTTTTAGTATTTCAAAGTTTAGGCATTTTTCTGGAATTCTTTTTGCATGGAAAAGGACACCCTTGAATATGCTGACACGTGGCCTCCAATTCTTCCCACCCAGCCAATGCCACACTGGGGCCACAGAATTTAATCGCGTTGGCACACTAAATCCCGGCGCCACAGAAAATCCCGCGGGGTGAGTCTTCTTCTTCCCCCCGACTCCGGCGGCCAGTGGCGGCGCCATGGCCGGAGGCCGGCCGGCGACTCGCCGGAGCGCGCTTAGATAGCTTCCCCGAGGCTGGAACTTGCCACCCGGGGGTTTTTGACCCTCAGGAACTCATTGGTGGCCTCAGATTGGGCTGAAACGCACCGGAAGAGTACCTACACCGGAGACCGGCGGAAATCGACGATCGGCGACGGTGTTCTTGGTGTACAAGGCATGGGAAAGGCTGATTTTTGCTCAGGAAGCTTTGTGGTGCTGCTCTGATCATTGTCTAACACTCCAATCGGATTGAAATCAGCCGAAGGATAGGGGCACCATGGAACCGATTCTAGGCAGCGGCGAGATTTGAAATTCCAGTTAGCCAAAGTGGGGCTATAGCTAGTTAACGACTTAGGAAGGAGCGCACGCAAGTGTAGATGCTAGGGGCGGCTAGAATTGTTAAGACACTAACCAAGGAGGAAGGGCTTCGGGTTGTAGACGGAGAAGGTCAGCGGTGCGCCGGAAGGAAAAACCGCGATTCCCTCTGGGAGGCTAAGTCCGGCGGCAGCCTCTGTTTCGGGATGTCATGAGGTTATGAGCGGGCACCAAAACGGGCTTTTGCTTGAGCGGGGGCTGCTGTGATTTGGGCGGTCGAGTGGAGCGATGTTGGAGCGATGCGGGAGGACGAAGAAACGCCGAGCACTCGGTTCCTTTTTATACGCGAACGATGGAGCGGGGCAGGGTGGCGTCGTGGCCCTCTGTGGCGTGCATGAACACGGCGACCATCGTGCTGGAGGTTGCGCTGGAGAGCTGCTTGCCGCCCTGCGGCTCAGCGCTGGCACGCGCGCGCTCGTGAGGTGAAACAGAGCAAACAGCCTTTGGGTTCTTCTTACAGGTGGGCCCCACTCTGCTCTTATCGCCTTAATTCCTTCATTTCTTTTTGTTACCCAAGCCTAGATCTGATAAGCACTCCAAATTCAGAAGAGAATTGGTCCTGTTATATTTGAATGGTTTGACGATTTGAATATCCGAAATGGCTAATTTGAAATTTGAATTAGATTCAAATTCATATTTATACATTTTATTTATGTATTTTAATCTTCTCAATTATTTCCTTTTTAAATGGCCATGGGTTTCCAATAATGTGCTCAATAATTAGTCCACTGCAGATTTGAAATTGAACACTTAATTTGAATATATTTCTATTCCACATGTAACATGTTTGGTTTCCTGCAAATTTGAATTAGATTCAAATTAAAATTTTAAAATCTATATGCAGGTCATTTAATTCTTTCCCCCAATATTAATTTATATAATGTCCTATGCTTTTAATTGACTAACCTGATCAAATGGAGAATATGTTTTTGTACCTTGATCATTGATTTAAATATTTTGTACATTTCCATATATACTTTTATTCACACTTGTTTGTTTTATTTCTTTTGATTTTTCCCTTGTGAGCAAAGCACATAATTTCAGGTGTTTAAATTTAAAGTTCAAGACCTTTGGAAATTTGAGCTTAGCTGAATTCAAAAGGAATCCTAGGTTTTATCTAGAGCTTCACATTAACATTTTTACTCATGTCCATATGAATTTATTGGCTCTCATATGACCTTAGTCTTCAATGTACATGTTTAAAACTATTATTTCATGTGCCATACATTGGAGACAAAAGCTTCCAAAAGTTTGGGCTTTTACATTCCCCCCCCCCCCCTTAAAAGAATCTCGTCCCGAGATTACAAAAGAAGAGGAAATGTCGGAGTGTATCATCGTTGATACGACGATAGCAACTCCGGATTGTTGGAGCGAAGATAGTCTTCACTCTCCCAGGTAGCTTCCTCGACGGTGTGGTTCTTCCATAACACTTTATAGAACCACAACGTTTGGTTTCTTGTCTCTCTCGTCTTCTCATCAATAATCTGGATCGGTTGTTCAACATAGGTCAGATCCGGCTTCAGTTCTTCCATGTCCTCAGATGCGACTTCTGTTGGAGTTTTGAGACACTTCCTTACCTGAGACATGTGGAATACGTTGTGTACTCCGGACAAGGACGCGGTTAGCTCCAGCCGATAGGCTACGGGTCCACATCTTTCCGTGATGGGGAATGGCCCGATAAATCTTGGAGCTAACTTTCCCTTTACTCCAAACCGATGAATTCCTTTCATCGGAGAGACACGAAGATACACGTGGTCTCCGACGTTAAAGCTCAAGGGACGACGTTGCTTGTCAGCATAACTCTTCTGCCGAGACTGAGTTGCTCTGAGGTTTGCCTGAACTATCTTAACTCGTTCTTCAGCTTCATTAGTGAGATCCACTCCGAAGCTTACTCTCTCTCCAGACTCACACCAATTGAGTTGTGTGCGGCACTTCCAACCGTAGAGAGCTTTAAAAGGTGCCATCTTGATACTGGATTGATAACCGTTGTTGTATGAGAACTCTGCCAATGGTAAATGATCATCCCAGTGCTTTCCGTGATCTATGGCACATGCCCTTAGCATATATTCTAGGATCTGGTTCACCCTTTCAGTTTGTCCATCAGTTTGAGGATGGTATGCCGAGCTTCGGATTAACTTAGTTCCCATTGCTGCATGTAGTTGCTCCCAGAAACGAGCAACAAACAATGATCCTCTGTTAGATACGATGGTGCGGGGAACTCCGTGTAAGCACATGATCCATGACATATACAGCTCAACATACTTCTTTGCATTATACGCTGTGTTCACTGGAATAAAGTGTGCTGACTTGGTTAATCGGTCTACGATTACCCAAATAGACTCGTTCTTGTGGAACGCGAGAGGCAATCCAACAATGAAGTCCATACTAAGATCCTCCCATTTCCATGCAGGAACACTTAAAGGTTGTAGTGGTCCCGCTTTCCTCATATAGTCAGCCTTCACTCTTTTGCATGTATCACACTCGGATACGTACTTTGCAATCTCTCTCTTCATTCGCGTCCACTAGAATTTTGATCTAAGATCTTGATACATCTTATTGCTTCTGCGATGGATGGAATACTTCGACAGGTGAGCTTCATCCAAGATCTTTTTTTTGAGCTTCATGTTCCGGGGTACTACTATACGATCGTTGAACCATAGAGTTCCTTGTTCATCTTCCCGGAAACATTTCACCTCTCCGTCTCTTATTCTCTTCCGAATGTGAGACATAGCCTTGTCTTTCTTCTGAGCTGCAATAATCTCCTCTCGGATTGTAGGTATGAGATCAAGATTATATAAAGCTCCGTAGGGGGGCAACCGTAGGCTTGGTTCTTTCTCTTCATCCGGAATGATGATTATGTTGTGAACATGAGATTTCCAACTCAAAGCCTCAGCAACTACGTTTGCTTTGCCCGGATGGTAATGGATATCAAGTTCATAGTCCTTTATAAGCTCTAACCATCTTCTTTGCCTCATATTCAAATCCTTTTGAGTGAATATGTACCTGAGGCTCTTGTGGTCTGTGTAGAGATGCAATAGATTTCCCATTATGTAGTGTCTCCACATTTTCAATGCCATTACCACGGCAGCCGACTCCAAGTCATGAGTCGGATAATGCTGCTCATGAATCCGGAGTTGTCTTGATCCATATGCGATTACATGTCTGATGAGGACATCACTTCTATGGATACAAACAACACTCCATTGAACATACAAGATGCAATCAATAGAGTTCATACACAACAATTAATTTCAGAGGTGAACTCGTTCTTATATATTTCCTTATATGTTTTTGAGCATAGATTGTTACCTAATGATTTATTTGTGTTTAGGATCCATGGAGAGGTTCAAGGAGTACTTGGAGGGAGTATTAGGGACGTGGAAGACCAGAGAATTCGTTCAAAGAAGATGGAAACCGAACCAAACTCCGAATCGTATCCAACTCGGAGTCCAGGAGCAGTACGCACTAAGACGGACGCCCAGGACGCATACGAACTCCGTTTTAGACGTTCCACATATGCACGGAAAGGGGAGAGGATAAACTTTCTAATGGCGCTGGACCCACATCAAAATTCCTTCGGAGTCTACAGGAATCGTGGAAACAAAATCGAGTTCAGAATCTGTCAGGGTGCTACGCCATCGTATTGGGCCATTGGGCCTTGTATCAAGTCTAAGTCCATTATTTTCGTGTGTTAGGGTTAGGTCACGACCCCAACACCCCCTTGGACGTCCTCCCACCTATATATACTTCATAGTAGCCACCATGAACAATTGGGTTTTGCTTAGATTAATAATATCGCCGTTCTACGGTTTGTGAAACGCCAACTTCGCGATTTCAGATCGTGTCTTCTACGTTCTTGCTTGTGTTCTCGGTTGCACTTGCAGGGATTAGCCTTTTTGGCGAGGTCAATTGTGTGCAATATGGTTGATAACCAACGGAGCGGTGGTGTAGTGATTGCAGGGGTTGTTCATGTTCTACTCGAGAGTCTCGGATCATCAACGTCGAGATCTCCACATCAATCGACTTATCCATTACCTTTCGGAAGATCGGGACCAATTTCTCCTATCAATTGGTATCAGATTTCCAGGTTGCTCATTATTTAATTCATCTATCCATTATATTAGTTTTGTTTTTCATACCTAGAGTCCACAAAAAAGCCACAAAAAAACTTGCAGTTTAGTAGATCTGTTCATTACTTTGTCCAAACCATATTGAGCCTTTGCAACTTTGTTATTCAGTTTGGTTTTGTTGAGTTTTTGTCCGTGGTTGAGTCATATTGCTGGTTTAGAAAGTGTTTTTAGTCTTAGTTTGAGTTTTGCATTGTGTTGATTCATCCTTTTGAATCATGTCATCACGTCCAGATTAGATTCATCTCTGTCCAGTTCAGTATTTTCATCATATCTAGCTCATACGAACTCGGATTTTCGTGTTCTTATACTTTATAGAAAGCTTACGAAGTTATCTATAACTTTCTTATTCATCATTTTCCCAGAAAATATATTTATCGATGACGAAATTGCATTAGATCCGAATCTGTTATTGACCTAAAAATTCTGAACAGTCTGTATTTCGGGGGCAGTATCTCCTATTGTTCTTTTTCAAAATAAGTCTTTCATATATTGAAATTAAAGAGGAGAGATATATCTACAATCTTGCTGTTCTAAGTTTTCCAATTTAGAGTATATAAGTGTGCCTATTTGTCCTTGGAAGATTGAGAAGAAAATCTGCAACAGACACACGAGATATCTTGGATTGATTTTTATTGTGTTCTTCCCTTGCAGCACATTCTGAAAAAAAAAGGAAGAAAAATAGAAAAAGGAAAGTGCAAAACAAGAAACAAAAGCCGCACAAAAAAAGAGGAAAAAAACAACAACAAAAAACAGAAGTGCTTGCATTCTTTGTGTCATCTAGTTTTGTCTCATGTCTTGCTAGCTTGAACTACTAGGAACACATTTAGGCCAGCAACTTTGACAAATACTTTGGACACTTATTCAACTTTACTATCTGATTTCATTGTTGCTAATCCTTGCTACATAGAAAGTGCCATCCAAGCTACACCTTACTCTTGAGCAGAATCAATACACCTTTGCAATCATCCCACGCTTCATTGGTTTCTTCATACCGTCCACCGTTTGCCACCTGCAGTGTCGGTAAGAATACTTGTAAGAGCGTGGTAAGATGCTTGAGAGTGTGTGATTCCACTTCCACTTTGCCATTATCCTTTGTAGTTGATAGGGATAATATATTTGTTGTGTTGTCTTCTGTTTGCTACTAACAATGTCAGGTAAAAGCAAGAATCATGCATTATATGCTGAGATGATGGACATGATGAAGACAACGATGGAGTTGCTCAGTAAAAATCAAACATCAACCAAGGATTCACATTACATTCAGACCACCTTTACAACACCTTCCACAAGAAGTAATTACATTTGCCCATCTCTTCCTTCTTATGATGGTTTTGGTTATGATGAATATATTACTTGGGAAATAGAGGTGGATAAAATTTTTGGACAATGTCATATGTGTGAGAGGAGAAAGATTAGAAATGTTGCAAGTGCTTTAGTAGATTGTGCATTAACTTGGTAGAACAATTTAAATGAATTAGAAAAACCTCAAACATGGAAAGAAACAAAAATTCTTATGCGAGAAACTTTTGCTAATGTATCTATGTGCAAAGAAGAAATTCAACAATTTGAGGAGAAATTTCTTATTGTACCTCCTTTTGTGTCTAACGTTTTGCAGGACAATATAGAAAATAATATAGATGATGCAAAAGAGAACCGGGCTTTTGACAACACTTGTGAAATTTTAGATGGATCAACTCATAATGCACTCGAAATCACTACTGAAAATAGTAAGGCAAAAAATTCTACAAATACAGAAGGTGAGAAGTTTTTGGATATTCTGAATTTTTCCACCAATCATGCTACTTTTGAGGAGCAACTATTAGAATCATTTATTTATACACCATTGTCACATGTTGATTTTCCTCCTGATCATTGCGCTACGAAAGAGTTGTGTGTTGATAACTCTATTATACCTATGCAAAAACAAGTTAATATACAAGATGATTGTGTTTTAGATTCACCTAATTGTGCTGAAATTCATAATTTGATCACCGCTACTGCTGAAAATGATGAGCTGAAATTTTTGTCTTCTCTAAATACTTTGGGTTATATTGAATTTGACACTCTTTGTGATCTAAATATTGTAGAGAGGAGAATATTTTCACAATCTGAATTGCCTTTATTAAGTAGAAATATTTTTCATGCTATAGGCAACTATGAAGATAGTGGTGAATTTATGGTGCATAAAGTTTACATATGTTCAAATGTGCAAGCTCCTTTTGTGCTGCAACAACATGGTGAAATGAATGGATGCACTAACACTAATAATGTATTGTCAAGTTTTTCTAGTATTTTTTCCTTGCAGCAGGGACAACAAAAGCATTATTCACTGTGGTTGTGCATTATGGACAACACTCATTCTACCTCCAAAGCAAGCCTCTTTGCTGGACATACGAGCAAGCCGAGGACGGCTTGTCATAAAGAAGGGGAGAATGATGAGATCATGGACATTATTATTGCACCTATAAACATGACAAAATGTTTATTTGTTTGGGATCCTGGCTCAAGTGAATGTGCACTCTTATTTGATGGACAAGATCAAGATGGTGCACTATGTCGTCCACCACCTTGGCCTCCTCCATTCTTGCATACAAGAAGATTTGATGGTGTTGAACATTTCGACCAACACATGAGAGGAGATGAACTTGAGTCGAGGACGACTCCAATTCAAGAAGGGGAGAATGATGAGGACATCACTTCTATGGATACAAACAACACTCCATTGAACATACAAGATGCAATCAATAGAGTTCATACACAACAATTAATTTCAGAGGTGAACTCGTTCTTATATATTTCCTTATATGTTTTTGAGCATAGATTGGTACTTAATGATTTATTTGTGTTTAGGATCCATGGAGAGGTTCAAGGAGTACTTGGAGGGAGTATTAGGGACGTGGAAGACCAGAGAATTCGTTCAAAGAAGATGGAAACCGAACCAAACTCCGAATCGTATCCAACTCGGAGTCCAGGAGCAGTACGCACTAAAACGGACGCCCAGGACGCATACGAACTCCGTTTTGGACGTTCCACATATGCACGGAAAGGGGAGAGGATAAACTTTCTAATGGCGCTGGTCCCATATCAAAATTTTTTCGGAGTCTACAGGAATCGTCGAAACAAAATCGAGTTCAGAATCTGTCAGGGTGCTGCGCCATCGTATTGGGCCATTGGGCCTTGTATCAAGTCTAAGTCCATTATTTTCGTGTGTTAGGGTTAGGTCACGACCCCAACACCCCCTTGGACGTCCTCCCACCTATATATACTTCATAGTAGCCACCATGAACAATTGGGTTTTGCTTAGATTAATAATATCACCGTTCTACGGTTTGTGAAACCCCAACTTCGCGATTTCAGATCGTGTCTTCTACGTTCTTGCTTGTGTTCTCGGTTGCACTTGCAGATATTAGCCTTCTTGGCGAGGTAAATCGTGTGCAGCACGGTTGATAACCAACGGAGCGGTGGTGTAGTGATTGCAGGGGTTGTTCGTGTTCTACTCGAGAGCCTCGGATCATCAACGTCGAGATCTCCACATCAATCGACTTATCCATTACCTTTCGGAAGATCGGGACCAATTTTCCTATCAATGTCCTTCTTGCATCAAGACACATCCCAGACTAGTGCCTGATGCATCGCAATAAATATCAAACGACTTTTTCATGTCTGGTTGAGCTAGAACTGGTGCCGTTGTGAGATGGTTCTTCAATATCTGGAATGCCGCTTCACAGGCTTCACTCCAGACACACTTGTTTCCTTTCTTCAGCAATTCCGTCATAGGCTTGGCCACTTTGGAGAAACTTGGAACAAATCTCCGGCAGTAGACAGCTAAACCTAAGAAACTTCTGACTTCATGGACGGAGGACGGAGATTTCCATTTAAGTACATGTACCGCTTTGCTTGGATCCACAGCAATACCGTCTGCTGAGATAACATGACCCAAAAATGGTACCTTGTTAATCCAAAATTCACATTTGCTAAATTTGGCATATAACTTATGGTCTCTTAATTGTTGAAGCATGATATTTAGATGTTCGGCGTGTTCTTCCTCTAATTTGGAATAAACCAAGATGTCATCTATGAAGACCACCACGAACTTGTCCAACTCCAGCATGAATACTGAATTCATTAGATACATGAAGTGAGCTGGTGCGTTGGTGAGACCAAAAGACATGACAAGATACTCATACAGCTCGTATCTTGTCGAGAATGCCGTCTTAGGTATATCTTCAGCCTGTATCTTGATCTGATGATAACCGGACCGAAGATCCATCTTCGAAAATACCTTAGCACCCACTAATTGATCGAATAGAATGTCAATCCGTGGAAGTGGATATTTGTTCTTTAGAGTTACAACATTCAATGGACGATAGTCGACACATAACCTTAGTGTCTCGTCCTTCTTCTTCACGAATATCGTTGAGCATCCCCAAGGTGATGAGCGGGGACGTATGAATCCCTTCTCAAGTAACTCATTCAACTGTTCTTTTAGCTCCGCCAATTCCTTGGGTGCCATCCTGTAAGATCTTCGAGATATGGGTGTGGTTCCTGGTATTAACTGAATCTTGAATTCCACATCTCGCTCAGATGGCATGCCTAGCGGATCGTCAGGAAACACATCCGGGTAATCCCGAACAACTGGAATGTCCTCTAGCTTTGTGGCTTCCGTGTTATACACCACTAGAGGTTGTGGTGTCACATTTTTCAGAACCAAAGTATGTTGCTCGTGCCTTTTAGAATTCAGTTGCACGGTACGAGCACTGATGCCTGGCGGATCGTCAGGAAACACATCCGGGTAATCCTTTGAAGATTGCTTCATGACGTGTCAACCAGGTCATTCCCAAGATAATGTCAATCTTTTGCCCGTCCAATATAATGAAGGTGGTAGGGTAAAACCTACCATCCAAACATAGAGGTGCTCGGGGAATAATCTGGTGGGCTGACATTTTTCCTCCAGGTGAATTTATTGTATACGGTGTTGATAGCGTTGTGGATGATAATTGACGCTTCAACACGAACTCCTTGCTGATGAAATCATGTGTTGCTCCAGAATCAAACAACACAAATGCCGGTTGAGCATTTAAGCTGAACATACCCGCTAACACGGGTTCTCCTACTGGAATATCCATGACAGCTATAAAGTTGAGGCCGCCGGCTTTCATCCTCTTCTGTTGCCTACGAGATTGAATATTTCTTGGAGGAGCAACTTCTGGACTGATGTCTTGTTTAGCTGCAAGACCTTCTAGAACTAACTGCTCTTTATCACCACCACTATGTACTGTCCTTTGCATTGCCTGCAGTGGAGTAACTTTTTGTGCCGCTCGTGACGGTGGTGCACAAGAACTCACTTGTTGCTGCATCTCTGGTGCTTCAATCCACTGCAATGGTGGTGACCAACTCTGCATTGGTGGCTGTATTGCAACTACCCGAACTTCCGGTTCGGCTGGTAAATGATATATCAGTCGATATTTTCGAGGAGTACCACTAATATCATCCGTTGATGTGATGCTCTTCCTCATCTCCGCCTGACAACGAAAAGAAGCATCTTCCTGCCATATAGCGTTACTGACCAATTTGTTATAGTCTCCTTTGTTGAATAGGACCAATCTTTCACGAAGTTTGGCACTCAAGCCTCGGAAAAATAGGTCACACCTTGAAGCTTCTGTACTCACATAGTCTGGTGCATATTGTGCCAACCGGTTGAATTCTCTGGAGTACTCAAGAGCACTCCCCCCCCCTTGGGTCAATGCTACAAACTCTTTAATCTTCGACTTGATAATCCCCCTCGGAATATACCGAGCACAGAACGCATCGGGGAATTCATTCCAATTCACGTGATGTCCTCCAATGGTCATGGCGAGATACTCTGCTGACCAAGCTCCAGTAGATCCATGAAGTTGCTGAACTGCAAAGTCCACCTTCTGATACTCGTCACACTGGATCAAACCGAGTTTAGCTTCAATAACTCGGGTCCAATGATGTGCCTCCAACGGATCTGTTGCTTCCATGAATACAGATGGTTGAGTTGTCAGAAAATTCAAATAAGAACTTTCATTCAGATCCCGTTGTCGTGATGCTTGAATAAAGCCTTGTTGCACCAATGTCTGAAGCAGCTGGTTGTTCTCACGATGAGACTCAACCATTTGTGCCATAACCTCCGCCAATCGGGTCGACGGCGGTTCTTGCGGACGAGTCGAGTCATTTCCGCCATGACTAGACTCTCCCGTTTCAGCGCCGGAACGAGTGCGAACCATACTGCAAGAATGACCAATTACGGTTACTCTCCAAGATTGAATGACCATTGATGCTTGAAAAACATTAACTGTATATGAATCATAAAACTTTGCAGCATATTCATACATGTTCAAACGACACTCTGATTCTAAACTTCTTTTAGACCTCTTAATGAGCTTTTTCCAATGCTCCAGTTTCATAAACTGATCATACATACATCTTGACATGTTGCACAACTTTGGAAAGTTTCGAACATGCCTATCCATAAACAAGTTTCCATTTCAATTGCATTGGCCAATCTGCTGTCCAAAATTGACCAGTTTGCAACGAACTCAGATTCTACTACAGTAAAGAGTAGAATCAATCCTGAACTCGAATACCAAAGTTACAGTCAACTTCATTAGCTTTCGAAAAAAAATCTTACTTTGCTTCCTGATCAGCTCTGGATCAAAAGTTATGATATTTCAAAGTTGACAGAATTCTGGAAAATTTCAACAGCACCTCATTTGGAAGTGGCTAATTTGAACATCACTTTCCATACAGTTCTGCCCCAAATTTTGAAAAACTTTGAATTACAAAGTTGTAACACATATCATAAACTTTCCAACGATATAACTTTCCAACACATATCATAAGATTAATTCAGTTCTGGCAGTCTACAAACAAGTTGTAGGCACTTCGAGACCTTTCCAAAACTGTATTACACCTCCACATTAGTTAAATCTAGCAAGAGTTATGCCCTGTACAAATCCAGCAAAAATTCTGCCAGAAAAACAGGGGACTCTGCTTTTGAATCTTTTTGAAAATCACTCAACTCCAATGGAATCTTAGTTCAACATCAGAGTTCTGTAGTTAATATTAGATTCTAAAACTTTCTTTTGGTTCTCAATTCAAGTTTTTACTTGTCTTCAACAGAAAGGATTTTTGGGGTGAAGTAAGGTGTGAATGCATCACAACAATTATGTCAGTACTACGTTATCTCACAAACTTAAAATCTTTACCGGATTCTTAGCCGGCATAATGTGCTATAGGTGGCACTAAAACGATCACTCGCAAACGTATTCTACTCGCAATACGTTCAACGTGGTTAGTGTACCTGTCACTACACTCAAACTACTGATCAATCATATGGTATCGTACGGTACAGTCTAGCTCGCACGGGCGATCAATTCACAAAAACATATATGAAAGTAAAAACATTTGTCCCGTATCATTTCATACGGGCCGCCTCGAGTTAAGCCACGTCTCGGGGTACATGACCAGGTTTTCTACCACCCGACGGGGTCCCACGTCTTTGCATAATGCTGCACCAGTAGGAGGCGCATCGGGTTATGTCCCACCCGACGTGGGCTCCCACTAATTTTGTGTCACACTGGGGTACCACGTGTCATATATTCTCAGAAACATGGAAAGTTTCATAGACTCATATTGACATTTCCGTGCCAAGCCACGGAAATAATCACATGCTACCTCTCGCATGGTGAGCTTACCGCAATTGATCCGCTTGCGGTGGCATACCTTACCTCTTACCTGACGCCGGTGCGTCGTTACAAAATATAATAGCACATATGTTAGCTTTGCCACCTTAAGTAACTAATACTATAATAGACCTTATATGGGCATAAAACTAATCCTCACTCGACTACTTCGTAGTTTTCAAAATTAGGCTCTTTTTGAGCGTGCTATTACCAATGAAGCTCTGATACCATGCCTGTGGAGACCGGGGTCCACACATCTGAGGATCTCATTGGGTGGTGTCGTGCGATGCGGCACCTAACATCACACATGAAAAAGATACCAAAATATACAAAGTTTTCATTTCATAAATATATTCAGAGTTACAAAACAGTGTTCATCAGTAGTACACAAGCAGCGGAACTACATAAGGCTCAGCAAGACTAACCCGTCTCACTAGACATATGCAGGGGTAAGTACTAAGCATGGGTAAGGAATAGCATAAAGGACTCACCTACAAGTGGATCCTTATATACATGTTTTAAGTAGCAAATGACATTCTCCAGGCACGACACATCATAGACTCCACAATCAAACAAGAAATGCTTTGCCGATGATATGACATACCCAAAGCACATAATGCTATTACAGCTAAAGTATGGGGAAACTGTAAACTTTTAATTGTACTATCTCTAAGCCAAACAAGGTTGTTCAAGCAATTTGTAAACCAATATGTCGTATTCGTCTGACTTCTTTAGTATTTACTACGTCACAACTCAGTGAACAAGTGGTACTCAATTACCGCGAGGGACGGTGATTGCAATAGGGACACACCCGGAATACACGACACATACGCCCGCTCGGAAGTACCTTTCACTGTACTCCACTCCCACGTCGTATGTGGCCACCTTTCACCCGTCATCCTGATGTCGAACCAGTTCTACCGTCCCAAAAGTAAGGTCCCTAACCGAGCACGTTGAAGTTGATCCTTAGAGGTTCCACCTTACGATCATCTTCCCCCAAAGGATGGAAGTATAAGTTTCGACACGAGGGTGCCCGAGCTACATCAGTATAATGGACCCCATTAATCCATTATGTAACTTGTACTATTCAAACTTGCTCAACAGGGCTGCACACGAGACGGTCCTTAACTGACAGAGACGGGGCTACAACCAACCTCCACATTTGCCTTACCCTTACCGGCCCAGGCCCAAATGTGGTCAAAAGCATTGTCCCCCTCATCCGGGATCAGACAACCTTGCGCGTCCCATCCTACGGGAACATCCCCGTCCACATCTCCAATTATTAAGAGTGAACATTTTGGTAACATCTCGCGAGTAGATTCCCCTACTCGACTTCTCTCGCAAGTAGAATTCAACTACTTGACTTGTGGTCAATAAAATGTGACCCTCTCGCGAGTAGATTCCAACTACTCGACTTCTACCGGATTTCCTATACATTAGCAAAGCAGTTACTACAGGTCAAACTGTAAACCGTTCCAACCAATCCTTGGGATTTGTAGTCATGCAAGTGGAGTATCAATCACCCTATACGTAATGCACATATCAAACTTAAGACATAATGTGAGAAATACTGCAAAACTCTATAAAGCTTTTAAATGCAAACCGGGGCTTTCCTTGTTTGCGACTCAATTAAATGTCAAGGGTCAGTGGCTTGGTGCTTCCCGAACAGGTCTTCTTCGACTTCTTTCCGTCACGGCGTCTATCGCAATGAATATGCACATAACACACAATATACTTTAATAACTTAACTTATGCACACATTATGCAATGTCATACTCATAAAGGAATTATGTTTGTAAATCAAGAATGAATAATGTGTACTGTTGGGTATTAAATTGGATTTGGGTAGGTTAATTTGATATTACTTCATGTTATAAGAATGTACATAAGAAATTTCTATATAGTCATGGATATTAGGAAACTATACAGAATTAAATTCTTGTTCAGATGAGTTCTTTTGGCTCCGATAATTTAACTCTGGTACAGATGTGATGAAGAAATTCTCATAAAAATTTCAGAGAATTTGATGGATGAAAATGATCTACAAAATTCTATCAAGCTTTCATCATTTAGGAAATTGGCAGATAAAACATGAGGTTCCATCATGTCCATAAATGGCACATCTACATAGTACTGATCAAAAGGAAGCTATCAAAATTGGTTTCACAATTTTTTAAGCTTCCTACAGGAAGATATTGAATTTATAAGTCCTTATGAATTTCTGGATTTAATTTGTTATTTTCTGGAATTATAATTAACCTAGGCAAAGACTTTGGATTAAACCCTCTTAAACAACTTTGTTATGCATGAAACTTTTACTGGAGCTTCTACATAACAAAATGATTGGTTGGGTAAATTTCCAGAATTATCTGAATAGAATCCTATTTTCTATATTTTCCACAATGTATTATACTAATTGATTTCTAGAATATTCTCTAGGGCTTTACATGAATATTGGGATGTACCACTGGAAAGTACAGATCCTAAGGAGGATTACAAAATTTGTTTCATCTAATTTGGAGCATCCTAGCCAAAGTTTTAGTATTTCAAAGTTTATGCATTTTTCTGGAATTCTTTTTGCATGGAAAAGGACACCCTTTAATATGCTGACACGTGGCCTCCAATTCTTCCCACCCAGCCGATGCCACACCGGGGCCACAGAATTTCATCGCGTTGGCACACTAAATCCCGGCGCCACAGAAAATCCCGCGGGGTGAGTCTTCTTCTTCCCCCCGACTCCGGCGGCCAGTGGCGGCGCCATGGCCGAAGGCCGGCCGGCGACTCGCCGGAGCGCGCCGAGATAGCTTCCCCGAGGCTGGAACTTGCCACCCGGGGGTTTTCAACCCTCAAGAACTCATTGGTGGCCTCAGATTGGGCTGAAACGCACCGGAAAAGTACCTACACCAGCGACCGGCGGAAATCGATGATCGGCGACGGTGTTCTCGGTGTACAAGGCATGGGAAAGGCTGATTTTTGCTCTGGAAGCTTTGTGGTGCTGCTCTGATCATCGTCTAACACTCCAATCGGACTGAAATCGATCGGAGGATAGGGGCACCGTGGAACCGATTCTAGGCAGCGGCGAGATTTGAAATTCTGGTTAGCCGGAGTGGGGCTATGGCTAGTTAACCACTCAGGAAGGAGCGCACGCAAGTGTAGATGCTGGGGGCGGCTGGAATTGTTAAGACACTCACCAAGGAGGAAGGGCTTTGGGTTGTAGACGGAGAAGGTCGACGGCGCGCCGGAAGGAAACACCGCGATTCCCTCTGGAAGGCTAGGTCCGGCGGCAGCCTCGGTTCCGGGATGTAGCGAGGTTATGAGCGGGCACCAAAACGGGCTTTTGCTTGAGCGGGGGCTGCTGTGATTTGGGCGGCCGAGTGGAGCGACGTTGGAGCGATGCGGGAGGACGAAGAAACGCCGAGCGCTCAGTTCCTTTTTATACCCGAACGACGGAGTGGGGCAGGGTGGCGTTGTGGCCCTCCGTGGCGCGCATGCACGCGGCGACCATCGCGCTGGAGGTCGCGCTGGAGAGCTGCTTGCCGCCCTGTGGCTCAGCGCTGGCACGCGCGCGCTCGTGAGGTGAAACAGAGCAAACAGCCTTTGGGTTCTTCTTACAGGTGGGCCCCACTCTGCTCTTATCCCCTTAATTCTTTCATTTCTTTTTGTTACCCAAGCCTAGATGTGATAAGGACTCCAAATTCAGAAGAGAATTGGTCCTGTTATATTTGAATGGTTTGAGTATTTGAATATCCGAATTGTCCAATTTGAAATTTGAATTAGATTCAAATTCATATTTATACATTTTATGTATGTATTTTAATCTTCTCAATTATTGACTTTTTAAATGGCCATGGGTTTCCAATAATGTGCTCAATAATTAGTCCATTGCAGATTTGAAATTGAACACTTAATTTGAATATATTTCTATTCCACATGTAACATGTTTGGTTTCCTGCAAATTTGAATTATATTCAAATTAAAATTTTAAAATCTATATGCAGGTCATTTAATTCTTTCCCCCAATATTAATGTATATAGTGTCCTATGCTTTTAATTGACTAACCTGATCAAATTGAGAATATGTTTTTGTACCTTGATCATTGATTTGAATATTTTGTACATTTCCATATATACTTTTATTCACACTTGTTTGTTTTATTTCTTTTGATTTTTCCCTTGTGACAAAGCACATAATTTCAGGTGTTTAAATTTAAAATTCAAGACCTTTGGAAATTTGAGCTTAGCCGAATTCAATAGGAATCCTAGGTTTTATCTAGAGCTTCACATTAACATTTTTACTCATGTCCATATGAATTTATTGGCTCTCATATGACCTTAGTCTTCAATGTACATGTTTAAAACTATTATTTCATGTGCCATGCATTGGAGACAAAAGCTTCCAAATGTTTGGGCTTTTACATTGTTACCAGCCATAGAGAGCTTCACGAGCATGGTGAGGTTTGCAAACACGGAGAGGTCAGCAACACCCGAGCTCCCGTGCCCGTCCAGCAGCCAAAGAGAGGCATTGGGGCCTCGCGTTGCTGGAGTCCGCACGGCCGCGCCGGCGGAGGCACTAGAATGCTGGGCGGCGGCCGGTGGACTTGCTAGTGTTGGGAGGCGGCCAGTGGACTTGCTAGGGTTGCGTGGCGGCGGGAGGGTTGCAATTGGGCCAGGTAGGTTTAGTGGGCAATGGGACATATTAAAAGAAAGAGTGAGGTATTGGGGAAATAAAGATGTCGGCTTGTCCGCCCGACGCATTTTATTTTTGCTGTACAGCCGTCGGTAAATGAGTCTAGCCGACGGTTATAATGGTACAGCCTTCGGTATATTTGACTATCCCGATGTTTTTATTAAAAACTGTCGGTTTGTTTTGGAAGGACAATATATTTAACTATTGTCGTCGGTTACACCAATACCGACATTTTTAGTGAATTTATATATGACAGCCCCGACATTTATAAAATGCCCAACGCTCTATTGCACGTTTTTTTGTGGTGAAAGGGGTGTAGGTGAAGGTTTGCACCCTTTCATACCTACCTTAGTCAGGAGCTCGGTTGCATACTTTTCCTGGGAAAGAGCTATTCCGTCTCTTATATTTTTTACCTCAATCCCTAGAAAGAAATGTAGGTCACCCAGATCCTTGATAGCAAAGTGAGAATTCAACTCTCTTACTAGTTCTAAAATAACATCTTGAGATGAGCCAGTTAGTATGATATCATCAACATATATTATTAACATGTACATGGTGATACCTTGTTTGTTGTGGATAAAAACAGAGGTGTCAGCCTTGGATGGCTTAAAGCCAAAAGCCATCAACATGGCACTTAGCCGAGAATACCAGGCCCTCGAAGCCTGTTTGAGCCCATATAGTGCTGTAAGGATCGAATGCCCAAGAGGGGGGGTGAATTGGGCTTCTTTTCAAAAATCTAAGTAATAAAACTTAATTCCTAAAGCCCAATTCCCTACGCAAACAATCTATGCATTGAAGTAACTAGAGACTTTGTGGAATGTAAAATGCATAAATGTAAGGGAGAGGAAGGGAATGCAAACTCCCGAGGAGACACGAGGATTTATCCCGTGGTTCGGCAACATCGTCAAGATCTTCCTACATCCACGTTGTGGCACCCACCAAAGGGTTTAGCCACACCCAAGTCACTGAGACGAGGGATCTTCACTATTCCTCTCCGTTTGCCAACCTCGGCAAGGTGGAGCTCAAGCCTTGTACAACTTCGACCCTCCGGGCTTCCACAAACGCCTTGGCAAGCTCCGGAAGTCTCTCACAATTACAAACACCAAGGGGCACTCCCTTGAGGCTCTCACTATCCTAGAGATTCCACTCAACTAGAATGGAGGCACACAAGCTCACTCTCTAGCTAGTTCTAGCCTATTTCTTGGTGCGTATGTGGTCGAAATGATGTAGAAGTGATGGCTCTTGGTCTTGAACGCTTGTGGATGTGTTGAGAATGTCTGGTGATCAAGACTTATCGAAATGACCGGTTTAGGGGGTATTTATAGCCAGCCTCCCCGAAATAGCCGTTGGAAAAGTAGGCTGACAGAGCTTTTCTGCAAACACCGGATGATCCGATGTCTCCCCTTTAGTTATCATCGGTCAAGTTTACTTTAGCTGACGTCAGTGTGTCAGATATGACCGTTGTTAGACCGATGTTGCACTTGTCTTCTCATCGGATGATCCGGTGGCTCTTCCTCTAGAATTGACTCAAACTTGATGCTTACTGGAGTGATTGACCGATGTGTATACTTTTGTACATCGGATGATCCGGTGCTACACTTGGTCCAAGGATATTGCAAACTGTACTGATGGACCAATGTAGCTGAGCCCTTAACATCGGATGATCCGGTGAGTGCTTTTTTCTGAGGTCTTCTTCTTCTGTTGAATCAACTCGACTGATGTGTTGTTCTCAGAAATCATCGGTTGATCCGGTGAGTTGATTTTGTTTGCTTCGAGTTGTTTCTAAGTGATTCTTTTGTGTCTTGCTCGATTGACCTCTTAGGCTTTTGTTGGAAATGTACTTTTGATGGTTGTCAAGCATTAAGTGTCATCAATTGTGGTTGAATGACTTTGACATAAGAGCTTTCACTTCTTGTCTTCACATCATTGATTTGATCTCATAATGTGATTGTATATGGGTCTCCAATGACATATAGATTTTATTCGATTGAGTGATTATGGGGACCTTGCATTCACAAATTCATTAGTAAAATCCAATGGTTGTCATTAATCACCGAAACCGTACCTCATGGGGGCCTAGATGCTTTCAATCTCCCCCTTTTTGGTGATTGATGACAACACAACAATTAAAGCACAATAGTAATGAATTTGATAGTACGAAACTTAAGAGGATATGCAATGAATACACGATTATTACACTTAAAATTTGAATGCTCAATCAAAGAATAACTCAAGTGAATAAGTGATCATAAGATAGGCACCAAATAAGCTCAAGAGAGTACTCAATAAACACCAAATGAGTAGCAAAAACATCGAATTACAAAAGATAAGCACCAAATTACAAAAGATAGAGAAACAGACTCCCCCTGAGACTAAGCTATCCTCTAAGCAACCCTCCCCCTGACTCTCTAACTCTTCTCCCCCTTTGGCGTCAAGACACTAAAAAGGGATTCGAGTGCCTAAGGACCCTGAGTACTAGGTGCGATGACGAACTGGTCACCGTTGGGAGTGCTGTCGTCGGAGCTGCTGCCTGGAGTAGAGGTGGAAGGAGCTATCGGAGCCGTAGGAGCCATCGTCGGTGCCTACTGGGTAGGAGCTGCTGGAACAGGGGCACTGACGACGGATGCCGGCGTCTGCTGGAACAACGTCATCGCTGGCAGGGGAGAGTGAATCTGTGCGCTGGAAGCCAGCAGTGGAGACATGCTGAACGAAGGGATCGGCGTAGTCGGCACCGGAGCGGCAGCTGGAGCTAGGACTGGTGGAGGTGGAACAACTCCTGGCAGCTGCGACGGGAGGGCAATCCCGGTCTGGGTGTAGAGGTTGGTGATCAACCCCAGGATGCCCATCATCGCCTGCTGCGTCTGCTGCTGCTGGTCGAGGGAGCGATGGTGCATCTGGTCGGTCAGCCCAGTCAGCCGGTCTGTGTCCTCTCGCCTCTCACGGGTGATCTGGCGCTGCATCTCCTGCTGCTGCTGTTGGAGCTCCAGAAGTCATGCGGCCTGCTCCGCTCGGGCCTGCTCAACTGCAAGTCGGTCCAGGCGCTGCTGCTCAACCATCTACTGGAGCAGTGAGGTGAGCTCAGATGGCTGAGAGACTTGTGCCTCTATGACGGGAGGTGGAGTAGGGGGTGGCACTGTAGAGCCTCCAGCCTTCGCGTCGTGCTGCCTGGGTGAGGGAGGAGGTGGAAAGTACTCCTCGACACTGTCATCCGTGTCGCTCGCAGACCATATGTGCTGCAAGTCCTCACCATGAGCCTCTGCCTCGACTAGCCTCTCATCCTCCTTCTCCAGATCTGACCAGTCCTCCACAGAAAGACGAGCCCTAACCTGACGCTCGACTGGACGGCCAAGGCGGCGGTCTCCAGGAGCTGGAGCTCGGTAGTGACTGAACCGTGTGACACTCTCGTCAATGAGACGGTCACGCACGGCGGACTCCTCAGGTACCATCATAGAGAGCAGATAGCTGATCCAGTGACCATACACGAGCTGCCTCATCATGCCCACTCCGTCGGTGATCACATCCTCCATCTCACATATGAGGACATCCACTATATTGAACTCCATCCCGTTCATGATGTAGAACAGGAGGGTCTGCTGCAGACTGGTGAACCCCTCTAGGTATCCTGACCTTGGCAAGAGCGTGCGGCGCAAGGCAAGGTGCACTGTGCGCGCAGCTGGAGTCAACAATGCCGATACCCTCGGCTGATCTGGAGAGAAAGTCGGTCCAAACAGAGAACGAATCTCCTCCAGTGGTGGTGCCACTCCTCCAGTGAGCGGCCTCCTCGACGGATCTGCCTGACCATATACTCTCTCATGCACGCAAGTGTCGTGCAGGTCCACTCCCAGCAGCTGTGCAAGCGTCTGTCTCGTCAGGTGATAGTGTTGTCCCATGAACATGAAGTCAATCGACCTGCGGCCCTCAGAGACGTAGAGGGTAGCGTAGAACACGCGTACCCAATCCTCCACATAGGCACTCCTCTCGTAAGACACCAGCTGGACCAGCCCTCTGTACCTCTCAAAGTAGGGTCGTATCTCCGTCTCTGCTACCAGGGCAAGCTGATCCCAGTCCAAGAAGTTATGCTGGAATAACTTGTGGCCTCGGTGTCTGTAGGTCTCATAGAGTGACGCCTGTGTCACGGTCCAGAAGCGACTGTCCACCAGAGCCTCTCTGGGCTGCAGCAACCACTCCTCAAGCAACACACTCCATCTGAGTCTTCGGAGCTGCTTGGATTTCATCTTCCAATAATCAGTCAACCGGACACCTTCACCGACACGGACAGTCGTGTCCATCTCGTAGATGGCTCTCTGGGCCTCCCTGTCCTCACGAGATCGACAACCGTCGGTCTCGAACGAGGTGCTGCCGGCGGATGACCCCCACGGGTCCGGGTTGAGCGCCGGCGGACGAGTGGAACTTCCGGCTCTTCTTCGGCCTCGGACTGATCGATCACGGGAGGCTGCCTTGGACGAGCCTCGCGGATCCTCAAAGATCCTCCTCGGCCACGCTCTCGCTCCTCGGCGGCGCGAGCGGCCATCAACGCCTTCTTCTCCTCCTTGGATAGCTTCTGCTTCTTCGTGGCCGGCTCCACAATGGCCTTGCCCTTGTTCTTCTTGTTGCGAGCCATTGCGATGCGCGAGAATGAGGTCGATGAAGCCAAGTGCACGGAACAACGATCGACGCGGCCGAAAACCGTAACGGCGACGAGACGGCGACCGTTGAGAGAGGCACCACGACGATGGTGGAGGAGGTGTGGTTGGACGGCGGTGGTGCACGGGAGAGGCAGCGGCGGCGCTTGGGTGGAGCGGCGGCGGCAGCTGGGTGGAGCGGCGGCGGTGGCTGGGTGGAGCGGCAGCTGCGGCTGTGGTGGAGTTGAGTGACGGCGGCGCTGCTGTGCTGCGGCGGCGGCGGCCGGAGGGTGGCGGCAGTGACCGGAGGCGGCGGCGGCGGCCGGAGACGGTGGTGGCACGGGGCTAGAGAAGCAGCGGCGATGGAAGGTGAGAGGTGGCGTCGGGATCGGGAGAGAGAAAAAGAAAAAAAGGTGAACGGCCGTTTAAATAGTGGGTCCCAAACCCTAACCGGAATTTTAACACCGGATGGACCGATGTAGAAATGATAGAAGCATGGGTCGAATGGCACAGTAAGGGTATTCAAAAAGGTGCCGTTGACACCGGATGGACCGACGTGCAAAGAGATAGCATCGATCGAATGTCACAGTAAGGGTATTCAAAAAGGTACCATTGACATCGGATAGACCGACGTGGAAGGGAATATCATCGGTGGAATTCATCACAGTCCCAGAATTGTGAACACCGGATTAACCGATGTTTTTCCAAATGAGCGCGTCGGTTGATTTGAGATACTGACTGATCTGACTCTTGGCTTTTGAACACCAACTGATCCGATGATGGTCTGACCTAAGCATCGGATAATCCGATGACTACAAAACAGCAACATCCCATATATGTCCTTTGACCAAACAAAGAAACAAAGAGAAACATATGTCTTAGGATTTTTTGGGCAACCCCTCACCCCTCAAAAAGCTAATATGCCAATAATTTGGCTAATCCTTAAAGCAAATAAAACATCGAAGAAAACGGGAAGGAAATTATCCAAATAAAATGTAAGGCCCATGCTTTGTGAGCTAGAGTATGAAGACTTCTATCTCTTTAAAGCATGTTCCTCTAGGCATTAACACACCTAACATTTTGTTCTTTCCACGTCATATGAGTTGAGATATTGCATTTCAAACAAGTCTCTTTCTCATGAGGTGGGTTCCCCTTTGTGACAATCTACCGTATGCAATGCGAAACAAATTATAGTGCAAGAAATTTAAATATGAGTGCAAGTCTATATGGCAGGCATCATGCAAGACATAAAGTAAATCTATCTTGCCAAATTTGAACCTTTCAAAGGCTTCTTCAGGGAGAGCCACTCTCCAAGCCTTCGGAAAACCCAAAGGAACCTCCATCCCAAGCTAACCCTTGCTCACCCCTATCCTTTGAAAGTTAGACAAGACCTATATGATATGCATTCTTACATGATCATGGCAACTTACATGACGTTTGATGCATCTAGCACATTTAATTCACTTCTTAGCCTAGAAAATGTTTTCTCATCAAGTGGTTTAGTGAAGATATCTGCCAATTGTTCTTCGGACCTAACACCTCTCAAAGAGATGTCTCCCTTAGCTTCATGGTCTCTCAAGAAATGATGGCGAATATCAATGTGCTTAGTGCGGGAGTGTTGAACGGGGTTTTTAGCTATCTTAACCGCACTTTCATTGTCACAAAGGAGAGGCACACAACCAAGTTTAATACCAAATTCCAAAAGGGTTTGCTTCATATAATGAATTTGGGCACAACATGCACCGGCCGCAATATATTCCGCTTCCGCCGTGGACAAGGCGACGGAATTTTGCTTCCTGCTAGACCAAGAAACTAGGGAACACCCAAGCAAGTGGCACCCACCGGAGGTACTCTTTCGATCCATGCGGCATCCGGCAAAGTCCGAATCCGAGTATCCCAAGAGATGGAATTTTGCACCTTTAGGGTACCACAAGCCCACACTAGGAGTATGCTTAAGATACCGAAGTATCCTAAAGACCGCCTTCCGATGCGATTCTTTAGGTGCCACTTGAAAGCGAGCACACAAGCATAAACTAAACATGATATCGGGCCTAGATGCGGTAAGGTAAAGCAATGAACCAATCATAGAATGGTAGTTAGATTGATCAATAGGTTTACCGTCCTTATCCGCGTCGAGATGACAATTTGTTGCCATTGGAGTGCTTCTTGAGCTACAATATCCCATCTCAAATTTCTTCAAGAGGTCCTTGTTGTACTTCTGTTGATAGACGAAGGTCCCCTCTTGAAGTTGCTTGATTTGGAATCCAAGGAAGAAGTTGAGCTCTCGAATCATTGACATCTCAAATTCCCTAGACATCATTTTGCCAAACTCATGGCTAAGAGCTTCGTTAGTTGAACCAAAAATAATATCATCAACATAAATTTGACAAATGAACAAATCTTCGTTGATGTCTTTGGTGAAGAGTGTAGTGTCCACCCTCCCGATCTTAAATCCTTGCATGATAAGGAAATCCCATAGTCGTTCATACCACGCCCTAGGTGCTTGCTTGAGCCCGTAGAGCGCCTTGTGCAACCTATACACATGATTAGGATTCCTCGGATCTACAAACCCGAGAGGTTGTTCAACATAAACAAGCTCGTTAATGTAACCATTAAGAAAGGCACTTTTGACATCCATTTGATAAAGCCTAATATTATGATGTGATGCAAAGGCAAGAAGTATACGGATGGCTTCTAGCCGGGCGACCGGGGCAAATGTCTCCCCAAAGTCTAGTCCTTCAACTTGTGAGAACCCTTTGGCCACAAGTATTGCCTTGTTGCGGACCACCACGCCGTTTTCGTCTTGTTTGTTGCGGTATACCCACTTTGTTCCGATGACGTTCTTGTCCTTGGGTCGCTCCTCCAACACCCAAACTTCATTGCGGATGAAGTTGTTGAGTTCTTCTTGCATAGCCATCAGCCAATTTGGGTCTTGGAGTGCTTCCTCAATGTGAGTCGGTTCTACACAAGAAACAAACGAAGTGCTCACAAAACGAAGCGAAATGGCGAGAACGTGTACTTACACCCCTTGCCGGACTTCCAATGATTTGGTCCATTGGATGCGCCTTGGAGATGCGTCCATGCCTCATAAGTGGTTTTGAAGCACTTGGCGATGGTGATACATGTTGCTTCTCTTGTGGTTTGACTTGATCATGGACTTCTTCTTCTTCTTGATGTTGTTGGGCTTGTGAGTCTTGAGTTAGCAATGGATCATCCTTCTCTTCTTCGTCAACTTGAGGCGCCATGGAGGTGTTGATGTTGGAACTTGAAGCTCCCCCTTGATCATGGCTCTCCTCAACTTTAGGCTTGACATCTCCAATGGTCATGTTCTTCATGGCTTCTCGTAGAGGCTCATCATCTATTTCATCATGACCAAAACTCTCCTCTTGGGAGCCATTAGATTCATCAAACTCAACATCACAACTTTCCTCAACTAAACCGGAGGTTTGGTTGAATACTCGATATGCTTTTGAGTTTGATGCATAGCCAAGAAATATACCAACATCACATCTTCTTTCAAACTTACCGAGCCTTTTCTTGCGGTAGATGTAGCACTTGCATCCAAAGACTCGAAAGTAGGAAATGTTGGGCTTTCTCCCAATGAGAAGCTCGTACGGTGTCTTTTGAAGTAGGCGATGTAGGTAGACCCTATTTGCGGCATGGCACGCCGTGTTGATTGCTTCGGCAAAAACATCTCTGATGTGCCGTAGTCATCAAGCATTGCTCGTGCAAGAGTGATGAGAGTCTTGTTCTTCCTTTCAACAACACCATTTTGTTGAGGAGTGTATGTGGCCGAAAACTCATGTTTTACTCCTTCACGGTCACACCACTCCCCAATGTTGTAGTTCTTGAATTCGGTGCCATTGTCACTCCTGACCTTGATGATGGGAAGTTGAAATTCCCTTTGAGCGCGGTTAGCGAAGGTCTTGAACACTTCCGGAGTTTCACTCTTGTCACCTAAAAACAAGGTCCAAGCATAGCGAGAGTAGTCATCAACAATAACAAGACAATAGAGGTTACCGCCAAGACTTTGATATATGGACGGTCCGAAGAGGTCCATGTGAAGTAGTTCAAGTGGCTTGGATGTTGACACCATTGTCTTCATTCGGTGGTGTGAAGCAACTTGCTTCCCGGCTTGACAAGTGCTACAAAGCTTGTTCTTCTCAAAAGTTACATCCTTCACGCTGGTCACCATCCCAAGCTTGAATGACTTCTTGAGTTTTCTCATCCCTATGTGCGCTATGCGTCGGTGCCATAGCCATCCCAAACTTGTCTTAGTGAAAAGGCAAGTGGTCAAGCTAGCATTCTTGTTGGAGAAGTCCACTAGGTAGAGGAGTCCATGCCGAAATCCTTTAAATACTATGTCTTGGCTTGTTTCACTACTCACAACAACATCATTTTTGCTAAATGTGCATGTTAGTCCAAGATCACATAGTTGTGCAATAGATAGTAAATTAAAGCTAAGTGACTTAACGTACAAAACATTAGAAATGGATAAGTCATTTGAAATAGCAATTTTACCTAACCCAATTACCTTTCCCTTAGAGTTATCACCAAAGGTGACTTGTTCATGATTGTCGAGGTTTTCTATGGTGGTGAACATACCATCATTGCTGGTCATATGTTGAGTGCACCCGCTATCGAGTACCCAATGCTTTCCTCCAGCTTTTTAGTTCACCTACACACATGAATTCAATTTTTGAATTTAGGCACCCAAGCCAACTTAGGTCCTTGTATGTGTGATACAAGTGTTTTTGGGACCCAAAGTCGCTTGGGGAGATTCCCCTTCATGCCCTTCATGTCTTTTCCAATGAACCTTGCCTTCACCTTGCCATGTACTTTACTCAAGAGATAATAATGATCATTGAAAGTAGATTTGTAGTTAGTAGGCAATTTTTGAGAAGGTCGGTTAGGAAGGGGACACTCCCTTGTGTGGTGACCGGTGACCTCACAATGTTGGCAATAAGAACCAACTTCCTTTATGAAGCTTTTTCTTAGCTCCGGTGAGGGCACCTTTCCTTCGTTAGGCACCGGGAAGGATCCAAGTCCTCTCTTGTTGAAGGCCTTTGCTTGTTGGAAGAGGATTTCCTTGTTCTTGACTTCTCCTTTTGAAAGTCTAGCCACACTAGTGCGGAGACTCTCAATTTCTTCCAACAAGTCCTTCTCCCTAGTGTTTTCTTTCAAAGGCAAATACTTGTGCAAGACATTAGTGGCATGAGAAGTAATGGATATATTATCATTAAGAGTTTGTTTCTTCATAGTTTTTAACTTTTGATAAAGCACTTCATAAGCAAGGTTAAGTGTTTGATGCTCTTGGATTAACTCATTGTGCTTTCCCAAGAGTGCTTGGTGGGCTAAGTCAAGCTCATGATGATCTAGCTTGATTTGAGCCTTATCCTCCTCAACTTGCTTGACATGGGATTTGAGTGTGTCATGCTCTTTGAGTATGCTTTCATACTTTTCAAGCAAATCAAGGTTAGCACTCTCAAGCTTAGAACGAGTTCCTTCAAGAGCCTTAACCTTACTCTTTTCCCTCTTAATGATAGTGTGATATTCATTTATTAAAGAAGTTAAACCATCGGGGGAAAGCTCATCATCGCTAGAGTCGTCACATACCTTGGTGTTACCTTTCGCCATGAGGCACATGGGCGGTGGATGAAGAGGTGAGTCATCATTGTTGGCAATGGCGAGGCTGGCCAAACTTTCTTCTTCCGCTTCACTCTCTTCATCACTTGTTTCTTCGTCGGTGACCCATTCATTTGCCTCACACATGAACACCTTTTGTGGGACATTTCTATTCTTTGGGAAGAGTCTTGCCTTATTTCCCTTGTCATGTTTCCTCTTCCCAAAGGATCTTGGTTTCGGTTTGGCCTCTTCTTCATCATCTTCACTTTCTTCAAGCTTGCGATGCTTGCTCTTGTGGTTCTCTCTTCTTTTGTCCGGTTTTTGACAATCATAGGAGATGTGGCCTTGATCACCACAATCGTAGCAAGTCTTGTGATCATCTCTCCTTGGTAGAAACGCTTTCTCCTTGGGATCAAATGTGTATCCCTTCTTAGTAATCTTGGAGTTCAAGCGTGAGAACTTCCTCATCATCAACGCAAGCTCATCATCATCATCTTCACTTGATGCTTGCTCTTCTTCACTTGAGCTAGGCTCAACCACCTTCTTCTTCTTGAGGCTTGTTTTCTTGGTGGAGGCCTTTAGAGCAATCGTTTTTGAAGATGATTGCTCCATCATCCCAAGTACATTCATCTCATGAGCGTGAATTTCTCCAATGAGCTCCGAAACTTCAATGTGGTCAAGAGACTCCTTTTGAAGCATGGAGTTGATGATGTTGTACTTTGGCTTGGGAAGGAGCATGAGGATCTTGCGGTTGATGAGTCCCTTGACAAGAGAAGCAATGTCAAGAGCATTAATTTCTTCAATAAGCACATTCAAGCGAGAGAACATCTCATTAACATTTTCATGAGGTAGCATCTTAAATTCATCATATTTTGCTTTAAGCATGTGATATTTAAGTTCCTTGACTCGAGAAGAGCCCTCATGAATCTCTATTAAGCAAGCCCAAATTTCACAAGCTTTTTCTTTACTAGCAATCCTAGCAAACACATCTTGACTAATACATTCATAGATTGCATTCCTAGCTTTAGCATCCCATTTAATTTGATCACCAACATAGTTGTGTTCTCCAAACCCCGCGTGGGTCGCTTCCCATACTTCGGGAGCAATAACCTCTAGATAAGCGCGCATGCGTGCTTTCCAATAGGCAAAGTTCTTGCCCTCGAAGATAGGAACCGAACCCCCAACCTTGGCCATTTTAGCTCTCTAGTGATGAAGCTAGAATGATCCTATGAGCAACCTTGCTCTGATACCAATTGTAAGGATCGAATGCCCAAGAGGGGGGGGGGTGAATTGGGCTTCTTTTCAAAAATCTAAGTAATAAAACTTAATTCCTAAAGCCCAATTCTATACGCAAACAATCTATGCATTGAAGTAACTAGAGACTTTGCAGAATGTAAAATGCATAAATGTAAGGGAGAGGAAGGGAATGCAAACTCCCGAGGAGACACGAGGATTTATCCCGTGGTTCGGCAAGATCATCAAGATCTTCCTACATCTACGTTGTGGCACCCACCAAAGGGTTTAGCCACACCCAAGTCACTGAGACGAGGGATCTTCACTATTCCTCTCCGTTTGCCAACCTCGGCAAGGTGGAGCTCAAGCCTTGTAAAACTTCGACCCTCCGGGCTTCCACAAACGCCTTGGCAAGCTCCGAAAGTCTCTCACAATTACAAACACCAAGGGGCACTCCCTTGAGGCTCTCACTATCCTAGAGATTCCACTCACCCAGAATGGAGGCACACAAGCTCTCTCTTTAGCTAGTTCTAGCCTATTTCTTGGTGTGTATGTGGTCGAAATGATGTAGAAGTGATGGCTCTTGGTCTTGAACGCTTGTGGATGTGTTGAGAATGTCTGGTGATCAAGACTTATCGAAATGACCGGTTTAGGGGGTATTTATAGCCAGCCTCCCCGAAATAGCCGTTGGAAAAGTATGCTGACAAAGCTTTTCTGTGAACATCGGATGATCTGATGTCTCGCCTTTAGTTATCATCGGTCAAGTTTACTTTAGATGACGTCAGTGTGTCAGATATGACCATTGTTAGACCAAAGTTGCACTTGTCTTCTCATCGGATGATCCGGTGGCTCTTCCTCCAGAATTCACTCAAACTTGATGCTTACTGGAGTGATTAAACGATATGTATACTTCTGTACATCAGATGATCTGGTGCTACACTTGGTCCAAGGATATTGCAAACTGTACTGATGGACCGATGTAGCTGAGCCCTTAACATCGGATGATCCGGTGAGTGCTTTGTTCTGAGGTCTTCTTCTTCTGCTGAATCAACTCGACCGATGTGTTGTTCTCAGAAATCATCAGTTGATCCAGTGAGTTGATTTTGTTTGCTTCGAGTTGTTTCTATGTGATTTTTTTGTGTCTTGCTCGATTGACCTCTTAGACTTTTGTTGGAAATGTACTTCTGATGGTTGTCAAGCATTAAGTGTCATCAATTGTGGTTGAATGACTTTGACATAAGAGCTTTCACTTCTTGTCTTCGCATCATTGATTTGATCTCATAAAGTGATTGTATATGGGTC
This sequence comes from Tuctoria greenei, assembly GCA_036927565.1. Lineage (NCBI taxonomy): Eukaryota > Viridiplantae > Streptophyta > Magnoliopsida > Poales > Poaceae > Tuctoria > Tuctoria greenei. The sequence continues at coordinate 21,763,864 of JAYESD010000011.1, read as the reverse complement.
TCCAATGACATATAGATTTTATTTGATTGAGTTATTATGGGGACCTTGCATTCACAAATTCATTAGTAAAATCCAATGGTTGTCATTAATCACCGAAACCGTACCTCATGGGGGCCTAGATGCTTTCAAGTGCCTTATCAAGCTTGCATATGTATGTTGGTGCATTATTGTCTTCAAAACCAGGGGGATGCCTCATATAGACCTCTTCTTCCAGAATGCCATGTAAGAAAGCATTATGTACATCTAGTTGCCTCAAAGACCATCCTCTTGTAACTACAATGGATAAAACAACACGAATAGTTGCAGATTTGACCACCATACTAAATGTGTCATCGTATTCAATCCCATACCGTTGCTTGAACCCCTCGGCTAATAACCGAGCCTTCTATCTGTCTATAGTGTCATCCGCTCGTTTCTTAATTTTATACACCGATTTGCAATCTATTATATTCTTGCCCTTGCTTGGATGAACGAGGTGCCATGTTTTGTTTCTCATGAGCGCTGAATATTCATCTTCCATGGCCTTCCTCCAATTCTTATTTTCAAGTGCTTCCTTTGTGTGTTGTGGCTCTCTTGTAGAGGTTAGGCAGCTATACTGAATAATGTTGGGAAATAATTTTCGGATTACTTATACCTCTTTGTAGCCGAGTAACAGGGCGACGTTGCTCTGGGGAATGGGCCACAGAAGATCCAAATGATCTGGCACTTTGATTATTTTCAAACCTGGTAGGGATGCGACAGGCAATGATTGGAAACCAGAATCATTGTCAGGCTGATGTTGATTGGATGGAGGAGACATGGAATTAATGCTCCTTTGTGATTGATTTCCTGCTCTGCCATGCCTGGCATTCGGCGTTGATTGTTGCGCTGGATCACCTCGGGACCGTGCAGCCTGATCACCTACCATAGACGGTTGCGTATCTCCATGGGATCCAGTGCCCTCATCACCTGCCCATGCAGTCGTAGCAGCGTGATTTTCAAATAGTGGATTCACCGGTGTACCAGTGTGCTAGCACCACGCACGCGGCAAGGGTCTCGACGTGAGGCCTTCGAGGGGTGGCAGCTAGGGCTGTCATGTGATGGGGTGATTAGCTCCTAACCCTACCCCTCATATTTATAGGCGTACTAATGGGCTTTTAGGTCGCAGGCCCATTAGTACCCTAATTGCTTATGGACCAAATATCCAATAGGCCTTAACCCGAATTGTTATGATTGCCTCTTGGGAACATCACCAACAATCTCCAACTTGCACTAGAGACAATCATCTAGCCAAGATTTTCGATATTCCAACTCCTTAAGTGTGTGACCCGTTAGGTTCATGTGCAGTCGGTTGTGAATGGAAACCGTTTCCAACCACAAGTCAGTAGAGGTACCTAGCAGGACATACTGACTCCCGAATGTTCATAAAGATCATATCGGCCGAACCTAGATACATTCAACATGCTAATCCATTTGCCTCGCGATACCAGTCAAGATCAAGGCAAGATGCGTGCCATCCTTGTGAGAGCTCAACCATTCACTTGATCAAATAGTGGATTCATTCCATGACTAACTTTTAGTTGTTGTGATTAACCTTTAATCACCTTGGCTTGGCCATGCACTTTCAAATCCAACTATCTCGAGGGGCCCAGAGATATCTCTCCTGTTATTAAGGAGGGGCAAATCTCATCTTGATCCGCGCACATCCCATTCTATGTTTCATTATATACCCGAAGACTACTTTTATGACTACCCAGTTATGGAATAGCGTTTGGTAGTCTCAAAGTACACAACTACACATAGTGAGAAACAATGGCGATCTTAGGTTTAAGGATCTAACAGGTGTATCACTCAAGACCAACTGATGGCACATATGGAAATAACAATCCCAGCAGTGTCTCGGAGTGGGTCAATCCAACACCATGTTCACTAACATGTGTTCACATTATTAATTCGATATATCCATATCTATGATCCGTGAAACGTGATCATCAATTAATACATGTGTTAGTCCGTATGCAATCATTATCTCATATAATGATATAGACTAGGGATCATCTGGAGTAACATTACTTTTAACAAAGAGTTTCACGAACAAGTCACATACTTGATGATCAATGTAAATAATGATTACTCTTATAACAATTTATTTAATAATACATAAACATAGTTGTGACACAAGTCTCCCACTACACACTATGATCACTGATGTAAGTATCTAATACCCATAGATCTCGTGTGTGCCTCATGCTTTGATTGTGGAAGAGGCTTTGTCAACAGATCTGCAACATTCAAATCCGTGTGCACCTTGCATATCTTCACATCACCTCGGTCGATGATCTCTTGAATGAGGTGATAGCATCGTAGTATGTGTTTGGATCGTTTTTGTGATCTAGGCTCCTTTGCCTGTGCGATGGCTCCACTATTCTCACAGTAGAGATCCACAGGATTGGACGCACTAGGAACAACACTCAACTTAGAAACAAATTTTCTGATCCAAACAGCTTCCTTTGCAGCTTCAGAAGCTGCAATATACTCCGCCTCTGTGGTTGAATCTGCTACTGTATCTTGCTTGGAACTTTTCCAGCTCACTGCCCCTCCATTGAGGCAGAACACAGATCTGGATTGCGATCTAGAATCATCCTTATCAGTTTGGAAGCTGACATCGGTGTAACCTTTTACAACGAGCTCTTCTTCACCTCCAAACACTAAGAATGCATCCTTAGTTCTTCTCAAGTACTTAAGGATGTTTTGACAACGGTCCAATGAGCCTCGCCATAATCTGATTGTTATTTGCTCGTGATGCTTATAGCATAAGATACATATGGGCATGTACATAGCATGGCATACATGATGGATCCAATAGCCGAAGCATAAGGAATCGCCCTCATCCTCTTTTGCTCAAATAGCCGAAGCATAAGGAATCGCCCTCATCCTCTTTTGCTCATCAGGTGTCGAAGGACACTGACTCTTGCTTAGAGTAATGCCATGTGACATTGGCAAGAAACCTTTCTTAGAATCTTGCATATTGGACCGATTCAATATCTTGTCAATGTATGTATCTTGGCTTAATCCAATTAGCCTTTTAGATCTATCTCTATAGATCTTTATGCCCAAAATATACACTGCCTCTCCTAAATCCTTCATTGAGAAACTTTTTCATAATGAGGATTTAACATCATCAAGCATTGGAATGTCATTTTCGATCAATAATATGTCATCTACATATAGGACCAGAAATACATGTGCGCTCCCACAAAACTTCCTGTAAATACAAGGTTCTTCTACGTTCTTGATGAAACCAAACCCTTTGATTACTTCATCAAAACGCAGATTCCAACTCCGAGATGCTTGCTTCAGTCCATAGATGGACTTTTGAAGCTTGCATATTTTACTAGCATTAGGATCGACAAAACCCTCAGGTTGTGTCATGTACACATCCTCAGTCAGACTTCCATTAAGAAAGGTTATTTTGATATCCATCTGCCATATTTCATAATCAAAATATGCAGCAATTGCTAGAAGAATCCGAACAGACTTAAGCATTGCAACGGGTGAGAAAGTTTCATCATAATCAAAACCTTGAATTTGTTTGAAACCTTTCGCCACCAATCGCGCTTTATAGATGTGAACATTTCCATCCATATCAGTCTTTTTCTTGAAAATCCATTTACAATCGATAGGTCTCACACCTTCGATTGGATCAACCAAGTTCCAAACTTGATTTTCATGCATGGATTCAATTTCGGACTCCATGGCTCCAAGCCACTTCTCAGAGTCGGGTCCCATCATTGCTTCGGTATAGGTCATGGGCTCATTATTGTCCAACAATATCATGTCATGCTGCTCGGTGGTTAGAAGCGTTAACTTTTCAGTCGCACGACGTACCCTCATAGACCTTCGTGGGGCTGGTGTTTCATCAACTGGTTGCACAACATCTTGTACATCCTGTATAGGATTAGTAGATGCTGAAACATTTTCAGGTATTTCTTGAATTTCTTCAAGATGCACCTTGCTCCCACTAACTCCTTTTGAGAAAAACTCTTTCTCCAAGAAGACACCATTGCGAGCGGTAAACACTTTACCCTCCATTTTATTATAAAAATAATATCCTTTGGTTTCCCTAGGATATCCCACAAAGAAGCATTTTTTTTTATTTTGGAGTGAGTTTGTGTGACGTCAAATGTTTGACATAAACATCACATCCCCAAACTTTGAGGAAAGACAATCCGGGATGTTTCCCGATCCACATCTCATATGGTGTCTTCTCAATAGACTTAGTTGGGACTCTGTTTAGTGTAAACCAGTAGTTTCAAGAGCATAACCCCAAAAGGATAGTGGAAGATCTGCTTGGCTCATCATCAACCTAACCATGTCCAACAAGGTTCGGTTCCTCCGCTCGGACACCCCATCCATTGAGGCGTTCCAGGTGGAGTCAACTGTGGAACAATTCCACATTGTTTTAAATGATCATAAAATTCATGGCTCAAATATTCACCCCCACAATCATATCGTAGATGTTTAATTGTCTTGCCCAATTGATTTTGTACTTCATTCTGAAATTCTTTGAACTTTTCAAAGGATTCAGACTTGTGCCTCATTAGGTAGACATAACCATATCTACTAATGTCATCGGTAAATGTAATGAAGTACTGAAAACCACCTTTGGCAATTGAACTCATTGGTCCACATACATCTGTATGTATAAGTCCCAATAAGTCAGTCGCCATCTCACTTTGACCAGTGAAGGGTGCTTTGGTCATCTTCCCAAGCAAACAAGATTCGCATGTGTCAAGTGATTCAAAATCAAATGAGCTTAGTAAACCATCTTTATGGAGTTTTTCAATGTGTTTCTCATTTATATGACCTAAGCGACAATGCCAAATAAAAGTGGGATTTAGATCATTACGTCGAGCCCTTTTGGTATTAATGTTACATACAATTTTATCCTCAAGATCAAGAACATATAATCCATTCACCAATGGACATTGAGCATAGAAAATATTATTGTAATAAATAGAACAACATTTGTTCTTTATTACAATCTCATAACCATCAACTTCTTCTAAACACGAAGAAGAGATAATGTTCTTGCTCAAAGTAGGAATGCAATAACAATTATTCAATTCCAAAACTAATCCTGAGGGTAATGACAAGTGGTACGTTCCGACAGCTATGACTGCAACCTTTTTGCTCCATTGCTGACACGAACATCCAACTCGCATTTTGCAAATCTTCTAGTCTCACTTAGACCCTACAACGATTTGCAAGTGTGAATCATCGATCTGGTATCAAATACTCATGATTCACTAGAAGATAATGCAATGTTAATTTCTATAACATTTATACCTGAAGTGGAAGTCTCACTTCCCTTCTTCTTCTTATCCTCCAAGTACTTCTTGCAGTTCCTAGACCAGTGCCCCTTACCATGACAGTGAAAGCATTCATCATCAGGAGAACGGCCAGATTTGCCCTTTGGTTTAGACTATGAGCTTGAGGGCTCATCGGGAACCTTTCCCTTGCATTTACAATTAGGATGTGTCACACGCTTCCTCTTTTTATTCTCCTTTTGCACCATCATCACATGAGTGGCGTTTTTCTTAATGCTTTCTTTGGCTGTTTTAAGCATCCCATGCAATTTAGCCAAAGTTTTCTCCATGCCATTCATTTGAAAATTCAATATGAATGGCTCGTAGCTCGGTGGGAGCGACTAGAGAACAACGTCAATAGCCAGATCATCCTTGAGTTCAGAACCAAGTTTGCCCAAAGTTTCAATGTAACCAATCATCTTGATTACATGAGGGCTAACCGAGCTACCATCTCCAGCTTGCATGAGAACAAGGACTTTGAGATGTTGTATCTCTCAGCCCTTGCTTGATTCTCAAACATTCCACGCAGTCCCTCAATCATAGAATAAGCATCTGTATGCTCATACTATTTTTGCAGATCAGGGGACATAGTGGCGAGAATGAGGTAGCTTACATTAAGCGCATCATCGCAGTGCTTCGTATAAGCTCTACGTGCTGCATTAGTTGCATTAGCTGGGAGGTCATCAGGGTAAGGCTGCAGAAGAATGTACTCGGTTTTCTCTTGCCTAAGAACGATTCTCAGGTTGCGGTACCAATTGATAAAGTTAGCTCCATTGAGCTTTTTCTTTTCAAGCACAGATCGCAAATTGAAACAGAATTGTTACTAGCAGACATTGTCTACAATAGAAAATAAATATGCAAGGTTTAGCACTATGTTATGTACCAATCTTATATTAACAGTTTAATAAAAGATATCACAACTATATGATCATCATCTTCCCTCTAATGACATATAGTGGTTCAAGATCCATATCCACTAATTCCTAGTGAGCTTTTGCTTCACTGCTCAGAAAATAATGACATAGGTAAACAACCATTGTTAATCATATCCCTATATGACTCTTGTTTGTTGGGTGACATCCAATGCCCCGGCTCCCAACTCTATGCCATAAAGCCCAAAACCGTTTTGATAGCTTTGTTGAGTAAACCAATACTATGCATGTGAATATCCAACATTCACCCTATGAATTATGATAGATGATGGTACTTTGCTTTGGCAAACCTACCACACAACGATCAAAATATCATAGGTGCAGCTATTGGTAAATGGCATCAAATGCTCAACTTTTGTGAGGGAAGCTATTCTATCATGACAAAACATCCACCATATGAAAAACATGAAAATAATAGTAATAAGCATCACAGGCATATGATCATATAATATTGTGAATAGTATGGCCTTTAAAATCATAATGGTCTTCATCGCCATGGTTCCATCAAGATCTGAGCTGCCATGCCTCCCTTCTTGTGGTGATCTCCATCTCCACCATGCTTGAAGACATCTCCATGATAATAAAAGAAGCTAATACAACTAATAGCTACCAAATAAATTACATGAGAGATGAAGCATCACAGGTCGACACGCAGGTCGTTATACAATTATGTGACAACCTCAAACCGATTGTGTTAAATTTGCAACACGCAGGCTGCACGAATTTACACATAGATCATCACATCACATTAAGTCCATACCATTCACATCATTCCCTGAAAAAACGAGTTAAGCATAGAACGATTTCTAGCACGAAACTATATTATGTAATCGCTATAGCAGACAGCAAAACGGCGGTCCCTAAACACCAAACGGAATTACATAGATCGCATCTATGAAATGAGTATGAAAATCTCATCGGATTGATCAAATCAACCCGAATCCGAGCCATTCAGAATGCCTCAATTTTCAATGTGACCGGTTATTCATGAGTAGATCGCGACTCATGACCGTGGTCTGTTGGCTCAATCTGTTAGCTATGTACGCGATTAGTCCCGATGGTGATTCCAGCTGGTAGGGACATATTGCGCACATAGCAGAGAAGGGGCACAAACTGACCTTTTAGTCATATACGATCACAATCTACTCTAACCAATTCCAAACCCCAAAAACCGTGCAATAAAATTCATCGTATGAATATGTCTGCAATAGATCCCATCTACTAACAAGATCCAGACCAGAAACTATGCAAGTCGGCTCTGATACCGCTGTAGGGAATCGGCGGTACGCTACTCTAGCAACTCTACCACATCACCCAGGAAACATGCCAGTATAGAGGTCATGGATCGTTACCACTAGACGCGTACCGTAGCGGAACGTAGATGTGCGTCGGTGTAGGGGAAGTAGACGATCTTGTTCGTATCCTCCTCGTCCTTGTCACGGCAGCAGGTAGACGATCACAATCATCGTAGCCGATCAGCACAGCAGTAGTAGCAGCGCCTCCACGGAGTCCACACGTAAGGAGAGGAACGCCGTGTGCAAGTGTGCTAGCACCGCGTGCGCGGCAAGGGTATCGGTGTGAGGCCTTGGAGGGGTGGCGGCTAGGGCTGTCACGTGGTGAGGTGATTAGCCCCTAACCCTACCCCTCAAATTTATAGGCGTACTAATGGGCTTTTAGGTCGCAGGCCCATTAGTACCCTAATTGCTTATGGATCAAATATTCAATAGGCCTTACCCCGAATTGTTATGATTGCCTCTTGGGCACATCACCAACAGCTATAGCCTAGAAACACACATTGAATCGATCGAAATGCTAGTTTATGTGAATTGTAGGGTCGGAAATTGGGCCAACACGCACATCCAAAGACACGAAGAGAAGAGTAGGACGGTTTCATGCCAAAGAGTCGTTCAAGAGGAGTGTCAAAGTTTAGAATGTTACTGGGTAGTCTATTGATCAAGTATGTGGCTGTGAGGAATTCCTCATCCTAGAACTTGAGGGGCATGCTGCCATTTGCAAGAAGTGTAAGTCCCATCTCCATGATGTGATAGTGCTTAGCTTTGCTGAGCCGTTTGTGTGCATGCGGGCAAGAGACAAAGTGAGAAATCCCTTTCTTTTGTAGAAGAGCATCAAGTCTCATACTCGCCACCCCAGTCCGACTGGAGACCAAGGATTTTTCGTCCAAACCTCCTTTCAACAAGAGCTTAAAATTTTTGAAAAACATCAAGAACATCAGATTTATTTTTGATTAAGTAGATCCACATATACTTACTGTAATCATCAATGAAACTTACATAACACCCAAAACAACCAATGAACATTGGAGCACGACCCCAAACATAAAAAAAAAACAAGATCAAGAGGAAATTCAGACACACTGTTTAAAATAGCATAGGGTAACTGGTGGCTCTTGCCACGTTGACAAGAATCACAAACTAACTCGACTCCAACTTTATTTGAGGTAACAATCTTATTTATGCTAAGAACTTTTTGAACTATGGCAGATGTAGGATGTCCTAATCTACTATGCCACCGCGACAAAGGTACTTTGGTAGCACTGAGGAAATTTTTATTTTCTCTCTAGTCTTGAGGTATGAGAGGGTAGAGGCCATGTCTACACTTGTCGCAGAAAAGCACCTTCCTCTTGTCCTGATCCTTCATCAAGAAGAACCAGGGATGGAATTCAATGAAAATATGATTCTCAAGTGAGAAGCGATGAACAAACAAGAGAATCTTAGATGTGTTAGGGACATGCAAAATATAATCAAGTTTAAAACTCTTTGTTGGAGTGCAAAGCATAGAATGACCAATGTGATTTATACCCATACCTGAACTGTTAGCATTGTGAACTTGATCTTGGCCATGGTATTTTTCTTTTACGGCCATCTCTAATTCTCCAGTGATTTGGTCTGTCACACCACTATCCATATACACTGCTACAATAAGCCACATCGCAGGCGGCTCTAAACCTATTATCACACGCAGTTTCTAAAACCGCCTGAAACAAAGAGCCCGTGATAATCCGCAATTTCACAGGCGGAGACGTGAAATAGCCTGTGAAGACACATTACCACAGGCGGTTCTTTACTTAGGCTAGCCGCCTGTGAAGATATATTATCATAGGCGGGTCGTGCAACATATATAACCGCCTGTGATAATTGTGTTATCACAGGCAGATCTTGACCTATGTCAAGCCGCCTGTGAAGACAGTTTATGGCAGCCGGTTTGTACCATAACAGTAACCGCATGTGATAATTAGGTTATCACAGATGGTTCTTTACCTCACTACTAGGATTCCGGTTTATTGCGACGAAAAAAATCGTTGCAATAGGTCAAAATTCATCGCGATAGGTTGTTGTCGCAACAAAATAGAACGTCGCGATAGTTTTTCCGACTCGTGGCGCGAGAGGCATACAACAATACGTCTCGCGCCATGCGTGCCTTGGGGCTGGGTACCCTTCCATAGTATCCTGGAATGGGTATCATCGGCCACTACCTCTATGCCCTCAAGGGGGTGGCTGATCGTCTCGACATTGTGTTGCGACGATGGCCCAGGTTCTTGGCCCCGAGGGCCGCAGAACGCTGGTGGAGGCGATGGCTAGCAACCTCGGGGTTGCACCGCCGGTGCAGTCGGTGCAACCGGCCCTGTCTCCTATTGCACTGGCGCCAGAGTCGCTGCCGGAGGACAAGGAGGAGGGGGAGGAAGGAGAAGGGGTAGGAGTACGAGTAGGATTTAATTAGTTTTTCTTTGTTGTTTTTAGTTGCTTCTTTTTTGTAAATATTGTTAATGAATGAAATCTATCTTTGTTCATCTATGTGATTGAATATTACTTGTGTATCTTGTGTGTTTTTGTGTGTTCGTGTGTAAATATTGTGTATCTTGTGTGTTCTTTTGTGAGATGTGTGATTGAACATTGTTAATGAATGAGTATCTTGTGTGTTCTTCAACTGTGTGAATGAATGAATGAATGAATGTGTAGTGTTTTCATCGTGTTCCTCAGACTCGGGTATCATAAGGTAATTATCTCAGGCGGTTGGTAATTCAAACTCGTCTGAGAAGAAGATTATCTCAGGCGGTTGGTAAGTAATAACCGACAGAGATAAACATCTTATCAGGCGGTTATTAAGTACCAACCGCCTGTGATGATATTTACTTCTTCTTGATTAATATTCTTGATTAAATGTGGGTCTTTTAAAAAGGCAAAATTCCACCTTCTTTTAATATTATTGATAAGTAAAGGTTACCATTAAATTTCACTTCACAAATCTTTTGAAATTGGTCAGAACATAAAAACATAGAACAAATGCTATTTTTCATTTTTCTATCTTGATGAATATAATGCCTTTTTCATTTATTTTTTCAGTGGACATTTTTACTCATCATACCAACCTCTATGAACTTTTTCAGATTTTTTTTAAATTTTATTGAATCAGTGTGTGTTCATAATTTGATGAATGCCTCATATGTATATGAGAATTTGGTTAGAATGATGGATAATTTGAAGTTTGACATGTTGGAATGATTTTAAAAAAAATAACAAAATGCATACATGTATAAATGATACAAATATGTTCACACAAACAAATTTGAGTGAAGGATCTTTTTTTATGAGATACACAAATGTGAATAATATATGAGTAGAAATTAATTTGATATTTACCAAAACATTACAATGTCAGCTATACAAGTTTTAAAATATTTTGTTCAGGTGGTAGATGTTAATTTTATACAAATGTAGAAGAAAGAATCATCGAATTTGGACACAATTTTCAGAATCTAAATATGTTTGAATATTTATATTGGAATCTAAATAAAAAAGAAGCAAGGGATAAGGAAACTGAAGAACAGTATCGGGCATTATCTCAGGCGGTTGGTAAGTAATACCCGACTGAGATAAACATCTTCTAAGGCGATTATTAAGTACCAACTGCCTGTGAAGATATTTACTTCTTCTTGATTAACATTCTTGATTAAATATGGGTCCTTTAAAAAGGCAAAATTCCACTTTCTTGTAATATTATTGATAAGTAAAGGTTACCATTAAATTTCACTTCAATAATCTTTTGAAATTGGTCAGAACATAAAAAACATACAACAAATGCTATTTTTCATTTTTCTATCTTGATGAATATAATGCCTTTTTCATTTATTTTTTCAGTGGACATTTTTACTCATCATACCAACCTCTATGAATTTTTTCAGATTTTTTTAAATTTTTTTGAATCAATGTGTGTTCATAATTTGATGAATGCCTCATATGTATATGAGCATTTAGTTAGAATGATGGATAATTTGAAGTTTGACATGTTGGAATGCTTTTAAAAAAAATTAACAAAATTCATACATGTATAAATGATACAAATATGTTCATACAAACAAATTTGAGTGAAGGATCTTTTTTTATGAGATACACAAATGTGAATAATATGTGAGTAGAAATTAATTTGATATTTACCAAAGTATTACAATGTCAGCTATACAAGTTTTAAAATATTTTGTTCAGGTGGTAGATGTTAATTTTATACAAATGTAGAAGAAAGAATCATCGAATTTGGACACAATTTGCAGAATCTAAACATGTTTGAGTATTTATATTAGAATCTAAATAAAAAAAGAAGCAAGGGATAAGGAAACTGAAGAACAGTATCGGCGCATTATCTCAGACGGTTGGTAAGTAATAACCGACTGAGATAAACATCTTCTCAGGCGGTTATTACGTACCAACCGCCTGTGAAGATATTTACTTCTTCTTGATTAATATTCTTGATTAAATATCTTATCAGGCGGTTGGTAAGTAAAACCCGCCTTAGATAAAGTTAAAAACCGCTTGTGAAAAACCGACGCCTGGAGATAGGGACCCCTCACCACACGCCCGCTATTAGACGACGACCCACTATAAAGATTCATTCTCGTGATGTTGATAAACGCCATAGAGATGAGTTTGTTGATTGGTTTCAGAAACGATTAAGTACATGCAAGTTTGCACTTTGATGAAATATTGAACAAATATGTGTTCTGAAATTGGTTTGTCGTCGATAACCCCTGTTATACTGATGTGTACAGATTACGACATTACACAAAGAAGGCAAAGCAACCGATTATCTGTATGCATTATCTAGAGGACCTGATCGTCGGGCACTTTTTTTTAGTCGGTTATTCATCAATGGCTTCTTCTTTCAAACTGCAGATGTGAAAAAAGATTTACGGACCCAAAACAGTGGTATTGTTGTTCGGGGCACTGATCATGATTGGTTTGGAGTAATCAGGAAAATCATTGCTATTGATTTTGAAAAAAAATCAAGAGGTTATGTTATTTCAGTGTGAATGGTTTGATCGGCCTTTTGGAAGCAGTTAGAACCAAAGCAAAGGCTACAAAAAGGATCAATACAGAATGATAGATGTTGACACGACTCTGTTTCGATTCTAGTATGAGCCTTACATTCTAGCCACCCAAGCAGAACAAGTTATTTATGTTCCAAGTGTGAAGCATCCTAAATGGGCTACAGTTGTTAAAACGAAGCCACAGAACCTTTTTGCCATGCCTCCTGGGGACAGTGAAAATAATGTGACTGAGACGATGGAGGCTGAGACATTTCATGATGATCTGCTTACTGATGATATCAATAATGAGGATACGACCGCATGGGCTAGGAATGACATTGAGGGAGCCAGCGGCGATGCTTCCACTCTTATAATGACAACGTCAGGTGATCGATTTGAGGTAGATGGAGTTGCATCAGAAAATGAAGACGACGACGATACATATACCAATGATGGTCATGTAGCTCCATTGAGGTGGGACGACAACGAAGATGATGATTTTTAGTATAATTAAGTACGTGACATGTAGCTCCACAATGAATTCATCCGTCCGAACCCGACATTTATTTTTCAGTTATTTATATTTGCTACCCGAAAAGTACCCGATACCCGATATTTCAGTCTTTTCAATTCCAGTCTCAGTTTTATTGGTTTCGGTTTTTCGGTCTCGGTTTATTTGCCCACCCCTAATTTACGTAGTAGTAGCATATATATGGGATATACATATTTCTCCTGCATGTTTTTTTTTTGCAAAACTATTTAGTAATATATCCTATGTGTAACTAATGTAAAGTATACAACTTTTTCAAAGGGAAGTCTTAGGTTTCGTCAAATCTATCTTTCAGATTTACGCAATTTTGATATGTTTTAACAATACAAGAATTGTACTTTTAGGTTCACCATGAAAATATTTCCATAATATACAATCTAGTACTACATGTTAAATTCCATATAAATCATATGTCAAAGGTAATTAGTTCGACCAAAACAGAAATAGAGTTGAGTTGGGGCGGAGGAAGTATTATACGTTGTTGTTTGCCGCGTAAAAGTTTTCGTCCTTCGTTCAAGCCGTAGCCATTTGTACAGGCGGTTGAATTGATCGGGCGCCAGTCACCGAGGAGCCTTAGACGCGCGCAGCGCATGCGTTGGAATCACCTGCGGTACTGTAGGTGCAGTAACAGTCACTGACATGTGGGTCCGGCTATCCTTGGGGCCCACATGTCAGTGACTGTTACTGCACCTGCAGTACTGCAGAGGTTATGCATCCCGCATGCGCATCTTTGAATTCAATTGGAACCGCTCCGCGTCCCATCACCGCTTTACGTGAACCACTACGGATGGTCTTAAAGGAAGGCCTGGCTCTGGGCCTAGGCGGGCGGAAATAAACTTTCTGCGGCCCTGCCGCACAATGTTGCCTGCCGCGCCCCCGCCGCCGCGCCCCTGGCTCCGCCACCGGCCCACCGCCCCTGTGCCCCCACCGCTGGCCCGCCACTCAAGAACGGATTGAGGGGAAGGCTCATCACCCATAGCGGTCGTGTAGCTTCCGTCCCCTCGATCCGTTGGCGATGAGCCTTCTCCTCATCCGTTCTCGAGTTCGCGGCAGCCACGGCGCTGCTTCTACCCTGCTTCTGGACTGAGGACGCTGATGATCCGCAACATACTTTTAAATCTGCTTGCTGCTAGCCGTTGTTGATGCGTTAATACCTGATGTTTTACATCGTTGAGTATATTGCGGATCATCAGCGTCGTTAGTCCAGCACTGAGTCGTCAGGAGGCAAGAAGTAATGAACATCATTGATCACCACTGCGCCGAGGAGAACGCCAAAATTGCAGTTGGCCGCGTCAAGTCGGTTTTACGATTTTATTCACATTCCATTTGACTTCAAGTACCACACCTATGCTTTGAAATATATGATTATACTAATCAAGCTTCTGTCTTTTACTCATTGATACTTAGCCTCGTTTGTTGCATTTGCCAAGGTCTGAGGCCAACAAGGGCTACTGCTTTGTTAATGTCACATCGCTAGATGTGGCGTTCTGGCTATGGACGAAGCACCTGCATGGCTTCCGTTGGAAGGTGAACGACTCGCAGAAGATGTGCGAGGTCGACTATGCCAACATCCAGGTATGTCGCCGTCCGCTTCCACCATTTTCCAATGCACCGCCGTTGCATGGTGTTCACCTGCCGCTGCTCGTCATCCTTTCGCAGGTTCGGGATGCGTTGGTGGCCCATTTCTCCAAGTCATGCTTCGACTGCGAAACTGAGGAGTTCCTGCTAGTGTGGTTCAGCTCGCCGCAGAAGGTGAACGACTCGCGAAAGATGTGCGAGGTCGACTACGCCAACATCCAGGTACGTCACCGTCCGCTGCCACTGTTTTCCATTGCGCCGCCGCTGCAACATGTTCACCTGTTGCTGCTCGTCATCTTTTCGCAGGGTCGGGATGTGTTGGTGGATGCGGCCAGATGGTTGCTCTTGCAGGTGTATGGTAATTACGTGAGTGTTTGTTCGGGTCATGTGGTTAGTCCACGATGCACCCTAAACCCGGTGTTAAGGCCGTGTATTTGTCATTTGTGCGTACACTCTAGTGACATGTGACAAAGTGCTCAGTCATCGATTCCGTTTGGTTTGACATCGAAGTTCGATTGGAGATAGATCATCCATTTCTTTATGTCTTGGATCATCCAAATTAACGTTTGGTTAGATGGACTGGACGATCCAATTTTTCGTTGGTAGGTTGGATGAAACTTGATTGAGATTATTGAATCATCAAAGTTGATAATTTCATAATATTATTCGTGCGCATGATGATCAATCGTGCACGCCGAGCGCCGAGTTATTCGGATCGCTGAGCAAAGTTCGGACGTGGAGTTCGTGTGTGCCCCTGTGCCCTGCAAGATTCGGTGCGCTCGCATACGTGGCAATCATCAGGGCAGGGTGGTACAGTCGCGGGAACCGTGCAGTGCGCCCTTGGTTGTAATATTTGGAGCCTGAACGTACGTGGAAACCATCTGGGGATGCAACTTCGGTGCTCCCGTTTGTGCTTCCATGCGTACTCCGTGCTTATGTGTCATCATCTAATTGGTTGAAGTTAAATCAGACATTATGTTAGGTAAATGAAAGGGGTCCTGATGCCACGAAAAAGTGAATCGTGGCCACACATCCTAATTGCTACGATTGGGGTCCGTGGCCATTGATACTAATGCCACGAACCAGAGTATCGTGGCAACACATCCTAATGCAACGATTGTGTTCCGTGGCGATAGATCCTGTAACACCACAAACCAGTAATTCGTGGCAATAGATCCTAATGCAACGATTGTGGTCCCGTGGCGATAGATCCTAACGCCACAAACCAGTGAATCGTGGCAAGACATCCTAATGCAATGATTGTGTTTCGTTGCATTAGTATCCTGACGCCACAAAAAAGTGAATCGTGGCCACACATCCTAATTGCTAGATTGGGGTCCGTGGCCATTGATACTAACGCCATGAACCAGAGTATCGTGGCAACACATCCTAATACAACGATTGTGTTCCGTGGTGATAGATCCTGTAATGCCAGGAACCAGTAATTCGTGGCAACAGATCCTAATGCAACGATTATGGTCTGTTGCATTAGCATCCTGACGCCATGAACCAGTGAATCGTGGCAAGACATCCTAATGCAACGATTGTGTTTTGTTGCATTAGTATCCTGATGCCACAAAAAAGTGAATCGTGGCCACACATCCTAATTGCTACGATTGGGGTTCGTGGCCATTGATACTAACGCCACGAACCAGAGTATCATGGCAACACATCCTAATGCAACGATTCTGTTTCATTGCATTACGGTCCAAATGCAACTGTTTGCTGATTCGTGGCAACAGATCTTAATGCAACGACTGTGTTTCGTGGCAATAAAGCTGTAACGCCACGAACCAGTAATTCGTGGCAATAGATCCTAATGCAACGATTGTGTTCTGTGGCAATAAAGCTATAACGCCATGAACCAGGGTATCGTGGCAACACATCCTAATGCAACAATTCTGTTTTGTTGCATTACGGTCCAAATGCAACTGTTTGCTGATTCGTGGCAACAAATCCTAATGCAACGACTGTGTTCCGTGATAATAAAGTTGTAATGCCACAAACCAGTAATTTGTGGCAACAGATCCTAATGCAACGATTGTGTTCCATGGAAATAAAGTTGTAACGCCACGAACCAGTAATTTGTGGAAACAGATCCTAATGCAACGATTATGGTCCGTGGCGATAGATCCTGTAACACCATGAACCAATAATTCATGGCAACAGATCCTAATGCAATGATTGTGGTCTGTTGCATTAGCATCCTGATGCCACGAACTAGTGATTCGTGGCAACAAATCCTAATGCAACGATTGTGTTTCGTTGCATTAGCATCCTGACGCCACGAAAAAGTGAATCGTGGGCACACGTCCTAATTGCTACGATTGGGGTCCATGGCCATTGATACTAACGCCACGAACCAGAGTATCGTGGCAACACATCCTAATGCAACGATTACGTTTCGTTGCATTACGGTCCAAATGCAACTGTTTGCTGATTCCTGGCAACAGATCCTAATGCAACGACTGTGTTCCATGGCAATAAAGTTGTAACGCCACAAACCAGTAATTCGTGGCAATAGATCCTAATGCAACGATTGTGTTCCGTGGCAATAAAGCTGTAACGCCACGAACCAGTAATTCGTGGCAACAGATCCTAATGCAACGATTGTGGTCTGTGGCGATAGATCCTGTAACGCCACGAACCAGTAATTCGTGGCAACAGATGCTAATGCAACGATTGTGGTCCGTGGCGATAGATCCTGTAACGCCACGAACCAGTAATTCGTGGCAACATATCCTAATGCAACAACTGTGTTCCGTGGCATTAGCATCCTGACGCCACGAACTAGTGATTCGTGGCAACAGATCCTAATGCAACAATTGTGGTCCGTTGCATTAGCATCCTGATGCCACGAACTAGTGATTCGTGGCAACAGATCCTAATGCAACGATTGTGTTCCGTGGCGATAGATCCAAGTGCCACGAACTAGTGAATCGTGGCAAAAAGCCAAGCTTACTGCAACAATTTAGTATTCGTTGCAGTACAATCGTTGCAACAAGTCAGAATCCTTGTAGTGCCTATATCTAGCCGCCTGTGATAATTGTTTTTCACAGGAAGGTCTAATCGTTGGTAAATAACCGCCTGTGATAAGGTATAACCTATGCAGCACTAGCTGCTGTTATTTCTAATTTCGAGGTCAATTCAATATAATCACAGAAGTCAACAATATCATCACAGAAGTCAACAATATCATCACAAAAGTCATCTCATAGAAGTCAATTTCACTAAAACAATATACATATGTACAAGTTACACATACAATTCATCTCATAGTTTACAAGTTTTCACTAAAAATTGTTTCTATTGGCATAGTCGCAAAGTTCTGGCACATCAGCTATTGCACCATTCTCGTCAAAGAACTCCCCTCTTTTGTGCAAAATTTTGCGACACACGAATTGACACAGTTCAACTGCAATCTTGTCGGCTCCTCCACCAGGAATACTTCTACAAACTGGTCATTCTTTGTTCACATTCTTCGTGTGCTACAATGAAACACATAACAAGGTTTAGAATGTGTTGGTTTGAACAATCTCAAAGTATAGATCAAAGTGAGAGTATACAGGAATTTATTTGGTATTTTTGGAGCAGTTATACTATGAGAAATTGAATTTTGAAGTTGAAATCAAAATATGAAAATAATCTTTCTGGTAATATTGAACAGCAGAGAATATAAGTATTAAACTATGCTAGTTACAATGAAAATGAAACTCAAAAGTAAGAAAATAAGATATCGACATTAAGGATAACTTACATCCTCACGATTCACTCTACATTCACTGGCGGTCCGAAGATGCTCGCATATATAATACCCGCATAAGACACTCCCAGCAGGCTGCTTCGTACAAGTATAATACATTTTAATGTCCAATGCATACGTATTAGGAGGTCTCTCACCGCCAAGCTGTTCCGCGTAAAACCGCAAAGCGCTGTAATACAAGAATTGTCATATAAAACTTGTCAACACATTCTAAATGTGTTTTAAATTAATATTATTGAATAAAAGTACAGTTTCAAAATGGAAAGGAAATCTTTGTAACGATCAGGTGGGTAATCGGCTGAGTCCAAGACTGTTGCGAAACCCTGCGTTGGCTTGATGAAGATCATTATGTAGTGATTACTGCAAACATACAAACACACGTGTTAACAATTAGCAATAATTGCTATTTCAATGTCATGTGTCGAACTTACTAGAAGTGGTATGGGGCCTTTACGAGGTCCTTGCCGTCTCTAATAAAGTTAAACATTGCATGTCCTATGTAAGCTGCAACTTCTGTCATTCTATCCTTCTTAAGTTTTGGGATTGATTTTTCAAATTCTTTTTTTTTCATGTGCTTGAACTGTGTTGAGTCTCGATCCGCCTTGACGTCGAATAGCGTCTTTGCAATCCATGTAGGGTCAAGGATACCTGTCTTGCATTTCATCTTTTCATTATCCATGTATTGCATCCTATTGAAGAAGTCCAGAATTGTTATAATCTCATGAAATGTGTATGTGTGTAGTAAGAAAAGCAAATGCAAAATATTAGAGGCACTTACAAGCACCAGACGAGTAGCAGGTTGATTTCGATCATGTCCCGATGGAAAAGGGTATGCAGCTCTTCAAATAAAATGACTCATTTATCTGCTCCAGTGCTCCAGAATGCATCTTTTGGAATACGAAATATGATGCAAGAAAGATCATATTTTGTGCTGGTAAACATGTACCACTCGTGCATTCTTTTGAGTGGGGCAGGTTGTTTGCTAAGTTGTACGGATGTCATGAACGGCTTCCCATTCTCAGATTTAGGAGGAACATCCTCAAGCTTGTATATTGGAACTCCTAGTTTAACTAAAGTTGTCCGCCAATTATACATGACACCGTCTTCTTCCCACTCCTCGATATCTTCTAATGTTGGCTCATGAGAAGAATGAGATGCACTCGATTTTCTAATATTTTCCTTCATACATTCCAAATACTTTGACACTTCTGATGAAGGTTTCTTAATTGCGTATGACCTAAATTTGATAGGCACTGATGATTGAAGAGTAGTCGTCGGAAGTTGGACACTGGCTTGTTGTTGAACCTGTTGTTCAACTGATTGCTCTTTACTCCCAGCAGCTGGCTCTAGTACTACTTCATGCCGTTGATCAACTGGTTGCTCTTTACTAGCAACAACTTGCTCTGTTACTGCTTGAAGCTGTTGTCCAACTTGTTTCTCTTGGTTATCTTTGCTAGCAAGGTTAATATCATCCTTGCTGAGACATAGGAGAAGCGGATCTTCTTGGACTCAGAGTGGATCTTCCTGGACTTTCACCTTAGAAGACGGAGTTGCAGTATTTTGAGATACGACGGGGCTAGAAATCGGCTCATAGTCCAACACGATATCGCTTCAGTGCCGAAGGATTAATTGGTTGACAATCTGCCCCAGAGTCACGATCCCCTCATGTGTGATGTGGTCTATTTCATAATCATTATCAATGATCTGAAGAACTTGCACCACAGCATAATACAACGGAAGTGGATTCCCGTTGAAGTCACGATCAAGCTTTGCCATAGCAGTTGCAACATGTTTAGTTTTGTTCCCTGCTCTACCGATTGGGACAAGAAGATAACAAGATTTGTCCTTAGCAATATCATCGACACCGAACTTATGGGTTAACCCTGAGCTTGACACAGAACCTACGCTGCTAGGGTAGGCAGTTGGAGATACCAATTGCTCCTTTGGCACGAGAACCATCGCTTTACTCGGTGCCACTAATTGTCCCGATTGTCTAAGTTGTTCCATTATTCTTGCACATTTTCTTTGACCTTTTGAGAAATCGTTTCATCAAGTGTTTTCTTAAACTTCTCACGTCTTCTATATGTGTCTTTATCTTTAGAGAAACCATCTAGCCAAGACATTTGAGAAGACACTGCTCGAAATCGTCCACTGTGTTCAGGGTTTCCTAAGATAGCAGTAAGTTGGTCATTCTCCCCCTTCTGCTTGAAGAGACCCATCTATTGCTTTTCAATTACTTCTTTCATTTTTTCCTCTACTTCATTCACAGAGTCGGGCTTTTAAAGTTTGCCCTCGCTTGTCAAACTTGACCGAGCAAAGACCCACCGCTGAGTTCTCTCATCGCAGCCTTCTAACGGGTGAGGATTGCCCTTACTGGTAATTTAGTCTAATATCTTATTCCATTTTTGGACTTTGTGGGCATATACGGCAGATCCCAAGCGATGATGGTATTTGTTCTTTTTAGCAAGCTCTGACCTAGTTGCACTTAGAGCTTTAGCATCAGGTGTGGTCTTTTGACGAACAAACTCTTGCCACTGAGCTTGTGTGATTTTTCCCATCTTCCTTGGGCTAGGGACCTTATCGGCCTTAACATAAGCATTCATTTCACTCTTCCAGCCACGAAACTTATTGCCGCAAGAGACCAATGTTGCTTTCTTTACAGCTTCTGCTGTGCCTTTTCGGAACTTGAATTGTTTCTTTATCCTTTCCCACAATTCATTCTTGGTCTCCTCAGGTAATGTTCTCTAATTCTCAGTTGTGATCGGCACGAGCTCTCTAACAAGAAAACCGCATGCATTTCGATACTTGGTAACTGAATCCCGTGGTTCTTGGGGAAGCCCACCTGGACCGACCATTGTTGTGTACATGATGCGGTCCAATGGACCTTTATTGGGACCTCATTGCACTCGTTTCCGCTTGAGTGAACCTGAGGATTCATCCAGTGGAGAACCTTCTGCGGTTTTAGGAGCCGAAGTCACCTCGTTGTGTTCGCGATTAATCTAGGTAGAAAAGAATTATAAGACTTCGTATACTTGACAACCAACATTAACTTGAACTCCTGAAGTTAAGATTCGTGATCCATACCACGTCGGCAGGATCATATTCCGGGTCGAGATCCTCTAAAGTCTTTTTAATTTTTATATTAGGAAAAGGATCCTATGAACTGTGAAACGAGCCTGAACTGCTGGAGTCAGTAAACTCCATATTGTCTTCTTTATTGTTACTACCAGCACCGGTCTTCTTAGGGCTTTCCATGCTAGAATTAATAAGACAAAAAATATAATGAATGTCATATTAACTCTACATGAAGTGTCCCAAGAACCATCAACCACTTGTGCGTGTCAAATAATTTATGAAGTCATGGCCAAAACACGAGTACAAGGTGAGATATTCGACTTGCTATACTGTCGGTACCCTGCGTACCGGGTACCCTATGATACCGCAAGAAGTGCAAAAGAGTTCTACACGTCAAAATTGAAGGCTTCCTCAGGCCCACATGTCATATTACACCGGACCCGCATCCCTCATATGGGTAGCTCCGGAGATTGACGCATGTAATGTAAATCCGGAGCTAAACTCTCGACACAGGGAATCTACGCGATCAACATGTGTATAATGACCCCAGACCTAACCCCCAACAGAGGGAAGCTCCGGTGTGGACACGTGTACAGCGGTGCCGGAGCTACCTCCCTGCAAAGGGAAGCTCCGAAGCTACCACGTGTGGAGCCTCTGGATCTTCTTTAATGAATACATTGGTGGATCTCCTTCAGCGCAGACATTCAAGCAGCAGTTACAAGACTTAATTATGTGTCGTTAATGTTGTATTAACGACACACGATCAGAGCACTGTTAATAGAGGTAACGCAGCCATTAAGGGACGTTATCACACTATTAACCATACTTAATACCCTTACATAGTGTATTAGGATATTTAATACGCTAGGGCGACATGTCGGGCAAGGCTAATGATGTAACGGTCAGTCTTTGGATTATAAAAGGACTGAGCCACACGATACAAAGGACAACTCCAGGCTGAGCGAGAGACAACGCTTTCTAGCGATTCATAATACAACACACATGCACATTCTGTGGAGTAGGGTGTTACGCTCAAGCGACCCGAACCAGGTAAATCTCTGGTGTCGCCATCTTGATCTAGATCTCTGCGTGCCCCAACCATAACAAGAACCTCTGCGGACTACACTTTAGTAGTACCGCGGGAAGTGTTGTTGCTACACTTCGACATTTGGCGCGCCAGGTAGGGGGTGCTTCCCAAGATTTCAAGATGGTGAATTCCGCCGCAAGATCTTCCGGCGGCAATCGTGCTGAACAACCTGCTGGAGGCAATCCCTCCAACACGCAGCAGCCAACAGGTGCCATTGTTCCAGTAGGCACTATGGCACCACAACCACCATCTGTTCCGGGAAACAATGATGGGCAACAAGATGGTGCATTTGCATCGATCACTGCATCAACGAACAACAACCCAGAGCATGCACTCATTGCAGCGCGATCTCTCCTACAACACCCACCGCCTCAAGGAGCACCCCAGGGTGCTATGGAGCACTGGAGGCCTGATGTTGACCATCTGGTTGCAGCTGCAGCCGCTAGCATCAGTAATCAAGGTCCTCCCCATTCGGGGCGAGCACCATCACAACGATGGACCTTGTCAGGCCTACTTGGTCCACAAGTCTCGCAGCAAAGGAGACATGTTGCATCCCAACAGGTGACCTCGCTGTCTCTCGGGGAACAACGCACCCATACCATCACCAGAATTCCGACTCATGACCTGCGGCCGAAACTTGATTGCCGTTATCGGCAGCAGGACGACTGTGTCCATATCAAGCGTGCTCGAGAGAGGCGGGAGGCTCGGGACAACCCTGCTCCTCAGGCCCTGTTCTACCCTGGCCCTGCATTTACGCATGGTCAGATGGCTACAGAAGTTCCGGCCCCACTTGCTAGAAAAATTCAACGGGACTGTCAACCCCGCTGAATTTCTTCAAATATATTCCACTACCATATTGGAACGGGGGTTGATGAGGCTGTAATGGCCAATTACTTCCCGGTGCCTTTAATTGGGACTACAAGGTCCTGGTTCATGAGTATTCCACCCGACTCCATTAATAATTGGGCGGAGCTATGCCAACAATTCACTGCCAACTTCGAGAGTTCTTACACCCGCCCTTGCACAGAATTGGATCTTTTTGTTGTAAAGCAAACATCGAGGGAATCATTGCGATCCTTCATCCAGCGGTTTTCTTAGCTATGGAATACTATTCCTTCGATCTCGAGCTCTTCTGTTATTGTTGCATTCAGACAGGGTGTTCGAGATAAAAAGATGCTGGAGAAGTTGGCCATCAAAGAAGTCACCAGCGTCACGAAACTCTTTAGTCTAGCAGACAAATGTGCTAGAGCTGCGGGGGGGGGGTCATGAAATGCACTCAAAGCCAGCTCCGGAGGACAATAAGAAGTCCTCCAAAACTGAAGCCGCTACCTTCGGTAGTAGCAAAAAGTAAAAGAAGCCCAACGACAAGAAGAAGCTGTCGGCCAGCACACCAGCTGGAGCAGCTGCTGCAGCTCCGGGTGGCCGGGGGCCACGCCCCGAGAAACGACCTCGTCCTTCATCTGAAGACGGCAACAGTTCCAAGGGGTGGTGTCCGATTCACAAGACGGACATACAAAGCCTGGAAGAATACCGGGATGTTAAGAATCTTGCCGAGCGCTATAACAAGCACCGGGAGAAGCTCCTTTTCGTCAGCAGGAAGGAAAACAAAAAGTCGACGAAGCTCCAGTTGAGGAGTAGATAGATTTTCAGGACCCCCAAGAGGTCCCAAAAGCCATCTACAACACTGTTGAGGATGATTCCGACGTCTCTGACAATGAGCGCCAGAAGACCCTAAACACCGTTTATGGTGGTTCCTGAGACATCATCTCTCGCCGCATCCTCAAGACAATGCGGTGGGACATGGTCGTGGGAGCCCCACTACTAAGGCAGAGCCTCATCGAAAGTGGATGAATACTCCCATCATTTTCGATGCTTCAGACTGTCCCCTAAACATGATCAGGGCTGGCCAACTCCCGTTGATGGTGTCACCCACCATTAACAATATTCAACTCCCCCATGTAATGGTGGACGAAGGTTCAGGGCTGAACCTCATAAGCTTTGAAACTTTTGTTAAGCTTCAACTCCGGCCATCAGACCTTCGCACATCCTGACCTTTCTCTGGGGTAGGGCCGGGAACCATTACTCCTCTCGGTTCCATCACACTCCCAGTGACCTTCGGGACTTGGAAGAACTACAGAACCGAGAAATTGATCTTCGATGTCACGCAGATCAGTCTACTATTCAATGCCATTCAGGATAGGCCAACCTTGTACAAGTTCATGGCCGCCGCTCATTATGGTTACTTAGTGTTGTAGATGCCAAAACCCATTGGCATTCTCCGGATCCGCGGAGATCGCACTACAGGAGTTACTTCTTTAGAAGAACTCTATGCACTTACCACATCGCAAGAGGAAGTATCCGGTAGGGAGCCAGCTCCGAACCCTCCGAGCATCCGCGATAAAGGCTCTACCTCCACACCCCATGTGCAACCAAGCGGCGACACCGACGTTTCCGTCAAAGTCTTCCAAATTGGTTCTGATGCTGCTCAGACTACCTGTATATCAGGAGGTCTGAACAACAAATAGGAACTCGCTCTCATCACTTTCCTCCGGGCTAATGTTGACATGTTTGCCTGGCAACCATCACAAATGCCTGGGATCCCTAGGGAGGTGATTGAGCACAATCTATAGATTTACCCAGATGCACGACCTATACACCAGAAGCCCTGGAAGCAATCAATCGAGCGACAAAACTTCATCCGACAGGAAATCAAGAAGTTGCTCGAAGCTGGATTCATCCGGGAAGTCTTCCATCCAAAATGGCTGGCAAACCCAGTTGTTGTACCTAAGGCCGGTGGGAAGCTTCAGATGTGTATCGACTACACCACCTTAAATAAGGCATGTCCAAAGGATCCATTTCCACTACCTATAATAGATCAGATAGTGGACTCCACCTCCGCGTGTGAGCTATTGTGTTTCTTAGATGCATATTATGGATATCATCAAATCCAAATGTCTAAGGAAGATGAAGAGCATATTTCCTTCATAACAGTAGATGGATTATACTGTTATACTGCCATGCCATTTGGTCTTAAAAATGTTGCTTCAACATTTGTTGCGAGCTATGTAAAAAACATTTGAAGAGCTAATTAGAGACATGGTGGAGGTGTACGTCGATGACATCGTTGTGAATATCAAAAATAAGGAGTCACTCCTTGACAACATACAAGCAGTCTTCGACAAGCTGCAAACCATGCGCACCAAGCTAAAACCGGACAAGTGTGTCTTCGGGGTTAGCTCCGGGAAGCTTCTGGGTTTCTTGGTAACTCACCAAGGAATTGAGGAAAATCCGGCGAAGATCAAGGCCATAGAAGATATGCGGTCCCCAGCCCGCATCAAATATGTCCATAAGCTAACTGGATGTCTAGCTGCGCTCAGCCGGTTTATCGCAAGACTAGCAGAACGGGCGCTACCCCTCTTCAAACTCCTGAGGAAGACTGGACCATCTCATTGGTATGAAGAAGCAGAAAAGGCATTTCAAGAGTTGAAACAACTCCTCACCACACTGCTGATATTGGTAGCTCCGAATCCTGGTGAGCCTTTACTGCTTTACATTTCGGCAACCACCAGAGTTGTCAGTGTGGTCCTGGTTGCGGAAAGACCGGAGCCACATCCAGTCCAAGAACCTAGACTCCTCCACGAGGGTCTGGAGTTAAATAAGGGCGTGTCTGGGTCCCAGCTCCCTGACATGGAACCTCAAAAAAAAATGCTAGGAGATCAACCTCATTCGTCTGAGGAGGTTCACCTGGCTGACGAAGATGATCTGGATCCTTCCAGCAAGGTCCGGGTCAAACAAGAAGAAATTTTAGACCCCTCTAGGAGGGTCCAAGAAGCACAGCTTGAAGGTCTGGAACACTCCGGGATGGTTCGGGTCGATAGAGAAGAAGCTTCGGGTCCTTCTGAAAGGGTCCGGACCATCCAACGCCCCGTGTACTTCATCAGTGAAGTACTCCACGACGCCAAGACAAGATACATTGAGGTGCATAAGCTGCTTTACACAGTTCTTATTGCCTCGAGGAAGCTTCATCACTACTTCCAAGCCCACAAAATATCAGTGGTAATTTCTTTTCCACTGTGTGCTATTCTGCATAACCCTAACTCTACTGGGAACATTGCAATGTGGGCAGCAGAACTGGCCAAATTCGATCTAGAATTCCTGTCACGACAAGCAATCAAAAGTCAAGCCTTGGCTGTCTTCGTGGCGGAATGGACTCCCTCTCCATCAAACCCTGGGGGCCACATTGAGTAGAAACCAGAACCCAAGGTTCCGGTCTTCACCGAGCATCACTGGACTCTTTACTTTGATGGCTCCATGCAGAAGCAGGGGGCTTGAGTTGGAATCCTTCTCCTAGCTCAGACTGGGGAGAAGGTCAAGTACATGGTCCACCTTGATTTCAAGGCAACCAACAACATGGCGGAATATGAAGCTCCCATCTATGGACTCAAGGTGGCACTATCTTATGGTGTCAAACAACTGTTGGTGAAGGGAGATGCACAACTCATCATCAAACAAGTCAAAGGTGAATGCTCCTACAACAATCCTCAACTAGCTGCTTATCTCCTTGAAGTCCAGAGGCTTCAGAAGGACTTCAAAGTCTTGGATATCCACCATGTTCAGCGTCTTCACAACGCTAAAGCAGACAAAATCTCAACAAAAGCCTCAACTGGAGCTCTAGCTCCTGATGCAATCTTCATCTGGAGGTTGTCAAAACCAATAGCTCGGTCTGCCGAACTAAGCGAAGGGGGCGAGACCAGCACCACGAAGCTGGCAGTCCCGATGGCCCTGCTACCATGGCGTCTACCAAGGGTCGTAGGCGCTGTCGGAAGCTCCGAGTAACCCAACACGCAAGACTCAGAAGCTCAAGTAAGCTCCAATGCATGGATCTCGGAGATCCGGAGCTACTTGAAAGACAATATCCTTCCTTAAGACAGTGTATCCGATGACCGGATTGTCAGGTTGGCTAAAATATACATGTTGGTAGAAGGGGGTCTCTACCCGGCACGGTGCCAATGGTATCCTAATGCGGTGCATTGCAAGGGAAGAAGGTCGTGAGATCCTTGCGGAAATCTATGGAGGTGAGTGCGGGAATCATGCTTCTTCTCTCACGCTGGTCGGTAAAGCCTTCTGGCATGGCTTTTACTGTCCTACAACACTCCAGGATGCGGTTGAGCTAGTGAAAAAAATGTGAAGCATGCCAATTCCACGCAAAACAGATTCACACACCGGCTCAGTAAATACAAATGATACCTCCTACATGGCAATTCGTTGTGTGGGGCATGGACATCTTGGGACCTTTCCCAAAAGCCGTCGGAGGTTACAGGTTCCTGTATGTCGCCATCGACAAGTTTACTAAGTGGCCAGAAGCAACTCCAGTTGTGACAATCAACAAGCAATCAGCAATCAAGTTCTTGAAGTCCATTATATGCAGATTCGGAGTTCCAAACAAAGTCATAACTGGCAATGGAACCCAATTCACAAGTGCTGCATTTCAAGAATATTTTGAAGACCTCGGCATTCAACTCAGCTACGCCTCAATAGCTCATCCAGCAAGTAATGGCCAAGCCGAGAGAGCAAATGTAGAAATTTTAAAAGGACTCAAGACGCACACATATGAGCGCCTGAAAAAACACGGAGCCAACTGGATTGAGGAGCTCCCATCCACATTATGGGCGAACAGGACAACTCCAAATTGGTCAACTGGGGAAACTCCATTCTTCCTTGTGTATGGAGCAGAAGCGGTCCCTCCTCCGAAGATCACCTTGGGGTCCCTTCGGGTCCGGACCTTCAACGAAGCCACGTAGGACCAGCTCCAGCGTGAAGACCTTGACCTCGTCGACGAGGGAAGGTGCCAAGCAGTTGTTCGGAATGCACGTTATTGCTAAGTGCTCTGGCGTTATCATCAAAGGCATGTGCACAACCGACAACTTGAGGAAGACGATCTGGTTCTTTGGAAGATACTAACTTGGGAAGGAATGAATAAACTTTCCCCTAGCTGGGAAGGTCCATTCCGAGTGATCAAAGTATCCCGTCCCAGATGCGTTTGCTTGGCAACTGAGTATGGGATTCCGCTTCCTAATCCTTGGAAAATTGAGCACCTCCGTAAGTTTTATGCTTAGAATCATGGAGGTGAGTCTGTAATTACACACGATGTATGTTATAGAGTCGCTAAACAGACATGGGTAGATCCTCCGGGAGAACGTCCGGACCCCTCCGGTAAGGTCTGGGAAGTTCAAGTACACTTCATACATTCACAACACTAAAAGTGTAATTACGTACCCTGGGTTAGTACAAGATGTATATCACACTTAGATTGGTCTCGCACCCTAAGTGTGTCCTTGTCTCCCATGTAATTTAGACCTATAATAAAAGACATTGTTGTGTAAAAACAGACTCCACGTGCATTTATTTTTGTACAAGGCTTGACCTATCAAATTATTGTTTTTAACCTTCTTGTCTATAATGAATTTTTGCAATTCTTTTTTGGTTTTTACCCAAGTTATTCATATGAGTTGCAAGTTATATTGTTGATCTCTTTGGATCTTAACATGTTGTATAGTCTACTTGCCTGAACGCCAAGCCAACATAGGTCCAGAGTGTGCTATCGACTTAGCCTAGTCCTGCACCCTAAGTAGGCACTCTACCTACACTCCGGCGGGCCTAAGTAGGGTGAGTACTAAAAAAGCATATGGGTCCAGAAAAGTTACATCAATATACTTGCTACCATATCGACTTACTTCAGAATAAAAACTCAAGAAAGAATAATAAGACAGATGATTTATAGACAAGAGGACGAATTTTACTGTTTTCTTGTATTTAATGAGTAGGGAAAATAGAAATTCAAAGCGATGTTGGTTGACGTCGGAGCTACTAAGCTCCGACAACCCCTGGGGGGCCTAGCTTCAACTATTCGTGCGGCGACATCAAGAGCTACCAAGCTCCAATCGTCAACATTTTATATGTTGATATTGGGTATTGTCGGAGCTACCAAGCTACGCCAATTCCAAGGGGCCTGCTGTCGACACATTGGAAATGAAGACTTCGGACCTAAAATCTACAAATGCGAAGCGTTCAAGTCATCAATATACTGTCACATCCTTTGGTACATGTACATTCTTCAATTGTGCACATATACCAAGGGGCCAACAAGACAAAGCACATTATATTGAAGACAAAAATAAAGTGAAGTTCATGGAAAAATGGATTTCATTAATTTGAAGCATTGGATTACAAAATTTGGATTACAGTAGAAGGCAAAAGGAAGAAGTCCTAACTACTTTTCTTGTCAACCTCTTGGAAACTCGCCTTGGCGGCGTCTTCTTCTTCAGCAGTGGGACCTTCAAGCACCGGGTCCAGGGAGAATTGGGGGTCTCAGCTTACATAGCACGTCAGCACATACTCCACGATGTTCGTAGCCAAAGACTTCCCCTCTGTCTCGAGCTGCTCCGCAATAACATCGCCCATTGCATCGAATTTGCCGCCAGCACCATTGAGAGCCATCAGTGCTCGGTCCAAGTCCAGCTCCGGGTTGTCCGAACATACGGGACTAAAGCCTAGTGGTATCAGTGTGTCGTTAGCCTGCCCCAAGAAGTCCCACACTTGAATGGACTCCATCTCCTTCAAGATTCGTTGCTCCTCCAGCGACTTCCAGGCAGCCGCAAGCTCTGAACCTTCCCAAGTGAGACGCTTGACCAATTTAGCATGTTGTTGCATACTCTTAGCAACATGCTTCTCATGGTCGGTCAGCTCCGTCTCCACGAGATGGATGCGGTTCCGCCTTTCCGACAAGTCCTTTTCCCTGCCTTTCACCTTCCCTTCCCTGGTGGCAACGTCAGCTTCTCTTTTCGAGAGTTGTTGCCCCAGTTTCCAGTACTTCTCTTTCTCCTCCTTGCTCCATAGATCCAGCTTCTTGTTGCGATTTGCCAAATTTTGTTCACCTAGAGTCAATTTCTGGGTGACCCCTGCCTCCCTTTTTACAACATCCTCCTGCTGCTCCAGGAGCTTTTCTTCCCTCGCCTCTAGGTCCGCTTGACGCTTCAGGAGAACCTCGTTCATTTTGTTGAGGTTTTTGTGACGCTCATCAGCAGCATCACGCCTCTCCTTGGCTCGCTCAAGGATTTCCCTGGAGTT
The DNA here is from genome assembly GCA_036927565.1 of Tuctoria greenei. Taxonomy (NCBI): domain Eukaryota; kingdom Viridiplantae; phylum Streptophyta; class Magnoliopsida; order Poales; family Poaceae; genus Tuctoria; species Tuctoria greenei. The sequence continues at coordinate 21,733,085 of JAYESD010000011.1, read as the reverse complement.
AGCGTCGAGTGCCCGGATGGCAGCTTCCTTCTCCTCAAGCAGCTTGTCCCAGTATTCTAATTTGGGCCTTCTCCCTCTTGATCCACTCCCTCTGGTCTAACAGCCTCGTATGGGCAAGCGTGGTCTCGAAGTGGAGTCTGTTGCGCCAACGCCTCAAGGTGTTGCGCTCCTCCTCCTCTAGGGCTTTCCTCTCATGATCGAAGGCGAGTTGGACTTGTCGGAGGCTGGAGTAGGCGTTGTATATGGACAACACTAGAGGGATAGCTCTGGACCTTCTAGGACCATCTCCGCAGGCTCCAGAGGATTTTCCATCACAAAAATTTGGTCCCACTCTACAAGAGTGGTCCCGTGAGCTTCTACAGCACTAGGGCCACTTTCTGGATGCCCTTCAGTAGCGGAAGAACCCACTGGGGGAACTCCCACCTCTGGAGCAGAAGTTGAAGGCGCTGCTTCTGGGTCTTCGGTCACCAGCTCTGGAAGCACAGAACCTGTTGCCACCTCTTCAGGCAGCTCCGGCTCTAGTTTAGCTACCTATGGAGTAATGGCAGTGGCTTCATCCGGGGCCTCAACTGCCGCTGGCTCAGACGCCGGCACGTCAACTCTTTTCGGCTCAGCGACCGGAGCTTCAGCCATCTTCGGCTTAGCCGCCGGATCTTCAACTTCTTCTGGCACAAGGGTCGGATCTTCAATGATTTTCGGCTCCGTGGCCGGGACTTTGATTGTTCCTGGCTCAGAGGCCAGGGCTCCCATGACCTCCGGCTCAAAGGCTGGAGGTTCTGGCTCCGGTAATGGAGCATCAGCCTCCGGCACCGATGCCAGAGGAACATCTCCAACTTCTCCCTCATGGTCAAGTGCTACCACGGGAGCTTCAAACAAGGACTCTGAATCCAAGTCCACGACATCTGGCGCTGGAGCTGCCGCGACTTCGGCCACCACTTGACGAGGAGGCTTGATGCTTGAAGCCGGAGTTTAGACATGCGCAGCCTCGGTCGTTGCTACAGGCGCCAAAGTTCCTAACCCCTTCTTCGACACCCTAGAAATAAAGGGAAGAGAAGATTAAAGACACATAAAAAAAGACTAGCATTTTAAGGTGAGCAATCAATGCTTACCTAGGGATGCTACCACCCCAGTCGCATCAGAACCTCTTCTTCTGAGGTCCAGAGCCAGAGCCCACCAAGTATGGTGAGACAACGGCTTCGGACCTCAGTTGAGAGCCACTTGTAGCAGTCGGAGTCCTCTCGGCCAGAGCTTCCCTTGGCCGGGAAGAACTCCCGGACTCGGAATTCTTAGCCAACACTGAGGTCGGGATTGGCTGCCCGAAGCTGGCGCCTCTTGAAGACCCTGCGTTGGAGAAGGTGCAGTCGCAGAGAATTGCCTCCGCTGGGGAGAAGGAGCCATCGTAGAGGGAGCATCCCAGACGGACCTTCCATCAGCATGCTTCAGCTTCCTCTTCCGGCTGGAGGGTTCGGCTGGCTCCTTGCACTTGCCCTTGCCTATGTCTTCAAACCTCCGGCTCGGGGGGAGGCAAGCCCTACTTCGGAAGTTCCGGGGATCACCACCCTGGAGGTCGTACGCCTTTCCACCTCACCAAGGTCGTCAACTTCCGGTAACTTCCTCCAGAGCTCCCTGCTGAACTGCACCTCCATGTTCAGAGGAAGGAAAGCTACCGGCGGAACCAAGTCATCGCCGTCGACGTTTACCCCATGCTGAAATTTCTTGAGATGAAGCTTCAAAGCTTCGTCATCCAAGTTGGATTTCAGACCAGTTTCACGGTCGCCATCCATCACGCTGTTGAGGGCCCACACGAGCTTCTCCCTCTTCCTCAGCGGAGCCTATCTGTTGACCAGGAAGTTGCAGAAGACCACTTGAGGGGTCACTCCACCCTCCACGCATTCGTGAATTCTGGTCAGGATGGGGTTGAAAGCATCTGACAGCACCGAAACTACACTCCAAGCGTCAGTGTCAACATTGGGGTGTCCTTCGGGCAGCTCCAACATCTCGTGCTCCTCAACTGCAATGATGACTCAATCCTTCTTCCAGTCATCCCAATTGCCGGAAGGAAATGACTTCAAGTATTTGAAGGGGTAGTTATTGCGCTTCACGAAATAGTAGAAGCCAAGAAGCTCAGTCCCCTTGCCGGTGGTGTGGATGGTGAAGAAGGTACGAAACAGCTCGACGTAGGGGGGAACACCCACCCACATCTCGCAAAAGTGGACAAAAGTCGCCACTAGAAGAAGAGAATGGGGGCCAAGGTGATACAGCTGGAGACCATAAAAGTCTAGCAGCATAAAAAAAGGTCAAAAAATGTGGGATCAATCCCACCGTGGCGTACGCAGAGAAGTACACCATGTCGCCATTACACTCCTTCTTGAACGGGAGCTCGCCAGCGCAGATCAGGTGGCTGAAGGAGTCACTAGACCACCCCATGTAGGTCCGGACCTTCACCAAATCGTCCTTTCTCTTGAGGCGGCTCTCGGGAAGACCCAACTCCATCGCGGCAAAGTGGAGCGAAAGAAGAGAAAGCTAGGCGAAGTTTGGGAGGCTCAGAGCGCAAGTTTGATCAAAAGTGTAAAGAGTCCCCAAACCGTGCACACTTTCCTTCTTAAGTAAGCCTCCGCGATGCTTGGATGGAAACCGCAACCAGAGTGGGGTCACATTTCAAAAATCTACCCTGTCCATGATGAATGGGCCCGGGGCCACCCCGGCGAAGAGATCGAGGTTATTACCCCAGACGAATCGTTGTTATGATGGACGGCGGGAGACCCAAAGGCGGCACCCTGACAAGGCGCTCGGAACCAATACGATTTTTGTATCGGGAACTGGCGACCTTCAATTGCGTGAGATCCGCACTCAAATATCTCATCGGCCGCATTCATAACAAGCCATGCGGCGATGGTTTAACCTCGGACCATCACCCCAACGGCACATTACGAGACTTTTGAAGTCTAAGTGCGGGAATCAAAGATGGCCCCACCTTGTGTAGAATAACTTAACCCAAAGGGTTTCTCTCCAAGGTGGGCCCAGGGGGCCACTGTCGGTACCCTGCGTACCGGGTACCCTATGATATCGCAAGAAGTGCAAAAGAGTTATACACGTCAAAATTGAAGGCGACCCGCATCCCTCATATGGGTAGCTCCGGAGATTGACGCATGTAATGTAAATCCGGAGCTAAACTCTCGACACAAGGAAGCTCCGTGATCAACACGTGTATAATGACCCCGGACCTAACCCCCAGCAGAGGAAAGTTCCGGTGTCGACATGTGTACAGCGGTGCCGGAGCTATCTCCCTGCAAAGGGAAGCTTCGAAGCTGCCACGTGTGGAGCCTCAGAATCTTCATCAACGAATACGTTGGTGGTCTCCTTTAGCACGGACATTCAAGCAGCAGTTACAAGATTTAATTATGTGTTGTTAATGTTGTATTAACGACACACGATCAGAGCACTGTTAATAGAGGTAACACAACCATTAAGGCACATTATCACACTATTAACCATACTTAATATCCCTAGACAGTGTATTAGGCTATTTAATATGCCAGGGCCACATGTCGGGCCAGGCTAATGATGTAACGGTCAGTCTTTGGACTATAAAAGGACTGAGCCACACGAAACAAAGAATAACTTCAGGATGAGCGAGAGACAACGCTTTCTAGCGATTCATAATACAACACACACGCACATTCCATGGAGTAGGGTGTTATGCTCAGGCTGCCCGAGCCACGTAAATCTCTTGTGTCACTATCTTGATCTAGATCCCTGCGTGCCCCAACCATAACAAGAACCTTCACAGACTACACTTTAGTAGTACCGGAGGAAGTGTCGTTGCTACACTTCGACATATACCATTACATCCAGCATGTGGTTAGAATATATGTTGCTTAGGATAAAAAGAACAAGACACATTCCTTAATTGACCGAGAGGGACTACAATCCAAATCGCCTCTCATTACGCAAGTTCATCTTCTTTCAGATTTTATCCCATATGCACTTAGGGCTTTACACAAGTTCATTTGGGGCTTCTGGTGGAATTCTAGTTGGATGGAATACTATATTAATTTGGGGAGAACAAATTCATAATGAATGATATAATGGTATGCTTGGGTTAGTGGAAGTTACTCTCAAAGGTCAGAATTTTGCTTGAAGTAACATGCAGGAGGAGCCCCTCTTAGAGCAGCTCGATTGATGTGTTAGCAGTCCAGATTGGCTTACTTTGTACCCTGAAACTATTATCTTTCCACTGGCCAAATCCGTTTCAGATAATATACCATATCCAAATTGACTCAAATATCCCAAAGGCTCAATTGTTTAAATTTGAGAACCTCTGGATCGAGCAACCGGATTCCTTTAATCTTGTGGAAAGAGTATGGAGTATGATGAGATTATTGACATTCCTTTAACTCATCAAGTATAATCAAACTAGTAATGAAGAACTAACTGTATTCAACTAATTAATCAACTACTCCCACTACTTGATACACAATTTGGTTTCGAGAAACCAATCTGTTAATCCGGCGCTTATGATCATTTCATAATTCAATCATGCCAAAACTATATAACATGTAAAATTACTGCTATCAGCAGAAAATATCCAGTTTTATAAGAAGGTTTGAAAAACAACGGAAATCAATAATTTGTGTAATGTTCCTCATATTTAGCGGCACGACCTAAACGACGTGACAAACTACCCTCTCTAGGCTCTAGCTAGCTCATTTGGTGCCGTGACTAGATTATAAATAGTGACTTATTGGTTCTCCTGTATCCAAGCAGGGTCGACAACATCGTCTCCCAAAACATAGTATCCACACAACACTTTCCCAACTTTGCTATCTACAGCAAAAGAAACTCATTTCATGGCATGGTCTTCAAGCACCAAAAATGGCAGTATTGCAGTTAGAATATCTAACAAGTTCAAGAAACTGTTTAAAGGAATTGAAAAAGTGGAGCGGGTCAACCAATGTAACACCCCATGGTCACTGCCTACACTGCAACACATGCCTAAAATTAGTTCTAAAAAACGTCAAACATTTGGGGTGCATGAAATATTTAGTTTTAGAACTTTATTTACTAAACCCTAACCAAGGAACCTTAACCAAGGAGGGAGGCGGCACGGGGACGGAGGAGGGAAGGTCGAAGAGTTTAGGGTTTACTATGAAGCTCGTCAGTGACGGCATGGGCTTCGCTCGGCGTACTTGGAAGTGGCGAGGGCGAAGCAAACGGAAAAAGGCGAAGCTCCGTGACGAGAGCGGCGAAGACTTGGCAACAAACAGAATTTTGGTAGCATGACAGCGTCTAAGTGATTTCGCACGGGTTAGGTTTTTTCTACACAACCGAGGGGTATATATAGACGCCGATCTTCTCAGGCAGATTTTAAGTACCAACCGCCTAAGAAGATGGTTATCTCAGGCGGGTGGTAATTACCAACCGCCTGAGAAGATGCAATTATCTCATGCAGTTGGTAAGTAATACCCGCCAGAGATAATCTTTTTCTCAGACGATTATTCAGTACCAACCGCCTGAGAAGATCTTTACGTAAGCTTAATTAATATTATTTTCATTTATTAATATTATTTTTCTCAGGCGATTATTCAGTACCAATGCCTGAGAAGATCTTTACTTCTTTTTAAATAATATTCTTGATTAAATGTGGGTCCTTTCAAAAGCCCAAATTCCACTTTCTTGTAATATGATTGATTATTAAAGGTTACCATTAAATTTTACTTCATAAAACCTTTGAAATTGGTCAGAACATAAAAAACATATAACAATTGCTATTTTTCATTTTTCTATCTTGATGAATATAATGATTTTTTCATTTATTTTTTGAATGGACATTTTTAGTCATCATACCAACCTCTATGAATTTTTCAGATGTTTCTGAATTTTTTTGAATCAATGTGTGTTCAAAATTTGATGAATGCCTCATATGTATATGAGCATTTAGTTAGAGTGATGGATAATTTGAATTTCGACATGTTGGAATGCTTTAAAAAAGTTAACAAAATTAATACATGTATAAATAATACAAATATGTTTATACAAACCAAATCAGTGAAGGATACTTTTTTTAGGAGATACATAAATGTGAATAATATGTGAGTATAAATAAATTTGATATTTACCAAAACATTACAATGTCAGCTATACAAGTTTTAAAATATTTGGTTCAAGTAGTAGATGTAAATTTTTGAAAAATATAGAAGAAAGTGTCATCTAATTTGGACTCAATTTGCAGAATCTATATATGTTTGACTATTTATATTGGAATCTAAATAAAAAAGAAGCAAGGGAAAATAAAACTGAAGAACAGGCTCGGGCAATTATGTCAGGCGGTTAGTAAGAAATACCGGCTTGAGATAACATTTTTCTTAGGCGGTTATTCAGTACCAACCGCCTGAAAAGATCTTTACTTCTTCTTAGTTAATATTCTTGATTAAATATGGGGCCTTTCGAAAGCCCAAATTTCACTTTCTTGTAATATGATTGATTATTAAATGTTGCCATTAAATTTCACTTCATAAAGCCTTTGAAATTGGTCAGAACATAAAAATATATAACAATTGCTATTTGTCATTTTTCTATCTTGATGAATATAATGATTTTTTCATTTATTTTTTCAATGGACATTTTTAGTCATCATACCAACCTCTATGAATTTTTTCAGATTTTTTTTAAAATTTTTTTGAGTCAATGTGTGTTCAAAATTTTTACCAACCTCTATGAGCATTTAGTTAGAATGATGGATAATTTGAATTTTGACATGTTGGAATGCTTTAAAAAAATTAACAAAATTCATACATGTATAAATAATAGAAATATGTTCATACAAACCAATTTCAGTCAAGGATCCTTTTTTTAGGAGATATACAAATGTGAATAATATGTGAGTATAAATTAATTTGATATTTACCAAAACATTACAATGTCAGCTATACAAGTTTTAAAATATTTGGTCCAGGTTGTAGATGTTAATTTTGAAAAATATAGAAGAAAGAATCATCGAATCTGGACTAAATTTGCAGAATCTATACATGTTTGAGTATTTATATTGGAATCTAAATAAAAAAGCAACAAGGGAAAATAAAATTGAAGAACAGGCTCGGGCAATTATCTCAGGCGATTGGTAAGTAATACCCGTCTGAGATAACATTTTTCTCAGACGGTTATTGAGTACCAACCGCCTGAGAAGATTTTTATTTCTTCTTAATTAATATTCTTGATTAAATGTGTGGCCTTTCAAAAGCCCAAATTCCACTCTCTTGTAATATGATTGATTATTAAAGGTTACCATTAAATTTCACTTCATAAAACCTTTGAAATTGGTCAGAACATAAAAAACATATAACAATTGCTATTTGTCATTTTTCTATCTTGATGAATATAATGATTTTTCATTTATTTTTTCAATGGACATTTTTAGTCATCATACCAACCTCTATGAATTTTTTCAGATTTTTTTAAAATTTTTTGAATCAATTTGTGTTCAAATTTTGATGAATGCCTGTTGACGGCTGTTATATACCAGTTTCATCCGTCAGTTTAACTCAATTATGTGAAGGATTTGTCATTTCTTGCACACATCACCTTTCTATCTAACCCAATTCCACTTGGACTTGGAGAAATATGTGTATGCAGCATTTTATGCAGGAAATGAGGAAATGTAGAGGGACCAATCCTATAAAATATCATCCCAGCCAGTCAGGCGATGACACGTGGCATCCCTTGGATCAAATGGCCCACAAACAGAAGTATCCGAGGAGATCCAATGGTTTATCACCCATATACATCAATAGGACCCACCTAGCAGCCACCTGGAGAAAGCACATGAGAAACGGTGCAATGACCACGTCGGCTGACCTGGTCTCTGCACCAAACTCGGTCAGCCTCCACGTGTTGGCTCCTCCCGGCTTCTTGGAGTCAATGATGACTGATTCGCGCGCTTTTGGTGGCGGGAATCGACCTCAACACTAGTATAAATAGGACCCCCTACCCCTCACTTCAACAAACACCACTTGAGCTTCATCTCTATTGTATACACTATCATCCATAGTCTTAGAGGAGTTAGGTTGTAGAGAGGAGAGTCTCTAGTCCCAAGTCCAAATTGGGAAAGGAGTAAGGAGTCTCTCTCTTCCCAATCCTACATTGGGAAAGGTATGGCTCATGTATTCTTTCTTGTAATTGTGACTTTATGCATAATAAAGATAGTATCTTTAGTCTCTACTTATACATATACTTGGGCAAAGCGTTTCTTGTTTGATTGTGGAGTCCATGTATGTGGAAGGTATAGCTTCTATGACTGTTTGATCATGAACATATCTCATTATCATAAAACCTATAGACCCCCACTATAGTTTAGTTAATTATAACATAATTAGGTTCGTATGGATAATTATGTTGTGCATCAACATTGGTTCAATGATGATTCAATTCATTGCCTTAGGATGGATTGTGCCTAGGCTCTTAAGGTAATTACTTAATATGCTAGCATGGTGCTAGGATAGCTAAGTAGCATTGGATGTCTCGTAGACCAACGGATTGAAGAGGTAGGCAGTAGGTGGTGACATCCTTATCTGTCCTTTGTAATCCTCCACGTTCGGCTATGCCACAGGCTCTTGGCGGGAGTCGCACTAGTATTGCTAGGGGTAAGCTCGTGCCCGGTGTGTTGAACCACATAGCATAAGTATTCACTATTGACCTAGCTTATGAGTAATTAGTTTATACTATGTATATGTACAATAGAGCATAGTAGGAGTACCTCCATAACTATCAACCTTAACTAACCTCTAGGATCCTTTTACCCCCCTTAGACTTGAAAGCTTTTGTGTGTCACACTACCTCCACTATTATTTTATCCATCCTTACTAGATTCTTACCTAGACCTTTCTACCCTTTCCACTTGATGATTGTTATATCTCTACCCCACCTTCCTTTGGGATCAAATAAATGACACCCTTGGGAATACTCTTAAGGGGAAATGCTACAATGATATCTCTGTGCGCTTGCGGAATTCACTCTGTGATCCAATAGAACCATTAACAAGCATTTCCGACACATCACTTGGACATGTTTAGTTAATGGTGTGTAAGTAATACCAACAAGCATTTCTGGCACTATTGCCATGGATGATTTGTTAGTATACCTTAGTAGCCGTCAACAAGCATTTTTGGCGCCGTTGCCGGGGAAGGCAAATAGATATAACATGACTGAGTGAATAGGATAGAACCTTGGGTAGGATTTTAGTAGGATAACCATTCTTTGTTTTCGCATTTTAAATGTGAAAACAGGGTAGTATATGTCTGGTTTCTGCCTACTGGAAAACTTTGTTGAAGATCCCGAATCTCTTCTGAGATACCGACCCCGTGTCGTTACTCCTCAGAAGATTCGAGAAGCAAGGCAAGCCAACATTTCGGCACCAACAATCCAAACGCCAATGGCTCAGAAGACCCTTCGTGAGTTCTCAGCTCCCTCTGCTAACAATGTGCCTATTGGGCCCACTGTTAGCACGGGAGATGTGAACTTCGAGATCAAAACTGGTCTTATCACTAATGTGCAACCAACCCATTTTGTGGGAAGTCTAACGAGGATGCAAGTGCTCACCTGCAACAATTCCTCGAGATTTGCATCACTTTTAAGATCAAGGACTTGTCTCCGGATGTAGTCCGTCTGAGACTGTTCCCGTTCTCTCTCATTGGGAGAGCGAAATAGTTGTTCTACGTGAACCGAAGTGCTGTAGACACTTGGGAGAAATGTTATACGACATTCCTCGCCAAATTCTTCCTGTTGGGCAAAACCAATGCCCTACATGGAAGGATTTCCAACTTTTAGCAAGAGCCCAATGAATCTATTCCCGAGGCATGGGAAAGGCTTCAGGAGTACATCCTAGCCTGTCCCCACCATGGGATGGATGACTGGCTCCTTATTCAAAACTTCTATAATGGGCTGATCCCATCAGCTCGTGACCATTTGGATGCTGCTGCTGGAGGAGCCTTCTTCTCATTGACGGTGCCAAAAGCTAAAGATCTTATTAAGAAGATCGTGTCCAACATTGGATGGAACGATGAGCGTCTCCATACCCGACAGCGAGGCATTCACACCTTGAAGGAGGTGGCCATGATCGCTGCAAAATTGGACCTCCTAATGAAGAAAATAGATGGACAAGCTGGGGGTGAAGTGGCTGGCAATGCCTATGCCCTGGACTCCCACATCATGTGTGAAGTCTGTGGCAACACGGGTCATATGGGCAATGATTGCCCGGAATCTCGTGAGGATGCCCTATACCACACCCACAATGGAAATTTCAACAACAACAATGGCTATCGTCCAGGAGGTCAAGGGTGGGGTCAACAACACCCATTCTCTCAAGGAGGGTACAACAACAATGGCAACATTGGAAATCAGCCCAACTTGAGAGAACTTGCCATTAGCCAGCTCAAGATCAACGAGGCCCTATCCAAGAAGCTGTCAGCTAATGACAAGACCCTAGAAAATATCAATGCCAAGATTGAAGGACTATCCTCAGCCTTCAAGAATCAACTGAGCTTCAACAAGATTCTCGAGACTTAGTTGGCTCAGCTGGCAGCTTCTATTCCTCCGATGGAGAATGTCAAGATGTCAGGCCAGCCAGAACCTCCGACGGAAAATGTGAACATGATTTCTGTACAAGAGAGCATCTGGCAGAAGGACCCTGAGTGTCCTACCATTTCATGCTCAATTGGGGCTCACCACTTTGACAAGGAACTTTGTGATTTGGGAGCAAGTGTTAGTGTGATGCCCAAGGTTGTGTTCGACCAGCTGAACTTCGCAGAACTAACTCCAACACCAATGCAGCTATAACTGGCTGACTCTTCAGTTCGTTATCCAGCGGGTATTGCTGAAGACATCCCGTTGAAGATCCGGAACTGCTTCATACCCGTGGATTTTGTGGTGCTAGACATGGACATTGAGAAAGATACACCACTCATTCTTCGGCATCCATTCCTAAGCACTGCAAAAGCTCGCATAGATGTGGGAGCTGGAGAAATCCACTTTCATATCAATGGCAAGGAGGAAAGGTTTAACTTTTTGCCAGAATCAGTACAATGCTCCATGATTCGAATCAAGTATGGGCCGAATGATAAACACATCAAAGAGGTTGAAGTCACACCTCCAAATGTGGACTCAATCATTGCATTCATGAGAAGATTAATCTACAAGGAGAATCCGTCGTTTTGACCACGCCGATATCCAAAGACGATGGAATCATCTGGACCTTCCCGAAGGATCAAGACCACCAAACCGCCAAAGAAGAAATGGCGGAAGAAGCAAGACAAGCCGTCCGAGCCCATCCCTCTAGGCCCGGATGTGAAATGAAGACGGAGGAATGTCCATCTCATCGGACGGTGGTGAGACCTACGCCAATAGGTTAAATTGGTAGTTATCCCACTTTATTTTTCTTTCTTTCTTTTTCCACCTCATTTGGATTTTCCCCATTTCATATTTGATTTTTCCTAACAAGTTGAGAATCTTATATTCTCAATATCATTTTTCTTTCTTTCTTTTCAAAAAAAAAACTTTTTATTGGATTTGAAAAGAAGGTTTTTATTTGAAAAACAATTTTTTCTGAGCTGCACATGTGGCATTTTACCAACGTGCTAACTTTATAGCCGTTGGGGATCCACTTGCCAAAAGGGGAACCAGGGGGGGGGGGGGGCACCTGTCAGGTCGTCCGAACCCCCTGGAGCCAAATTGGCTCCCTTTCCTCCAACGGCTACATTTTGAATCCCAAGTGACCGTTGGAAGGTGCACCCTATAAATTGTGGCCGTGAGGAGCACCTCTCTTCAAACACCACATCATTTTACACCTCTCCAAGTCACTCTCTAGCTCACCTTGTTTTTCTTGCTCTTCATTGCAACACTCTTGCTCAAATCCATCCCCAAAAAGATTTTCTTTTGTTTGCATTTGCATTTTACACTCAAGCTTTCAAGAGGAGAAAATTTGTTGAGAGTTTTGTTTTCCAAACATCACTTCTTTTCGGATTTTTCTCACCTTGTTTTGTTCTAGCTTGTTGAACTCAAAAAGACATGAAGAGGTTGTTCGGAAAGAGGAAGGAGGTTGCAAGCTCAAGCCATAGTGAAGGTTCTAGTGCACGCCTCTCTTCCATGGGTACAAGCCCAAGGAGGAGAAGTATGTGTGAGGACACTCCCATGGAAGAGAGAAGCAACCCACACAAACTTCTACATGACAACGACCTCGACATACGAAGCGAAATTGAAGATCAAGCACGTAGGCTTCTCCAAGATCGTGAGTTCCACCACACCAAGGCTTACGATCCACATTTGATCTCCAAAATAGGTATGGACTTCGAATTCCTTTCCATTTGGCATGCAATTGGATTTGATGACTTTGCTCACATAGAAGAGAAAGGTTCACGCCTTCTCACTATCCAATTCCTTTGCACGCTAAGAATAGGATTTGATGGTATTGCTTTTAGATTATTTCAAAAAGAATACAACATCATATGGAAAGAATTAGGTAGCATCCTAGGCTTCCATAAACGGTGTTTGCTAGATTTAGACAATTTGCCTAAGTTTAACAAACAAAGTTTTTGGCATGAGCTAACTAGTTAGGTTACATGTAGGGCTCCTAGGAATAGCCACATGCAAAACCCTACCTTACGCTTAACGCATAGATGGGTGGCTATGACTATGTTCCCTAGGGGAGATGTTAGGGTTGTGCGAGATGATGAATTGAAAATTTTGTTTGCCATGACTAAAAAGATAAAAGTTGCTCCAATCAAAGCTATGATGACACAATGGTTAAATTACATTTCAAAATCAGGACCAATTGAATGCACTTCATTGATTACTCATATTGTTGATAGGGTAGGAGAACTTAAATACTCTTCATTTGAATATATTGAAACTGAAAGAGAATTAATTGATGAAGACTATTTAGTGCAAGGACATACCCTTAAGCATGATCAAGATGGGTCCTTGATATTTTTCTATCTCGGCTTTGTCAATGAAATTCGGTTACCTAACCCGGATTTTCATTTGTACAAATGCTGGAGGCTAACCATTAACCTTCTTCCCCTTGAGGAAGCAAGAAGAAGTAATGTCTCTGGCAGGGTAACAAGGAATCGTGCGAGGGCTGCAGCCACAGACATGCCACCGATAATCTCTCCGGTCCATGAATAGCAAGAGGAAGAGAACCCAACGGGTTATGGGCCCGGATGGACTCAACCTCCGACGTATGAGACTGGGGGATCATCTTGGCAAGAATGGCAAAGGGATCCACCCTTATCCACTTCAAGCTCTAGCAGCTTGCCCCCAACGTCCATGAGAGGACGTCATTCCTTTTCGGCCACAAGTCAACATGACTATAGCCAAGGAATGGCGGACCTCACTAGATGTATGGGAGAACTTGAAGTGAGAACGGGTGACATCTACAGCACACTCCAGAAGCATGTTCAAGGTACCCTGGATTGGCAACAACACATGGATGCTCAATTCACCAACTTCAACACGGTGCTACAACAACAACAAGCCGATCTTGCAGCATACTTTGTCATCAAGGGTTCAACCCTTATCACGGAGGTAGTTGAAGAACAAGCTTGGGGGAGGACCCCCACTTGATGTAACATGTATCACATTCCTTGCATATTTATTTTCCATCCATCCATCATCCACCTTGCATTTAAAAAAATAATATATAGGTTAGATTTGCTTTCATCAAATAAATATGTGCGGTAAGAATGATTCATAATTCACATAGATGAAATGATGAATGGTTGCTCTGTTTTATTTTCCTAAGTCTCTAGTTTACAACTTTCTACTCTCCAAATATTGCTTTCATTGGTTTGAATTACTTTTACCTTAATTTGGAAGTTGTGGGTAGCAAAAGCTTGATCTAATTCTAGGTTGTTGCGAGATTAGAATTGGTAATAAGGCTGCTAGTCCTAGTTTGAAAGTAAAACTTAGATTTATGGAGAAATTCTAAAAAGATTTAAGTTTCCCTCAATTGATTGGAAATACCTACCAAAGCCATATGATGTTTATACATAGATAAAATTTTATGCATATGCTATTTGCTTTCACATTGAGCCTAGTCAAACTAGTATAGACCTATGTGAGAAATCATTCAACTCTTTTTGAATTCAAGACTTCACTTGCACATGCTATACTTCTACACTAGAAGTAAGCAAAAAGTCCATCATATCCACCATACCACAATAAAAAGAGAAACTCCATGTTATTCATGTTTAGCACTCTCTTCAAAATTCATTGCAAAGAAAGGGAGTAGAAGACATGGCTAAAAAAATAAAATGAAAAAAAAAGAGGCATGCTTACATCATAAGCATGAGAAAAAAAAAGAAAAAAGTAGCCATGTTTCATCCCTGCAAAAGAAAGAGTTACACCAAAAATGAGTTATCTCAAGTATCCACATCCACTTCTACTCCATTACACATGCACTACTCTTGAATCAAAAAGTTTTGATTTGAATTCTCCTAAGGCTTACTCTTTTGACTTAGCAATATTATGTGTTGCAAATATGCCTACTTACTTTCCCTACCAAGATCCACATACAAGCCATATCCAATGAGTAGGAATAGTAGAGGCACAATACTTTGGTGAGGAAATATTTCCACTATCCACAAAGGAGTGATTGAGAGAATCAAATTGAGGTACTTAATATCTAAATTGAATTCTCCGGGATTTAAGTGGAACTTGATTTCTAGGCTATGTTTGCTCCATTTGCTATTCTACCTTTCAACTACTCATGAATATGAAAAAGCATAAGCCCCATGATAACTTAAGAAAGGTAGAGTATCATAGCCAATTTCTGCAATACTAGGTAGAGTATTCTGTTGTGCATTAGATACTTTTGAAAATAAGACATTGTAGCAACTCCTGATCATCAACCTAAAGTCTTGACTTTGCTCGGGATGAGCAAAGGATAAGCTTGGGGGAGTTTGTTGATGGCTGTTATATACCAATTTTATTCATCAATTTAACTCAGTTATGTGAAGGATTTTTCATTTCTTGCACACATCACCTTTCTATCTAACCCAATTTCACTTGGACTTGGAGAAATATGTGTATGCAGAATTTTATGCAGGAAATGAGGAAATGTAGAGGGACCAATCCTATAAAATATCATCCTAGCCTATCAGGCGACGACACGTGTCATCCCATGGATCAAATGGCCCACAAACAGAACTATCCGAGGAGATCGAACGGTGTATCACCCATATACATCAATGGGACCCACCTGGCAGCCACCTGGAGAAAGCACACGAGAAACGGTACAATGACCAGGTCGGCCGAACCAGGGGGTCGGCCGACCTAGTCTCTGCACCAAACTCGGTCAGCCTCCACGTGTTGGCTCCTCACGGCTTCCTGGAGTCAATGGTGACTGATTCGCGCACTTTGGTGGTGGGAGCCGACCTCAACACTAGTATAAATAGGACCCCCTACCCCTCACTTCAACACACACCACTTGAGCTTCATCTCTATTGTATACACAATCATCCATAGTCTTAGAGGAGTTAGGTTGTAGAGAGGAGAGTATCTAGTCCCAAGTCCAACTTGGGAAAGGAGTAAGGAGTCTCTCTCTTCCCAATCCTACATTGGGAAAGGTATGACTCATGTATTCTTTCTTGTAATTGTGACTTTATGCATAATAAAGATAGTATCTTTAGTCTCTACTTATACATATACTTGGGCAAAGCGTTTCTTGTTTGATTGTGGAGTCCATGTATGTGGAAGGTATAGCTTCTATGACTGTTTCATCATGAACATATCTCATTATCATAGAACCTATAGACCCCCACTATAGTATAGTTAATTATAACATAACTAGGTTAGTATGGATAATTTTGTTGTGTATCAACATTGGTTCAATGATGATTCAATTCATTTCCTTAGGATGGATTGTGCCTAGGCTCTTAAGGTAATTACTTAATATGCTAGCATGGTGCTAGGATAGCTAAGTAGCATTGGATGTCTCATAGACCCACGTATTGAAGAGGTAGGCAGTAGGTGGTGACAGCCCTATCTGTCCTTTGTAATCCTCCACATTCGGCTATGCCACAGGCTCTTGGCAGGAGTCGCCCTAGTATTGCTAGGGGTAAGCCCGTGCCTTATGTGTTGAACCACATAGCATAAGTATTCACTATTGACCTAGCTTATGAGTAATTAGTTTAGACTATGTATATGTACAATAGAGCATAGTAGGAGTACCTCCATAACTCTCAACCTTAACTAACCTCTAGGATCCTTTTACCCCCCCCCCCCCCCCCGCCCCTTAGAATTGAAAGCTTTTGTGTGTCACACTACCTCCACTATTATTTTATCCATCCTTACTAGATTCTTTCCAAGACCTTTCTACCCTTTCCACTTGATGATTGTTATATCTCTACCCCGCCTTCCTTTGGGATCAAATAAATGACACCCTTGGAAATACTCTTAAGGGGAAATGCTACAATGATATCTTCGTACGCTTGCGGAATTCACTCTGTGATCCAATAGAACCATTAACAAGCATTTCTAACACATCAGTTGGACATGTTTAGTTAATGGTGCGTAAGTAATACCAACAAGCATTTCTGGCACTATTGCCATGGATGATTTGTTAGTATACCTTAGGAGCCGTCAATAATGCCTCATATGTATATGAGCATTTAGTTAGAATGATGGATAATTTGAATTTTGACATGTTGGAATGCTTTAAAAAATTAACAAAAATCATACATGTATAAATAATAGAAATATGTTTATAGAAACCAATTTCAATGAATGATCCCTTTTTTAGGAGATATACAAATGTGAATAATATGTGAGTATAAATTAATTTGATATTTACCAAAACATTACAATGTCAGTTATACATGTTTTAAAATATTTGGTTCAGGTGGTAGATGTTAATTTTTGAAAAATATAGAAGAAAGAATCATCGAATTTGGACTCAATTTGCAGAATCTATACATATTTGAGTATTTATATTGGAACCCAAAAAAAATCTAGAGAAAAGAAAATTGAAGAATAGGCTCGGGCAATTATCTCAAGCGGTTGGTATGTAATACCCGCCTGAGATAACATTTTTCTCAAAAGGTTATTCAATACCAACCACCTTAGAAGATCTTTACTTCTTCTTAATTAATATTCTTGATTAAATATGGGGCCTTTCAAAATCCCAAATTCCACTTTCTTGTAATATGAATGATTATTAAAGGTTACCATTAAATTTCACGTCATAAAACCTTTGAAATTGGCCAGAACATAAAAACATATAACAATTGCTATTTGTCATTTTTCTATCTTGATGAATATAATGATTTTTTCATTTATTTTTTCAATGGATATTTTTAGTCATCATAACCTCTATGAATTTTTTCATATTTTTTAAAATTTTTATGAATCAATGTGTGTTCATAATTTGATGTATGCCTCATATGTATATGAGCATTTAGTTAGAATGATGGATAACTTGAAGTTTGACATGTTGGAATGCTTTAAAAAAATTAACAAAATTCATACATGTATAAATAATAGAAATATGTTCATACAAACCAATTTCAGTCAAGGATCCCTTTTTTTAGGTGATATACAAATATGAATAATATGTGAGTATAAATAATTTGATATTTACCAAAACATTACGATGTCAGCTATACAAATTTTAAAATATTTGGTCCAGGTGGTAGATGTTAATTTTGAAAAATATAGAAGAAAGAATCATCGAATTTGGACTCAATTTGCAGAATCTATACATGTTTGAGTATTTATATTGGAATCTAAATAAAAATGAAACAAGGGAAAATAAAACCGGAGAACAGGCTCGAGCAATTATATCAGACGGTTGGTAAGTAATACCCGCCTGAGATAATCTTTTTTCTCAAGCGGTTATTAAGTGCCAACCGCCTGAAAAGCAGTTAAAAACCGCCTGTGAATACGGACGCCTATATAAAGACCGCACGGGCACCACAGAAAACCTAACCTTGGAGATTTTCTATCGATGCCGCCAGGCTGCCAAAATTTTCCACCGTGCACCGGCTGATACTGCATTCATCAGTTGATCAACCTTCGAACGGAGAAAAGGTTAGAAGAGACTTCTTCTTCACTATCATGTTTTTAATTTGTTCTTTTTTTCACAATTTTGTTTTGTTGTGTTTGCATATGCGTCTAGCCCCCCCCCCCCCCCCCCCCCCCAACCACTTGAGATTTGTAGTAGATTTGAATAATTAAAGGTTGAAAGATGTAGTTTAGTCTCCCCTTGAGCTCACCCATGAATTTTACAGAACAAGAAGTAGATTTGAAGGATTAAAAGTTGAAGATTAATACAATCACATCACATGTTCGATGAAATGTTTCAATGAATAAGTCTAACTTCAAAAATCCATTATGGCCACTAGGAAGCTTAAAAAATTACGTAACAAATTTTCTTGGAACCCTTATGAACAGACCTACATGATACCAGTATACACTCATATGATACGTGCTTGTTATGTCTCTGTAAATTCATTTTATAGAAGACCTTTAGGTCATATATGTGGCCAAATTTTTTAAATCTTACAAAAATCTGTTATTGAAGCATGGACCGTCGAGCGTGGATGTATAACATACCAAGACCCGATCCTATGTACATTCATAATGTTGCAAATTTTATTGAAGCATCCAAGAGACATGCGAGTTACAAAAGATAGATGACATATTATGTCCATGTATCGACTGCAAAAATAAGATTGCTTAGATATATACTATAGTAATCCAATCTCATTTGGTCAAAAGAGGTTTCAAAAAAAAACTACACAATATGAACAGAGCATGGTGAGTTAGATACACATGAAGTGGATAAAGATGAGGAAAGAGGTTCAGATGACGATAATGTTCATACCAATGGTGGTAGTGACAATCAAGATGGTGATGATGATGATGAGTTTGATTGTGAGGAGATGTTGCATCACATTGAAACATATGTATTGACTTCGATGGGAGAAAGTAAAAGTTTAAGTAAAATGGAGACATTGCAGAATGCGGCGACAGAGCTTTTATATGATGAATCAAACGGTTGTGATAAAGAGTTTACTACATTGTGTGCAAGTCCTAGAACTACTAAAGTTGAAAGCCACACATGGATTGTCAGATTGTAGTTTCTTTGATCTTTTGAATCTTTTAGCAGAAATTCTTCCAAATCCAAATAAACTGCCCAGAAGCACTTATAAATGGAAGAAACTTCTTTGCCCGATGGCACTAGGTGTGACAAAAATACACGCTTGTATGAACCATTGTATTCTGTTATCGCAAAGAGCATGAGCTCGCAACTAGATGCCCCATCCGTGGTGTCCGTAGATATAAGAAGGACTACAATCACCAGTATGTTACCAACATGAAAAAGTCTCAAAAGAATAAGAAGTTTATTATTGGTCCTGAAGGTGACGATGACAATACTTCTGGCGATGCATGCGAGAAGAATAAGAGAAAATTTCCTGCCTTGGTGATGTGGTACCTTCCGGCAATTGATCCCTTGAAGCATTTGTTCTCAAACCCTAGGGAGGCTGAACTTATGCGTTGGCATTCCGAGCAGCGCAAGAAGAATGAAAAACATATTCCACACCCTGGTGATGCAACGCAGTGGAAAAATTTTGATATTTAGTATCCAGAATTTGCAAAGGAAATCAGAAATGTAAGGTTTGCCTTGAGTACAGACAGAATGAATTCGTTTGGTGAAAAAAGGAGCATACACAGCACATGACCCGTGGTCTTAACGATGTACAACCTACCGACGTGGTTGTGTCACAAAAGGAAATATATCTTGTTATCTGTTCTTATCCAAGGTCCGAAACAACCCGGCATCGAAATTGATGTGTTCTTGGAACCTTGAATGGAAGATATGGCGAAACTGTGGAATGAAGGGGTACGTACATGGGATGAGTACAAGCGGGAATATTTCACGCTAAGAGCGATGATATTCATTACCGTGCATGATTATCCCGGACTGTTTACATTATCTTGACAAATGAAAGGGAAGAAAAGTTGTGTAAGGTGTGTGGATAGAACTGGATTTCTATACCTCACTTCATCCTGAAACACGGTGTACATGAGACACCGGTGGTTCTTGACAGATACACACAAGTATAGGAAGATGAAAGAACAATTTGATAACAAAATCGAAAAAGATACTGCATCAAAACTTTACAGTGGAAAACTTATGTTCGAAATGGTCAAGAACATTCATATTGCTTTCGGTAAGGGCAAAAAATATAAAGGAATCAAGAGAAAGAAAAGTACATCTTTGGGTGATACAACTGACATGGTTTTCAAGAAACAATCAATTTTTTTTCAACTATCTTTCGTATTGAAAGAATATAGAATTTTTCCATAGTATTGATTTGATGCACATTACAAAGAATGTATTTTATAGCATCATTGGGACCTTGCTAGACATGTCGAGGAAAACAAAGGACGGATTAAATTCACGTATGGACCTAGTAAATCTTGATTTGAGACCAGAGCTTCATCTAGTAGAAAAGGCGAACGGGAAGTATTACCTTCCCCCAGCCAGCTACAACTTGACACTAGAAGAGAAAAAAGCAATTTGTGAATGCTTGTGTGGGATCAAAGTGCCCACGAGTTTCTCATCCAATATCCGCAAACTAGTCTCGATGAAAGACTTGTCTTTATTCGGCTATAATTCTCACGACTGTCACATGATGATGACAGTGTTCCTTGCCATTACAATAAGAGTCATCAAATCTGAGCATATAAAAGTTTTCATCACAAGTTTGTGTTACTTCTTCAATGCAGTATCGCAAAAGGTGATAGCACGTGAAGATTTAGGCTATCTGAAAACATACATCGTTGAGACTATGTGCAAGCTTCAGATGTGTTTCCCACCATCCTTTTTTGATATGCAAGTACACCTAATCATACATCTTGTTGATCAGATAAAAGCATTGGGGCCACTATATTTTTAAGATCGAAGGGCACGTGAAAATATACCAAAGGGGGGTGAATGGTAGATTTAAAAAATCTTACGTAGCGGAAACATTTAAACCCCAACCCCTTTGGCAGAAAAACGATCTGTTAAAGAAATCGTGTGTGAAACTAATCTAAACGTGTTTCACCATGAAAAAAGTGTTAGATATCAGAGAGAATCAAGTCACGAAGAAAACACAAGAAGAATCACTCAATTCCGTCGAGAGAAACAAAAGTTATTATCGAAAGATCGAACAAAGGTCAATCTGACCTACTCGAGAAAAACAGTTTCTGGAATGCTGCAAAGAAACTCGTGTGGATCAAAAACCACAAATCCGATGACCGTAAAATTTTTACAGATGATATATAATCAAGTTGTGAAGACAACCCAAAAAGAATCACGTCAATTGAATCTTTAAAACTCGAGTTATGATAAAACCACCGACGAAAGGTAGTGCTGTCCAGAAACTCGATGAGTAAAACTTGTCTGGAACAAGTCGGACGAACTAGGCACAAAAGTTCCTTCAAACTACAAATTTTATTCAATAGAACACAAGAGGAACAGCTCCAAAGTCGTGCAACATGACCTCTGGGCTCCCTTGCTTATATAACCAGCTCGAAAGCCAACTCAACTCAAATCAGGAACCTAATCCTACTCTGTTCACGAATCGTAACTTTCCATAACTGCTTAGGGTTCTTCTATACGCAGATAGAAGAAATCTTAAGACTTACAAACACCTTAGGAACGTATCCCACATTTCTAAACAACTCAAATTCGTGACCCACACGAAATCCTATCATAACCAACTCAAATCTTTCCATATTTGAGTCAAACCCAACTCAGCCGCAGCCTGAGTCCATAACCTAGTCGGTTGAACCTTTCCGACCAACTCTTTACGTCCACATCTCTTCATCACGTCTCAGAACCATGTAGCCACGTCCATGCACTCCTTGCACACGTGCAAACATCTTCCAATGACATCCATGATACCTTCACATGCATTGTTCTTGATTCAATCATGTTGTGCAACCTCCTGATCAGCTCAACCACAATTCCTCCTAAATTTGGTTGTTGGGACCTCATCTCTTCCCTGAGACTAGTCCAGTGGATCCCGTCACCAGCCATGTCTTGAACTCAAGCAACACCTGCACATGAATAAACAACCAATCCATACGAGCCCAAGTCCTCGACTTGACTCAAGTTAGTTCCGAACACAACACCTTACGTGAGAACCTCACATAAGCATGTTGCAAAACCACATTAACACGATATCATTCATGTCAACCAAAAACACATAAAAGACTTAGCAAATGAATACTAATCAATCTTTCCAGAGATGTAAAGCAAGTACGAAACATTGCAAATGAAAAACAGAAGCATTGAAGTCAAGTTCCGGACCTTGCCAGAGCAACCCAGACCTTGAATCGGAGCTAACAAAAGCTAGTAGAACCTAGCGCCGAGCTTACCAAAACTAGTATAACCAAGCTCCCGCCGGAGCTTACAAAACTTGCAGGACCTTAATAAAAAGGTGTTTTGGTGATATTCAAAACTTTTATCGTCAAAGCAAGTTTATTCACTACAAGCCAATGTATCCAGCACACATAGGTCTTACAGTCTCCCCCTTGATGAATGCATTGGCAACACCATTTAAAATCCGAACATTGGCTTATTCACATAAAAGTTTTGAAGGCAATTTCTCCCCCTTTGTAAATAAAAAATAAAATGAGAAGAAAATCCAAAAATTATCCCATATTATCTCTCCCCCTTTATTATCTCTCCTTATGCACATATTCTCTTTCTCTTCATGCTTATCTCTCCCCCTTTGACAATGTATTCAACAAGTCATGAGCATATAAACAAATTATCTCTTCCCCTTTAATTTTTATGAGCATATTATAACATATACATATAAACAAATCTCATCCAAGTCATACTATCAAGTACCTTACATTATCACATCAATGAAATACATAAAGTAGTGTAAGCCATGCTAGAGATCAAATGTAATTTTCAATTTAAGTAAGTCATGATCTCACAAACTTGACTATTTCAAAACCTGAAATCATGACACTAGTTGCTGCATTTTATTATTTTTCAAAGTATAAATTTAGATCATATGATATTTGCAAGAGATTATATGCGCATCTGCCTTATTCTAACCAACCAAGCCAAGCATATGTCATTTGACAATCAGAA
Organism: Tuctoria greenei; assembly: GCA_036927565.1. NCBI lineage: Eukaryota > Viridiplantae > Streptophyta > Magnoliopsida > Poales > Poaceae > Tuctoria > Tuctoria greenei. The sequence goes on along the minus strand of JAYESD010000011.1, from coordinate 21,709,936 downwards.
GCTTAAGGACATGGTTTTAGTCATACACAACTTCCTCCAAGTTCATATCTAAGTGCAATGATAAGCCATCTCAAAAGAAGAAGTGTGATGCATGCATATTCTATTGATCTTTTCTCAATTTATATTTGTTCATAAAAGCTCAACATGTGAGTTGATTACTTGATTAATTCTTAATGATTGAAAGCACTTGTGAACATGTAACAAGTTCAAAAAACAGCAAGAAAGTTCGACCATGACCAGTTTTAGTGTAAGTAATTATTCCAATTACTAGACATGGCAAAAACTACAAAATGTATAACACGAGTAATGTAGTAAGAACTTTCAGCATGTAAAAGGAATCACAAAGTCATATATGTATGAAATACTATGCTCATATTATTTTAATTTCAGATTCACACATAGACTTCCCAAGTTTCAAAACTCCCCCTCAATTTAAGCCATGAGGATGCATAACCCCTATTTCACTACGAATGTAACAAAAACGAGTGAAATCCAAAGGTTTTATAAAAATGTCAGCCAATTGTTGTTCGGTATCTACATGGTGAAGCACAATGTTTCCTTTTTCAACATTATCTCGGGGAAAGTGATACCTAATGTCAATGTGCTTAGTTCTAGAATGTTGCACGGGGTTTTTAGCAATGCAAATGGCACTAGTGTTATCACAGAATAGTGGAACACTATCTAGATCAACCCCATAGTCCTTAAGTGTTTGAATCATTCAAAGAATTTGTGAGCAAGCACTAGCAGCAGCTACATATTCAGATTCAGCTGTGGATTGTGCAACTGAATTTTGTTTTCTAGAGGACCAAGCAACAAGTGAATTACCAAGAAAATGACAAGCATCGGAAGTACTTTTCCTATCAATCTTACAACCTCCAAAATCAGCATCGAAAAAAGCTTTCAAAGTAACAGTTGAGGAAGAAGGAAGAAAAATGCCAAATTCTTGAGTTCCATGTAAGTACCTGAGAATCCTTTTGATGGCTTGACGATGTGAAGCACGTGGGGAAGCTTGAAACCGTGCACAAAGACATACGCTAAATTGTATGTCTGGTCTTGATGCCGTGAGGTACAAAAGTGATCCGATCATGCTTCTATATTCTTTTTGATCCATGGGTTCACCATCTTCATCAAGTCCAAGTGTTGTTGCTGTTCCCATTGGTGTCCGAAGAGTCTTGCTTTTGTCCATGTTGAAGCGCCTTAGGAGATCTTTTGTATACTTCATTTGATGCACAAAAGAACCCTCCTTTGTTTGCTTGATTTGCAGCCTCAAAAAGTACGTGAGTTCACCCATCATACTCATCTCAAATTTTGAACTCATCATTGCTGAAAACTTGGACACAAGATCATGAGAAGCACAACCAAAGATAATATCATCCACATACACTTTAACGAATAATGAGTCATTGCCATGCTTAAGCACAAAAAGAGTTTTATCATCCTTGCCCATGGTAAACCCTTTTTCAAGTAAGAATGTTTTTAACCTATCATACCATGCTCTAGGGGCTTGTTTGAGACCGTACAAGGCTTTGGACAGTTTGTAAACATGATTAGGAAAATCTGGATTTTCAAAACCCGGTGGTTGTTTCACATAAACCTCCTCATATATGTAGCCATTAAGAAAAGCAATTTTAACATCCATTTGATATAGCTTAAAACCATTTGATGCAGCAAAAACTAGCAAAATTCTTATGGCTTCTAATCTAGCAACAGGAGCAAATGTTTCATCAAAATCTAGACCTTCAACTTGAGTGAAACCTTGAGCAACCAACCTAGCCATATTCCTAACCACAACCCCATCCTCACTTTGTTTATTTTTAAATACCCATTTAGTTCCAATTAAAGTGTGACCTCGAGGTGGAGGTACAAGTTTCCAAACATTATTTCTTTCATAATTTTCTAACTCTTCTTGCATGGCAATAATCCAAGATTCATTAGTGAGTGCGTGTGATATATCTTTGGGTTCAAAAGAAGCAACAAAAGAAGAATGAGCATAAGAGTTTGGATCGCAAAACCTAGACCGTGTGACTCGTTCGTGCAAGCTTCCAATCATCTGTTGTGGGGGATGATCTTTGTAAAACCGTAGGGGAACAAATGTCTCACAAGCTTCTTCTTCTTCATGTTCATCACAAATCGATGAGCTTGTCACTTGAGGATGATTTGAATCAGCATTGATGGTTGTCGGTGCTGGTTGACAATTAACATCCGGAGCTGAACCAAAGTCTTTAGCTGCTGAATTTTCGGGCAGCAGCTCCAATTCTTCCTCATCTTCAATGAAAATGCTCTCCCCCTGCGGATATGGATCTGGACCTGCAATGTTTGAGCTAGTACCTGGGCTAGCTTCATCAAAAGACACTTCACAAGTCTCCACAATTTTGTTAGTGTCAAGTAAAAGCACACGGTAGCCTCTAGTATGAGATGGATAACCAAGAAACATGTCATCAATAGATCTAGGTTCAAATTTATCAAGATTACCATGTTTCTTAAAAAAGCATTTGCAACCAAAGACCCGAAAGTGTGTAACACTAGGCCTATGTCCAAACCGAAGCTCATATGGTGTTTTACCTAGCTTAGCGTGCAAGAAAACACGATTTGAGACATAACAAGCGGTTGCAATCGCATCAGCCCAAAATTTCCTAGGAGTTTGATATTCATCAAGCATAGTCCTAGCCATCTCAACTAAGGTTCTGTTCTTTTTTTCTACAACACCGTTTTGTTGAGGTACATATGGTGAAGAGAATTGATGATCTATTCTATTTTCAGCACCAAAGTGATCAAAAGATTGATTTTTAAATTCAGTTCCATTATCACTTCTAATTGCTTTTAAAGATCTTAGGTAATCAATTGATAATCTAAGAAATAAAGTTCTAAAGTGACTAAAAACATCATTCTTAGATGCCATAAAGTAAACCCAAGAGTATCTAGAATAATCATCAACAATCACAAGTACATACCATTTACCTCCGAAGGATTGAACACGTGAAGGTCCTACGGTATCAAGATGCAAAAGTTGACATGGTTCAGTTGTCATGATCATTGTGAGAGGAGTATGTGAACCTGCAACCATCTTAGCATGTCTACAAGAAGAGCACACAATTTCTTTGTCCCCTTTAAGCTTAGGCAGCCCACGTATGCGATCAAGAGCACTAACACACGTTAGCTGATCAAAGCCTACGTGACCAAGTCTACGATGCCAAAAATATAAGTTCTTTGAATCATTAGCAACTAGACACCTATGCTTAGAGGAAGACATATCAAAATCAGCTTTAAAAACTCTTCCAAACCGAGACATGTTAAAAATAAGCTCACTATTTGAACCTACAACTTTGCAGCAGTTTTTATTGAAAATAATTTCTAGATTTTCATCTAGCAATTGTGCAACAGAAAGCGAGTTGTATTTCAAATTTTTGACAAGTGCCACATCCTTCAAAGTTTAGTGATCATTTACTCTAACCGAACCCTTAGCAATTATAGGAGTTGAAGAATTATCGGCAAAAATAACATTCTCTACACGTGACACAAAAGAGAGGGAGGAGAACCAATCTTTGTTACCGGTCATGTGGCGTGAGCAACCTGAATCCACAATCCAAATGTTCTCCTTCCTCAAACGTGTAACCTACATAGAAGCACAATACGTCGATGACTCAATACCGGGGTTAGTCAAAAGGCATTTAGGAATCCAGTACTGAGTCACGCGACGTGCAGCAGGAAAAACATGCGAAAGCTGAGACAAAACAGCAGTTTTATGAGTCAAAGTTTGAGATTTTTTATTCTTAACTGCTGACCTATAAGGTGTTACTTGTGTAGCAGAAAAATCAGTAGCTCCGGAGGCAAAAACAGAAGTTCCAGAGGTAAACTTTGAATGTTTTTGACTCAAAACAGCAGGTTGTACATTCGGTTCAATATGTGCAGCAAATTTTGCATGAAAGATATGAGATCTAGCAACCATTCTTTCTCTTTTCTGTTGTTTAGCTAGACTATAACAAAAATCTATGACATGACCATCTCTACCACAATAGGTACAATGAAATTTAACTTTGTGTTCATGTCTAGATGAGCAAACAATATTTTTATTTGAAACCGAATGAGACAACACTCCTGCAGATTTGAAAACCACTTCTTTTTGTTTAGGAATTGTTTGAATCAAACCACTTCCTAATGACTTTACAATTTTAGGTGGACATGCCTTAGCATGAGCATGAGAATCAAAACCTAAACCAGTTTTATCATTGCAAGACTTGGATGAATTCAGCAGCAAGTTAAGGTTCTTATTCCCATTACAAAACCGATCAAATGTCTTATGCATGTTATCAAGTTTATTGGACGGATCAAGGCAATTTTCACATGAAGTTTTTCCTTTTAATTTGCAATTGGAACAATATTTAACTTCATGACAATGTAAAGCATTGTTCAATATAGAGATTTCATTCATAGCATCTTGCAGTTTCTTATCAAGATCATCACAACTAGAACAATGCAAATCAATTGTAGAACAAGAAGCATCTTTTAAGTTTCCAATATTAAGTGCAGCAAGCTTTTTGTTCTTTTCAATTTCAAGTTCAAGTTTATCAAGTGTGGAGGTATGTGCACTTCTTAGGGAGGACAATTGTTCATATATTAAGTCACATGAGGAACAAGAATCATTAGTAGGAATCAAGGATTTCAAACGATTAATTTCAGATTCTAGTGACTCAATTTTAACATCATTGTTTCTAAGCTTTTTTTCCTTTTTCTTAACAATAACTGTGGCACGAGAAATAGCATCACACATTTCTTCGCAAGTAGGACATACCTCTTCATTGTCGCTGTTGTGTTCTGCCTCCTCCATACTTGATCTTGACTTGCACGCCATGAAGCACAGGTTTGCCAAATCATCTTCATCTTCATCACTTCCAATGTCCACGTCGCTTGAGCCAAGTTCCTGGAGTGTTGAGATAAAACTGCTCACCAATTGACGTCCTGTAAAATCCTTCTTTTTCTTCGTATCTTTTGCAGAGGAGTGCTTCGTTCTTGTTTTCTTTTCATCCCAGGAAGTAGGACCTGAAAGGTTAGGGCAATCTGAACGAAAATGTCCTGTCTTACCACATTCAAAGCATCGTTGAGGTCCGGATCTTCCTCTCCTTCTAGTTCTCACATTTTGCAATGCTTTTCAGACCGGGTAGAAATGAGCGCTAGCTCCTCCTCTGGAAACTCCTCAATCTGTTAAAGAGTCAGAGAAGACAGCAAAGCAAGTGTACCACAAGATGATGTTTGACCGGAACTAGGCATGTCACGTTGAGAAACAAAAGCAATAGACTTGTTGGGGTTCTTACGTGAGATTATGTCAATTTCATGAGTTTTTAGCTTGGAATATAGCACATCTAAAGTAAGTGTACTCATGACAGTAGATTCACGAACAGATGCGACTTTCATCTCCCAAATTGACATATCTAATGCACTTAGCAATTTCCTAGCATTTTCAGCATCTGAAAAATTAACATTGACACTACGCAAGTTGCTGAGAATCTTATTAAAGTGAGCAAAAAGGTCATCAATAGACTCACCGAGTTGCATCTCGAAGCGCATGTATTCTTTCTTGAACATGTCTTTCCTGACCTCTTTGATCGTGTTGGATCCTTCGTGGTAGTCACAATGTTCTTTCCACACATCGTATGCAGATCAGAGGTGTGCAACACGGTCGAAGTCGCTTTGGGTTAATCCTTGTATGATCAAGTTCTGAGCCTTGTTGTTGTTGTCGACATCTCTCAGATTTGTAGCTGTAACTTGATCGTTTGATGGCACTTCGTAAGGCTTGTATACCTTCTTCCATATTGTAAAGCCTTGTGCCTAGATGAAAGCCTCCATGTGTGCCTTCCAAACCTGAAAATCAATACCAGCAAACACACAAGGTTTGGCGGAGTACTTCTCCATGATGATTAGTCAAAAACACGTGCAAATCACAAAGATTAGAGCACCGTGGCTCTGATACCAATTGTAGGATCGAAGAGCACGTGAAAAGCTACCAGAGGGGGGTGAATGGTAGATTTAAAAAATCTTACGCAGCGGAAACAATAAAACCCCAACCCCTTCGGCAAAAAAACGATCTGTTAAAGAAATCATGTGTGAGATTAATCCAAAAGTGTTTCACCGTGACAAAAGTGATAGATATCAGATGTAATCAAGTCACGAAGAAGACACAAGAAGAATCACTCAATTACGTCGAGAGAAACTCAAGTTATGATCGAAAGATCGAACAAAGGTCAATCTGACCTACTCGAGAAAAACAGTTTCTTGAATGCTGCAAAGAAACTCTTGTAGATCAAAAACCACAAATCCAATGACCGTGAAATTTTTACAGATGATAGATAATCATGTTTTGAAGACAACCCATAAAGAATCACGTCAATTGGATCTGTAAAAATCGAGTTATGATAAAACCGCCGACAAAAGGTAGTGCTGTCCAGAAACTCGACGAGTAAAACTTGTCTGGAACAAGTCAGGCGAACTAGGCAGAAAAGTTCCTTCAAACTACGAATTTTCTTCAATAGAACACAAGAGGAACAGCTCCAAAGTCGTGCACCACGAGCTCTAGGCTCCCTTGCTTATATAACCAGCTCAAAAGCCAACTCAACTCAAATCAGGAACCTAATCCTACTCTGTTCACGAATCGTAACTTTCCATAACTGCTTTGGATTCTTCTATACGCAGATAGAAGCAATCTTAAGACTTCCAAACACCTTAGGAACGTATCCCACATTCCTAAACAACTCAAATTCGTGACCCACATGAAATCCTATCATAACCAACTCAAATCTTTCCATATTTGAGTCAAACCCAACTCAGCCGCAGCCTGAGTCCATAACCTAGTCGGTTGGACCTTTCCGACCAACTCTTTACGTCCACATCTCTTCATCACGTCTCGGAACCATGTATCCACGTTGTCGACTGTTGGAGTCGGCAGATCTCCTGACACTGCTAAAGTGTTGAGGGAGTTTGTGGTTCGATGTGGGCGCGGAGAGACTCAAGAAGGTGAATTGCGGTTTAGCACAGGAGACACAAGGATTTACATGGTTCGGGCCGCCTGAGCTTAATACTCTACTCCACGGGTGTGTTGGTGTTGTATTAGCTTGTCACGTATGATCGCTTGTCAACGTCTTTTTTCCCCCCGTCGTGTATCGTCGGCCTGTCCTTTTATAGTACAAGGACAGACCGTTACAAGCTAGCCTGGCCCGACATGTAGCCCCGGCGGTTACTAGTATTGATACACGATTAATTGCTGTTAATGATTCTGTAACAGGCTCCGACAGTGCCGTTACTGGTGTTAAGATCGTCCGTTTAAGCGTCATTAATATGGCATTAATGACGCTTAATCGGGTCTTGAAGTCCTTGGCTCTCCTTTAAAGATCTGGAGCCGTTACAAGGTCTTCCGGAGATTAGAGGCTGTCAGCTCCGACGTTTGGACACATGGCAGCTCTGGAGCTTGCTGTGGGAAGCAGGTAGTTCTGGACCTGACACGTGTCAGGTCCGGAGCTTCTCTCGGTCAGGGGTTAAGTCCGGAGGTGCCATTTCGGTACCTAGCCCGGAGCTTCACCCTTGTGGGCGGTAGCTCCGGTTTGGCAGTACACGTGGCGACCTAGGGATTAACCATGCTGGAGAAGCAAGTCCGGTCATGTCTGACAAGTGGGCCTCCGAGGGTCTTCAATCCAAGTAGACGGCCTTCCTTCGAGATATTTGTAACCACAGGGGGTGTACGGTTTTTAGGGTACCGACAGTGGCCCCCTGGACCTACCTCTGAGGAAGGTCACTGGGGTGAAGTCGTTCCGTCGGAGGTGGGTCCATCCTTGCGACTCTTGAACTGGGTCTTCAAGGGTCTTCGGAGGTACCGTTGGCAGGGTTTTACAGTTAGATCCCGCCGCGTGGCGCACCTCAGGCGGCAGATGAGATCTTTGACGTGCGGATCTCACACAATTGAAGGTCGCCGGTTCCCGATACGAAAACCGTATCGGTTCCGCGCGCCCTGTCAGGCCGCCGCCTTTGGGTTTCCCGCCTCTTGATGACAACCGTTCGCCTGGGTAAGAGCTTTGACTTGATCGTCGGGGTGGTCCCGGGCCCTCTTGTCATCGGCTGGGTTGAATTCTTGAGTAGTATCTTCGACTCCCCTGCAGTTTCCATCCAAGCGTTGCGAGGGCTTACTTAAGAAGGAAAGCGCGCACCGTCGGGAGTTCTTTACGCCTCTCATCTGATCTTGCGCTCAAACTCCCGACTCGTACTTCGCTCCTCTTCTCTTGCCTAGCTGTGCCGCGATGGAGTTGGGTCTGCGTGAGAGTCGCCTGAAGACCGACAATGATTTGAAGAAGGTCCGGGCCCTCATGGGGTGGTCCTCGGACTTCTTCAACCGCTTGGTCCGTGCCGGCGGAGAGCTCCCCTTTGAGAAGGAGCGCACTGGCGAGATGGTGTACTTTTCTTCGTACGCCATGGTGGGGCTGATCCCACCTTTTTCTTTTTTCTTCTTGATGCTGCTAGACTTCTATGGTCTGCAGCTATACCACCTTGGCCCTCACTCCATTCTCCTCGTGTCCATCTTTGTCCACTTCTGTGAGATGTGGGTGGGCATCCCCCCCTGCATCAAACTCTTCCGAACCTTCTTCACCGTCCACACCACCGGCCGGAGCAATGAGTACCTTGGCTTCTACTACTTCGTGAAGCGCAAGAAGTGCCCATTCAAGTACCTCCGGTCGTTCCCTTCCGGGAAGTGGGATGACTGGAAGAAAGATTAGATTGTCGTCAGGGTGGAGGAGTACGAGAGGTTGGAGCTGCCAGACGGTCTGCCCGGCATTGACACGTCGATATGGAGTGAAGTTCCGGTGCTGGCGGAAGCTTTCGACCCTGCCTTGACCAGGATCCGCCGATGCGTGGAGGGAGGATTGACTCCCCAGGCGGTGTTCTGCAACTTCCTGGCCAACACGTGGGCGCCGCTGAAGAGGAGGGAGAAGCTCGCCTGGGCCCTCAACAGCGTGATGGACGAGGACCGGGTTGAGACTGGGTTGAAGTCCAACATGGTGGGGAAGACCTTGGAGTTCCACCTCAAGAAATTCCAGCATGGCATCGACGTCGACAGTGATGACTTGACTCCACCGTCGGCCTTTCTCCCCCTGAACATGGAAGTGGAGTTCAGCAGGGAGCTCCGGCGGACGATGCCCGCGCTTGACGACCTTGGTGTCGTCGAAAGAAGACCAACCACCCCGGTGGCAATCCCCGGGGTGCCCGAAGACGGCTCGGTCCCTGCTCCACAGCCGAGGGTCGAGGTCATCGGCGAGGGCAAGGAGCTGGCGGAAGAGCCGGAGAGTCGGAAGAGGAAGCTACGACATGCCGATGGAAGGTCCGTCAGGCCCGCTACTTCCGCCTCGGTTCCTTCTCCCCAGGGGGGAAGATCTTCTGCCGCCGTGGCGACTGTCCCCGTAGTGGGGTCCTTCCGGAACGATACTGTTCCTGCAATGGGATCCTCCTGGAGCGCATCTGTCCCCGTGGTGGAGCCCTCCTGGGGTACTAGCTCCGGGCGCACGACTCCGGCACCTGGGACGGTGGGAGCCTCCAGGTCCAGGGGTTCCTCCCGATCGAGGAGAGCCTCGACCCGGGAAACGCCCGTGGCTGCGACAAGTTCTGGGGGGACTCCCAGAGCTCCTACGCCGAACATGGCCAGCCCGGAACTTCCGGGAAAAAGGTTCCGCGCAAGCTGGTGCGGAAGCCTTCCAAGGTAATTTTTGATCTTTACCTTGGTTAACTTTTTAATTGTAGCAATTGTTTGTTAATTTTCTTTATCCATCCTCTGCAGCGTCCCCAAGAAGGGGAGTGAAGCTCCACCCTCGGCCACGATATCTGAGGCCGTGGGAGCTTCTGCTCCTGTCCCGGTGCCGCCCCAGGTGGTGGCTGAGGCTGCGACAGCTCCGGCGCAGGCTGTCGTGGTCATGAACCTCGACTCGTCCCCAGAATTTCCCGTGGTAGCGCCGGACCACGGGAGTGAATACATGCCAGCGGCACTTGTCTCGGAGGTTGAAGCTCCGGGTCCTGGTGCTGTAGTAGTGGAAGCTCCGGCTGTAGAGCTGGAAGAAGTAGTAGTCCCGGCCCCGGAGCCGGAACTTGTCGAAGCCCCGGCGATTGAGCCGGAGGTGACTGAAGCTCCGGCATGCGAGCCGAAAGTCGAGGTAGTTCCGGCAGTTGAGTCGGTTACCTCTGAAGTACCGGTCACTGAGCCAGTTATTGTTGGAGCGCCGGTCACAGAGCCGGCAGTTGAAGAGGCGAGGGAACTCGAGCCTCCCTCGGAAGAGGTGTCCCGGCCGGAACCAGTAGTAGCTCCTGCTCCGGAGGCGACGACGTCGATGGTACCTGCGGCCGAGCCGGAGTGCCTAAGCGAAGTCGCTGGCCCCCTGCCCGAGGGGGCGAATGAAGACTTGGCGGCGGGGCCTTCTTCGATGGCGACTGAGGCCATCCCGGGGGATGGCCCTAGCGCCTTGGAGGCTCAGGGTTTCACTCTCGTAGAGTGGGACCCAATTTTTGTATGTGAAGACCCGCTGGAACCAGCGGAGGAGATCCCAGCAGGTCCGGAGCCCATCCCGCTGTCAATGTCTATCGACAACGCCTGCTCCAGTCTGCGTCAGGTCCAACTGGCCTTCTTCCACGACAACAAAGCTCTTGAAGAGGGGCGCCAAACCCTTAGGTGGTGGCGCAATCGGCTCCACTTCGAGACTAAGCTGGCGCAGTCGAGGCTAGCGGACGACAAGGAATGGATCAAGCGGGAGAAGATCCGCCTGGAGTACTGGGACAAGCTGCTGGATGACAGGGAGAGCATGACTCATGCCCTCGACGCCCAATCCCGGGAGATCCACGATCAGACCAAGGCTGCCAACGACGCGGCCAATGCTCGGCACGAACAGCTTGAGGCCATCAACGCCACACTCATCAAGCGCTGAGAGGCACTCGAAGGGAGGAAGAGACGGCTCAAGGACGAAGAGCAGAAACTCCTGGAGCTGCGGGATGACGTCCTGAGAAGGGAAGAGGAGCTCGCCGAGAAAGTGGCTCTGGCTGACAAGGGCCTCGAGGAGCGCACTAAGAAGTTTGAAGAGCACTACCTCGAGGAAGAGGAGAAGACCTGGGTGCGGGGGCAGGAACTCTACGAATACGAGTGTGCCCTTGTTGCCCGGGAGAAGAAAGTCGAGGCTAGGGAGAAGGACCTGGTCGATCGTCGGAACAAGATCCACCTCCGGGAGGAGGAGCTCGGAAGACTTGAGAGGCGGGTTGCTGCAAAGATTCAGCAAAATGCCAAAGAAGTTGAGCGCCTCGCCCGTGAGAATTCCGAACTGACGGCGGCCAAGAGATCCCTGGAAGAGGTGAAGAGCTTGAGGACGGCGGACTCCCTGCAGATTTGGGAGTTCCTGGGCAAGGCCAACGACGCGCTGACGCTGATGGGTTTCAGCCCCGTGCGCCCGGATGATCCGGAGCTGGAGCCGGACCTTGCGCTACAGGCGTTGAGCGCAGCAGGTAGCAAGCTCTCCAAGGTGGGCGACGTCATCGCGGACCAACTGGAGGTTGAGGGGCAATCCCTGGCGAGGAACGTCACAGAATATGTGCTGACGTGCTACACCAGCCGGAACCCTCAATTTCCTCTGGACCCGGTGCTTGAAGGCCCCGTCGAAGGAGAAGGCGAAGCTACCCGAGCCAGCGTGTCGGAGGTCGCCCAGAAGGTCGCCGAGTTCTTCCATAGGGTCTAGGACCATCTCTCTTAGCTCCCTCTTGTATTTTCTCTTCTTCTTCCTCAATTTTGTAATCCCTTGTCTCCAGATGTAATTTCCTGTCTCCAGATGAATGAAATCCCCAAATTTTTGCGAATTTCATTTTTTGTCTTCAACATCTTTATCTTCTCTTGGCCCCCTGGTAGATGTACACAATTTGATTGTGAACATGTACCAAAAGGGATATTGAGTTTTGTTGAAGACGCATTTGCTCCGAACTTGTAGAATTTAGGTCCGAAGTCTTCGATAGTGAAGGTCCCCTGAGGTTGTCGGGGCTTAGAAGCTCCGGCATTGTCCATCGCTGGAGCTTGGTAGCTCCGGCAATAGCCTCTATCAACACGTAGAGCGTCGATAGTTAGTCCTCCGAGGTGTCGGAGCTTAGTAGCTCCGGCAGTGACCTTTGCCAACACTTGGTTTGTTGGCAGCAGACTCCATTTACGGGGTCTTCTCACCATCTTATACTCAGCGTTGACGGTTGGCCCCCTTGGGGGAGTCGGAGCTTGGTTAGCTCCAGCTTTTTTCCATCAACATAGAGTTTAATTTTCCTGTACACTTAAGCCAAGAAAAATAGTAAAATTCATTCCTTGTCTATAATTTCGTCGCGGCTTACAATTCTCAAGAAAATTTTAAGTTGAACGCAATTTTAAATACAACTGGATGCGTTGTCTTTTCTCTTAGATCCAATTGTCCATGGACCCACCTTACTTCGGCCTGCCGGGGTGTAGGTAGAGTGGCGTACTTAGGGTGCTTGACCAGGCTAAGTCGATAGCACACTCCGGCCCTAGATTGGCTTGGCGGCTTTCAGGTGAGTTGGCCACAAACGATATTTAAATCCAAAAGATTTGACAATGCAACTCGAATCGTATATAAACCGGTCGAACTAAAATTTCTTAGGAATTGCACGTCTCTGTTATAGACAAGAAAGAGAAAAATAAAAATGTCGAGCCTGCGCGAAATGAATGCACGTGGAGTCTATTTCACATGAAGATGTCTTTCATTATAGGTCTGGGGTACAGGGGAAACAAGTACACTTTTAGGGTACGGAACCAGGCTAAGTGTGTTTGGTTTCTCGTTTGACCCAGGGTAGTTAGCCACACTTTTAGTCCGGAGACTGTGACAAGTGCTGCATGAGCTTTGCGGACCTTTTGGGAAAGGTCCGGCTGCTCTCCCAGAGGAACTACCCGACTCTGTACAATAACTCTATAACATACATCTCAAGTTACTCAAGACTCACCTCCGTGGAATTAAATGTAGAACTTACGGAGGTGCTCGATGTTCCAAGGATTTGGGAGAGGTGTCCCATCCTCGGTAGCCAAGCGAACGCTTCCGGGATGGGATACTTTGATCACTCGAAAGGGCCCCTCCCAGCCGGGGGAGAGTTTGTTTAACCCTTCTCTGGATAGTATTCTCCATAGCACCAGATTGCCTTCCTCGAGCTGTCGGTTGTGTACATGCCGCTGGTGATAACGCCGTAGAGCTTGGCGATATCGGGCATTCCGAACAGCTGCTTGGCACCTTCCCTCCTCGAGGAGGTCTAGGTCTTCACGCCGGAGCTGGTCCTGCGCGGCTTCGTCGAAGGTCCGGACCCGGAACGAACCCAAGGTGACTTCCGGAGGAAGGATTGCTTCAGCTCCGTACACCAGAAAGAAGGGTGTTTGTGACACCCGGTTCCAAATATGAACCAAGCGTAACGCATATGTGTGCCCAGGATGTTCAACACACATACACGAGTGATTCACAAATGATAAACAGAATTTAACCACATCTTAACTAATAAATAAGTACTTTATTACAATAATCCAATAGTTCACGAATAAATAAACTCTAAATGATTGCAGCGGAAGATAAACTAAACAGCACGACTCCAATCCACAGGCAATTGACGGCGGTACGCAACCTAGTACTCCACGTGATCCTCAGGGTACTCCCAATTGTCTCCAGTAGCTGTTGGGGGGAATTGCAAGGGTGAGTACATGTCGTACTCAGCAAGTGTGGAAAGTATGACATGTGGCTTATTCAAACGACGAATGTAATAATGGTTAAGTGCTGAAAAGTACAGTAAAACATTTGAAAAGGATTATACTATGTCTATGTGAAACAAATCCCATCATAACCATCATATTAACAAAATATAAACCATGTCCAATTATTGCCAACATTACCGTTATCCATGTCCAATTACCATAACTCAAATTCGTATCCATGACCATAATCCATAAACCATGACCATTACCATAACCATAAACCAAACATAACTATTACCAGACCATAACCATCCCAAATCCCAATTCCAACTCTAATCATGTAGGTCATCCAGGCGCTCATAACCGGGAGCACGGCTATAATGATAGTTTTTAAACACTCTGCAGAGGTTGTACCACTTTACCCACATGTTTGTGATTTTATCACCTTTCGATGACTAAGAAACCTCCATTGTGCCATCTCACACTTCCGTAGGTGTGTGGCCAAGAGATCACAAAATAGCCTTTCAAAAGGGACTACTAGTATGTACGGGCCCACTAAGGTTTCACCGGCAGGCTTGAATCTCTATTCTCCCACCCACGGGCCCCCTCATGTGCCATGCGGATCCCAGGGCAGTCCTCCTCGACTCCCATTCCCCGCGCCATCCAATGGTCCATACAATACTAGCAGCGCTCCTAATTATTCAGCTACGCCGCACCCATACTTGGCCTTGTGGTGGCACTGTTGACCTGGCATATTCTCGCATGAACCGGTCCTTAGATCTAAGGCAAGCAAACCACCATAACGTCCAACCCATTCACAAAACCATGCTTGCTTAGATCACCCATCGTATTGACCAATTCACATTAACCAGAACATCATTGATGTATAATTAAATGTGTAGTGTTGTTTGCCATCCCAATTAATTAAGCGAAGCAAAAAGGTAAAAACCCTTCCCGACTCTCTACCGTAATTCCGGGTGACAAGGGTGGTCAAACAAAACTAGTAAACTTCCTACCATAGGATTCCCATCAATTTGACACAAGCATGCAAGTTCGCAAACAAAACATTTAATTTAAAATAGGATCAATATGCTTCAAGGACACTTGCCTTGCTCCGGCGGATGGGGTTGCTCAAGCGCTTCGAAGTCTTGGTTTTGGAAATCCTCGTATGCGGCCTCTTGAGCACGTTCCTCTATGCGTGATCATACATACAAGAAAACATATGCAATTCAACATAATGCACACAAAATAATCAACATGCAATGACATGCATGCATGCACAGTTTAATAATTAATTTACTACGGTCGTTTATTAATTAGATGCGACTAGTTCATACGTGTTCATATGAGTTTACGGGGGTTTTAGGGTGGATTAATTCTGCTGAAATAAAATTTATGGTGCAACTAAAATCAATTTACGCCCATTAGATTCAATATGATCGCAAAAATTCACATCGGGAACATGTCCTACCGTAGATCTGACGGCTTGACGGTCGCGGAACAAATGCGACGCGTAGATGAAATAGATGGTGCAGCAGTCCTTCGGCGGCACGACGACGGCGGCGCGATGACGGCGACGATCTCCGGCGAACGGTGGTGCCCTCCTCTTTTTCTCCCTCTTCTTCCCCTTCTTTTTCTCTTTTTTTCTTCCCTGGGCGCAGCCTTCTGGACCTTGGTTCCGGCGGCTTTTTCTTCTCTGCTGGCGGCTGTTGGCTCGTGGGAAAAAAAAGCCTAGGCTTCGGTTCCTTTTATAGGAGCGTGGGAAGGACGATCGGTACCGACTCGGTACCAGCCGGCGCGGGATTCCCGGCTCTGGAATCGGGAGCGGGGCGTTACGGGAGGCGTACGGCGGCGGGAGTCGGGACGCGAAAAATTTTCAGAGGCGGGACGGCGCGGGAGACCGGGCGCTCGCAGGAAAACCGGGAGGGGGCGGGATTCGGTCGGGCGGGCGCGGGAGGCCGCGGAGGCGGGCCCCAGGCGGCCGGGAGCCAGGCGGCTGCGGGGCCCAGCGCGAAGGGAGCGCGCGGCTCGCGCGCTGGCGCGCGGACGGCCGGGGCGGGGCCCAGGGCGCAGGCGCGGTCGGCGCCCGGGCGGCGTCGCGTGCGGGGTGGGGTCTGGCTGCGGGTGCGTGGCGGCGGGGCCAGCGCCTCGGGCGTGGGGCGCGCTGGGGCGACTCGGCCGGCTGGGCCGGCCTTGCCGGCGGGTTGCCCCCTTTTTTTTCTTTTTTTTTATTATACTTACTTTTTTTATAACTTATTATATATATATTAAATATATATATTATTAATATTATATATTTATTATTTATTATTTATTATCTTTATAACATATATTATTAATATTTT
This sequence comes from Tuctoria greenei, assembly GCA_036927565.1. Taxonomy (NCBI): domain Eukaryota; kingdom Viridiplantae; phylum Streptophyta; class Magnoliopsida; order Poales; family Poaceae; genus Tuctoria; species Tuctoria greenei. Next base: position 21,693,865 of record JAYESD010000011.1, on the reverse strand, counting down.
TTCTACTTTTATATATTGTTATATATATTATTTATATATATATATTTATATATATTTTTATTATTATTTTTATTCTTATTCCCTATTACAAGTTTTAGGCTATAATTATTGTTTTCTTTTTCTTCTTTTGCTACACATATTTGCATATGTATATGTTTTATTATTTTTCTTTTATTCTACTAGTGTTTAATGCATGATTATGTATGCAATGCATGATGCGAAAATTTAGGGTGTTACAAACCTACCCCCCTTAAAGTGAATCTCGCCCTCGAGATTCGATAGCGTGGAGAAAAGATGAGGGAATTCTGTCTTCAGGTCTTCTTCACGTTCCCATGTAGCTTCGGCTTCCGTATGGTGTTTCCATTGCACTTTGCACCAACGGATCCTCTTATTTCTCGTGACCCTTTCCTTCATATCCAAAATTTTGATAGGTTGTTCGACATAGGACAAATCCTCTTGAAGTTCTAACTCGTCCATCTGCACTTGTTCTTCCGGTACCCTGAGACACTTCTTGAGTTGAGAGACGTGAAACACGTCATGTACATCGGAGAGATACGTCGGCAGCTCAAGTCGATAAGCTACCTCTCCTCGCTTGTCCAGAATCTTAAATGGTCCGATGTAACGTGGTGCCAGTTTTCCTTTGATGTTAAACCGTCGCTGACCTCTGATAGGTGACACTTTGAGGTATACAAAGTCTCCAACTTCAAAAGTCAGACTCCTTCGCCTATTATCAGCATAACCTTTCTGTCGAGACTGGGCAGCCTTTAAGTTTTTCCGTATTATTTGGACTTGCCTTTCAGCTTCTTGTAACACGTCGGGACCAAACACTTGATTCTCTCCGGTTTCATTTCAAAACAAGGGAGTCCTACACTTCCTTCCGTATAGTGCGTCATAGGGTGACATTTTCAAACTTGATTGGTAACTATTGTTGTACGAGAATTCAGCATACGGCAAACTTTTATCCCAACTTTTCCTATGCTTTAAAGCACATGCTCTTAACATGTCTTCCAAAATTTGGTTGGTCCTCTCGGTTTGTCCATCTGTTTGAGGGTGATACGCCGAACTAAAGTTCAGCCTTGTTCCCATTGCTTCATGCAATTTCTGCCAAAATCTGGAGGTAAATTGAGAACCTCTATCCGAGACTATCTTCTTCGATACTCCGTGTCGACACACAATGTGCTCCATATACAATTCTGCTAGCTTCGCGGTGGTATATGTGGTCTTGACGGGGATGAAATGAGCTGATTTTGTCAATCGATCCACAATTACCCAAATTGAGTCATATCCAGACTGAGTTTGCGGTAATCCAACTATAAAGTCCATACCAATCTCTTCCCACTTCCATTCCGGGATCCTTAAAGGTTGTAACAATCCTGCTGGCCTTTGATGTTCAGCTTTAACTCGTTGGCACACATCACACAATGCAACGTATTCAGCTATGTCCTTCTTCATGCTGGCCCACCAATAGCATGTCTTTAAGTCCTTGTACATCTTTGTACAACCGGGATGAATTGAGTAAGGCGAGTCATGTGCCTCCTTCAATATTGTTTCACGAATATGCCTGACATTAGGTACCACAATCCTCTTTCCAAGCCATAAGGTACCCTGTTCGTCCTCATCAAATCTGAATTCCTTTCCTTCTTGGGTCCTTTCTTTGATTTCTTGTATTTCCTTGTCCTTTGTCTGTCCTTCCCGTATTTCCTGCTCTAATGTTGGGTTGACTTCCATCGTTCCCATCTCATTTATGAATCCAAGGTTCAACCATTCAAACTCCTTGCATAACTCGTGTGGCAGCTCTCGTACTGTGAGTTGATGACTTACTCCCTTTCGGCTCAAAGCATCGGCCACTACGTTGGCCTTCCCTCTGGTTACGAGTTCTCACCATCTGTTGGCGAAAGAAAAGTGGGGACAGGAGGATTTAGAATTTGGAAAGAAACGTCCTAACTATATGCATCGAGGTATGTGACACTAAATAATCCTTTATTAATATAGACCTATATTATGAGGATGTGGACAATTGCCGAAGCATTCCACAACTCTCTACTAAGCACACAAGCACTCAAACAAGCACCAAACGGAATTTACAAAGATCCTAAAAGAAGTAATACAACTCAAGGTCACACAAGTATATCTACATCGCTCTTATTTACTAATGGGGGTGTGCCTATCCTTGAGTCGTGGCATAGGTCGAGGACTACTCGTCGTCGAGTGGGAACTCATCCGGGTCCTCGTCGTCGTCGTCGTCGTCGTCGGGGTCCTCGGGGTCCTGGGGTGGTGAGGCAGCAGGCGGCGGTGGTGCGGTAGACACCACACTGGAAGGCTCCTCGTCAGAGGACTCCTCGGAGGATGACTCACGCTGACCGTTGCGACGGTCTGGAGAGTCTGGGGTCCACATCGGGGTGTCGGACGCGTAGTCGTCCGGGTCCTCGTTGGTGATCCAACGATACCTCCTGATTATCGCCTCGTGGCGCTGGGCGAGGTCACGTCCATCCTGAATCTCCTGATGCGCCCTCTGAAGCCGGGCACTGAGCTGGGTCACGTCGTCAACAGTCTGACGAGACTGCGGGAGGTCCAGGGGTCCCTCCACGTGCCTGGAGACGAAGCGCGCAATGCCACTGGGACGCTGCGGGACGAAGGCGTGCACCGTGTCCTCCAGACGGAAACGGCGGGCGTGGCTCCAAAAAGTGGCTGCTTCCCAGCTAGCATCCTGCTCCGCAGATCGGCGGGAGCTCCTCCAAGCGGGGCTGCTGTGGGTCTTCACCAACTCGTCACCGTAGTAGATATAGATCTTGCAGCTCCACTCCTTCCTGCCGGGGCGCTGCACTCCAGTGGTGTGGTAGGAGAGCGAGAGGCTGTGGTGACGGTAGCCAGCCTCACGGAGTAGGGCACGGAGACGGTGTCGCAGTTGTCCTGCGGCTCTGCCGTCAGAACGGATCACCACGGGGTGACGGGGGTCGACGGCCGGAGAGCGACTGGCCAACCTACGCGGGGGCACAAGTCTACCGGTCGACTTACGAGGGGTTGTCTTGGTGCGGGCCATCTACAAAAAACAAGAATGCATTAGAGGAAAAAAAATAACAAATATCTGAAAATTTCAGCAGCTAAAACGGCGGAAAAAGAGCGGTTCAGCGGTTCCAGAAGAACAAAAAATAAAGAGAAAAATACAGCAACCAACACAATAATTTTACCCACACATAACAGCGGCAAAACACACTTTTTTCGCGAAAATTTATACAGCAAAACAGCAGCACTTAATATTGCTCACTTCTGAAAATTTTTATCAAAAATGCAGCAGCGATCAGTACTTTTCGCGGCTGAAAATAAAGGAACAAAACAGCAGCAAAAATTTTGAAAATAGAAGATTAGAAGAGTGTTCCTAAGTGCTCTAGAGTGTCCATTCTACCTAGGCTTGCGTCCTACGGTCAACGCGGCTCTGATACCAATTTGTGACACCCGGTTCCGAATATGAACCAAGCGTAACGCATATGTGTGCCCAGGATGTTCAACACACATACACGAGTGATTCACAAATGATAAACAGAATTTAACCACGTCTTAACTAATAAATAAGTACTTTATTACAATAATCCAATAGTTCACGAATAAATAAACTCTAAATGATTGCAGCGGAAGATAAACTAAACAGCACGACTCCAATCCACAGGCAATTGACGGCGGTACGCAACCTAGTACTCCACGTGATCCTCAGGGTACTCCCAATTGTCTCCAGTAGCTGTTGGGGGGAATTGCAAGGGTGAGTACATGTCGTACTCAGCAAGTGTGGAAAGTATGACATGTGGCTTATTCAAACGACGAATGTAATAATGGTTAAGTGCTGAAAAGTACAGTAAAACATTTGAAAAGCATTATACTATGTCTATGTGAAACAAATCCCATCATAACCATCATATTAACAAAATATAAACCATGTCCAATTATTGCCAACATTACCGTTATCCATGTCCAATTACCATAACTCAAATTCGTATCCATGACCATAATCCATAAACCATGACCATTACCATAACCATAAACCAAACATAACTATTACCAGACCATAACCATCCCAAATCCCAATTCCAACTCTAATCATGTAGGTCATCCAGGCGCTCATAACCGGGAGCACGACTATCATGATAGTTTTTAAACACTCTGCAGAGGTTGTACCACTTTACCCACATGTTTGTGATTTTATCACCTTTCGATGACTAAGAAACCTCCATTGTGCCATCTCACACTTCCGTAGGTGTGTGGCCAAGAGATCACAAAATAGCCTTTCAAAAGGGACTACTAGTATGTACGGGCCCACTAAGGTTTCACCGGCAGGCTTGAATCTCTATTCTCCCACCCACGGGCCCCCTCGTGTGCCATGCGGATCCCAGGGCAGTCCTCCTCGACTCCCATTCCCCGCGCCATCCAATGGTCCATACAATACTAGCAGCGCTCCTAATTATTCAGCTACGCCGCACCCATACTTGGCCTTGTGGTGGCACTGTTGACCTGGCATATTCTCGCATGAACCGGTCCTTAGATCTAAGGCAAGCAAACCACCATAACGTCCAACCCATTCACAAAACCATGCTTGCTTAGATCACCCATCGTATTGACCAGTTCACATTAACCAGAACATCATTGATGTATAATTAAATGTGTAGTGTTGTTTGCCATCCCAATTAATTAAGCGAAGCAAAAAGGTAGAAACCCTTCCCGACTCTCTACCGTAATTCCGGGTGACAAGGGTGGTCAAACAAAACTAGTAAACTTCCTACCATAGGATTCCCATCAATTTGACACAAGCATGCAAGTTCGCAAACAAAACATTTAATTTAAAATAGGATCAATATGCTTCAAGGACACTTGCCTTGCTCCGGCGGATGGGGTTGCTCAAGCGCTTCGAAGTCTTGGTTTTGGAAATCCTCGTATGCGGCCTCTTGAGCACGTTCCTCTACGCGTGATCATACATACAAGAAAACATATGCAATTCAACATAATGCACACAAATAATCAACATGCAATGACATGCATGCATGCACAGTTTAATAATTAATTTACTACGGTCGTTTATTAATTAGATGCGACTAGTTCATACGTGTTCATATGAGTTTACGGGGGGTTTAGGGTGGATTAATGCTGCTGAAATAAAATTTATGGTGCAACTAAAATCAATTTACGCCTATTAGATTCAATATGATCGCAAAAATTCACATCGGGAATATGTCCTACCGTAGATCTGACGGCTTGACGGTCGCGGAACAAATGCGACACGTAGACGAAATAGATGGTGCAGCAGTCCTTCGGCGGCACGACGACGGCGGCGCGATGTCGGCGACGATCTCCGGCGAACGGTGGTGCCCTCCTCTTTTTCTCCCTCTTCTTCCCCTTCTTTTTCTCTTTTTTTTCTTCCCTGGGCGCAACCTTCTGGACCTTGGTTCCGGCGGCTTTTTCTTCTCTGCTGGCGGCTGTTGGCTCGTGGGAAAAAAAAAAGCCTAGGCTTCGGTTCCTTTTATAGGGGCGTGGGAAGGACGATCGGTACCGACTCGGTACCGGCCGGCGCGGGATTCCCGGCTCTGGGATCGGGAGCGGGGCGTTACGGGAGGCGTACGGCGGCGGGAGTCGGGACGCCAAAAATTTTCGGAGGCGGGACGGCGCGGGAGACCGGGCGCTCGCAGGAAAACCGGGAGGGGGCGGGATTCGCTCGGGCGGGCGCGGGAGACCGCGGAGGCGGGCCCCAGGCGGCCGGGAGCCAGGCGGCTGTGGGGCCCAGCGCGGCGGGAGCGCGCGGCTCGCGCGCTGGCGCGCGGATGGCCAGGGCGGGGCCCAGGGCGCAGGCGCGGTCGGCGCCCGGGCGGCGTCGCGTGCGGGGTGGGGTCCGGCTGCGGGTGCGTGGCGGTGGGGCCAGCGCCTCGGGCGTGGGGCGCGCTGGGGCGACTCGGCCGGCTGGGCCGGCCTGGCCGGCGGGTTGCCCCCTTTTTTATTTCTTTTTTTATTATACTTACTTTTTTTTATAACTTATTATATATATATATATTTTATATATATATTATTAATATTATATATTTATTATTTATTATTTATTATCTTTATAACATATATTATTAATATTTTTTCTACTTTTATATATTGTTATATATTATATATATATATATATTTATATATATTTTTATTATTATTTTTATTCTTATTCCCTATTACAAGTTTTAGGCTATAATTATTGTTTTCTTTTTCTTCTTTTGCTACACATATTTGCATATGTATATGTTTTATTATTTTTCTTTTATTCTACTAGTGTTTAATGCATGATTATGTATGCAATGCATGATGCGAAAATTTAGGGTGTTACAGTGTTTCTCCGGTTGACCGGTTTGGAGAAGTCCTGTTGGCCCATAGAGTGGGCGGAAGCTCTTCGATCCAGTTGGCTCCGTGCTGTTTCAAGCGCTCATAGGTGCGCGTTTTGAGTCCTTTAAGGATTTCTGCATTTGCTCTCTCGACTTGGCCATTGCTGGCTGGATGAGCTACGGAGGCGTAACAAACTTGTATGCCGAGGTCTTCACAATATCCTTGGAATGCGGAGCTTGTGAATCGAGTCCCATTATCAGTGATGATCTTGTTTGGGACTCCAAATCTGCTTACAATGGATTGCAGAAAGTTGATAGCAGATTGCTTGTTGATCGTCACAACTGGAGTTGCTTCCGGCCACTTGGTGAACTTGTCAATGGCGACGTACAGGAACTTGTAACCTCCGACGGCTCTTGGGAAGGGTCCCAAGATGTCCATCCCCCACACAGCGAAGGGCAATGTAGGAGGTATCATTTGTAAGGGCTGAGCAGGTGTATGAATTTGCTTTGCATGAAATTGGCATGCTTCGCATTTCTTCACCAGCTCAGTGGCATCCTGGAGCGCTGTAGGCCAGTAGAAGCCATGCCGAAAGGCTTTTCCGACCAGCGTGCGGGAAGATGCGTGGTTCCCACACTCGCCTCCATGGATTTCTGCGAGGAGCTTGCAGCCTTCTTCCCTTGTGATGCACCGCATTAGGATGCCGTTGGCACCGCGCCGGTAGAGATCCCCTTCTACCAGCGTGTATCTTTTAGCCAATCTGACTACCCGGTCAGCGGATACATCATCGTCAGAAAGGATGTTGTCTTTCAAGTAGTTCCGGATCTCCGAGATCCATGCATCGGAACTGACTTGAGCATTTGAGTCTTGCGTGCTGGGTTGCTCGGAGCTTCCGGCAGCACCTACGACCCTTGATGGCTGCCATGGTAACAGGGCCATCGGGACCGTCAGCTTCGGGATGCTGATCTCGCCCCCTTCGTTCAGTTCGACAGGCTGAACTGTGGGTTTCGACAATCTCCGGTCAAAAGTTCCTTCAGGAGCCGGAGCTCCGGTTGACGCTTTCGTCGAGAGTTCGTCGGCTTCAACGTTGTGGGCACACTGAACATGGTGGGGGTCTAGGACTTCAAAGTCCTTCTGAAGCCTCTGGACTTCAAGGAGGTAAGCAGCTAGCTGAAGATTATTGCAGGAGCATTCACCCTTCACCTGTTTGATGATGAGCTGTGAATCTCCTTTGACCAGCAGTTGCTTGACACCGTATGATAGTGCCACCTTTAGTCCATAGATGAGTGCTTCATACTCCGCCATGTTGTTGGTCGCCTTGAAGTCAAGGTGTACCATGTATTTTACCTTCTCCCCAGTCGGTGCAAGGAGAAGGATTCCAGCTCCGGCCCCCTGCTTCTGCATGGAGCCATCGAAGTAGAGGGTCCAGTGAGGCTCGGTGAAGGTTGGAGCTTGATGCTCCGTCTTCTGCTCGCTGGGGCCCCCAGGGTTTGATGGAGAGGGAGTCCATTCCGCCACGAAATCTGCCAACGCTTGACTCTTGATTGCTTGCCTGGGAATGAATTCGAGATCAAATTCAGCCAATTCCGCTGCCCACTTTGCAATATTCCCAGTTGAATTAGGATTATGCAAGATCGCTCGAAGTGGATAGGAGGTCACCACCGAGACTTTGTGAGCTTGGAAGTAGTGTCGAAGCTTCCTGGAGGCAATAAGAACTGCATAAAGCAGCTTATGCACCTCTAGGTATCAAGTCTTGGCATCATGTAATACTTCACTGATGAAGTATACTGGGCGTTGAATGGTCCGGACCCTCCCGGAGGGGTCCGGGGTTTCCTCTTCATTGATCCGGACCCTGTCGGAGGAGTCCAGCTTCTCTTCGGGGACCTCCGGGTCCTGGCTGGAGGAACCCGGAGCTTCTTCAGAAATGACCTGGACCCTCTCAGAGGGGTCTGGGTCTTCTGAAGTGACTTCCTGTGGGTTTGAGTCTGGGAGCTGGGACCCAGACTCACTTTCAGGAACCTCCGGACCCTCCTGAAGGGGTCTGGATTCCTGAGTGTGGGGTAGTTCCGGTCTCTCCGCAACCAGAACCATACTGACGACTTCGTCAGTAGCTGAAACGTAAAGCAACAAAGGCTCACCAGGGTTCGGAGCTACCAGAATTGGTAGGGTGGTGAGGAACTGTTTCAGCTCCTGGAAGCCTTCTCTGCTTCTTCGGACCATTGGAATGGTCCGGACTTCCTCAACAACTTGAAGAAGGGAAGTGCCCGTTCCGCCAGTCTTGATATGAACCGGCTGAGGGCTGCTAGACACCCAGTTAACTTTTGGACGTCTTTGATGCGGGTTGGTGGCCGCATGTCTTCAATGGCTTTTATCTTCGCCGGATTAGCCTCTATGCCCCGGTGACTTACCAGGAAACCAAGAAGTTTTCCGGAGCTAACCCCAAAGACACACTTGTCTGGGTTTAGCTTCGTGCGGGTGGCCCGCAGCTTGTCGAAGACAGCCTGCAAGGTGTCCAAGAGGGACTCCTTGTTCTTGACCTTGACCACGATGTCATCGACGTACACTTCCACTATGTCTCTGATGAGTTCTTCAAAAGTTTTGTACATAGCTCGTACAAAAGTTGAAGTTGCATTCTTGAGACCAAATGGCATGGCTGTGTAATAGTACAATCCATATACTGTGATGAATGAAGTATGCTCTTCATCCTCCCTAGACATCCTGATTTGATGATACCCAGAATATGCGTCTAGGAAACACAGTAACTCACACCCGGAGGTGGAATCCACTATCTGATCTATTCTAGGTAGTGGGAATGGATCTTTTGGACATGCCTTATTCAGTGTAGTGTAGTCGATGCACATCCGAAGCTTCCCGCCGGCCTTGGGCACAACGACTGGGTTCGCCAGCCATTTTGGATGGAAGACTTCTCGGATGAATCCGGCTTCGGGCAACTTCTTCACTTCTTGTCGGATGAAGTTCTGCCGCTCTACGGATTGCTTCCGAGGCTTCTGATGCACAGGCCGAGCATCGGGGTAAATCTTCAGATTGTGCTCAATCACTTCCCTGGGGATCCCAGGCATTTGTGACGGTTGCCAGGCAAACACGTCAACATTAGCCCGGAGGAAAGTGATGAGCACGAGTTCCTATTTGTCGTTCAACCCTCCCGATATACGGGTGGTTTGAGCGGCATTGGAACTAATTTGGACGACTTTGACGGGAATGTCGGTGTCGCCGCTTGGCTGCACACGGGGTGCAGAGGTTGAGCCTCGTTGACGAATGCTCGGGGGTTTCGGAGCTTGCTCCTGTCTGGAGTCCTCCTCCTGCGCCGTGGTGAGTGCATGGAGCTCCTCCAGAGCAGTTACTCCAACGGTGCGATCTCCACGGATCTGGAGAACGCCTACTGGTGTTGGCATCTTCAACACCAGGTATCCATAATGAGCAGCTGCCATGAATTTGTATAGGGCAGGTCTACCCAAGATGGCGTTGAATGGTAAGTTGATCTGAGCGACGTCGAAGACCAACTTCTCGGTGCGATACTTCTCCCGTGTCCCGAAGGTAACGGGGAGAGTTATAGCTCCGAGTGGGGTAATGGCCCCCGGACCTACTCCGGAGAAAGGTCGAGAGGGCTGGAGATCCGAAGGTCGGAGCTGAAGCTTGCTAAAAGCTTCAAAGCTTATGAGGTTCAGCCCCGAACCTCCGTCCACCATAACATGATGGAGCTGGATGTTATTGATGGTGGGAGATACCATCAAAGGTAACTGTCCAGCTCCGACCATGCTTCGAGGATAGTCCGAAGCATCAAAAGTGATGGCTGTGTCCATCCACTTTCGATGTGGCTCCGGTTTAGCTGTAGGAGCTACAGTGGCCATATCCCGACTCATAGTCTTGATGACGTGGCGGGATGTGATGTCGCATGATCCACCAAAAATGGTGTTCATGGTTTTCCGACGCTCGTTGTCAAAGACGTCAGAGTCATCGTCGACGGAGGTGTAGATGGCCTTTAGGACCTTTTTGGGATCCTGAAACCCTAACTCCTCTTCAGCAAGAGCTTCGTTGACCTTCTGTTTTCCTTCCCTCTGTCGGAAAGGGGACCCTTCCCGGCGCTTGCTGTAGCGCTCGGCAAGGTTTTGGACCTCCCGGCAGTCTTCCAAACTGTGGCTGCCCGTTTTATGAATGGGACACCACACTTTGGGTTTTCCACCGTCTTCGGAAGACGGTCGAGGTCGCTTCTCGGGGCGTGGCCCCCGGCCACCCGGAGTTGCAGCAGCTGCAACGTTGGATGTGCCTGCCGACGGCTTCTTCTTGCCGTTGGTCTTCTTTTTCTTCTTGCCACCCCCGGAGGTAGCGGCTTCTTCTTTGGAGGATTTCTTATGATCCTCCGAGGCTGGTTTGGAGTGCATTTCACGGCCCTCCGCAGCTCTGGCACATTTGTCTGCCAGGCTGAAGAGTTCCGTGACGCTGGTGATCTCTTTGATCGCCAGCTTCTCCAACATCTTCTTATCCCGTACGCCCTGTCTGAATGCCACAATGACAGAAGCGCTTGAGATAGAAGGGATTGTGTTGCGTACCTGAGAGAACCTCTGGATGAAGGACCGCAAAGATTCTCCCCCTTTTTGCACGACCGCAAAAAGGTCCAGTTCGGTGCCTGGTCGGGTGTATGAACTCCCGAAGTTGGCAGTGAACTGACGGCACAGCTCCTCCCAACTGTTGATAGAGTTGGGTGGAAGGCTCATAAACCAGGACCTAGCGGTCCCAGTTAAGACCACTGGGAAGTAATTGGCCATTACAGCCTCATTTCCTCCAGCTGCCAAGATTGCAGTGGAGTATATCTGAAGGAATTCGGCGGGGTTGACAGTCCCGTCGAATTTTTCCGGCAGATGTGGCCGGAACTTTTGTGGCCATCTAACCATGCGCAGGTGCATGGATAGGGCTGAACAGCCTCCTCCTACTCCTTCCAGAGTAGAAAGGTCCTGAGTTTCTTGTCCTTCACGAGCTCGCTCAATATGGACACGGGCATCTTGCTGGCGGTATCGGCGATCAAGCTCCGCCCGGAGGTCATGAGTCGAAAGACTGGATACCGTATGGGTGCGTCGTGCCCCAGAGGGCAACGACGTCACCTGCTGTGACACAGATCGTCTCCTGTTGTTGGAGACGTGCGGACCAAGTCTTCCAGACAAAGTCCGCCGCTACGACGGGGCCCGTCCTGAAGGAGGAGGACCCTGGTTGTTGAGGCGTTCGGCCGCTGCTGCGACCAAATGCTCTACATTGGCCCTCCACTGCTCCATTGCATCTCGAGATGCGTCCGGAGGTGGTGGACGTTGGAGAAGAGCTCGCGCTGCATGGAGCGCGTGTTCCGGGTTGTCATGACTTGCCGACGCAGTAAGTGACGCCGGTGCACCATCACGTTGCCCAGCACGATTTGCCGGAGAAGATGGTGGTGGTGGGAGTGTGGCTCCTGCTGGTGCTGAGGCTCCTGCTGGTGGCTGCCTGTTGGAGGGATTGCCTCCAACACCCTGAGCAGCAGGTTGGCCGTTGGATGATCCAGCCGCGGAGTTCACCATTCTCGAAAATCTTGGGCGCCCCTACCTGGCGCGCCAACTGTCGACTGTTGGAGTCGGCAGATCTCCTGACACTGCTAAAGTGTTGAGGGAGTTTGTGGTTCGATGTGGGCGCGCAGAGACTCAAGAAGGTGAATTGCGGTTTAGCACAGGAGACACAAGGATTTACGTGGTTTGGGCCGCCTGAGCGTAATACCCTACTCCACGGGTGTGTTGGTGTTGTATTAGCTTGTCACGTATGATCGCTTGTCAACGTCTTTTTCCCCCCATCGTGTATCGTCGGCCTGTCCTTTTATAGTACAAGGACAGACCGTTACAAGCTAGCCTGGCCCGACATGTGGCCCTGGCGGTTACTAGTATTGATACACGATTAATTGCTGTTAATGATTCTGTAACGGGCTCCAACAGTGCCGTTACTGGTGTTAAGATTGTCCGTTTAAGCGTCATTAATATGGCATTAATGACGCTTAATCGGTTCTTGAAGTCCTTGGCTCTCCTTTGAAGATCCGAAGCCGTTACAAGGTCTTCCGGAGGTTAGAGGCTGTCAGCTCCGACGTTTGGACACGTGGCAGCTCCGGAGCTTGTTGTGGGAAGCAGGTAGTTCCGGACCTGACACGTGTCAGGTCTGGAGCTTCTCTCGGTCAGGGGTTATGTCCGGAGGTGCCATTTCGGTACCTGGCCCGGAGCTTCCCCCTTGTGGGCGGTAGCTCCGGTTTGGCAGTACACGTGGCGACCTAGGGATTAACCATGCTGGAGAAGCAGGTCCGGTCATTTCTGACAAGTGGGCCTCCGAGGGTCTTCAATCCAAGTAGACGGCCTTCCTTCGAGATATTTGTAACCTCAGGGGGTGTACGGTTTTTAGGGTACCGACACACGTCCATGCACTCCTTGCACACGTGCAAACATCTTCCAATGACGTCCACGATACCTTCACATGCATTGTTCTTGATTCAATCATGCTGCGCAACCTCCTGATCAGCTCAACCACACTTCCTCCTAAATTTGGTTGTTAGAACCTCATCTCCTCCCTGAGACTAGTCCAATGGATCCTGTCACCAGCCATGTCTTGAACTGAAGCAACACCTGCACATGAATAAACAACCAATCCATACGAGCCCAAGTCCTCGACTTGACTCAAGTTAGTTCCGAACACAACACCTTACGTGAGAACCTCACATAAGCATGTTGCAAAACCACACTAACACGATATCATTCATGTCAACCAAAAAGACACCAAAGACATAGCAAATGAATACTAAGCAATCTTTCCAGAGATGTAAAGCAAGTACAAAACATTGCAAATGAAAAACAGAAGCATTGCGGTCAAGTTCTGGACCTTGCGAGAGCAACCCGGACCTTGAACTGGAGCTAACAAAAGCTAGTAGAACCTAGCGCCGGAGCTTACCAAAACTAGTATAACCAAGCTCCCGCTGGAGCTTACAAAACTAGCAGGACCTTAATAAAAAGGTGTTTTGGTGATATTCAAAACTTTTATCTTCAAAGCAAGTGTATTCACTACAAGCCAATGTATTCAGCACACATAGGTCTTACAATATTTACATCATATGCTTTCATTGGAGGGATATTTAGGAGTATTAAAAGGTTATGTGCGGAACCGTGCTCACCCAGAGGGTTCAATTATGGAAGGATACACCACTGAAAAAGTGATTGAGGGTTGTGAGACCTATGTGTGCTGAATACATTGGCTTGTACTGAATACATTGGCTTTGATTATAAAATTTTTGAATGTTGTAGTAACATCTTTTTAGCAAGGTTCGACTCTAGCTCTGAGCTTCTGCAAGGTCCGATGTAAGGTCTAACTTGCTATGTCTAGGTCCGACATGTTTTTGGGTAGCTTCGGTGAGCTTTGTCTTTAGCTTCGGCATGTCTTTGATAGCTCGGGCATGTCTTTGTTAAGCTCCGATATGTTTTGCTAGGTCCGACTTATGTTTGTTAGCTCCGACATGTTTTTTTGGCTCTGGCTTTTGGGATGACTAGTTTCAACTAGTTTTGGTTAGCCCCGGCGCTAGGTCCGACTAGCTTTGGTAAGCTCCGACGCTAGGTTGTACATGCTTTGGTAACCGGCTCAAGCTCCGGTTAGCTTTGGCAAGGTTCAGAGTTTGATCGTAATGTTCCAAATTTTTATATGAAATGTTTCAAACTTGCTTTATATTCTTAGAAAGATTGCTTAGTATTCATTTGCTAAGTTTTTGGTGTGTTTTGGTTGATATGGATGGTATCGTTTTGATATACTTTGCAACATGCTTATGTGAGGTGCTCACGTAAGGTGTTGTGTTCGGAACTGACTTGAGTCAAGTCGCGGACTTGAGCTCGTACGAATTGGTTGTTTGTTCATGTGCAGGTGCTGCTTGAGTTCAAGTCATGGCTGGTGACAGGATCCTTTGGACTAGTCTCAGGGAGGAGATGAGGTTCCAACAACCAAATTCGAAAGGAATTGTGGTTGAGCGGGTAAGGAGGTCGCGCAGCATGTTTGAATCAAGAACAATGCATATGAAGGTATCTTGGACGTCATTGGAATATGTTTGCACGTGTGCAAGGAGTTTATTGACGTGGCTACATGGGCGTGATGAAGAGATGTGGACGTAAAGAATTGGTTGGAAAGGTCCAACCGACTAGGTTATGGACTCAGGCTATGGTTGAGTCGGGTTTGACTCAAATATGGAAAGTTTTGAGTTGGTTATGATAGGATTTCATGTGGGTCACGAATTTGAGTTGTTTTAGGAATGTGGGATACGTTCCTAAGGTGTTTGGAAGTCTTAATATTGCTTCTATCTGCATATAGAAGAGTCCTAAGGAGTTATGGAAAGTTTTGATTCATCATTTGATTAGGATTAGAGTCCTAGTTGAGATTGAGATGGCCTAAGGGCTGGTTATATAAGCAAGGGAGGCTAGAGCTCATGGTGCACGACTTTGGAGCTGTTCCTCTTGTGTTCTATTGAATAAAATTCGTAGTTTGAAGGAACTTTTGTGTCTTGTTCGTCCGACTTGTTCCAGACAAGTTTTACTTGTCGAGTTTCTGGACAGCACTACCTTTTGTTGGTGGTTTTATCATAACTCGAGTTTTACAGATCCAATTGATGTGATTCTTTTTGGGTTGTTTTCACAACTTGATTATCTATCATCTGTCAAAATTTCAAGGTCATTGGATTTGTGGGTCCTGATCTACACGAGTTTCTTTGCAGCATTCCAGAACTGTTTTTCTCAGGTAGGACAGATTGACCTTTGTTCGATCTTTCGATCATAACTTGAGTTTCTCTCGACGTATTTGAGTGATTCTTCTTGTGTTTTCTTCGTGACATGATTTTCTCTAATATATATCACTTTTTCACGGTGAAACACGTTTAGATTAATCTCACACACGATTTCTTTAACAGATCATTTTTGTGCCGAAGGGGTTGGGATTTAATTGTTTCCGCTGCGTAAGATTTTTTTTGAATCTACCATTCACCCCCCTCTGGTAGATTTTTACATGCTCTTCGATCCTACAATTGGTATCAGAGCCATGGTACTCTAATAATTGTGATTTTCACGTGCTTTTGACTAATCATTATGGAGAAATACTCCGCCAAACCTTGTGTGTTTGCTGGTATTGATTTTAAGGTTTGGAAGGCACGCATGGAGGCTTTCATCCAGGCGCAAGGCTTCGCAATATGGGAGAAGGTGGACAAGCCTTACGAAGTGCCACCAAATGATCAAGTTATGGCTACAAACCTACGGGACGTCGACAACAACAACAAAGCCCAAAACTTGATCTTCCAAGGACTCACTCAGAGCGACTTCGACCACGTTGCACATCTCCGATCGGCATACGATGTATGGAGAGCACTTTGTGACTATCACAAAAGATCCAACACGATCAAGGAGGTAAGGCAAGACATGTTCAAGAAATAATACCTGCGCTTCGAGATGCAACCCGGTGAGTCCATTGGTGATCTATTTGCTCGCTTTATCAAAATTCTCAGTAACTTGCGTAGTGTCAACGTTAATTTTTCTGATGCTAAAAATGCTAGGAAACTTCTTAGTGGATTAGACATGTCAATCTGGGAGATGAAAGTTAC
Source organism: Tuctoria greenei (assembly GCA_036927565.1). Lineage (NCBI taxonomy): Eukaryota > Viridiplantae > Streptophyta > Magnoliopsida > Poales > Poaceae > Tuctoria > Tuctoria greenei. The sequence continues at coordinate 21,677,895 of JAYESD010000011.1, read as the reverse complement.
ATCTATCCGTGAATCTATTGTCATGAGTACACTTACTTTAGATGTGCTTTACTCTAAACTCAAAACTCATGAAATTGACATCTTATCATGTAAGAACCCAAATAAGTCTATTGCATTTGTCTCACAATGTGATATGTCTAGCTCCGGCCAATCATCATCTTGCAATACTCTTGCTTTGTTGTCCTCACTAAACCTGGAGCAGATCGAGGAATTTCCAAAAGAGGAGTTAGCACTAATCTCTACTAGATTCTCAAAAGCATTGCAAAATGTGAGAACTAGAAGGAGAGGAAGCTCCGGACCTCAACGCTGTTTTGAATGTGGTAAGAAAGGACACTTTCGTACAGAATGCCCTAACCTTTCAGGTCCTACTACCCGTGAAGAAAAATAGAACAAGGTCAAGACCACCTCTGGAAACCCCAACAAGAAAAAGAAGGGTACCATAGGACGCAAGATGATTAACAGCTTTATCACTGCACTTCAAGAGCTCGGTTCCAACGATGTAGACTTTGAAAGTGATGAAGATGATGACGATCAGGCCAACTTATGCTTCATGGCGGGCAAAACAAGATCAAGATCAAGTCAGGAGGATGCAGAACACAACAGTGACGACGATGAGGTATGTTCTACCTGTAATGAAATGTGTGATGCAATTTCTCGTGCAACTATTATTGTTAAGAAAAAGGACAATAAGCTTAGGGATAATGCTGCTAAAATTGAATCACTAGAATCTGAAATCAACCGTTTGAAAACCTTGATTCCTAGTGATGATTCTTGTCCCTCATGTGATTTAATGTATGAACAATTGTCCACACTAAGAACTGCACACTCCTCCACTCTAGATAGACTTGAACTTGAAATTGAAAAGAACAAAAAGCTTGCCGCACTTGACATTGGAAACTTAAAAGATGCTTCTTGTTCTACAATTGATTTGCATTGTTCTAGTTGTGATGATCTTGAAAAGAAACTAAAAGATGCTATGAATGAAATTTAAATATTGAATAATGCTTTACGTTCTCATGAAGTTAAATATTGTTCCAATTGCAAATTAAAAGGAAAAACTTCATGTGAAAATTGCCTTGATTTGTCCGATAAACTTGATAACATGCATAGGACATTAGATCGGTTTTGTAATGGGAATAAGAATATAAACTTGCTGTTGAATTCTTCCAAGTCTTGCAAAGATAAAACTGGTTTAGGTTTTGATTCTCATGCTCATGCTAAGGCACATCCACCTAAAATTGTAAAGTCATTAGGAAGTGGTTTGATTCAAATAGTTCCTAAACAAAAAGAAGTGGTTTTCAAATCTGCAGGGGTGTTGTCTCATTCGGTTTCAAATAAAAATGTTGTTTGCTCATCTAGACATGAACACAAAGTTAAATTTCATTGTACCTACTGTGGTAGAGATGGTCATGTCATAGATTTTTGTTATAGACTAGCTAAACAACATAAAAGGGAAAGAATGATTGCTAGATCTCATAACTTTCATGCAAAATTTGCTGCACATATTAAACCGAATGCCAGGAACATGCAACCTGCTGTTATGAGTCAAAACATTCAAAGTTTACCTTCAGACCTTCTGTTTTTGCCTCCGGAGCTACTGATTTTTGTGCTACTCAAGTAACATCTTATAGGTCAGTAGTTAAGAGTAAAAATCCTCAAACTTTGAATCGTAAACCTGCTGTTTTATCTCAGCTTTCTCGTATTTTTCATGCTGCACGTTGTGTGACTCAGTACTGAATTCCTAAATGCCTTTTGACGAACCCCAGTATTAAATCATCGACGTATTGTGCATCTATGTAGGTTACACGTTTGAGGAAGGAGAACATTTGGATTGTGGATTCAGGTTGCTCACGCCACATGACCGGTAACAAAGATTGGTTCTCCTCCCTCTCTTTTGTGTCACGTTTAGAGAATGTTACTTTTGCCGTTAATTCTTCAACTCCTATAATTGCTAAGGGTTCGGTTAGAGTAAATGATCACTACACTTTGAAGGATGTGGAACTTGTCAAAAATTTGAAATACAACCTGCTTTCTGTTTCACAATTGCTAGATGAAAATCTGGAAATTATTTTCAATAAAAACTGCTGCAAAGTTGTAGGTTCAAATAGTGAGCTTATTTTTAACATGTCTCGGTTTGGAAGAGTTTTTAAAGCTGATTTTGATATGTATTCCTCTAAGCATAGGTGTCTAGTTGCTAAGGATTCAAAGGACTTATATTATTGGCATCGTAGACTTGGTCACGTAGGCTTTGATCACCTAACGCGTGTTAGTGCTTTTGATCGCATACGTGGGCTGTCTAAGCTTAAAGGGGACAAAGCAATTGTGTGCTCTTCTTGTAGACATGCTAAGATGGTTGCATGTTCACATACTCCTCTAACAATGATCATGACAACTGAACCGGGTCAACTTTTGCACCTTGACAACGTAGGACCTTCACGTGTTCAATCCTTCGGAGGTAAATGATATGTTCTTGTTATTGTTGATGATTATTCTAGATACTCTTGGGTTTACTTTATGGCATCTAAGAATGAAGCTTTTGGTCACTTTAGAACTTTATTTCTCAGATTATCAATTGATCACCCAGGATCATTAAAAGCAATTAGAAGTGATCACGGAACTGAATTTAAAAATCAATCTTTTGATCACTTTTGTGCTGAAAATGGAATAGATCATCAATTTTCTTCACCATATGTACCTCAACAAAACAATGTTGTAGAAAGAAAGAACAGACCCTTATTTGATATGGCTAGGACTATGCTTGATGAATATCAAACTCCTAGAAATTATTGGGCTGATGCCATTGCTACCGCTTGTTATGTCTCAAATCGTGTTTTCTTGCGCGCTAAGCTAGGTAAAACCCCATATGAGCTCCGGTTTGGACATAGGCATAGTGTTACGCACTTTCGGGTCTTTGGTTGCAAATGCTTTTTTAAGAAACATGGTAATCTTGATAAATTTGAACCTAGATCTATTGATGGCATGTTTCTTGGTTATCCATCTCATACTAGAGGCTACCTTGTGCTTTTAATTGACACTAACAAAATTGAGGATACTTGTGAAGTGTCTTTTGATAAAGCTAGCTCAGGTACTAGCTCAAACATTGCAGGTCCATATCCATATCTGCACGGGGAGAACATTTTCGTTGAAGATGAGGAAGAGGTGAAGCTGCTGCCCAAAAATTCAGCAGCTAATGACATTGTTTGAGCTCCTGATTTTGATTCCTAGCCAGCACCAACGACCACCATTGCTTGTCCAGATCCTCCTCAAGTCACAAGCTCATCGATTTGTGATGAACATGAAGAAGAAGAAGCTTGTGAAGTGTCCACTCCCCTCCGGGTTCTCAAAATTCATCCTCCACAACAGATTATTGGAAACTTGCACGAACGAGTTACACGGTCAAGGTTTTGCAATCCAAACTCTCATGCTCATTCTGCTTTTGTTGCTTCTTTTGAACCCAAAGATATATCACACGCACTCACTAATGAATCTTGGATTATTGCCATGCAAGAAGAGTCAGAAAATTTTGAAAGAAATAATGCTTGGAAACTTATACCTCCTCCTCAAGGTCACACTTTAATTGGAACTAAATGGGTGTTTAAAAATAAACAAAGTGAGGATGGGGTTGTGGTTAGGAATAAGGCTAGGTTGGTTGCTCAAGGTTTCACTCAAGTTGAAGGTCATTTGATGAAACTTTTGCTCCTATTGCTAGATTAGAAGCCATAAGAATTTGGTTAGCTTTTGCTGCATCTAAAGGTTTTAAGCTATATCAAATTGATGTTAAAAGTGCTTTTCTCAATGGCTACATAGATGAGGAGGTTTATGTCAAACAACCACCGGGTTTTGAAAATTCAGATTTTCCAAATCATGTTTACAAACTATCCAAAGCCTTGTACGGTCTCAAACAAGCCCTTAGAGCATGGTATGATAGGTTAAAAACATCCTTACTTGAAAAGGGGTTTACCATGGGCAAGGTTGATAAAACTCTTTTTGTGCTTAAGCATGGCAATGACTCATTATTCGTTCAAGTGTACGTGGATGATATTATCTTTGGTTGTGCTTCTCATGATCTTGTGTCCAAGTTTTCAGCTATGATGAGTTCAGAATTTGAGATGAGTATGATGGGAGAACTCACGTACTTTTTTGGCTGCAAATCAAGCAAACCAAGGAGGGTACCTTTGTGCATCAAACAAAGTATACAAAAGACCTCCTAAGGCGTTTCAACATGGACAAAAGCAAGGCTCCTTGAACACCAATGGGAACAACAACAACACTTGAACTTGGTGAAGATGGTGAACCCGTGGATCAAAAAGAATATAGAAGCATGATCGGATAACTTTTGTACCTCACGACATCAAGAACAGACATACAATTCAGCGTATGTCTTTGTGCATGGTTTCAAGCCTCCCCACGTGCTTCACATCGTCAAGCCGTCAAAAGGATTCTCAGGTACTTACATGGAACTCAAGAATTTGGCATTTTTCTTCCTTCTTCCTCAACCGTTACTTTGAAAGCTTTTTCCGATGCTGATTTTGGAGGTTGTACGATTGATACGAAAAGTACTTCCGGTGCTTGTCATTTTCTTGGAAATTCACTTGTTGCTTGGTCCTCTAGAAAACAAAATTCAGTTGCACAATCCACAACCGAATCTGAATATGTAGCTGCTGCTAGTGCTTGCTCACAAATTCTTTGGATTGTTCAAACACTTAAGGACTATGAGGTTGATCTAAATAGTGTTTCACTGTTTTGTGATAACACTACTGCCATTTGCATTGCCAAAAACCCCGTGCAACATTCTAAAACTAAGCACATTGATATTAGGTATCACTTTCTCCGTGATAATGTTGAAAAAAGAAATATTGTGCTTCACCATGTAGATACCGAACAACAATTGGCTGACATTTTTACAAAACTTTTGGATTTCACTCGTTTTTGTTTCATTCGTAGTGGAATTGGGGTTATGCATCCTCATAGCTTAAATTGAGGGGGAGTTTTGAAACTTGGGAAGTCTATGTGTGAATCTGAACTAAAATAATATGAGCATAGTATTTCATACATATATGACTTTGTGATTCCTCTTACATGTTGAAAGTTCTTACTACATTACTCATGTTATACATTTTGTAGTTTTTGCCATGACTAGTAATTGGAATAATTACATACACTAAATCGGGTCATGATCGAACTTTCTTGCTGTTTTGAACTTGTTGGATGTTCACAAGTGCTTTTAATCATAAAGAATTAATCAAGTAATCAACTCACATGTTGAGTTTTTATGAACAAATATAAATTGAGAAAATATCAAGAGAATATGCATGCATCACACTTCTTCTTTTGAGATAGCTTATCATTGCACTTAGATATGAACTTGGAAGAAATTGTGTATGACTAAAACCATGTCCTTAAGCTTCTTATTGTCAAATGACATAGGCTTGGCTTGATTGGTTAGAATAAGGCAGATGCACATATAATCTTTTGCAAATATCATATGATCCAAATTTGTGCTTTGAAAAATAATAAAATGCAGCAACAAGTGTCATGCTTTCAGGTTTTGAAATAGTTAAGTTTGTGAGATCATGACTTGCTAAATTGGAAATTACATTTGATCTCTAGCATGGATTACACTACTTTATGTATTTCATTGATGTGATAGTGTAAGTTACCTGATAGTATGACTTGGATGAGCTTTGTTTTATATTTATATTTTATAATATGCTCATAATAATTAAAATTTCTCTTTTGAACCTTGTTGAATACATTGTCAAAGGGGGGAGAGATAATATGTGAATTTTTAAATATAAGTATGCAAGGGGGAGAAATTGATTACACATTGCACATATTCACAATTGTTTTGGCACGATTCTTCTTGGGGGGAGAATTTGTTTTTCTTCTCATTTTATTTCTGTTTTACAAAGGGGGAGAAATTGTTTTCAAAATTTTTAATGTGAATAAGCCAATGTTCAGATTTTAAGTGGTGTTGCCAATGCATTAATCAAGGGGGAGATCGTGAGACCTATGTGTGCTGAATACATTGGCTTGTACTGAATACATTGGCTTTGATGATAAAAGTTTTGAATGTTGCGGTAACATCTTTTTAGCAAGATCCAACTCTAGCTCTGAGCTTCTACAAGTTCTGATGTAAGGTCCGATTTGCTTTGTCTAGGTCTGACATGTTTTTGGGTAGCTCCAGTGAGCTTTGTCTTTAGCTCCGGCATGTCTTTGATAGCTTCGGCATGTCTTTGTTAAGCTCCAATATGTTTTGCTAGGTCCGACTTATGTTGTTTAGCTCCTACATGTTTTTCTGGCTCTGGCTTTTGGGATGACTAGTTCCAACTAGTTTTGGTTAGCTCCGGCGCTAGGTCCGACTAGCTTTGGTAAGCTCCAACGCTAGGTTGTACTAGCTTTGGTAAGCTCCAGCTCAAGCTCCGGTTAGCTTTGGCAAGGTTCAGAGCTTGATCGTAATGTTCCAAATTTTCATGTGAAATGTTTTGAACTTGCTTTATATTTTTAGAAAGATTGCTTAGTATTCATTTGCTAAGTTTTTTGTGCATTTTGGTTGATATGGCTGATATCGTTTTGATATACTTTGCAACATGCTTATGTGAGGTGCTCACGTAAGGTGTTGTGTTCGGAACTGACTTGAGTCAAGTCGCGGACTTGGGCTCGTATGGATTGGTTGTTTGTTCATGTGCAGGTGTTGCTTGAGTTCAAGTCATGGCTGGTGACAGGATCCTTTGGACTAGTCTCATGGAGGAGATGAGGCTCCAACAACCAAATTCAGGAAGAATTGTGGTTGAGCGGGTCAGGAGGTCGCGCAACATGTTTGAATCAAGAACAATGCATATGAAGGTATTGTGGACGTCATTGGAAGATGTTTGCACGTGTGCAAGGAGTGCATGGACGTGGCTACTAGTTCCGAGGCATGATGAAGAGATGTGGACGTAAAGAATTGGTCGGAAAGGTCCAAAACCGACTAGGTTATGGACTCAGGCTGCGGCTGAGTCGGGTTTGACTCAAATATGGAAAGATTTGAGTTGGTTATGATAGGATTTCGCGTGGGTCACGAATTTGAGTTGTTTTAGGAATGTGGGATACATTCCTAAGGTGTTTGGAAGTCTTAATATTGCTTCTATCTGTGTATAGAAGAGTCCTAAGCAGTTATGGAAAGTTTTGATTCATGATTTGAGTAGGATTAGAGTCCTAGTTGAGATTGGGATGGCCTAAGGGCTGGTTATATAAGCAAGGGAGGCCAGAGCTCGTGGTGCACGACTTTGGAGCTGTTCCCCTTGTGTTCTATTGAATAAAATTTGTAGTTTGCAGGAACTTTTGTGCCTTGTTCGTCCGACTCGTTCCAGACAAATTTTACTCATCGAGTTTCTGGACAGCACTACCTTTCATTGGTGGTTTTATCATAACACGAGTTTTTGAGATCAAATTGACGTGATTCTTTTTGGATTGTCTTCACAACTTGATTATCTATCATCTGTCAAAATTTCAAGGTCATTGGATTTGTGGGTTCTGATCTACACGAGTTTCTTTGCAGCGTTCCAGAACTGTTTTTCTCGGGTAGGACAGATTGACCTTTGTTCGATCTTTCGATCGTAACTTGAGTTTCTCTCAACGTATTTGAGTGGTTCTTATTGTGTTTTCTTCGTGACTTGATTCTATCTGATATATATCTATTTTGTCATGGTGAAACACGTTTAGATTAATCTCACACACGATTTCTTTAACATATTGTTTTTCTGCCGAAGGGGTTGGGATTTAATTGTTTCCGCTGCGTAAGATTTTTTTAAATTACCATTCACCCCCCCCCCCCCCCCCGGTAGCTTTTAACGTGCTCTTCGATCGTACAAGGGTTGCGCTGATTACATCAAAGATGGAAAACCGATAGGTGTGCCTATACCTGTACATGAGGGTAGACTGCGTGGGAGAGGCAAAGTAGGTAAGAAAACTTTTATCGTTCAAGATTAAAAGAATGTACACCGTGCACATTTTAGTGTTGTCAGAGTTTGTTTCAGGCAATTCTCCCGGGACTACCGTTGGTAGCCCGTGGAGTTTGTAGTTCGGTTGTGGGCGCGCAGAGATTGAGAACAAGGTGGTGAGTTGACACGGGGATTTACGTGGTTCGAGCCGCCTGAGCGTAATATCCTACTCCATGGGTGTGTGTTGTTGTTGTATTGAGCACTTGAGTGTCAGAGACTAGAGCGCCCTGAGCACTTGTGTCGCGTGAGTCCAGAATCATTCTCCTTTGTGTATCACTCGACCAGTCCTTTTATAGTACAAGGACTGGCCGTTACACCGTTAGCCTGGCCCGACACGTGGCCCTGGCGGTTACTGATGCTTAATACACAATTAATGTATTTAATTACCCTTAACAGTGTGGTAACGCCCCTTGATGGTGGCGTTGCTGGTATTAAGGGTCCTCCGATCGTGTGTCATTAGGACAGCATTAACGACACATAATTGGGTCTTGAAGCTTTAATATCCCTTGAAGGTCCGAGCCGTTGGAGGTCCGCCAGTTAGACTATTGAAGTCGAAGGTCCAGCAGTTGGACACGTGGCAGCTCCGAAGCTTACCATCTAGGACGGGTAGGTCCGGTGCTGTTATACACGTGTCGGTACCAGAGCTTCCCTTTGTCGGGGTTAGGTCCGAGGGTGCCACGCAAGTACCTAGCCGGAGCATTCCCATGTAGGGATTGTAGCTCCGGGTTTATGATACACCATAGAAGGGAGGCAGGTTTGGTTCTGTATGACATGTGGGGCCTTCAGAGGTCTTCAACTTAGATAGGTGGAGTTCCTTTGCGCTCTTTGCAGTTCCAAGGGGTATCTGGTACGCAGGGTATCGACAGTGGCCCCCTGGGACCACCTCTGGGAGAGACCTTTTGGATTAGGTCATTCTGCCAGAGGTGGGTCCATCTTTCGATTTCCGCACCGTGTCTTCAAGGGTTTTTGTATGTGTTGTTGAGGTGGTGGTTCGCAGTTAAACCATCGCCGCGTGGCATATCCAGGATGCGGCGGGTGAGATCTATACATGCGGATCTCACGCAATTGAAGGTCGCCGGTTCCCAATAGGAAAACCGTATCGGTTCCGCGCACCCTGTCAGGCCGCCACCCTTGGGTTTCCCGCCTCTCATGATGACAAGTGTTCGCCTGGGGTAAGGACCTCGACTTGATCGTCGGGGTGGTCCCGGGCCCCCTTGTCATCGGCAGGGTGAAGTTTTTGAATTGTATCATCGGCTCCTCCGCGGTTTCCATCCAAGCGTTGTGGGGGCTTACTTAAGAAGGAAAGCATGCATTGTTTGGGGATTCTTTACGCCTTCATTTGAACTTGCGCTCAAATCCTCCAAACTTTCGCTTGCTTTTCCTCTCTCGCCACGCTGTGTTGCGATGAAGTTGGGACTTCCCAAGAGCCGTATCGGGAGCAAGAAGGAGTTGTCTAGGGTCCGGACCTACATGGGATGGTCCAGTGACTCCTTTGACATTGACATTCGCTACGGCAAGCTTCACTTCGAGAAGGAGCGAGTCGGAGATATGGTGTACTTCCTTGGGTATGCCATGGCGGATTTGATCCCGCCTTTCTCCACTTTTTTTGATGCTACTAGATTTCTATGGTCTGCATATCCACCATCTGGGCCCCCACTCAATCTTGCTGGTGGCGACTTTCGTCCACTTTTTCGAGATGTGGGTGGGTGTGCCCCCTTGTGTGGAGTTGTTCTGGACTTTCTTCACTGTCCACCCGAGTGGGAAGAGTGGTGAGTTCATCGGCTTCTACTATATCGTGAAGCAGAAAAACTCTCCCCTCATGTACTTGAGGTCCTTCCCTTCCGGCAAGTGGGACGACTGGAAGAAAGATTGGGTGGTCATCACCGTCGAGGGACACGAGAGGCTGGAGCTGCCTGAAGGCCTCCCTCGCGTCGACATCGACGCTTGGAGTGATGTGCTGGAGCTGTTGAGGGAGTACAGGCCCATTCTGGATAGAATCTAGGAATGTGTCGAAGGTGGGGTGACCCCCCAGATGGTCTTCAGCAACTTCTTGACAAACATGTGGGCCCCGCTGAGGGCTAGGAGCCGGCCTGCCTAGGCCTTCAATAGTGAGATGGATACCAACCGCATTGAAGTCAGCTTGGACACCAACTTGACCGGTGAAGCCTTGAAGACCCATCTCAAGAAGTTCCAGCCTAGGAACATCGGCCCTGCCGACATGTCTCCACCGGCGGCCTTCCTTCATCTGAATATGATACCAGAGGAGTGAAGAGAGCTCCGGAGGAAGATGCCACTGTTGGACGACTTGGGCTTGATGGAGAGGCGATCAACCTCCGGGGTGGTGATCCATGGAGCTTCGTAGGATGGCTCCGTTCCCGCCCCGAAGCCAAGAACTGAAGTTGTAGGCAAGGGCAAGGAGTTGGCCGAGCCCTCGAGCCGTAAGAGGAAGTTGAAGCATGCTGACGGGAGGTCCATCAGACCTGCTCCTTCCATGATGGCTCCTTCTCCCCGGCGGAGGAGGTCTTCGATGGCAGCAACCACCCCAGCATCGGCATCTCCCCGAGATGCTAGCTCCGGCCTTATGGCTCCAGTACCAGGGCCAGCTGAAGGCTCTAGGTCCGAAGGTCCTTCGCGGTCGAGGGGGGCCTCAACCAAGATGTTGCTAACGACGGGAGCAAGCTCCAGGGAACCTTCCGGAGCTACCACGCCAGTGGCAATAGGGTCCAGTCCTGAGCGTCCAGTGAAGAGGTTCTGTGCTAGCTGGAGCGGAAGCCATCCAAGGTAAGTTTAATTTTTTTTACCTCAGTTGATTGTTTTTGTTGTAATCGTATTTTGAGTTTCTTTGTCCTTCATCTACAGGGTACCCAAGAAAGGGGTTGAAACTCCAGTTCCTGCAGCAGCGGCTGAGGCTGTGCAGGTGGAGGCTCTGGCTCCAATCCCAGCGCCGCCTCAAATGGTGGTTGAGGTCGTGGCAACCCCGGCGCCGGTTGTCGTGGTCCTGGACCTCGACTCATCTCCCGAAGCCCCCGTGGTAGAGCCAGACCACGGGAATGAAGATGTACCAGCGGCACCAGCACCGGAGGTCGAAGCTCCAGTTTTGGATAGGCTTCTTTCTCTCTACTCTTTATAGTTGCTATGATAATGGACGCTCCGAACCCAAAGCTGGAGGTAGCTGCAGTTTCAGCCCTAGAGTCGGATGCTGTTGAAGCCTCGGCGGTGGGGCCGGTGGTTGATGAAGCCCCGGCGGTGGAGCGAGGTGTTGATGAAGTTCTGGCGCCTGAGCCGGTTGTCGCAGGGGGGCCAGCGCCTGAGCCGGTGGAGGTTGAGGCGTCGGCACCTAAACCGGTGATGGAGGAGGCGCCAACACCACAGCCGGAAGTGGCCTCAGCTCTGACCGAATCTTTAACGCCTGCCCGGAGGTGGTTGTCTCAGAGGTGCCCGTGCCTAAGCTTGGATGCCAATATGAAGTTGTCGGTCCTTCGTCTGAGGGACCAGTTGCTGATGACATGACTGCGAGACCCTCGGAGCCGACTCCGGAGGTAGACGCTCCCATGGCAGGACCTTCCTCGACGGTGACCGAGGCTATCCCGGAGGGCGGCCCTGGTGCCGTGGAAGCTCAGGGGACCACTCTTGTAGAGTGGGACCCGATTTTTGTTGTAGAGAACCCACTGGAGCCAGTAGAGAGGACCTTGGCAGGTCTGGAGCCAATCCCCCTGTCACTGTCTATCGAAAATGCCTACTCCAGCCTTCATCAAGTGCAGCTGGCCTTCTACCATGACAGCAAGGCCCTTGAGGAGGAGTGCCAAACCCTTAGGAGGTGGCACAATTGGCTCCAATTCGAGACCAAGCTGGCGCAAACCAGGCTGGCTGACGACAAGGAGTGGGTGAAAAGGGAGAAGGCTCGGATGGAGTACTAGGGCCAGCTGCTGGACAAGAGGGAAAGCATGGTGCGATCCCTCGACAACCCGTCTCGGGCCATCCATGAACAGGCTGTAGTTGCTAATAATGCAGCGAATGAACGCCAAGAGAAGCTCAGCGCCATCCAGGACAGCCTCGTCAAGCGCCGGTAGGCTCTTGAGGAGCGGGAGAAAAAGCTTGAGGATGAAGAGCAAAAACTCATGGAGCTACGGGATGACCTCGTGAAGAGGGAGGAGGAGCTTACTCAGAGGCTGACTCTGGGTGACAAGAGCCTCGCGGAGCGCACCAAGAAGTTGGAGGAGCACTGCGAGAGCGAGGAGAAGAAGGCGTGGCAGCAGGGAAAGGACCTCACCAAGAGGGAGAACGAAGTAGCTACCAGGGAGAAGAAAGTGCGGGTCCGAGAGAGAGACTTGGTCGATCACCGAAACAAGATCCACACCCGGTAAGAGGAGCTTAGTAAACTTGAAAGGCAGGTTGCTGAAAAGATTCAGCAGAATGCCAAAGAGGTTGAGCGCCTTGCCAGGGAGGATTTGGAGCTTGCGGCGACCAAGAGGTCCTTGGAAGAATTGCGAGGATCAAGGGCTGCAGAGTCCCAACAAGTATGGGATTTCCTAGGCAAATCCAATGATGCGCTGACGCCGCTGGGCTTTAGTCCCGTGCATCCGGATGACCCAGAGCTGGAGCTGGACCTAGCGTTGCAGGCGTTGAGCTCGGCGGGCAACAAGCTCTCCAAGATGGGCGATGTCATCGTGGGCTATTTGGAAACCGAAGGACAATCCCTGGCGAAGAATGTCGCAGAGTTCATGCTGACGTGCTACACCAGCTGGGATCCTCACTTCCCACTAGACCCGGTGCTTGAAGGCCCCATTGACGGAGAGGGAGAAGCCGCCAAAGCCAGTGTGTCAGAGGTTGCCCAGAAGGTTGCCTCATTCTTCCGTAGGTTCTAGGATTCTCTCTTTGTAGCTCCCACTTATATTTTCTCTTCTTTTCCTCAATTTTGTAATCTCTTGTCTCCAGATGAATGAAATTCAAGTTTTTTATGAATTTCAGTTTTTGTCTTCAACATCTTTGTCTCACTTGGACCCCTGGTAGATGTACACAATTTGATTGTGAACATTTACCAAGACGATGTAACAGTTGTTGAAGACTTGCGTGCTTCAAACTTGTAGAGTGTAGGTCCGAAGTCTCATTGCGTTGACAGTAGAGACCCCCGAGGTTGTCGGAGCTTAGTAGCTCCGGTAGCGACCATCGTCAGAGCTTAGTAGCTCCGGCAACAGCCACCATCAACACGTAGAGCGTTGACAGCAAGTCCTCTGGGGTTGTTGGAGCTTGGTAGCTCCAGCATCGACCACTATTAACACGTAGAGGTTTGATGGAGGGGAGCATTCTTCCACCATCTTTTCTTCATGTTGACGGATGGTCCCCTGGATTTGCCGGAACTTGGTAGCTCCAGCGATGCTCACTATCAATGTTTAAAACATCGACAACGAGCCACTTTAGGGGATGTCGGAGCTTTGGTAGCTCCGGTACTGTCCACCATCATCACGAGGTTCTTATTTTTCCTACACACTGAAGTCAAGAAAAACAGTAAAATCCATTTCCTGTCTATAACTCAATTCCGGCTTACTATTCCTGAAAAACATTTTAGATCGACAGCAATTCTAAATACAATCAAGCACATCTGTTTGTTTTCTTCAGGTCCGATCGTTCCTGGACTCGCCTTACTTCGGCCTGCCGGGGTGTAGGTAGAGTGGCGTACTTAGGGTGTAGGACCAGGCTAAGTCAATAGCACACTCTGGACCTAGATTGGCTTGGCGGCATTCAGGCGAGTGGGCCATTCGACAATACTAAGACTCGAAAGAATTAACACTACGACCTGAATAATACATGAATTGTTCGAGCTAAAGTCTCTTGAGAATTGCACAACTTTGTTATAGACAAGAAAGAGAAAAATAAAAAATATTGAGCCTGTACAAAGTAAATGCACGTGGAGTCTGTTTTCACATAATGATGTCTTTCATTATAGGTTCGGGGTACAGGGGAAACAAGTACACTCTTAGGGTTCGGAACCAGGCTAAGTGTGCTGTATTTCTCGTTTGACCCGGGGTAGCTAGCTACACTTTTAGTTCTGGGACTGTGACAAGTGTTGCTTGAACTGTGCTGACCTTCCGGGGAAGGTCCAGCTGTCCCCCCGGAGGGGCTACCCGACTCTGTATAATGACACTATAACATACATCACATGTAATTACAGACTCACATTCGTGATATTAAGCGTAGAACTTACGGAGGTGCTCAATGTTCCAAGGATTTGGGAGCGGTGTTCCATCCTCGGTTGCCAAGCGAACGCATTCGGGACGGGATACTTTGATCACTCGGAAGGGTCCTTCCCAGCTGGGGGAGAGTTTGTTTAACCCTTCTCAAGTTTGTATTCTCCGTAGCACCATATCGCCTTCCTCGAGCTGTCGATTATGTACATGCCTTTGGTGATAGCGCCGAAGAGCCTGGCGATATCAGGCATTCCGAATAGCTTCTCGACACCTTCCCTCTTTGACGAGGTCAAGTTCTTCACGCTGGAGCTAGTCCTGCGGGGCATCGTCGAAGGTCCAGACCCGGAGTGACCCCAAGGTGATTTCCGGAGGAAGGACTGCTTCAGCTCCGTACAACAGGAAGAAGGGTGTCTCTCCAGTTGACCGGTTTGGAGTTGTCCTATTGGCCCACAGGGTGGGCGGAAGCTCTTCGATCTAGTTGGCTCCATGTTTTTTCAGGCACTCATATGTGCGCGTCTTGAGTCTTTTTGGGATTTCTGCATTTGATCTATCGGCTTGGCCATTGCTTTCTGGGTGAGCTACGGAGGCGTAGCTGACTTGAATGCCGAGGTCTTCGCAATATCCTTGGAATGCAGAGCTTGTGAATTGGGTCCCATTGTCAGTTATGATCTTGTTTGGGACTCCAAATCTGCATACTATGGACTGCAAGAAGTTGATAGCTGATTGCTTGTTTATTGTCACAATTAGAGTTGCTTCCGGCCATTTGGTGAACTTGTCAATGGCAACGTACCGGAACTTGTAACCTCCGACGGCTCTTGGGAAAGGTCCCAAGATATCCATCCCCCACACAATGAATGGCCATGTAGGAGGTATCATTTGTAGGGGTTGAGCTGGTGTATGAATCTACTTTGCATGGAACTGGCATGCTTCGCATTTCTTCACTAGCTCAGTTGCATCCTAGAGTGCTGTAGGCCAGTAAAAGCCATGCCGGAAGGCTTTACCGACCAGCGTGCATGAGGACGCGTGGTTCCCACACTTTCCTCCATGGATTTCCGTGAGGAGCTCGCGGCCTTCTTCCCTTTTAATGCACCGCATTAGGACGCCGTTGGCACCGCGCCGGTAGAGATCCCCTTCTACCAGCGTGTATCTTTTAGCCAATCTGACTATCCGATCAGCGGATACATTATCTTCAAGAAGGAAATTGTCTTTCAAGTAGCTCCGGATCTCCGAGATCCATGCATCGGAGCTAGATTGAGGATTTGAGTCTTGTGCGCTGGGTTGCTCGGAGCTTCTTGCAACACCTACAACCCTTGATGGACGCCATAGTAACAGGGCCATCGGGACCGCCAGCTTCGAGGTGCTGGTCTCGCCCCCTTCGCTCAGTTCGGCAGGCTGAGCTGTAGGTTTAGACAACCTCTGGATGAAGGTTCTGTCGGGAGCTGGAGCTCCGGTTTAAGCTTTCGTCGAGAGTTCATCAGCTTCAGCATTGTTAAGACGTTGGACATGGCAGAGGTCCAGGACTTCGAAGTCCTTCTGAAGCTTCTGGACTTCAAGTAGGTATGCAGCTAGTTGAGGGTTATTGCAGCAACATTCACCTTTGACTTCATTTACAACAAGCTGTGAATCACCCTTTACCAACAGCTGCTTGACACCATATGATAGTGCCACCTTGAGCCCGTAGATTAATGCTTCATATTCCGCCATGTTGTTGGTTGCCTTGAAGTCAAGGCGAACCATGTACTTGTCCTTCTCCCCGGTCGGAGCGAGGAGAAGGATTCCAGCTTCGGCCCCCTGCTTCTGCACGGAGCCGTCGAAGTAGAGAGTCCAGTGATGCTCGGTGAAGATCGGAACCTTAGGATCCGACTTCTGCTCACTGGGGCCCCCAGGATTTGATGGAGAGGGATCCATTCTGCCACGAAGTCCGCCAATGCTTGACTCTTGATCGCTTGTCTTGGAAAGAATTCAAGATCGAACTCGGCCAATTCCGCTGCCCACTTTGCAATGTTCCAAGTAGAGTTGGGATTATGCAAGATTGCACGCAGTGGATAAGAGGTTACCACCAAAATCTTGTGAGCTTGGAAGTAGTGGCGAAGCTTCCTAGAGGCAATAAGAACTGTGTAGAGCAGCTTATGCACCTCTAGGTATCGATTCTTGGCATCGCGTAGTACTTCACTAATGAAGTACACCGAGCGCTGGACTGTCCGGACCCTCCCGGAGGGGTCCAGAGCTTCCTCATTAACCCGAACCCTCTCGTAGGGGTCCGGACCTTCTTCGGGGACCTCCGAGTTCTGGATGGATGAAACCAAAGCTTCTTCTGAAGTGACTCGGACCTTCTCGGAGGGGTCCGGATCTTCTTGTTCAGCAACAGTGACTCCTTCATTTAAAGGAGATTGATCCTCTGGCATCTTGCCTCGAGGATCTGGGTCTGGGAGCTGGGACCGAAACTCGCCTTCAGGTGGCTCCGGACCCTCCCGGAGGGGTTTGGATTCCTGAACTGGAGATGGTTCTGGTCTTTCCGCAACCAGGACCATGCTGACGACTTCGTGAGTTGCTGAAATATAAAGCAGAAGTGGCTCACCAGGGTTCGGAGCTACCAGAGTTGGTAGAGTGGTGAGGAGCTGTTTCAGCTCCTCGAATGCCCTTTCTGCTTCTTCAAACCATTGGAATAGTCCGGACTTCCTCAATAGTTTGAAGAAGGGTAGCGCTCGTTTCGCTAGTCTTCAAATGAACCGGCTGAGGGCAGCTAGACATCCAGTAAGCTTCTGGACATCCTTGATGCGAGCTGGTGGCCGCATGTCTTCAATAGCTTTAATCTTCGCCGGATTTGCTTCTATTCCTCGGTGGTTCACCAAGAATCCAAGAAGCTTTCTGGAGCTAACACCAAAGACACACTTGTCTGGGTTTAGCTTTGTGTAATCCGCAACTTGTCAAAGACAGCTTGCAAGGTGTCAAGAAATGACTCCTTGTTCTTGATTTTGACGATGATGTCATCGACGTACACTTCCACTACATCTCTGATGAGCTCTCCAAACATTTTGTACATAGCTCGTACAAACGTTGAAGCAGCGTTTTTGAGACCTGGCATGGCAGTGTAACAATATAATCCATCTCTGTGATGAAGGAAGTATGCTCTTCATCTTCCCTAGACATTCAGATTTGATGATACCCAAAATATGCGTCTAGGAAACACAGTAATTCACACCTGGAGGTGGAATCCACAATCTAATCTATTCTAGGTAGTGGGAATGGATCCTTTGGACATGCCTTGTTCAGTGTAGTGTAGTTGATACACATCCGAAGCTTCCCGTTGGCCTTGGGTACAATGACTGGATTTGCCAGCCATTTTGGGTGGAAGACTTCCCGGATGAATCAAGCTTCGAGCAACATCTTCACTTCTTGTCATATGAAGTTTTGTCGCTGTACTGATTGCTTCCAAGGCTTCTGATGTACGGGCTGAGCATCGGGATAAATCTTTAGATTGTGTTCAATCACTTCCCTAGGGATACCAGGCATTTGGGATGGTTTCCAGGCAAACACGTCGATGTTAGCCCGGAGGAAAGTGATGAGCGTGAGTTACTATTTGTCGTTCATACCTCCCGATATATGGGTGGTCTGAGCAGCATCAGAACCGAGTTGGCGACTTTGACGGGAATGTCGGTGTCGCCGCTTGGTTGCACACAGGGTGCAGAAGTTGAGCCTCGATGACGAGGGCTCGAGGGCTTCAGAGCTTGCTCCTTTCTGGATTCTTCCTCTTGCGCAGTGGCAAGCGCGTGGAGTTCTTCCAGACTAGTAACTCCGGCGGTACGATCTCCGAGGATCCGGAGAACGCCTGAGGGTGTTGGCATTTTCAACACCAGGAAGCCATAATGAGTAGCAGCCATGAATTTGTACAAGGTTGGCCTGCCCAAGATGGCGTTGAAGGGTAAATTGATCTGCGCCACATCAAAGATCAACTTCTCGGTCCTGTAATTCTCCCGAGACCCGAAGGTCACTGGGAGAGTTATGACATCGAGTGGGGTTATGGCCCCCAGACCTTCTCCGAAGAAAGGTCGGGAGGGGCGAAGATCCGAAGGTCGGAGCTGAAGCTTGACGAAGGCTTTGAAGCTTATGAGGTTCAGCCCCGAACCTCCGTCCACCATTACATGGTGGAGCTGGATGTTGTTGATGGTCGAAGATACAATCAGTGGGAGTTGGCCAGCTCCGATCATGTTCCGAGGGCAGTCCGAAGCATCGAAAGTGATGGGAGTGTCCATCCACTTCCGGTGAGCCTCCGCCTTGGCGGTAGGAGCTACTGAGGCCATGTCCCACCGCATTGTCTTGAGGACATGGCGGGGGTGATATCCCACGAACCACCAAAGATGGTGTTCATAGTCTTCCGGCGCTCGTTGTCAGAGACGTCAGAGTCATCGTCAACGGAGGTGTAAACAGCCTTCAAGACCTTTTTAGTGTCCTGAAAGCCTAACTCCTCTTCACCTGGAGCTTTGTCGACTTTTTGCTTTCCTTCCCTCTGACGGAAAGGAACTTCTTCCCGACGCTTGTTATAGCGCTCGGCAAGGTTCTGGACCTCTCGGCAGCCTTCCAGGTTGTGGTTGTTTGTCTTGTGTATAGGACACCACATCTTGGAGCTAACACCATCTTCAGACGACGGCTGAGGTCGTTTCTCGGGGCGTGGCCCCCGGCCACCCGGAGCTGCAGCAGCTGCAATAGTAGATGTGCCAACCGACGGCTTCTTCTTGCCGTTGGACCTTTTCTTCTTTTTTCCACTCCCAGAGGTAGTGGTTTCTCCCTTGGAGGATTTCTTGTTGTCCTCCGGAGGTGGTTGGGCGTGCATTTCATGGCCCTCCACAGCTTTGGCACGTTTGTCTGCCAAGCTGAAGAGTTCTGTGACGCTGGTGATTTCCTTGGTCGCCAGCTTCTCTAGCATCTTATTGTCTCGAACGCCCTGTCTGAATACCATAATAACAGAGGCGCTTGAGATAGAAGGAATTGTGTTTCGTACCTGGGAGAACCTCTGGATGAAGGATCACATGGACTCTCCCCCTTTTTGCTTGACAGCAAAAAGGTCTAGTTCGGTGCCTGGTCGGGTGTATGAGCTCCTAAAGTTGGCGGTGAACTGTTGGCACAACTCCGCCCAACTGCTGATGGAGTCAGGCGGTAGGCTCATGAATCAGGACCTGGCAGTCCCAGTTAAAGCCATGGGGATGTAGTTGGCCATCACGCCTCATTGCCCCCAGCCGCAAGGATAGTGGTGGAGTAGATTTGGAGGAATTTGGTGGGATTGACAATCCTGTAAAATTTCTCCGACAGGTGAGGCTAGAACTTATGCGGCCATCTGACCATGCGTAGGTGCATGGCCAGGGCAGAACAGCCTCCTCCTACTCCCTCAGGAGCAGGACTGTCCTGAGCCTCTCGCCTTTCGCGAGCATGCTCGATGTGGACACGACCGTCCTATTGACGGTAACGACGATCGAGCTCCGCCCAAAGGTGATGAGTCGAAAGCCTGGTTACCATATGAGTACATTGCGCCCCGGAAGGCAGCAACGTCGCCTGCTGAGATGCAGCACGTCTCCTGTGCTGCGAAGCGTGCAGACCAAGTCTACCTGACAAGGTCCGATGCTGAGATGGGACCTGCCCCGAGGGGGAGGACCTTGATTTCTGATACCACCGGCTGCTGGTGCAACCAGATGTTCAACATCAGCTCTCCACTGCTCCATCGCACCCTGGGGTGCTCCTGGAGGGGATGGATGTTGGAGAAGAGCATGCGCAGCATTAATCGTGTGTTCAGGGTTGTGGTTCGCCGATGTAGTGACTGACGCAGATGCCCCATCTCGTCGTCTAGCTTGATTCGTCGGAGCAGATGGTTGTGGGGATGGCATGATTCCTGCTAGAGCCACAACACCTGCTGGTTGCTGCATGTTGGAGGGATTGCCTCCGGCAGGTTGCACAGCGTGGTTGCCGTTGGATGATCCAGCAGCAGAGTTCACCATCCTTGAATCTCGAGCACCCCCTACCTGGCGCGCCAACTGTCAGAGTTTGTTTCCGACAATTCTCCCGGTACTACCTTTGGCAGCCTGTGGAGTTTGTAGTTCGGTTGTGGGCACGCAGAGATTCAGAACAAGGTGGTGAATTGACATGGGGATTTACGTGGTTCGGACCGCCTAAGCGTAATACCCTACTCCACGGGTGTGTGTTGTTGTTGTATTGAGCACTTGAGTGTCAGAGACTAGAGCGTCCTAAGCACTTGTGTCGCGTGAGTCCGGAATCGTTCTCCTTCGTGTATCGCTCGACCAGTCCTTTTATAGTACAAGGACTGGCCGTTACACCGTTAGCCTGGCCCGTCTTGTGGCCCTGGCGGTTACTGGTGCCTAATACACAATTAATGTACTTAATTACCCTTAACAGTGTGGTAACGCCCCTTGATGGTGGCGTTACTGGTATTAAGGGTCCTCCAATCGTGTGGCATTAGGATAGCATTAATGACACATAATCGAGTCTTGAAGCTTTAATGTCCCTTGAAGGTCCGAGCCGTTGGAGGTCCGCCAGTCAGACTGTTGAAGTCGAAGGTCCGGCGATTGGACACGTGGCAGCTCTGGAGTTTACCGTCTAGGATGGGTAGGTCCGGTGCTGTTATACACGTGTCAATACCCGAGCTTCCCTCTGTCGGGGGTTAGGTCCGGGGGTGCCACACAGGTACCTAGCCGGAGCATTCCCATGTAGGGATTGTAGCTCCGGGTTTATGATACACGTGGCGTCACCGGGACTAACCATAGAAGGGAGGCAGGTCCGGTTTTGTATGACATGTGGGGCCTTCAGAGGTCTTCAACTTAGATAGGTGGAGTTCCTTTGCACTCTTTGTAGTCTCAAGGGGTATCCGGTACGCAAGGTACCGACAGGTGTACTACAACAGCTCACAATAGTTGAGTCGTACATCGAGGAACAGCAAATTGAGCTTCGCGAAAAAAACCAAGACCGCACAGAGGATTGGATCATGAAAGAGCACAGAAAATGTTTCACTGAATGGTTAATGGACAAAAATATACCATACAGAAAATCTATAGAAGAGGCAACAATGAAGAAGTTAGCTTCTGGCCCATCTGCTTTGGTGATATCATGGCAAGCATATGACATAAATGGCTACACATTTTACACTAAAGAAAAAGACGGTAAGAGTGTTGCACAAAATAGCAATGTTCGTATTGAGGCTTATGATTCACAAGGGCAGAAGATCACATACTTCGGGTTCATAGAGGAAATATGGGAACTCGATTATGGTGAAAGAATGGTAATTCCCGTAATTAAGTACCAATGGGTCAAACATCCTGATGGTGTGAAAGTGGACAATTACGGGCTGACACTAGTTGACTTGAATAAAGTAGGTTATAAACATGACATGTGGGTTCTCGCCGATAGTGTTGCACAAGTTTTTTATGTACAAGATCCAAAAACTGAGAAGATGCACGTAGTTGTTTCTGGAAAGCAAAATATTGTTGGGGTTGAGAATGTGGGAGATAATGAAGAGGAATATAATCAGTATGAGGAGATGTACATTTTCACTGAACCAGAAAACATCAAGCGCGTAGAGAGAAGCATTAAAAAGGATTTGGAACCCTATATGCGAGAAGATGTCAATGCTGGAAAAAATGTATGATATATATTGTATATATTTGTATCCTCTGAAATCACCTTAGAACAATGTTCTATTTCAACTTTAGATATCATGTTTCGAACATTATTAAATTCAGCTTCTGTAGAGAAGACTAATTTGGACAAGTGATCCTTTTCGGCTTGTTGACTATCATATTTATCACCTTCACCTGTTCCATAATTTATCAAATTGTATGTGTATATTTCTTCTGACCTATGATGATCAGGCTTGCCTTCCAACAGCTTGGTTCCAAACAACATCTAGAAGCACAACTCTTGAAGCTCCCGTCAAGCTAATCCCTTCACAGCAAGCTCTTGTAGATTCAAGTAACACCCGGGACTCATCATTTGGATTGTTAAAAGCTTCAATTGAAGCCTGACGATACTTCCTATCCATTTGAGGGATTGTTTGGATAGGAGTGGATCAACTTCAATATAAGTGGTTTGAGGTGGATTGAGGAGAAAATTAGTTCATTCTTCACTTCAATCCACTTCAATCCAATTAGATTGAGTAGACCCAAACAAGCCCTGAAAGATTTCTTTCTCTTCTCTCCATTTTAAAAACTTACGAAGGTGCTACTTTATCAGTTCTAATGGCTGAATATATTGACTACAAATCAGTACCATCTCTCTTAGTGCTTCACACAAGTGAAGAAGCGAACAACTTCAATCACAAATCTTGTTTTTACCCTTTTCATAGGAATTTGACCTTAATCTTTCAAGCATAGATTTATCAATAAATGAAGCTTCCTCATCAGACATGTTAATGGCAGTTACAAGTGAAGGGTGTGTCGAAGCTAACGAAATCTCAATGGGACTGAAGACAAAGAGATGTTGCATATGAGTGACAATGTCCAGGTTAGACAACATGAAGCTCTGATGGCAGCCTTCAACAACATGAAAAGTGATGCCAAGGTTATGCTTACATCAACCAAGGCATGTTGTGAGGGCATAACACTTGTTGGAGCATCACGGTTATGCTTGCCCCCAACAAGTGTTATACCCTCACAACATGCCTTGGTTGATGCAAGCATAACCTTAACATCACTTTTAATGTTGTTGAAGGTTGCCATCATAGCTTCACGCTGTCAAACCTAGACATTGCCACTCATATGCAGGATCTCTTTATCTTTAGTCCGATTTATATTTCGTTAGCTTCGGCACATCCTTCACTTATAACTACCATTAACATGTGTGATGAGGAAGCTTAACTTATTTGATAAATCTATGCTTGAAAGATTAATGTTAAATCCCTATGAAAGTGTAAAAACAAGATTTGAGATTGAAGTTGTTTGCTTTCTCGCTTGTGTGAAGCACTAAGAAAGTAGGTACTAATTTTTAGTCAATATATTTAGGCATTAAAACTGAGAAAGGAGCATCTTCCTAAGTTTTCAAATGGACAGGAGGAAAAGAAATCCTTCAAATGGATGGGAAAATCCTTTCAAGGATCGTCAGGCTTCAAATTGATGCTTTCAACAATACAAACGATGAGCCACGGGTGTTACTTGCATCTACAAGAGCTTGTTGTGCAGGGATTAGCTTGATAGGAGCTTATCAGTATCACAGGCGGTTCTTAATTAACAAGCAGCCTGTGAAAACAATGACTTTCCCCAGGCGGTTCTTCAATAAAACCCGCTTGTGATGATTGAACCAGTACATACATTTCTTAAACAATGACTACCTGTGAAAATCATGTATTTACCCAGGCGTTGGTTAATTAAGAACCGCCTGTGATGTTTGCTACATCACAAGCGGTTCTTAATTAATAACCATCTGAGAAAATATTGTATTACCCAGGCGGTTGTTTCTTAAAACCCGCCTGTGATGTTCTGTCATCACAGGCGATTATTGTATCAATCGTCATCACAGTCGCATTTTCTTACGGACCGCCTATGTCGGAAAAATCGAGGCGCCTGTGAAAATGCTTTTTGTAGTAGTGATACCAATTAGTGTCAACACCATATGGCGAGGTTGTGGCTGCTCCGTCAATCTTCTCTTTGGGTCCATAGTCTTCCTCGAACATATGCCAACAATTTACGGCCGTGTGACCTTGTTTGAGGCATATCTCGCAGGTTGGTCTATCATTTGACCGAGTGCTTCCTGGGTTAAAACCCCCTCTTCTATTATTTCCTCAATAATTACTTGTTCCAGGTCCTCCTCGACTTGAGTGTTCCAACCACCTCCACGGCCCCCACGTGAATTTCCACGATAGGAGTCAACTCGCCCACGGGTAGCTAAATTTGACGAAGACTTAAACTCACCTGGGTAGTCAGAACTTTGAAGTAATTCTTGTCGAGACTCAAAACTCGACATCTGTCTAAAGAGATAACTCAAAGTGACCGGAGTTTTCTGTCCACCAAGCACCGCAACCAGGGCATTATACTCCTGGTCCAATCCAGCCAGGATGTATGCCACAATCTCATCTTCGGCCAAAGGTTTCCTTGTAGTGGCCAGCTCGTCAGCAGAACCTGTAATCTCAGCAAAATATGTAGAGACAGTCTTGTTGCCCTTGGATGCATTAGCCAACTTGATTCGAAGATTATTAGTCCTTGATCTGGACTGCGAAGCGTACATGTCTTCAAGAGCAAGCCATACATCCTTGGATGTATCATATGATACAACTTGATAGAGCACCTGATTTGATAAGGTTCCCAATAGGTACCCCAAGATCTACTGGTATTAAGATACCCACACGACATACGCCGGGTTTCCAACTTGCTCATTCTTCTCTGCGCTAAATATCTTTGCTGTCGGAGTCTCAATCGTACCATCTAGGTACCTTGGAGGTGTGCACTCCTGATCTGTGGGAGCACATGCGCCTTCAATAAAGGATAACTATCCTTTGTTAGCTTCTCTATAATTAATGCGCTTAGGAGCACCGACGGCGTGCTTGACAGACTCGCCATGGTGAAGGCGAGGAGAGATAACCTAGATGTAGGTTGGAAGAATGGTGGCTCTGATTACCATATTAGAATATGAATGATACCAAGAAAGCGTTGAACCCTTTGCCTCGGGCCGCACCTCTATTTATATGTGTAGATCCACTACTACAAAAAGCATTTTTACAGGTGCCTCAAATTTTCAAACACAGGCGGTCCTTCAAAATATGCGACTGTGATGACGAATGATATAATAACCGCCTGTGATGAAAGAACAACACAGGCGGATTTTAAAGAACAACCGTCTGGGTAAATACATGATCTTCACAGGTGGTTCTTAATTAAGAACCGCCTGTAATGCAATGAACTTCACAGACGGATTTTAAGAAACAACCGCCTGGGTAAATACATGATCTTCATAGGCGATTCTTAATTAATAACTGCCTGTAATGTAATGAACTTCACAGACGGTTCTTAATTAACATCGGCCTAAGAAGATCATGTATTTTCAGTGGCGATCATTGTTTAAGAACCGTATGTAGTTGTTCAATTATCACAAGCGGTTTTCATTGAAATTAATGGGATGTAGTCATTGCAATTATCACAACCGTATGTAGTCGTTCCAGGAAAAATTGTATCAGGAAAAAAACACAGATGAGCGGATACTAGTACAATAATGCATTATAGGAAATGCTCGATCACCAGTGAGGTTGGCTTAATTATGATAATACACAATTAGAGGCTTTACAATTGTTCAAGAATAATTTCTTTACACACTGAGAACAAAAATCATGCTACATTCATTGTAGATCGACGATGAAGCTCCCATCGATCAATATAAATTGTACCATCCTGCTTGCTCCCGAACACGTCTCTTATATTCCGTTGGATCCTGAAAATATTGACATTATTTAAATTAACAAATGTCGAAGGAGGAATGAATAACCTACATTGGTCACTAAGTCAAAGTGTCATCTAACCTTGATAAGTAGATTATAGCAATCATTTTCAACATCAGGCACATTTGGCTGATGCAGCAAACGCTGAACTTCAAGTAGTATAGTTTTGATTGTAAGAGCAGTGCACCACCCCTATGAAATATAATTTAAGCAATATAAGAAACCATTTCAAATAAGTTCGACAACAATTATAAGTAATAATTACCTGAACAAGATAGGTCTATCTTACAGTCTCTTGATCAAGAATCCTGATGCAGAGCTCCAGAACGATGGACATTTGGGTGGAAGAACCCAATTGGAAAGGCGCATCTTAGAGGCACCAAGGGATATTCCTCAGAGAAGGAGATTGTCAGGGGGTAGTAACCATCTTCCCATTCAGTTTGCAAAAGAAATTTATTAATAGGAGGACGATGGTTAAACTCATATTGTGCTTGTTCTTCATGACTTACCCCTTCTTTACCGGGGACGATGCACTGCCACTTCAATAAATCTCCTGATTCAGGCTTCGCAGAGAAACCCTACGAGGAGAAATTGAAAATACCAAAAACAAACAAGACGGAAAAACAAACTACACTCAAGTTCATCAGTCCATTACAGATACATATGTATATACAACCATGCGACCGATGTGCCATATGAACATACATGGGGATGGTTCTTGCGCCACGCCAAGCGCTCCTCCTTCAATCGGCTACACGCCCGAGACATCATTATCTGAAAGACCAAACATCCAAACTTCCAAATTATTGAGCCCAAATGCATATGTACACAAATGCAAAAGGACACAATCCATATACCAACATTGTTCTAAGTTGATTTCAGAAGATACAAATATATACAATATATATCATCTCGCATTGCTATATACATTTTTTCCAGCATTGACATCTTCGCGCATATAGGGTTTCAAATTCTTTTTAATGCTTCTCTCTATGCGCTTGATGTTTTCTGGTTCAGTGAAAAGGTACACCTCTTCATACTGATTATATTCCTCCTCATTATCTCCCACATTCTCAACCCCAATAATATTTTGCTTTCCAGAAACAACTACGTGCAAATTCTCAGTTTTTGAATCTTGAACATAAAAAACTTGTGCAACATTATCGGCGAGAACCCACAGGTCATCTTTGTAACCCACTTCATTCAAGTCTACCAGTGTCAGCCCGTAATTGTCCACTTTCAAACCATCAGGATGTTTTCCCCATTGGCACTTGAATACGGGCATTACCATTCTTTCGCATAATTGAGTTCCCATATTTCCTCTATGAACCCGAAGTATGTGGTCTTCTGCCCTTGTGAATCATAAGCCTTAATAAGAACACCACTCTTTTGTGCAACACTCTTACCGTCTTTTTCTTTAGTGTAAAATGTGTAACCATTGATGTCATATGCTTGCCATGATGTTACCAAAGCAGATGGGCCAGAAGCTAACTTCTTCATTGTTGCCTATTCTATAGTTTTTCCGTATGATATATTTTTGTCCATTAACCATTAAGTGAAACATCTTCTGTGCTCTTTCATGATCCAGTCCTCTGTGCGGTCTTGGTTTTTATCACGAAGCTCAATTTGGTGTTCCTCGATGTACGGCTCAGCTATTGCGAGCTGTTGTAGTACACCAAAATGTGCACAATGTACATTCTTGTGATCTTGAACAATAAAAGTTTTCTTACCCACTTTGCCTCTCCCACGTAGTCTACCCTCATGTACCGGTATAGGCACACCTATCGATTTTCCATCTTTGATGTAATAAGCGCAACCCTCAATCACTTCTTCAGTGGTGTATCCTTCCATAATTGAACCCTCTGGGTGAGCACGGTTCCACACATAACCTTTTAATACTCCTAAATATCTCTCCAATGAAAACATATGATGTAAATATAGTGGCCCCAATGCTTTTATCTGATCAACAAGATGTATGATTAGGTCTACTTGCATATCAAAAAAGGATGGTGGGAAACACATCTCAAGCTTGCACATTGTCTCGACGATGTATGTTTTCAGATAGTCTAAATCTTCACGTGTTATCACCTTTTGCGATACTGCATTGAAGAAGTAACACAAACATGTGATGACAACTTTTATATGCTCAGGTTTGATTACTCTTATTGCAATGGCAAGGAAAACTGTCATCATCATGTGACAGTCGTGAGAATTATAACTGAATAAAGACAAGTCTTTCATCGAGACTTGTTTGCGAATATTGGATGAGAAACTCGTGGGCACTTTGATCCCACGCAAGCATTCGCAAATTGCTTTTTTCTCTTCTAGCGTCAAGTTGTAGCTGGCTGGGGGAAGGTAATACTTCCCGTTCGCCTTTTCTACTAGATGAAGCTCTGGTCTCAAATCAAGATTTACTAGGTCCATACGTGAATTTAATCCGTCCTTTGTTTTCCTCGGCATGTCCAGCAAGGTCCCAATGATGCTGTCAAATACATTCTTTGTAACGTGCATCAAATCAATACTATGGCAAAATTTCAGATTCTTCCAATACGGAAGATACTTGAAAAAAATTGATTGTTTCTTGAAAGCCATGTCAGTTGTATCATCCGAAGATGTACTTTTCTTTCTCTTAATTCCTTTACTATTTTTTCCCTTACCGAAAGCAATATGAATGTTCTTGACCATTTGAAACACAAGTTTTCCACTGTAAGGTTTCGGTGCAGTATCTTTTTCGATTTTGTTATCAAATTGTTCTTTCATATTCCTATACTTGTGTGTATCTGTCAAGAACCGTCGATGTCTCATGTACACCGTCTTTCTGGATGAAGTGAGGTATAGAAATCCAGTTCTATCCACGCACCTAATGCAACCTTTCTTCCCTTTCATTTGTCCCGATAATGTAAACAGTCCGGGATAATCATGCACGGTAACGAATATCATTGCTCTTAGCGTGAAATACTCCCGCTTGTACTCATCCCATGTACGTACCCCTTCATTCAACAATTTCACCATATCTTCCATTAAAGGTTCCAAGAACACATCAATTTCGATGCCGGGTTGTTTCGGACCTTAGATAAGAACAGATAATAAGATATATTAACTTTTGTGACACAACCACGTCGGTAGGTTGTACATCGTTAAGACCACGGGTCATGTGCTGTGTATGCTCCTTTTTCCACCAAACGGTTTCATTCCATCTGTACCCAAGGCAAACTTCACATTTCTGATTTCCTTCGCAAATTCTGGATACTGAATATCAAAATTTTTCCACTACGTTGCATCACCAGGGTGTCGTATATGTTTTTCATTCTTCTTGCGTTGCTCGGAATGCCAACGCATAAGTTCAGCCTCCCTAGGGTTTGAGAACAAACGCTTCAAGCGATCAATTACCGGAAGGTACCACATCACCAAGGCAGGAATTTTTCTCTTATTCTTCCCGTCTGCATCGCCAGAAGTATCATCATCGTCACCTTCAGGACCAATAATAAACTTCTTATTCTTCTGAGTCTTTTTCATGTTGGTAACATACTGGTGATTGTAGTCCTTCTTATATCTACTAACACTACAAATGGGGAATCTAGTTGCGAGCTCATGCTCTTTGCGATACAGAATACAATGGTTCACACAAGCGTGTTTTTTGTCACACCTAGTGTCATCGGGCAAAGAAGTTTCATCGCTTTATAAGTGCTTCTGGGCAGTTTATTTGGATTTGGAAGAATTTCTGCCAGAAGATTCAAAAGATCAGAGAAACTACAATTGGACCATCTGTGCGTAGCTTTCAACTTTAGTAGTTCTAAGACTGCACGCAATGTAGTAAACTCTTTATCACAATCGTTTGATTCATCTTATAAAAGCTCTATTGCCGCATTCTGCAATGTCTCCATTTTACTTAAACCTTTGCTTGCTCCCATAGAATTCAGTACATATGGTTCAATGTGACGCAACATCTCCTCACAATTGAACTCATCATCATCATCATCATCATCATCATCACCAGCTTGATTGTCACTACCATCATCGATATGAACATTATCATCATCTGAGCCTCTCTCATCATCTTTATCCACATCATGTGTATCTAACTCACCATGCTCTGTCCATATTGTGTAGTTATTTTTGAAACCTCTTTTCACCAAATGAGATTGGATTACTATAGTATCCGTCCAAGCAATCTTATTTTTGCAGTCGATACATGGACATAATATGTCATCTATCTTTTGCAACTTCGCATATCTCTTGGATGCTTCAATAAAATTTGCAACACTATGAATGTACATAGGATCGGGTCTTGGCATGTTATACATCCACGCTCGACGGTCCATGCTTCAATAATAGAATTTTTGTCAGATTTACAAAATTTGGCCACAAATATTCTCTAAAGGTCTTCTATATAATGAATTTACAGAGACATAACAAATATGATTAGGGCGACTAATGTAGGAGACGGGCGACGTCTTGAGGCAGACGGAGTCAAAGGGGGAAACAGGCCCAGCAGCATGGGCTAGGTCTGGGTGGGATCCGATCCGTTATATCTTGACGTCGGATCCCATCCAACGATGGTAACTAAATGGGTGAGTTATAAAACCATCTCCTTAGAAAGCTAACCCTAATCACTCCTTCGAAATATATGCAAGCAGGAGGTACGCACACACAAGTAGCATATTGAAAAGGAAAACACATAAAACTACAATTACAAGTTCGGGTAAACTTCATGCATCTTATATATACAATAGCATCTGTTAATTAAACATCATATTCATGTCACATAATAGGTACAAAAAGGAAACAATCCATATAGTCCATACATCAATATACCAGAACACAATCCATACAGTGCTTACACATGCAAAAGGACATAATCTATATACCAAAACACACAAAACTAACAGCTTATCAGCTAATGGAAATATACAAAGAAAAAGTAAGGAAACTACATTTACCTTGCATCTGTTAATTAAACAATAGCATCTTATATATATTACAATAGCATCTGTTAATTAAACATCATATTCATGTCACATAATAGGTACAAACTACAATAAGCTTATTACAATATAGTCCATACATCAATATATAAAAGACCAAACTAGCAGAACACACAAAAAGGAAACAATCCAAATAGTCCATACATCAATATACCAGAACACAATCCATATAGTGCTTACACATGCAAAAGGACAGAATCCATATACCAGAACATACAAAACTAACAGCTTATCATCTAATGAAAATATACAAAGAAAAAGTAAGGAAACTAAATTTACCTTGCAGAGGCGTCAGCACGGTGGGCCGGCTGGGTGCAGAAGTGGCGGTGCGGGGTTGAGCGGTGGCGCGGCAGTATGGGCTGGGCGGCGAAGCGGCGGCGTGGCGCAGGGGAAATTCAACAGCCTTGCGACGTCGATATAAATTCTCCAGGGTTGCGTTTTGACTGCGGTGAGGGGTCCTTATATAGACGTCGGTTTTTCACAAGCGGTTTTTAACTTTATCTCAGGCGGGTTTTACTTACCAACCGCCTAAAAAGATATTTAATAAAGAATATTAATTAAGAAGTAAATATCTTCACAGGCTGTTGGTACTTAATAACCGCCTGAGAAAATGTTTATCTCAGGCGGGTATTACTTACCAACCGCCTGAGATAATGCCAACTGAACAAAATATTTTTAAAACTTGTATAGCTGACATTGTAATGTTTTGGTAAATATCAAATTAATTTCTACTCACATATTATTCACATTTGTGTATCTCATAAAAAAAAGTTCATTCACTCAAAATTGTTGGTATGAACATATTTGTATAATTTATACATGTATGAATTTTTTTAAATTTTTTTTAAAAGCATTCCAACATGTCAAACTTCAAATTATCCACCATTCTAACTAAATGCTCATATACATATGAGCATTTAGAGCACATTCACTTGATTGAAATCCAAAAATTCTAACACACCAGTATTCATTGACACGAATGAACACATATATATTACAAAACACAAGAAATATGTACAAGAACAGAATTGAAGCTAAACATGTACAAGAACTCCTAAAACTACAAAAGAAATATGTACAAGAACTCCTAAAACTACACTACGGCCCTGCCTCCTCCGCCCTCTCCGCCAACTTCTCAAACCATGCCAAGCGGTCCTCCTCCGACTCGTCGTCGTCACCATGGTGGTGGTCGCCGTCGTCGCCGCCGTCGTCATTGTCGTCGTCATCATCATCATCGTCGTCGTCCTCCTCCTCCTCCTCCTCCTCCTCCTCCTCCTCCTCCGGCGATGATGCAGCAGGAGAGTGGGTCGGCTGCTCCAGCTGAGTCGATTGCTCCGGCTGTACCGGTGGCTCCGGCTGCACCGGCGGTGGAACGCGCTGGTCGTCATTCACCCTCTCGGGGGATCTGAAGCGTATCCGCTTGCAGGGTGGCTGTCTCGGTGGGCTAGGAGGCGGAAGGTTGGCCATAGTTGTGGTGGTTCGTCGGCGCCGGGCTAGGAGGTCGAATGATGAAAGAAGAAGAAAGGAGTGCAAAAGTTTTGTGCTTGTACATAACCAACGACGCGCCTTATATATCATCTGTGCAGAGCGGTTCATTTCCCGTGCATTGAACTCTTTGCAGACCTCGTGCGGCGCACAATTAAACCACTGTGGAAGACGATCTTCAGAGATCCTTCCGTCTCTCTGGTACCCATGTGGAACGTCGTGCATGCGTCCCTGCACCACGGCTTCTTAACTTCTCCACAGACCTCGTGCGGCGCGTCAGTTAATTAACATATTCTTAGGCCAATAATTAACATCTTGTAGTTTCAAAAATGTTTATCTCAGGCGGGTATTACTTACCAACCGTCTTAGATAATGCCCGATACTGTTCTTCAGTTTCCTTATCCCTTGCTTCTTTTTTATTTAGATTCCAATATAAATACTCAAACATGTTTAGATTCTGCAAATTGTTTCCAAATTCGATGATTCTTTCTTCTACATTTGTATAAAATTAAAATCTACCACCTGAACAAAATAGTTTGTTCATTGCGCATTGAACTCTTTGCAGACCTCGTGCGGTGCACGATTAAACCACTGTGGAAGACGATCTTCAGAGATCCTTCCGTCTCTCTTGTATCCATGTGGAACGTCGCGCACGCGTCCCTGCACCACGGCTTCTTAACTTATCCGCATACCTCGTGCGGCGCTTCAATTAATTAACATCTTCTCAGGCCGTTAATTAACATCTTGTAGTTTCAAAAATGTTTATCTCAGACGGGTATTACTTACTAACCGTTTGAGATAATGCCCGATACTGTTCTTCAGTTTCCTTATCCCTTGCTTCTTTTTTATTTAGATTGCAATATAAATACTCAAACATGTTTAGATTCTGCAAATTGTGTCCAAATTCGATGATTCTTTCTTCTACATTTGTATAAAATTAACATCTACCACCTGAACAAAATATTTTTAAAACTTGTATAGCTGACATTGTAATGTTTTGGTAAATATCAAATTAATTTCTACTCACATATTATTTATATTTGTGTATCTCATAAAAAAAGTTCCTTCACTCAAAATTTTTGGTATGAACATATTTGTATAATTTATACATGTATGAATTTTTTTTAATTTTTTTAAAAGCATTCCAACATGTCAAACTTCAAATTATCCACCATTCTAACTAAATGCTCATATACATATGAGGCATTCATCAAATTATGAACACACATTGATTCAAAAAAATTTAAAAAAATCTGAAAAAACTCATAGAGGTTGGTATGGTGAGTAAAAATGTCCACTGAAAAAATAAATGAAAAAAAGCATTATATTCATCAAGATAGAAAAATGAAAAATAGCATTTGTTGTATGTTTTTTATGTTCTCACCAATTTCAAAGGATTTATGAAGTGCAATTTATTGGTAACCTTTACTTACACTACAGGAATACCGGTCACTTACGTCGGCCAAAGCCGACGTAAGTTAGGCTTAAACCGACGTAATTAACTTAATTACGTTGGTTTTTGCTTAATTACGTCGGCTTTCAGCCGACGTAGGGTTTTGGACGTAATTAAGGTAACTTACGTCGGCCACCGACGTAAGTTACCTTAATTACGTCGGTCTGCAGGAGCCGACGTAAGTTCACCCTCGAGATGGGCCTGGGGCTGGGCCGGATGACTTACGTCGGCTTGGGCAGGCCGACGTAAGTTAAGTGCTGTAACTTACGTCGGCCAGGGCAAACCGACGTAAGTTAAGTGGTTTAACTTACGTTGGTCTGGCCATACCGACGTAAGTTAACCTGGGCAAACTTACGTCGGCATGCTCATAGCCGACGTAAGTTAAGTTTTCGATTTTTTTTTAAAAACAGAAACTGTCTACCTCGCTCGATGGCGAGTCACAGAATAGTCAAAAAATATATACAGATATATACAGATATATACAGTCACAGAACAGTCAATATAAGTTCGCCCATGGTTCAAAACATCAACAAACACCACAATTTTCCAAATAAATTACACCGGGCTACACGCTAGCCCCTCCATTACCTCCAGGATCTTCCCGGCGCGTTCCGGATCCCTGCAAAACAAACATAATCACTAGTAAGCATCAATGTCAACTAAGTGATAACATAAGAGGCCAAGAACATCAGTGACAAAAGAAGGAAGCATGATGTAGTTTCAAATGAAGTAATGTACTATATCACTAGTTAAATGGAAGCACTAGCCCTTTGTTAACTCAATGAACATCAGTTTCGACATAAGAAGGTAACATCAGTGATAATCACTAGCTCTTTTGTTAAATGGAAGCACTAACAACTTATTCACTATATACTAATCATTTCTATCATGGTCAAAAACTACTAAAGCTTGATTAGATACACTTAAAGAGAGTTTCTCACCTGCTCCAGTGTCTACACGCTACCCCCTCCACTGCCTCCGGGATCTCGACGCGTTCCGGAACCCTGCAAAAGAATCATAATTAGGATTAAATGTGATGCAAATAACTTTTTAACATAATGAAAAGGGAATCAAACTCCTAGGTATAGACAATATTACCTGCTCCGGTGTCTGCTGCGGCGGAAGCGTAGGAATCTGGATGTCCTGACCGCTTTGTCGAGCAAGAGCCTGCCATTGCAAGATATTAGCAGATATATGTTATTAAGTGTTGTGAAATTTAACTACGGTACTTTAAATTACTTACCGCCACCGTTGCTTGCATCTGGGCCATCATTAAGGCCGTCCTCTGCTGCTCCTCCCTTGCCTCCGCTCTCGTCCGCTCCAGCTCTGCCTGAGTTTGCGTCAGCGACTCCCTCATGGCCTGGAGCTCCAGCTGCGTCTGCGAGAGACGACCACTGGTCCCAGCGGTCGAAGCCTGCGACGATGAAGCGCCTCTCAAAGGTCGCATCGACCTCGAGTCGACAACTCCATCGAAAATGGCAAACCTGCAAAAGAATGAAAACACTAAGTAGAAGAAGATTAATTGAAAAAGAAATGAAACACACGAAGAACTCACCGTCCGTGGGCCTTCCCGCCTCCGCTTGCGTACGCGGCTTGGGGGTCGATCGGCGCGCTTTCCCAATCGTAATCCGCACCGTGTATCTTCGCGACCTCCTGCGCGTACTTTGTCTACAAAACAAATAAATCTTGTAAGTATGTCAATAATAGTATTAGTTATAATGAAATTGATGAATTTCGAAAACTTACCAGTCGGTCGGCTGCGACCTGACTACACTGCCCTGGCTGAGAAGGGTCACTTCCCTTGTGACCTCTCTTCCAAACCTGGGTCGGGGTCGGCTCATGACCCAGCTCTCGCTCCTGTACATCCGTGTTAGTGAGATAAATAATATATTAAGAACACATAAATAAAATAAAAAGGTACTTACCATGCGTTTAGCCAAACGCAAGTAGCCGTCACCGCCATAGTTGTGCTTGCCCTCGGACCCCATGCGGCACTGTCTAGCCTTCGTGGACTTGTTGATAAAAGCGTCGCTAGCCCAGTACCGACAGAGAGCTAAGTACGCCTCGATGTTACCCTGTAACCAGGAAATACTAACCTGCACATATTTCATTTTCATCAACGCGGTTAACATACGTAGATATTGTAAATATTTAACAATATTAAAAACTTACCTCCGCGTACTGCTCCTCTGTCAAGTAGGAGTCCGAGTCCTTCCTAAAGACACCCCTTTGCTGCTCCTGCTCCTGCTCCCGGGGGTGCCGCTTGTAGTAAGCGTTGACGGCCTAAATCCGGGCGTATGACAATGCCGCCGTCGTGAGCTTCCGAGCGTTGTAATGGAACACGCGTCTCGCGTGGTCCTCCATGCCCGGCTCCTCTACTTGGTACCTCAACTTTAAGCAAACAAATATTTAAGTGATATGCAATTAAGAATTCAAAGGAGTTGAAAAAACGAAACAGTTAAACTTACCATAAAATCATGCCACACGGCTCCCTGAACCGTGCCGTGCACCGGGTGAGAGACCCGAGCGTAGTCATCCCACGACAGGGCAGGAAAACCGTCAATTACACCGGGGTAGTGCAACTTGACGATAGCACCGAGGACACTGTTAACCTGCCTGTGGTGCTTCTCAGCCCCCGTGAACGAGAAGTCGTACCAACATCTACAAAATATATTAAATCATTAAGTAAAGAAAAACAACATCTAATATTTAGTATACTATATACAGTTTTTATACATGTCTCCAACGGGACGGATCGTGGTCCGCTGAGTAGTAACCGGAGGAGGAGCCGCAAAGTGGGTCCTCCTCGTCCGTCGCCTCTGCTGCGACGCTGCCGCGTCCTGTGACCCTGAAGGCTCTGCGGACCCCCCGGAGCCTCCAGGAAGGCTAGTGGTAGAGGGCTGCCCATGGAGGCTAGCGCTAGCCGGCTCCGAAGGGAGGCTAGCGCTAGAGGGCCCCCTAGCCTCTGAGTCGGGCTCCTGTAGCGGCCCCCTAGCCTCAGACTCTGACTCAGACTCAGAAGTCTCTGAGTCAGACTGCACAAAAGGAATGACTTTATTAATAATTAATAACAATTGCAATTTCAAAAATAACTTTATAGTAACTAAAGTTTACCTCTGTCTGCTGAAAGCACACGACAGCTGAGGGTGGAGCGTGTGCCAGAAAGAGCTCACGTCGACTAGAACGGAACGAGCTCCCTGAGCAAGGGTCTGCTGGCGGCTCAAACCCTCTCACTGGCTTCCCCTTCCCCTTCCCCTTTGACGACATCCTATTGCAAGGAATAAATGATTAATATACAAAGATAATATACAAAATTAATGTTAAATTAGTGAATAAAACGTTACTTCAAAATTCATCAACATCACGATCATGCACCCTACTCCTTAAACCAGCCCATCGATCTTCTTGTTGCGCATATCGTTTTCGTTTGCGCAAATCAGCAGGTTCGATTGTGTCATCGATATCTTCAGATTCTGATTCTGATTCTGTTTCCGCTTCCGTGCCAGCCTCGATATCTTGAGCGTCTCCAACTAAGTTATCGAGTCCTACACCGGGCTCGACTGAGAAGGAGTCTGGCAACTCTTCCTCTTGGTAGACACAATCAACCTCAGCTTCGTCGTGATAATCATCATCTCCT
This sequence comes from Tuctoria greenei, assembly GCA_036927565.1. Taxonomy (NCBI): domain Eukaryota; kingdom Viridiplantae; phylum Streptophyta; class Magnoliopsida; order Poales; family Poaceae; genus Tuctoria; species Tuctoria greenei. The sequence continues at coordinate 21,640,746 of JAYESD010000011.1, read as the reverse complement.
GGAGCGTATAACCGCTCACGAGGATTCACCTTATGTACCACCCACCAAGCTTTGAATTTATTGCATGGATAAGGTAGATAGTACACTTGCTCTACTTGGTGTGCAAGAACTAATGAATCGAATCCTTTCAACCGTTCCTTGTGTTTTACTTCGACCATGCCAAATTCGTTTACTCGAATTCCACGAATGGAATCAAACCATTCGCAGTCAAAGAATACCGCTCGAATTGGCTTGTTTGCGACAAAAGTGAATTCAAGGATTTTTTTAATAATCCCGTAGTACTGCGTTTCATGATCTTGCGAATCGATTGCCCTCATCACAACTCCGGTATTACATGTTGCCGCGAGAGGACGAAGAGATTCAAATTGAGTTGTACGGAATCGATAGCCGTTGACGTCATATCGACCATAGCTTCTAACATTAACCACTCCACGGGATAGTTGTCGCAAATCTTCATGGACGTTGGCATCTTTTTGGCACTGTCCAAGATATGGAATTATTAGAAAACGTAAGCATTCTTAAGTTATAAGAAAACATTGTTAACATTGATTAGTTATCGAGAAAACGTTACATGATCTCGAAACCAGGAGAGAAAATTAGATCCCCCGTTTATTCCTTCCCGTCGAATATGTTCTATTTGCTTGCTCGTGGGTTGATGTCTATGTCTCCAATTTTGCTTGTCGAACATACTACACGACAAAGAGAACCTTTTAAAATACATGTGTCGGAAAAGATGATGAAAAGCATAAGTGTAGGAGAAACACTTACTTGAAATATTCATTCATTTCTTCCATATTAGCGTACATGTAGAAGAATGCAGCACGCCTTTCTTTTTCGCTAACATCATACGAAGTGTAACTACCAACAGTAGTGCCTCTTGTTGCAAAAATGGAGAGATCGCTACAAGGAGGTTGCTCATCTATATTGTATCGTATTACCGAAGTATTAACATTGTTTTCCTCTGCAAAGTAAACACTTGAGAAGTATCCTACTTCCTTAAGAGTAAAAGCTTCGGCGATGCAACCTTCAACCCTTGCCCTGTTACCAACCATTGGTTTCAGATATCTAAGTGATCTTTCAATATGATACATCCACCTATATTGCACGGGACCGCCCACTTTCGCTTCAAATGGAAGATGAATTAAGAGATGTTGCATTGGATTGAAAAATCCCGGAGGAAAAATTTTTTCCATCTTACACAAAAGTACCGGAACCTCCTTTTCCAATTTAGTCATCATCTCTGGCGTGATTTCTTTAGCACAGAGTTGCCTATAGAAGTGGCTAAGCTCGGCTAACACCTTCCACACTGCATCGTCAAAATAGCCTCGAAACATAACAGGCAGAAGTCTTTCCATGATTATGTGATAATCATGACTCTTCAACCCAATGAGCTTTCCCGTTTTCACATTCACGGCTCGTCTCAGACTAGCTGCGTAACCATCTGGGAATTTCAACCTTTGCAACCATTCGAGAACTTCTTTTTTCTCTTTAGGTCGAAGACAGAAAGGAGCGCGTGGTTTACCACCATTTTCGGAGAGCTCAAGAGTTTGACGGTTACAAAGCTCGGCAAGATCCTTTCGAGCCTTTAAATTGTCTTTTGTTTTGCCCGTCATGTCCATGCATGTGCTTATGATACATTCGGCCATGTTACGCTCTTGATGCATAACATCAATGTTGTGCCTTAGAATCAACGACTTCACATACGGTAACTCCCAAAGTCCACATATGTGAGTCCAATTGTGTTTGTCTCCGTAACCTTCGAAATATCCAGGACGACCTTCATCTGGCACAAATTTGTCCAACATATCAGATATTTCTGACCCGTCAAGACGTTTCGGTGGTCCTTTAGTGACAACGGTGTTCTTTCTGAAGACATTCCTCTGTTGTCTAAACAAGTGATTCGGAGGTAGCCAACGTCTATGACAATCGAAGTAAGATATCTTGCCTCCATGGGTAAGTCGAAAGCAATCGGTGTCCGAGGCACATATCGGACACGTCAACCGACCATGAGTGCTCCACCCAGAAAACATGCCGTATGCCGGAAAATCATGAACGGACCACAAATAAGCAACTCGGAGGTTGAATTTCTGTTTCTTGTAACAGTCGTACGCTTCGACTCCTGTCCACAACATTTTCAACTCTTCGATCAACGGTTTCAACATCACGTTGAGACGTGACCCAGGATGATCTGGCCCAGGTACAATGAGGCTAAGAAACATAAACTCATTCTTCATGCAAAAGGTCGGCGGAAGATTGTACGGAATGACAAATACGGGCCAACAGGAGTATGGTGCGGCGTTTGTGCTGAACGGTGTGAACCCATCTGTCGCCAACCCGATGCGAACATTTCTCGCTTCACGAGCGAATTCTGGGTCGAACCGGTCCAGAGCCTTCCATGCCTCACCATCGGACGGGTGCGTCATGACTCCATTGTTCTCACGCTCACCTTCTTTGTGCCATCTCATGTGTCTGGCCATTTTTTTTTGAAAGGAACAGCCGCTTCAACCTCGGTGTCACAGGTAAGTAACGAAGCTGCTTACGTGCGACTTCCGTCGTCACTGTATTACCATCGTTATTAACAACTTCGACAAACCTCGGTTGACCACATTTCAAACATTTGTTCTCATTGGCATGCTCTCTCCAGAAAAGCATGCAGTTGTCCGGACACACATCAATCTTTTCGTGCTTCATCCCGAGACCAGAAAGAATTTTCTTCGAGTTGTACATATCCTTAGGCACTTTGTTGGGTTGTGGAAGAGCATCTTTGAACAAATCGATGAGCATGTTGTAACAATTGTTAGAAAAGAAGAACTTAGACTTAATTGCCATAAGTCTAGTCACAAAATTGAGGATTGACATTTTAGTGTGTTCATGCAGAGCCTCTTCTGAATCTTTGAGACGTTTGAAGAACTCTTTAACCTCTGCTGTTTGAGTATCTTCTGTAAGCTCTGGTCGTATAGCTTCCAGCATCTCATCCATCATATCAACCTCTTGAGCATCATCATTGTCAGCTTCCACTTCTTGTACAGCTTGAGAAGCTGTCTCGCCGTGGAAGTTCCACAACTCATAATGTGACACGTAACCGTTTCGACACAAGTGCAACGTAAGTTCCACTTTGTCCAAAAACGTTCCGTTTCGGCATTTCATACATGGGCACCGCGCCTTATCGCTATTTGACAACGAAAAAGCTCGTTCCACAAAAGCTTCTGTCTTGGCGTACCAATCATCTGAGTGACCACCAGTTCTGCTCTTCCAACCAGTGTACATCCAACTACGGTCTTCGCCCATGTTTGACTCTGCAGTTTAACGCAAAAGAAATTGTCGTTAATGTATTGTTATGTTATGTGTCACGGCCCTACAACCTAGGCAGATAGATCCTAAACCCACCCAAGAGTGACCGAGCGGAGCGTGCTCATGACGAGACGCGTGATCCGGATTCGAACGAAATTTCGGCAGCATAACCCCGCTGTTCTCCACTGCACGCCCAAAAATGGTGCAGCAGAGAACAACAGGGTTACGCCACCGAAATCTCGTCCAAATCCGGACCCGCATCTCGTCACAAGCCACGCCCCCTCGGTCACTCTGAGGCTGTCCAAAAAGGGACAATTCCGAACCTGCACGTCTCACATGCCAATGGCATGTGAGACGTGCCGATCCGAAACGGGTAACACATTGCTATAGGTTACGTTGCTCATTTTCATTTTGAGGTCATTTAAGAGAGAGGAAAGAACTAGAGAAAGACTGAGAGGAAAGTTGGTCTTAGATGACAATTCCACATCCATTTCCACCGTCCACACAATCGCGGGTCATTGACGTTCTTAAGGCGGTAAGGCGACTTAAGGCGACGGATCCCCCTGCTCCCGCGGCGCCAGCTTTCCCTGCCGCCACCGGCTTCCCTGGCTGCCGCTGCCTTACCCTAGAAAGCAAGGAAACAGGGATGCCTTACGATGTCGGAGTGCCTTACCGCTTTAGCATCGCTAAAGCGACGCTAAAGCGATGCCTTAATAACTATATACCGCGTTTCTCAGTTCACCGCCGGCGCGAGCTTCTTTTGCGTGCCGCCCACTGCCTCGAGCTCCTCCGCCGCCCCAATCTCCTCTGCTCACCCCTACACACGACCCACGGTTTCTCTCTCTCTTGTAGCTACCGGCGACGCCGTGGCACCCGACAGTGGGCCGCCCCCGACGCTGCCCTCCTCATGGTGCTTAAGCACTTAATAATAAATAGATAAACCACTTCAGCATAATTAAACGCATAAGCAAATTAACAACTTAAATAAACCAATTAAGCATAATTAAACAAATTTAAGCAATTTAAGCATAATTCAACATAATTAAATAAACCACACCTAAGTATAATTAAGCAAATTAAGCAAAAATAAGCAAATTAAGCATAATTAAATAAACCGCTTAAGCTTAATTATGCATAATTAAGCAAATTAACCATAATATAACAAACCACTTAAGCATATTTAAGCAAATTAACAACCATAATTAAATAAATAGTTAAGCAAGCACTGCCATCATAGAATCACATGAGCAATAAAACACGACATCAAGCTAACAATTCTAATTAGGCTACAACGATAGCATAACAAGTATTTGAAAGCACTAAATTTAGAGTCCAAATTGAAGTGCGTACCTGATCGATGGGACGGCCGGAGGTGAGCCGGCGGCGAGGGCGCAGGGGCGGCGGGGCCGGGGGCGGGCCGGTAGCGGCGGCGCAGGGGCGGCGGGGTCGGGCGGTGGCTAGGGCACGGAGGCGCAGGGGCGGCGAGGGCGCAACAGGGGCGGTGGGGCTGGGGGCGGGCCGGCACCGGCGGCGCAGGGGCGGGCCGGCAGCGGCGGCGCAGGGGCGGCGGGGCCGGGCAGTGGCAGGGGCGGCGGCGCAGCGGTGGCGGGCCGGCGGAGGCGGCGCAGAGGCGGCGGGGGCGGACCGACAGCGGGGTCGGGGCCGCGGGGGGTCGGGGCGGCGCCGTGGGGGCGGGGCCGCGGGTGGGAGGGGGGGTGGCGGCCTGGCGGTGATGGCAGGGCCGCGATGGCTGGGCGGCGTGCCGGCGGCGGGGCAGCGACGGGGCGCAGGGGCGGCTCGTAGTCGGCGGCGGGGCGGCTCGGGGGTCGGCGGGGCGGGAGCGGCGTGAAATGAAACGGCACGCACCGCTCCCGCGGTTAGGTTTAACCACAACTTACGTCGGCTGGGATTACTTACGTCGGCCGACATCAGAGCCGACGTAAGTTAGTGTTAATTTACATCGGTCGATTAACTTACGTCGGCTGCGGGCCGGGGCCGACGTCAGTAAAATTTATTACTGTCGGTCTCTTTACTTACGTCGGCCAACCGACGTAATTTAATTAACTTACGTCGGCTACCAGGCACCGACATAAGTTACTAACTTACATCGGCAGGCCGACGTAAGTTGCTCTGGCCGACGTAAGTGATCGATATTCCTGTAGTGTTATCAATAATATTACAAGAAAAAAGTGGATTTTTTCCTTTTTAAAGGACCACATTTAATCAAGAATATTAATTAAGAAGAAGTAAATATCTTCACAGGCGGTTGGTACTTACCAACCGCCTGAGAAGATGTTTATCTCAGGCGGGTATTACTTCACACAGTTGAAGAACACACAAGATACTCATTCATTAACAATATTCAATCACACATTTCACAAAAGGACACACAAGATGCACAATATTTACATAAGAACACACAAGAACACACAAGATACACAAGTAATATTCAATCACATAGATAAACAAAGATAGATTTCATTCATTAACAATATTTACAAAACAGAAGCAACTAAAAACAATAAAGAGAAAAACTAATTAAATACTACTCCTCATGGCGCGAGACGTATTGTTGTACGCCTCTCGCGCCATGAGGAGGCACTGCTCAGTGTTGATCTTCTCGGGGGAGCTGCAACATAGTTTCCTGCAAGGTGGCTCCCTCGGAGGGCTTGGCGGCAGAAGGTCGGCCATAGTGGTGTTGGGTCGTCGGAGCAGAGGAAGACGAAAAAAACAAGAGGATTCAATGTGAGCGATGCGCTTGTGGAGAATTAAAGGGTGATAGCGCGTCTTTAAGGCCACGCGGAGTGGAAGATGGAGCAGTTGATTTACCGCGCATTGAAAGGTCGTGCCTCGGGGAAAATAAAGGTCGCGCACGGTCGTTGTGGGGACCGGAGTCCACACATCCGAGGATCCCATTGGGTGGTGCCGTGCGATGCGGCACCTAACAGCACACATGAAAAGGATACCAAAACGTACAAAGTTTTCATTTCAGAATAATCAGAGTTTACAAAAAAAAAGTGTACAATAGAAGTTACACACGCAGCGGAACTACATACTCATATTCTCACCTATCTAAGCATAAGAGAAGACGTCCATGCCCTAGGACGCTTCTCACTAGCAACATGACGATCATTCAGCAGCGGCGTGGTTCATATGAGGTTTATCTCGATACCTCGAGATCTCATATACATCCTGAATAGCAGAAATAAAACTAAAACCTGCAAAAATCATTAAAGCGCAAACGTGAGCATAAGGCTGAGCAAGACTAACCCGTCTCACTAGACATATGCAAGGGTGAGTACTAAACATAGGTAAGGAATAGCATAAATAGACTCGCCTACAAGTAAATCCTTAAATCATGTTTTAAGTAGCAAATGAAATTCTTTGAGCACGGCACATCATAGACTCAACAATCAAACAAGAAACGCTTTGCCGACGATATGACATGCTCAAAGCACATAATGCTATTACAGCTAAAGTATGGGGAAACTGTAAACTTTAATTTTGCTATCTCTAAGTCATACAAGGTTGCAAAGAAATTATAATTCAATACAATATATTTTTCTGGCTTCTTTAGTATTTACTACGTCACGACAGCGACAGACAAGTGGTACTCTATTACCGCGAGGGACGGTGATTGCAATCAGGACACACCCGGACTACACGACACGCACACCCGCGTGGGAGACACATACGTGCTCTCCTCTCCGCGTCATACATGGCCACCTTTCACCCAAGGCCCCAATGTCGACAAACCTCTTCATCCTGAGCAAAAGGTCCCCTACACGGACATGTCAAAACGTTCCGCTAGGAGATTTACACCTTTCTGCCTTCGCATCTCCATTCAAGGACAACCGAGGAGTCTCCACACGATAGTCTGGGGTTACATCAGTTTAATGGGCCCATATACCATTATGCAACTGGTACAGTTCAAGCTTGCCCAACGGTGCCGCATACGGCACGGTCCTCAAGCGACATAGGCAGGGCTATGCGACCGAGACTCCATCTCGTCGACTCCTATTCCCCCTGCCCGATCTCGTGTTCATTTCATAAGCCATTTTTAAGGTTCCACTCTCATGTGAACTGTTATTCCTATCTCGTGAGTAGATTCCAACTACTCGACTTCTACCGGATTTCCTATACATTAGCAAAGCAGTTACTACAGGTCAAACTATAACTCGTTCTGACCAAACACTGGGATTTGTGGTCATGCAAGTGGAGTATCAATCACCTTATACGTAAATGCACAATATCAACTGAAAACGTAAGTGAATAAACTGGAAAACTTTGAAAAGCTCTTAAATGCAAACCAGGGCTTGCCTTAGTTTGCGACTCGAATAAATGTCAATTGTTAGTGGTCCTTCTGTGCAGACTCCGCCAAGGACTTCAAGTGGACACCCTGGTCTTCTCCTCCAAGCGAAACTTCTCATCGATCACCTATCATCACGTTCCTATCGACATGATATGCGTATAAGTAATAAAGTAATTTAATAATAGACTCCACGGGGTTGTGTAAACTTTAAGAACGAGGAGTTTGACTAGGAAGGACAGATATGCCTCTGTTGTGTGGGTAACCAGAGGATGAGTCAAGTTGGACATAGTAGTGTCCGTATGAACTGAAAGGTACAACATAGAGCTACATTGCAACTTAGCATACCACACTTCAAGCTATGCCACGCGAGATTGACAAATCTGAATGGTGAAGAAGTGTTGGGCGGAGAAGTGTAAGGACGACCCAAAAAATCAAGGTGGGACATCGAAAGCTTGAGTATGAGTGGAGTGTACAAGACGAAGGTCGCGATTTAGAAGTCGACCAATGAACTTGACTTAACTCATAAATGAGTAAACCTAGTTAAGTGAGCAGTGCTGTCGTAGGGTCCCGACTTAGGATGAACCATGATGGAACCTAACGACACTTGGGACTGAATTGAGACCAACATGGCTTGGACTTAAGAAGTCATTACAAGCACTGTTAACCTAGCATGAGTACCAAGACAATGTTCAAATGACTTTTAGGTAAAGTAGTTTCTACGGCAAGCTTCTCGAGCATCGTTCAAGTGCTTACACGACGACACTAATGTAGTGTCTCCCGCAAGCCTGTCCAGGTGAGCTCGGTAATCTCTCGGGACTTAAACATGATGCGAGACCGTGCTGTGAAGGCATGCTTTGCCATCTCGAGAAGATCGTATTAGCGACGTCCACATCAACCCGGACTCGTCAATGGGGTGAGCGGAACCCCGAACACCACCTTGTGAGTCTTAAAGCTAGTGATGTCGACTCGGTTGTTGATAAGCGACTCGACGAACCTGCCGTTGATGAAGTGGTACACCAAGTTAACCAATCCTGTGATCGGTTAGGGAACATTCTCAACACAACCAAGGAACTCTTATCCAAGGTTCCCCTTGGTCTAGTTCTCCTTGTTGGTCGCGACGTTCTTGCATTACTCAACCATAGGTGATCGATGATCACCAATACCCGTGGTTGACCTAGAAGGCCTTTTATCGAGCACCTTTGCTACACTTAGGACTTGATTGCTCTCGCAACGACTAAACCTAATTGGCTTGACAACCATTGTCTGGCGAGTCGTGCTGGTGTTTCAGCACCACACTCATCACAAGCATCCTTCATCTCGATGCCAGGGCACGATGATGGCTCGGATCGTCATGACGACGTCATGTGGTCACCGACGTCGACGCGGCTCATGGTGGAGCATCACGAGCACGCACGGAAAAGCGAAAGTGATACAAACGACAAAGGAGGTCGACTTGGGGATTTCTAAAGGAATGATATCATGGAGGAAAATGGACGTACGGCTTGACGACATAGGAGTACCCTTAGCGATTATGACGAACGGACTTCGGTGCATCAAGCAAGGCAATTCAGGGCAAGGCTCACCTTGTAGGCATTTCACAGAACATCTTGTGTGTGTACTTTATTTCCGTTGCTTCATCACCATTCAAAGGGCATCTTGGCACTTAGGCTTGTCGGTCGCAACATAATCCTACCCCTGCATCACAGACCAGTTCTAAACATCAACAAAGTTGGTTCTTTCCTCGTGAACATTTCATCGAACACCTTGGCTGCAGCACTGTCCCAACTAATCTTTGCACAATTCAAAGCTAACCTTGAACCACATGTTGTTTCCGTTGTGTCATCGACGTGTTCTTGCATCTCATACATCACCTCCATCAATCCTCGCACTGTTTGGACGCGGCATGTGAGAAGAACGCCGTGATGACATCAAGTCGACAATGGCATCCGAAACAGCACATGCGAAGCGCAGCCAAGGCGCGGACAGCGGGCCTGGGCGACGACCGGACGACCGGCGTGGAAAGGTGCGGCGCGCAGCGGTGGCAAGGACGCAGCAACGACACTAGAGATGTGCGGCCGTGGGGGCGAGCAGCCGGTGAAAGGTGGTGTGCTGCGCGGGCAAATGCGCTGCAGGGGTGTCGGCGAGCAGCACCGGCCAGGGCACGACGCTCGGCGAGTGTGAGAGCAGGAGCGCCTCTACTGGCGTGGGCGCGCGCCGGAACAGGGCGGGCGCGTCATCGGGGCGCTGTTGCTCAGGAGCACGACGTTGGGCGCGGCGTGGCGGTTGGGCGAGCAGCGAGCTGGGGGGCGGGCGAGCCGGCGGCCAACGGGAGGAGCAGGGCGACGCGCGCGAGCAGGGGGGACTCGGCGGGAGTGGCGCGACCATGAGGAAGCTGGGTCGGCGGCGGCGCAGGCGGTGCAGGGAGGAGGCGCGCGCGGCGTTGGCGGCGCGTGGTGGCGTGGCGTTGCGGGGTGGTGCAGCTCCGGCGAGGAGGCGTGAGCAGTGGCCAGGGCGAGCGGGGCAAGCCGACGGCCGTCGTGGGGCGGCGCAGTCGGCGTGGGCGACATGGAGCATGGGGAGGCGCGTGGTAAGGCGCGGCCAAGGCGCCGACAGCAGCCGGCGTGCGGCACACGGCGGCGCCGGTGGGGAGCAGAGGCAGGCGCGGTGCTCAGCGGCTCAACGAGTACGCAACAGGGTGGCGGCGAGGGACGTGACCTGGAGGCGGCACCAGTGAGGAAGCACAACCGGGAAGGGGCACGCGCGACCGGCGTGGGCGGCGAGCGCGTAGCTAGGCGCAGGCGCGGCAGGGAGGAGCGGGGGCGACGCGCGCGGGCCGGTAGGCACGGACAGCGCCGGTGAGGAGGCACGCACAGCCGGGGCCAAGGCGAGCGGGAGTGAGGCGCATCGGGGAGGTGAGCGGCGACTGTGGATAAGACCGGGAGAAGGAGCAGCCAGGGCGAGCGGTCAGACAGGAGGTGCTGCGGTGTTGGATCGAGGAAGAAATCAGAAGGGAGTTCCCCAGTGCGAAGATAAGGCCGACGTTCTCATCGCGGTGGCGCATGCAGCGCTTCTGTGTCGAGGCAGGGGAGGAAAGAGGAAGGAGGTGCCGACCTGACCGGTGGGGACCACCTGTGGGACCCACCTCCCTCACTCTTCTTTTCAAAATTCAAATAGGGCTAGCAAACATGTTTCAAAAATAGTCAACTTTGGCCCAATGACCAAATAAAATGTGAAGAATTTTATGGTGCAATCAGATTTCAAAACTGAGCAAGTTGAATTTCGAACTCAGCTTTGAATTTGAATTCAAGCGGTGATACTTGATTCAATGAAATAAATGGTAGATTAGGTTCAAAAATCCTGAAACTTTAGAGTTAACCTTCTTGAACCATAAGGGACCTCAAGAAAAATTTGGAATGGATTTGGACAAAGTTAAGTACAATGTTTAAATTTGAAGTCGACTCTGATTAGATTCTCAGTACGTGTCCAATAAATGGAAAGCGTCATAAATTTTTAAACTTTACCGAGAATTTGGAATATTAGAAGGTCATGGAAAAATTTAAAGCCTTAGATTTGAATTTTTTTTAATGTCCCTTTTTAGGGTTGGAATAATTCCTTTTTCTTTCTCTCCATTTTGTTTTCTTTTCTCCTTTAATTTTTCATTGAAATTGTGAATACCTGGAAATTAAGGATTTTACCCCTTAAGTTCCAAATACATTAGCAACCATATTCTATATGTAAAATTTTTAACAGTTCCTATTTTTAGTGAACATGGGTTAACTCATATGGTTCATGTGAGTTTGGATTTCCAAGTCCACTTTCAAAATTTTTAAGTTCGCATTTTTGCGTTTTTGTTCTTCCAAAAAGCGGGCTTTTACAATCCTTCCCCCTTAAAGGAATCTCGTCCCGAGATTCTAACAAGTAGAATAACAGAGACGATGAGGGAACGATCCGTAAAAGAGGGTCATTGACTCAGGAAAATGGCAATGCCCTTAAAGACTTGGGTTCTACGAAATAGTAATTATCTTCAGGCATCTTAAGAAATTCTAAAGTTTGCTTCAAGTGGTTCCATTCTTTAGTTTGATAACCCTTACCGGATGCTCGACATGAAAATATCACATCGGAAAACTTGGGTCTTAAAAAGTTATGTTGAGGTGTTGAGATCTGCTTCTTTCCGTCAAAATGAAGTAACCTTCTTCATTGAAGAGGTACTTAGAGTTCTAAGATAGTTAAGCATCCTTAACTCTGGATGTTTCCCTTATGAAGACTTTTCTGCTTTGGTCTTGTAGCCGAAGCAATGCCATCAGGCAGTACAAGTCAAAGAGTTCCAAAGTTTGGTAATCAATAATAATCTCGCGGATAGAAATATTTTAAGGTTCTAGCGAGGTCGAGAAGTCAATAAGAAACTCCTCGCAGCTAGAAACATTCAGTTGCCAGTACTCAAGGCGATTTGAGTTTCAACAAGTCAAGGACAATGACTCAACTATGTCTTAGTCACAATGTGTCCCTTGTGCTACTCAAGATAATGAAACCAATCGAAGGCGTTGCGAACGATAAAATTTATCACAACTTAAAAATGTTAGGCACTACTTAAGTATCTGAACGGGGTCACATATTCTTGATCAAAACTCATTAGTAATTACGTTTCATGATGCATCACAAACCGGATGGTGTTATGATGACACAGTGCAACTCCACGGATAACTATGCAAGGTATGGTGCATTCAGTATTATGATCTGAGCAAAAATAGGTAAGACAACTCAGACACAAACAGAAGTACCCTAGATACAGAAGGATTAAGTGACTTGGTCATTAAAAGTGTCGAACGACGAATGTCACTTTTACGTCTTGGCCAAATTCAAGAATTTCAAGGTAAGAACATTAACAAAGAATGATGAGGTTCATCTCAAGGCAACGGAGTGTACATAATGGAACAAAATGATGGAACTTCTTGTTGATGTGAAGTTCCCTGAAGCTTGCTAATCACATCTTACAGGTAGATGTGATTTCTTAACAAAGGGTCAGGTTTTTCATCACATAGGATTCCTAAGGTAGTATATCTAACCTTTAAAAGGTGTGGTAGGGTTGCCTTCAGAAGTTGCAAAGAGAGTAACATTTGAAGAGTAAGGTTCTCATCACTTCCGTAGGTTACACTAAGTGTTTGACAAGGTACTGTGCTAGGCACGACCTTGGTTAGTGATCCACGTTCTTGCTAAAGAATTTCCAGCTGATACTACTCACCTATGGCTTCCCGTCTCAGAGAATGAAGCAAGGGAGTGGTTTAGCGTGAAGAGTCAACTGACTTCTTTAACTCGATGATCGAGTTCCCCAAGAAATGGGGTTCGAGAAGATCCGTTAATTAAACTTCTCATTGACCCAATGAGTCAATGTTGTACTCGGTCCTACTTACTTGAGCATTGCTTCCAGCACGTTGGTTCGGTATCGATGTACCTTGGTATGACACCTAGGTGAACGTATCACTTTGATTACTAGGTGCACTCCTTCCCCCTTAAGGTTTAAGCTAGGTAAGCGAGAAATTTACCCCAAACAATCCTTACGGGGAGGGTCTTTGACTAATGAAGGTGCAGCACATGCTCAATACACCCTTAAAATGTGGGGTGCACGGTTGCCTAATTAGAACACTAATCATGAGCAATGGAGCCCAAGAGATTTGATTGAGTTTAATACTCAACTCTAATAGTAATTATTGTTGAATAACAACAACTTTGATGTTATGAAACTCCTCGAGTTGAACTCGAGAACCAAATGCTTAACAAAAATCAAAATGTTCAAACTGGCCAGGCTATAGTGACAAACGACCAGTCTGAACGCAAACTCGATTTTTGATCCAGTTAATGGCAAAATCAGAACTTGAGGTGAATAACAAAGTTAAATTACACTTCAAGAAATTTCCAAAAAGTATTGGTTTGCCTCTAGATCATCTCTGGTTTTCAGGTTATGCTATTTTAAAGTTAACAGAATTTTCTGCACTTTCAGCAGAACCTGTTTAAAAAGTACTAGTTTTGATCTACAGTTTTCAGACTGTTCCGTTAGAAACCTGGAAATATTCTTATTAACAAAGTTGTAGCCAAGGTAATAAGATTTCCAGAATGTACTTACTTATCTTCATATCAGTTCTGGTTTAAGAGGTATGCATTTTTAAAGTTTGCTGAAATTTCAGCATTCAGACATTTATATTCAGTTCAGATTGACCACATTGTATTCAAACTCGATTTGGAAAAAGTAGACGACAGATTCAGGTCTGGAGGCAATTACAAAAATTGTAGCTGACTCTCTAACCTGTCCAACAGTTACTCTCACGACACCATTGGATGCAAAATCTGCTAGTTATGGGTCAAATCTAGAGGTGTACAGATTGCTGTCCAGTTTGGGTATGCCTGGACAGTCTCTGCGATTATCCAAAATTTCACCCCCTTAAGAAAAAATTTGGTCTTGAGCTGAACATAGAACTTGTAGAGGACTTTCAAAACTTTCTATGGAGTACTTACTTGCCCTCGTAGCACTTCTGGTTGAGAAGATATGGCATTTACAAGTTGACAGTTTTTCTGAAAATTTGGACAGCACCTCCTTTGTTTAAGGCTGATTTTGTCCACAATTTTCAGATATACAGATATCAACATTTGCAAAAATAACACATAGAAAACTGGTTGCATACATTCTAAAGATTCCAGAAATGAAAATTATGAAGTCATTCAACAATTCTACAGTGAGTTATGCGAGAAACAGTAACTGTATACAGGACTGTCCACTCGCTGTCCAGATTTGATCAAGTTTAGAAATTTGAAATTTTGAGTATGTTAGAGATGGATTCTGCTATGGAGTTCTATAGATACGTTGTAGAGGACTCTCTACACTTTCCAACCACATAAAGTAGGCCTGCAGCAGTGAAATCTGCAGAAAGTTATGATTCAATTGGTGAAGAGTTCAGATTTTGTCCCCTCTTCCGGGCTGCCAGAACCTCTTAAACGACACTTCAATTTAGACCTTGTTAATGTGAGTTTTAGCCTTCGTGTTGAATAGTAAGTTGATAGAAGACTCCTTAATCTTTCCATCCATGTATAAATATGCCTAGGTTGCATTTCTAGTTTAAGAGTTATGGCTGTTCAAAGTTCAACAATTTTCCAAGTTGGTTCAGGTAGTACATATAGTCTTGTTCCAGTTTTTAACTCAAGTGTTTAAATACTTCTTATCTGAATTTGGGTCAATATTGGATTACAAAGTTGTAGTCTAGCTCCTCCCTTCCCGAAAATGTATCACAATGGAATAGAAGAGCTTTCTACAAGGAAATATGGCAAAATTTCAGATGCTGGTCCATGTAGTTTCAGAACAGCAGCTGCTGTGATAACGGTGCATTTTCATCACCATAAAAGCGTCTTTTGGCTTGGAGGCCAATAGAAAACTTATAGAAGACTCAAAAGCTTTCCAAAAAGTATCCACTTGCCTCCCTAGCCCTCCAGGTTGAAGAGATACAGATTTTTGAAGTGGAACAATCGGTTCAGGTTTCAGAATTTAGTTTGATAGATCATGGTTGTTTAAAGCTGATTTGGCCACTGATTTTCAGATGGATAACCTCACAATTTGACAGCAAGTCCCATTACAAACTTGTTGTACAAGTCGCAAGGTTTCCGGAAATGTATTACACGAAGGTATTCGACGATTTTACAAAGAGTTATGGTTGAAATGCCGAGGCTAGTTCATTATATCAAAGAGGTGAAGAAATGCTGGTTTCTAATGATTTGGACGAGTTTTGCCAGTGTTGTTCTGTCCAACTCGTCCATAGAGAAATTGTCGAGGACCTGAAGATCTCCCCCACCCCTATAGCATACTAAGATGTCCTATGAAGTTTAACTAGAAGCACATCTTGACATAATCGAGCTAGATTCCGTCAAGAGTACACAAAAGCCTTAATCTTCATCCTTCTTCACATTGTACGTTCCATGTCGAAACTTTGATCCAAATCTTACCAGCATCTGGGAGTTGGATCTTATAAGATGATAACGAAGCCATTCTTTCATGGGGGAAGGTCAAAGTATCAATTGTGATACTGACGGTACTACATGCCTCACCAAAAGAAGTCTAACCCGGTATATCCGGATACGTCTATAGGTGGTCCTAATATCGATCACTTGCAAACGTTTGCTACACGGGTCGCTACCGGAGTTAGTGTACCTGCAGAAGACAAACAATCCCCTTTCACACCTTCACACCTCAAGAGCGGTACGGGGAAACATGACAGGTAGTCACAATAAGATATAATCAAAAGTAAATGCATACAACTCTGGTATGAGTCGCCCTCGAGCGAGGTCATGTCTCGAGGTACATGGTTGTAAATACATTTGTACAGCAAAGACTCCCGTACGAACCGGCTTATACACGCTCGGGCATATGTGTTTCGCATGCTCCCATAGAACATGAATGGTTCTAGAGATGCATACTATCGGGTTATACACCACCCGACGGGGGCTCCCACTAATTTTGTGTCACGCTGGGGTACCGCGTGTCATATGTTCTCAGAAACATGAAAAAGTTTCAGAGACTCATATCGACTTTCCGTGCTAAGCCACGGAAATTTCACATACCATATCTCGTATGCAGAGTTTACCGAGATTGATCAGCTCTCGGCGGCGTACCTTACCTCTTACCTTGAAGACGGAGCATCGTTATAGAAATAATATAACAAGTTAGTTCACCACCTTTATAACTTATACTAGTAATAGTCCTTGATGGGCATATAGCTAATCCTCACTCGACTACTTCGGAGTTTTCAAAAATAGGCTCTTTTCGAGCGTGCTATTCCCAACGAGGCTCTGATACCATGTCTGTGGGGACCGGAGTCCACACATCCGAGGATCCCATTGGGTGGTGTCGTGCGATGCGGCACCTAACAGCACACACGAAAAGGATACCAAAATGTACAAAGTTTTCATTTCAGAATAATCAGAGTTTACAAAAAAAAATTGTACAATAGAAGTACACACGCAGCGGAACTACATACTCATATTCTCACATATCTAAGCATAAGAGAAGACGTCCATGCCCTAGGACGCTTCTCACTAGCAACATGACGATCATTCAGCAGCGGCGTGGTTCATATGAGGTTTATCTTGATACCTCGAGATCTCATATACATCCTGAATGGCGGAAATAAACTAATACCTGCAAAAATCATTAAAGCGCAAACATGAGCATAAGGCTCAGCAAGACTAACCCGTCTCACTAGACATATGCAAGGGTGAGTACTAAACATAGGTAAGGAATAACATAAATAGACTCGCCTACAAGTAAATCCTTATAATCATGTTTAAGTAGCAAATAACATTCTTCGAGTACAGCATCATAGACTCCACAAACAAACAAGAAACGCTTTGCCGATGATATGACATGCTCAAAGAACATAATGCTATTACAGCTAAAGTATGGGGAAACCGTAAACTTTAATTTTGCTATCTCTAAGTCATACAAGGTTGCAAAGAAATTATAATTCAATACAATATATTTTTCTGGCTTCTTTAGTATTTACTACGTCAGGACAGCGACGGACAAGTGGTACTCTATTACCGCGAGGGACGGTGATTGCAATCAAGACACACCCGGACTACACGACACGCACACTCGCGTGGGAGACACATACGTGCTCTCCTCCCCGAGTCATACGTGGCCACCTTTCACCCAAGACCCCAATGTCGACAAACCTCTTCATCCCGAGCAAAAGGTCCCCTACACGGACACGTCGAAACGTTCCGCTAGGAGATTTACACCTTTCTGCCTTCGCATCTCCATTCAAGGACAACCGAGGAGTCTCCACACCACAGTCTGTAATTACATCAGTTTAATGGCCCATATACCATTATGCAACCGGTATAGTTCAAGCTTGCCCAACGGTGCCGCATATGGCACGGTCCTCAAGCGACACAGGCAGGGCTATGCGACCGAGACTCCATCTCGTCGACTCCTATTCCCCCTGCCTGGTCTCGTGTTCATTTCATAAGCCATTTTTAAGGTTCCACTCTCATGTGAACTGTTATTCCTATCTCGCGAGTAGATTCCAACTACTCGACTTCTACGGATTTCCTATACATTAGCAAAGTAGTTACTACAGGTCAAACTATAACTCGTTCCGACCAAACCCAGGGATTTGTGGTCATGCAAGTAGAGTATCAATCACCTTATACGTAAATGCACAATATCAACTGAAAACGTAAGTGAATAAACTGGAAAACTTTGAAAAGCTCTTAAATGCAAACCGGGGCTTGCCTTAGTTTGCAACTCGAATAAATGTCAATTGTTAGTGGTCCTTCTGTGCAGACTCCGCCAAGGACTTCAAGTGGACAACCTAGTCTTCTCCTCCAAGCGAAACTTCACGTCGATCACCTATCATCACGTTCCTATCGACATGATATGCATATAAGTAATTAAGTAATTAGGTAATTTAATAATAGACTCCACGGGGTTGTGTAAACGTTAAGAACGAGGAGTTTGACTAGGAAGGACAGATATGCCTCTGTTGTGTGGGTAACCAGAGGATGAGTCAAGGTGGACATAGTAGTGTCCGTATGAACTGAAAGGTACAACATGGAGCTACATTGCAACTTACCATACCACACTTCAAGCTATGCCACGCGAGATTGACAAATCTGAATGGTGAAGAAGTGTTGGGTGGAGAAGTGTAAGGACGACCCAAAAAATCAAGGTGGGACATCGAAATCTTGAGTATGAGTGGAGTGTACAAGACGAAGGTCGCGATTTAGCAGTCGACCAATGAACTTGACTTAACTCATAAATGAGTAAACCTAGTTAAGTGAGCAGTGCTGTCATAGGGTCCCGACTTATGATGAACCATGATGGAACCTAACGACACTTGGGACTGAATTGAGACCAACATGGCTTGGACTTAATAAGTCATTACAAGCACTGTTAACCTAGCATGAGTACCAAGACAACGTTCAAATGACTTTTAGGTAAAGTAGTTTCTACGGCAAGCTTCTCGAGCATCGTTCAAGTGCTTACACGACGACACTAATGTAGTGTCTCTCGCAAGCCTATCCAGGTGAGCTCGGTAAGCTCTCGGGACTTAAACATGATGCGAGACCATGCTGTGAAGGCATGCTTTGCCATCTTGAGAAGATCGTCTTAGCGACGTCCACATCAACCCGGACTCGTCAATGGGGTGAGCGGAACCCCGAACACCACCTTGTGAGTCTTAAGGCTAGTGATATCGACTCGGTTGTTGATAAGCGACTCGACGAACCTGCCGTCAATGAAGTGGTACACCAAGTTAACCAATCCTGTGATCGGTTAGGGAACATTCTCGACACAACCAAGGAACTCTTATCCAAGGTTCCCCTTGGTCTAGTTCTCCTTGTTGGTCGCAACGTTCTAGCATTACTCAACCATGGGTGATCGGTGATCACCAATACCCGTGGTTGACCTAGAAGGCCTTTTATCGAGCACCTTGGCTACACTTAGGACTCGATTGCTCTCGCAACGACTAAACCTAATTTGGCTTGACAACCATTGTCCGACGAGTTGTGCTGGTGTTTCAGCACCACACTCATCACAAGCATCCTTCATCTCGATGCCAGGGAACGATGACGGCTCGGAGCATCACGACGACGTCGTGTGGTGACCGACGTCGACGCGGCTCATGGTGGAGCATCACGAGCACGCACGGACAAGCGAACGTGATACAAACGACAAAGGAGGTCGACATGGGGATTTCTAAAGGGATGATATCATGGCGGAAAATGGACGTATGGCTTGATGACATAGGAGTACCCTTAGCGATTACGACGAACGGACTTTGGTGCATCAAGCAAGGCAATTCAGGGCAAGGCTCACCTTGTAGGCATTTCACCGAACATCTTGTTTGTGTACTTGATTTCCGTTGCTTCATCACCATTCAAAGGGCATCTTGGCACTTAGGCTTGTCGGTCGCAACATAATCCTACCCCTGCATCACAAACCAGTTCTAAACATCAACAAAGTTGGTTCTTTCCTCGTGAACATTTCATCGAACACATTGGCTGCAGCACTGTCCCAAGTAATCTTTGCACAATTCAGAGCTAACCTTGAACCACTTGTTGTTGCCGTTGTGCCGTCGACGTGTTCTTGCATCTCATACATCACCTCCATCAATCCTCGCACTGTTTCGATGCGGCATGTGAGAAGAACGCCGTGACGACATCAAGTCGACAATGGCATCCGAAACAGCACATGCGAAGCGCGGCCAAGGCGCGGACAGCGGGCCTGGGCGGCGAGCGGAAGACCGGGGTGGAAAGGTGCGACGCGCAGCGGTGGCAAGGACGCAGCAGCGGCACTAGAGATGTGCGGTCGCGGGGGCAAGCAGCCGGTGAAAGGTGGTGTGCTGCGTGGGCACATGCACTGCAGGGGTGTCGGCGAGCAGCACCGGCAAGGGCACGACGCTCGGCGAGTGTGAGAGCAGGAGCGCTGCTACTGGCATGGGCGCGCGCCGGAACAGGGCGGGCACGTCGTCGGGGCGCCGTTGCTCAGGAGCGCGGTTGGGCGCGACATGGCAGTTGGGCGAGCAGCGCGCAGGGGGGCAGCGACGCGGCTGCGGAGGGAAGCGAGGTGCCGTGGGGGCAGGCGAGCCGGCGATCGACGGGAGGAGCGGGGCGACACACGCGAGCAGGGGGGAGTCGGTGGGAGCGGCACGACCATGAGGAAGCTGGGTCGGCGGCGGCGTAGGCGGTGTAGGGAGGAGGCGCGCGCGGCATTGGCGGCGCGTGGTGGCGTGGCATTGCGGGGTGGTGCGGCTCCGGCGAGGAGGCGTGAGCAGCGGCCGGGGCGAGTGGGGAAATCCGACGGCAGTCGTTGGGCGGCGCAGTCGTCGTGGGTGACATGGAGCACGGGGAGGCGCGTGGTAAGGCGCGGCCAAGGCACCGACAGCAGTCGGCGTGCGGCACACGGCGGTGCCGGTGAGGAGCAGAGGCGGGCGCGGTGCTCAGCGGCTCGACAAGCACGCAACAGGGTGGCGGCGAGGGACGCGAGCTGGAGACGGCGCCGGTGAGGAAGCGCGGCCGGGAAGGGGCACGCTCGACCGGCGTGGGCGGCGAGCGCGTAGCTAGGCGCAGGCGCGGCTGGGAGGAGCCGGGGCGACGCGCGCGGGCCGGTAGGCACGGATGGCGCCGGCGAGGAGGCGCACAGCCGGGGCCAAGGCGAGCGGGAGTGAGGCGCATCGGGGAGGTGAGCGGCGACCGTGGATAAGACCGGGAGAAGGAGCAGCTGGGGCGAGCGGTCGGACGGGAGGTGCTGCGGTGTTGGATCGAGGAAGAAATCAGAAGGGAGTTCCTCGGTGCGAAGATAAGGCCGACGTTTTCATCGCAGTGGCGCATGCAGCGTGTCTGCGTGGAGGCAGGGGAGGAAAGAGGAAGGAGGTGCTGACCTGACCGGTGGGGACCACCTATGGGACCCACCTCCCTCACTCTTCTTTTCAAAATTCAAATAGGGATAGCAAACATGTTTCACAAATAGTCAACTTTGGCCCAGTGACCAAATAAAATGTGAAGAATTTTATGGTGCAATCAGATTTCAAAACTGAGCAAGTTGAATTTCGAACTCAGGTTTGAATTTGAATTCAAGTGGTGATACTTGATTCAATGAAATAAATGGTAGATTAGGTTCAAAAATCCTGAAACTTTAGAGTTAACCTTCTTGAACCATAAGGGACCTCAAAAAAAAATTGGAATGGATTTGGACAAAGTTAAGTACAAAGTTTAAATTTGAAGTCGACTCTGATTAGATTCTTAGTACGCGTCCAATAAATGGAAAACGTGCTTCAAAAATTTTGAAACTTTACCGAGAGTCTATTTGGAATATTAGAAGGTCATGGAAAAATTTACAGTCTTAGATTTTATTTTTTTAATGTCTCTTTTTAGGGTTGGAATAATTCCTTTTTCTTTCTCTCCATTTTGTTTTCTTTTCTCCTTTAATTTTTCATTGAAATTGTGAATACCTGGAAATTAAGGATTTTACCCCTTAAGTTCCAAATACATTAGCAACCATGTTCTATATGTAAAATTTTTAACAGTTCCTATTTTTAGTGAACATGGGTTAACTCATATGGTTCATGTGAGTTTGGATTTCCAAGTCCACTTTCAAAATTTTTAAGTTCGTATTTTTGCGTTTTTGTTCTTTCGAAAAGCGGGATTTTACAGTCGTCGACACATATTAATTAAGAACCTCACAGGCGGTTGGTGAGGGGTCTTTATGTAGGCATTCATCAAATTATGAACACATATTAATTAAGAAGAAGTAAATATCTTCATAGGCGGTTGGTAATGAATAACCGTCTGAGAAGATTTTTATCTCAGACGGGTGTTACTAACCAACCGCTTGAGATAATTGTATCTTCTCAGGCGGTTGGTAAGTAAAACCCGCCTGATGTAACAATCTTCTCAGGCGGTCGGTACTTAAAATCCGCCTGAGAAAATAGGAGTCTATATATACCCCTCGACAGCGTTGGAAAAACCTAACCCGGGCGAAACACTTAGACGCCGTTAGGCTGCCAAAATTTCATTTGCCGCCAAGTGTTCGCCCTCGTTAGTTCCAGGTACGGCGCCGAGGTTCGCCGTCGCCACCGAGCTTCGCCCTCGTCACTTCCAGGTACGCCAAGCGAAGCCATTGCCGTCGCCGCCGAGCTTCAAGGTAAACCCTAAACCCTTCGACCTTCCATCCTCCTTCGCCGTGCCGCCTCCCTCCCCGCCGTCGCCGCCGCCTTGCGTATCCTTGGTTAGGGTTTGGGAATTGGAAAATGGTAGGCATCCTTGGTTAGGGTTCGGTGGAATTCGAAAAACTGTCAAGTTCGGTGGCATCTTTGGTTAGGGTTTGGTGGGTAGGCATCCTTGGGTTGTCGGTGTACTTCCATCAATTCTATGCAGCAGCAGTTCCAGCAACCCAATGTCCTCACCTGACCGGAATTCCAATACGTAATGAACTGGAATATTCATGGTTACTCACACTCGATACACAAAATGAGTTAGGTTGAGGGGGTAACTGCAATGAGAACTCTATTGGAAGTAGGTGTGTCCATCTTCTAGTGGTGCTGGATGCCAAACATATGATGTGTCACTCAAATACGTAGGATTGTGATGATAATGGCCATATTGGCACAATTGAACGAAATTAGTGGCTACAATTTGCATTTTTTTAGTACAATGGTCAAATTGATATACATGAACACGTACAATAAACATATATGTATCTTATCCTTTGGAGAATGATATATTACTATGTTGAATAATTCTTGTTGATAGTGTAGCTGTTATATGACTATGAGTTTGTTTATTGAATAGCTTATTCAATCATGATGATGTCAAGAATTACAGAAGGATTGCATGCGTTAAAACAATTATGTATCCCATTATTGAACTCAGCTTAATATTAAGGAATTTTAAAGGAAAGAAGTTTATGTACCAATTTATGATTTGTTAGCACTATTTGTATCAAACTAGATATATTGGGACTTCATTTTTGTTTGATGATCTGGGTATCTGGTGCACCCAGTAGAGGAGTCGAACTTGGACTTTGGACAAAGTTGCGGAAACACCAGTCTAGGAGTATATGATTGTTCTAGATAAAGCAAATTTCGTCCTTAACGATATTAGTAGAGTCCTACTCTGAATAGAGTTAGGAGTCAGATTCAGTTTAGGAACTAGTCCTAGTCCTAGTACGAATTGAGTTACAATCCATATAGGATTTGGAGTCACATGAAGGGGGATTTCAAAAATAAGCCCCCAACCACTCGACCTGATTAATCCCATCCTATCAGAAATATTCCACCAAAGGTTTCATATGCCCAGACTTGATCAAGTCACCTAAACCTCGTGAACCTCTAGAACTCACCAAGTTTATCACTATAGGAGGCGCCGACTCCCCTGTCCTGTTTTCTAAATAGCCAGGACAATGGATCACGAATCTTAACTTCAGCAGTTCAAGTTAATGTTGGTTGTCAAGTATACAAAGTCTTATAATTTTTTTCTAACTAGATTAATCGCGAAGACAATGAGGTGACATCGACTCCTAAAACCGCAGAAGGTTCTCCAATGGATGAATCCTCAGCTTCACTCAAGCAGAAACGAGGGCAATGAGGTCCCAATAAGGGTCCATTGGACGGCATCATGAACATAACAAGGGTCGGTCTTGGTGGGCTTCCCCAAGAACCACTGGATTCAGTTACCAAGTACCGTAATGCATGCGGTTTTCTTGTTAGGGAGGTTGTGCCGATCACAACCGAGAATTGGAGGAAATTACCCGAGCAGACCAAGAATGAGTTGTGGGAAAATATAAAGAAACAATTCAAGTTCCCGAAAGGCACAGAAGAAGCTGTAAAGAAAGCAACATTGTTCTCTTGCGGCAAGAAGTTTCGATGCTGGAAGAGTGAAATGAATTCTTATGTTAAGGCCGATAAGGTCCCTAGCCCGAGGAAGATGGGAAAAATCACACAAGCTCAGTGGAAAGAGTTTGTTCGTCAAAAGAGTACACCATATGCTAAAGCTCTAAGTGCAACTAGGTCAGAGCTAGCAAAAAAGAATAAATACCATCATTGCTTGGGGTCTGCCGGATATGCCCCCAAAGTCCATAAATGGAATAAGATATTAGACGAAATTACTAGTAAGGGCAATCCTCACCCATTAGAAGGGTGCGATGAGCGAACCCAACGCTTGGTCTTTGCTCGGTCAGGTTTGACCAGCGAGGGCAAACTTGAAAAGCCCGACTCTCTGAATGAAGTAGAGGATAAAATGAAAGAAGTAATTGAAAAGCATCAGAAGGGTCTTTTCAAGCCGAAGAGGGAGGATGACTAACTTACCGCTATCTTAGGAAACCCTGAACACAGCGGACGGGTTCGAGCGGTCTCTTCTCAAATGACTTGGCTAGATGGTTTCCCTAAAGATAAAGACACATATAGAAGACATGATAAGTTTAAGAAAACACTTGATGAAACGATTGCTCAAAAGGTCAAAGAAAATATGCAAGAAATAATGGAACAACTTAGACAATCAGGACAATTAGTGCCACCGAGTACAGTGATGGTTCCGGTGCAAAAGGAGCAATTAGTATCTCCGACTGCCTACCCTAGCAGCGTTGGTTCCGTGCCAGGCTCAGGGTCAACCCATAAGTTCCTTGTCGATGATATTGCTAACGACAAATCTTGTCATCTTCTTGTCCCGATAGGCAGAGTAGGGAACAAAACCAAACAGGTCGCCACTGCTATGGCAAAGCCTGATCGTGACTTCAACGGGAATCCACTTCCGTTGTATTATGCTATGGTGCAAGTTCTTCAGATCATTGATAATGATTATGAAGATTATGAAATAGACCACATCACACCTGAGGGGATCGCGACTCTGGGGCAGGCTATCAACCAATTAATCCTTTGGCACCGACGCGATATCGTGTTGGACGATGAGCCAATTTCTAGCCCCGTCGTATCTCCAAATACTGCAACCCCATCTTCTAAGGCGAAAGTGCATGAAGATCCACTCCCAGTCCAGGAGGATCCACTCCCCCTATGTCTCAGCAAGGATGATATCCAAGAGCAACAAGTTGGACAACAGCTTCAAGCAGTACCAGAGCAAGCTGTTGCTAGTAAAGAGCAACCAGTTGAGCAACAGCTTGAAGTAGTACTAGAGCCAACTGCTGGGAGTAAAGAGCAATCAGTTGAACAACAGGTTCAACAACAAGCCAATTTCTAACTTCCAACGACTACTCCTCGATCATTAGTGCCTATCAAAGTTAGCTCATACGAAATTAATAAACCTTCATCAGAAGTGTCAAAGTATTTGGAAGCTATGAAGAAAATGTTAGAAAATCGAGTGCATCTCGTTCTTCTCATGAGCCAGCATTAGAAGATATCAAGGAGTGGGAAGAAGACGGTGTCATGTATAATCGGCGGACAGCTTTAGTTAAACCAGGACTTCCAATATACAAGCTTGAGGATGTTCCTCCTAAATTTGTGAATGGAAAGCCGTTCATGACATCCGTACAACTTAGCAAACAACCCGTCCAGCTCAGAAGAATGCATGAGTTGTACATCACTGCCAGCACAAAATATGGTCTTAATTGCGTCACATTTCGTATTCCAAAAGCAGCATTCTGGAGCACTGGAGTAGATAAATGAGTCATTTTGTTTGAAGAGTTGCATTCCCTTTTCCATCGGGGCATGCTCGAAATCAACCTGCTGCTCGTCTGGCGCTTGTAAGTGCTCTAATATTTTGTATTTGCTTTGCTTACTACACACATACGCATTTCATGAGATTATAACAATTCTGGACTTCTTCAATAGGATGCAATACATGGATAATGAAAAGTTGGAGCACAAGACAGGTATCCTTGACCCTACTAGGATTGCAAAGTCGCTATTGGACGTCCAGGCGAATCGAGACTCAGGACAGTACAAACACATGAACAAAAGAGATTTTGAAAAAGGAATTGCAAAACTTAAGAAGGATAGAAAGACAGAAGTTGCAGCTTACATAGGACATGCGAGGTTTAACTTTGTCAAAGACGGCAAGGACTTCATAAAGGCTCCATACCACTTCGAGTAAGTACGACACATGACATTGAAATAGCAATTATTGGTAATTGTTAATACGTGTGTTTGTATGTTTGTAGTAATCACTACATAATGATCTTCATCAAGCCAACACAGGGAATGGCAACAGTCTTGGACTCGGCCGATTTCTCACCAGATTGTTACAAAGATTTCCTTTCCATTTTGAAATTGTATGTTTATTCAATAATTTTAATTTACGCACATTTAGAATGTGTTGACAAGTTTTATATGACATTTCTTGTATTACAGTGCTTGGCGGTTTTACGCGGAACAACTTGGCGGTCAGAGACCTCCTAATACGAATGCATTGAACATTAAAACATATTGTGCTTGTCTGAAGCAGCCTGCTGGGAGTGTCTTATGCGGGTATTATGTATGCGAGCATCTTCGGACCGCCGGCGTATATAGAGTGAATCGTGAGGATATAAGTTATCCTTAATGTCAATACCTTATTTTCTTACTTTTGTGTTTCATTTTCATTGTAACTAGCATAGTTTAATGCTTATATTCTCTGATGTTCAATATTACCAGAAACATTATTTTCATATTTTGATTCCAACTTCAAAATTCAATTGCTCATAGTACAACTGCTCCAAAAATACCAAATAAATTCCTGTATACTCTCACTTTGATCTATACTTTGAGATTGTTCAAACCAATACATTCTAAACATTGTTATGTGTTATACTGCAGCACACGAAGAATCTGAACGAAGAATGACCGGTTTGTAGAAGTATTCCTAGTGGAGGAGCCGACAGGATTGCTGTTGAACTTTGTCAG
The DNA here is from genome assembly GCA_036927565.1 of Tuctoria greenei. Classification (NCBI taxonomy): domain Eukaryota; kingdom Viridiplantae; phylum Streptophyta; class Magnoliopsida; order Poales; family Poaceae; genus Tuctoria; species Tuctoria greenei. Next base: position 21,613,773 of record JAYESD010000011.1, on the reverse strand, counting down.
TTCATTCGTCGTGAAATTTTGCATAAAAAAGGGAAGTTCTTTGATAAGAATTGTGCAGCAGCTGATATGCCAGAACTTTGCGACTATGCCAATAGAAACAGTTTTTAGTGAAAACTTGTAAACTTTTGAGATGAATTGTATCTGTAACTTGTACATATGTATATTGTTTTAGTGAAATTGACTTCTGTGATGATAATATTGTTGACTTTTGTTCTGTGATGATATTGTTGTTTTTTGTTCTGTAATTATATTGAATTGACCTGGAAATTAGAAATAACAATAGTAGTACTGCATAGTTTATACCTTATCATAGGCGGTTATTAACCAACAGCTAGGCATGACTGTGAAAAACAATTATCACAGGCGGCTAGATACAAGTAAAGAACCATCTGTGATAACCTAATTTTCACAGGCGGTGACTGTTATGGTAGAAACCGGCTACGTTAAAAGGTCTTCACAGACGGCTGATGTAGGTAAACGTCCGCCTATGATAACACCATTATCATAGGCGGTTATTTATGCTTCAATACCCGCCTGTGAAGACACATTATCATAGGCGGTTAGTTATGCTTCAATACCCGCCTGTGATAAGACATTTATCACAGGCGGTTATATATGCTGCATGACCCGTCTGTGATAAAATATCTTCACAGGCGGCTAGCCTAAGTAAAGAACCGCCTATGATAATTTGTCTTCATAGGCGGTATCACTTCTCCGCCTGTGAAATTGCAGATTATCACAGGCTCTTCGTTTCAGGCGGTTTTAAAAGCCGTTTGTGATAATAGGTTTGGAGCCGCCTGTGATGAGGCTTATTGTAGTAGTGATCGAATCATACAGGGTATGTTTGGATATGTTTACAAAACCCTTATCTCTAACACTTCATCCTTTAATATTTCTAACACCTCTACTTAATATCAACCTACTGCCATGTTGAGATTATACTGGAAGTCTCGCATCCTGCTGTCTGGAAGCGATTTAGTAAAACCATCGGCTATCTGATCTCGTGTTGAGATGAACTTCACCTGCAAACTTTTGTTAGCTACTCTCTCTCTAATAAAATGATAGTCTATTTCTTTGTGTTTGGTACGTCCATGGAAAACTGGATTTGCCGTCATGAATGTGGCCCCAAGATTATCACACCACAGTGTTGCCGGTCCTTGTTCTTTCACAACCAATTCTTTTAGAATGGTTTGAACCCAAATCACTTCTGTTGTAGCAATGGCAAGTGATTTATACTCAAGTTCGATACTGGAATGTGACACTGCTGGTTGTTTCTTTGCACTCCAAGAAACAAGATTCATTCCCAAATAAATACCAAAGGCACCTGTTGATCGTCTATCATCCGGGCAACCAGCCCAATCCGCATCTGAGTAAGCACTCACCTGCAGAGCACTGTTTTTAACAAACCGTATGCCAAAATTGGTAGTCCCTTGCACGTACCTTAATATTTTTTCACCATACTTAAATGTGCCAAGGTTGGTTTATGTAGGAATTGACATACCTTATTAACAGAATACGTCATGTCTGGTCTTGTGAGAGTAAGATATTGCAAAGCACCGACTATGCTTCTATATCTTGTTATTTCCTCATCTTTGTGTCACGCCCGGTCATCGTAAAGATGAACAGACGCTAATCACATGTACGCCAGGATCAGTCGAATCGTACATGCATCGACGAAAGTGAAATATCATTACATTGCCATGTTCGAATACATAAATAGTCTTACAGTACGACCCGAAGGTCTACAAATACACACCACAACCATTTACATCAACAACAAGGTTAACAAAGTCCAAACTACAGCAGAAGACTAATAGGTAAGAGTAGCTCCATCTCCACAGGCAACCGTTGCGCGTGAGGTCGCCAGCCTAGACCAAGTCCTCCGGATTGACGAAGAAGTCCTCCGGTGCCGCTTCTTCTTCTTCATATTCTAATGGGAAAATTAAACGCTTGAGTACATAGAGTACTCAGCAAGTGCGGGAAGAGATGACATGATTGGCTAAAGCAAAGGGAAGGCCAATTATGGCTTAGCACTATGCTTAAAACCTAACCTTAGCTTTCAATTACCAATATCATAATTCAAGAAGTAATCAACACATAAGTAATAATAATGAATGTACTAGAATCATAATTAACCACCATTTCCCAACCATAGACTAATTATGAACTGGCCCCAAGCCGCTCTTGACCGTGAGCACGGCTGTCATGACAGTTTTACCAAATCTCTGCAGAGAGTGTACTCTTTACCCACAAGCAGTGATTTCATCCCCAGTTGCTAGGTGGACTAAGTGAACCTCCCCGATTGCCCGTGGTAGCTAACCACATTTCACACTTCCTTTGGTGTGAGGTCAGGAGATCACTACATGGTCTTTACAAAGGTACTCCCGACTAGTGCTAGCCCTCTAAGGTTTCCACCACTAGGGATTCTCGGAGTAACCCTCCGCCCCAGAGCCCCCTCTTGAGCCTTGCGGATCTCAGAGCAGATCACCCGCATCATTCCCTGCACCATCCAACTACTAGCATTTCATCGGGAGAAACCTAATTAATTGACCAAGCTGCCCCATCTCAGTCTCGTGGTGGTACTATAAAGCTTAGTGGCTTCCTCCATAAACCGGTCCTTAGAATCCGGTGGTAACAAACCCCAATCCCGGGTCTCGTGCAAACTGCACCATACCAATACTAACCAACAACCAGATTCCTATCCACTACAATTGTGTAATCACCACAAGTTCAAGTAACCATAAAGTTGAACGTAGCACAATTGTATGAAATCCTAATCCCAATATTTAAGCATGGCTAAGCATAACTATGACCTATCTACTTCCCAACCCATTTCAGGTAACAAGGAATTATATGGAACAGGGCATGTAAACATGAAGTAGGACATCAATTTAATTAGCATGCATCTATCTAAATCCCTAGAACTGGAACAAAATGGTCAAGGGCACTTGCCTTCGTTGAAGACTTGAGTGTTGGCGAAGTCCTGGTCTTGGAGGTTAAGATTAGGGTCGTAGTACGACTCTAGATATATACCCAAGCATGGCAAGAATAGAATAAAGCTAAATAAGTAGAGGGCACACAAAACAATGCATCACAACACACACATAAGCATAAAATCCTATACTAATGCGTACCTACGAGGTATTTATTACTTAACATGGCCAAAGTATGCATTTTATATTTATCCTACATTTTTGGGATTTAATTATAGCCTGAAACCATTTTTATTGAATTTTCTATGGCCAAAAATGTATTTTTAAACATTTATAATAAATATTCCATGGACAAAATATATTTCAAATGAACTCTACAATTTATTCACAGCATAAAATAGTTTATACCAATTTTTCCTAACATTTCTACACTTAATTACCATTTTTATCTATTTTCAACACCTCAAATACACCTAAAAACCATATTAAGCAAATAAATAAAAGTCCAGAGACTAATTAAATAGTTTTCTACAATGCACAGGGGCTAAATCCATGATTCTATCAATTTACAGGGGTTAGATTGCTTATTTAGATGATTAAATCCAATTTTTAGGGTTCCAGGGGCTAGTCTGCAATTTCCAGGGGCTAGACTTCAATTCCAGAGAAGCGCAGGGGGTAGCAAGCAAGTTTCCAGGGGGCTGGGTGAATAACCGAAGGCGGGAATGGTGATTCAAACATGGGCCGTTGGATCTTAAATGGACGCACGAGATTTTATTAACTGAACCGGTATGAGGTTATAATCTCAGCCGTTGGGGTTCAACCGATGGCCCAGATGAGGCCACGTCGCCCCTAACCGGCGCACGCGCGCGGCGCGGCGGCGCCCGACGGTTGCCGGCAGTGACCTCGCCGGAGATCACCAAATCGTCAATTCCTACGTCGATCCTACACGCTACATGCATGGAACAAGAGAGGGAGGGTAGGGGAACTCACCTAGGGGAGTGTCGGGGCACGAAATCGGTCGGAAGATGGTCGGCGACGAGGAATGGCGGCGGAGCTCGACGGTGAACGGTGAAGTAGCAGTGCACTGGCGATCTCCCTGAGCTACGATGTCCGGGATGCTCCTGGCGGTGCAGCAACCATGTTAGGCCAAGAATGGAGGGGAGAAGGGGGTTGCACCGACGGGAACACGAGCGCCGAGGAGACTCACCGGCGGTGAAGGGTTAGGGTTAGAGAGAGCTCGGGAGAGGGGGAAAATGGGGGCGCCGGCTCCTCTTAAGCGCGGAGGGGGGTGCGGTTGTGGCGCTCGGCCGAAATTGGAGCGGGGGAAGTGGTTCCGAGGGAGGGGGAGATGTGGGCGCGGGGGGGGGGGGGGGGGGGGGCTCAGCAGTTGCGCGCGGGATGGAGTGGAACGGCGTTTGCGCGCCTGGGGAAGATGACGAGCGGGCCCTGCCCGACAGAGAGAGGGAGAGAGGGGGAGGGAGAGTGCGCCGACAGGCGGGCCCGGGGTGGCAGCGGAAGAGAAGAGGGAGAGAAAGTGCGACTGGGCCAGCGGGGGAGGGAAGGGAGATTGGGCCAGAGGGGAAAATCGGCCCAGGGAGGGTTTTAATCTTTTTCCTTTTTCTTTTCCCTTTTATTCTCTTTTGTTTTGAATTCAAATTCATATTTCAACGTTTGCTACTCGTTTGAACTTCAAAATTCACACAAAAATGCAGGCTACAATGCACAATGGTTTGTTCAAATTTTTACACATGAAATAATGGGTGTTACACTTTGAGAGGCTCCCCATTGTGTGCCAAAACTTTCTCACTGGTGGAAATAGGCGTGGTGACAGCCTTGCGTTTTTCCATGTCTGCATTCCGTATGATTTCTGAAGCATACTTCTTTTGATTTAATAGTATTCCTTCTTTTACCTTAGAAACTTCAATCCCAAGGAAATAATGCAACTCACCTAAATCTTTGAATGCAAAATCTTTTCTCAAATCAGTGAGCATGACTTCTATTGCCTGTTGTGAGGAGCTTACAGCAGTAATATCATCAACATAAATTAATAAGTATATTGTGATCTTGCCTTTGTTGTAGATGAACAGTGATGTATCTCCTTTTGATGGTACAAAACCGAGGTGCAAGAGTTTAGAGCTCAACTTGGAGTACCATGCCCTTGGTGATTGTTTTAATCCATAAAGTGTCTTATCCAATTTACACACATAATCAGGGTGTGTTATGTCCTCATACCCGGGTGGCTTCTTCGTATATACTTCCTCCTCTAAATCTCCATGCAAACAGGCATTATGAACATCAAATTGTCTCAAGCACCAATTATTAGTAATTGCAATAGAAAGAACAATTCTAATTGTTGCTGCCTTCACAACGGGACTAAAGGTATCCTCATAGTCTATGTTATACCTTTGTTTAAATCCTTTAGCAACCAGCCGTGCCTTATATCTCTCAATGGTGCCATCTGCATTTCTTTTTATTTTAAAGACCCATTCTGAATCAATATTGTTACCTATTCCTTTCCTTGGTACAAGGTGCCACATTTGATTATTTTGCAAGGCTTGAAACTCGACGTCCATTGCTTGCTTCCAGTTTTTTCAGATAATGCTTGCTTCAGATCTTACGATTCTCCTGTAGTGGCTGTCAAACAAACAAAATCAGAACCAAGATTCTTAGTCTTAGTGATTTTATTTTGTAACCTGGTTCTGGGCCTTGAAGGCATGCTGGCAACTGCATGATCTTTGGATCCGCCTGATGCAGACGATCCCGCATCTGCTTGCTGCAACGGTTCTGCATGGTGGTTCTGATCTTCTGTGGCACGCGATGCGTCTTCAGTGTTGCCCCCAATCATTGGTGCCACGCACAGAAGATCCTTTGGTGCGGTGGTTGGGGTGCGGGGCGGGTTCAGTTTGCACTGGTGTAGTCGTGTCGAGTGCAGACTCTGGCTCTTGCCGCGGCGCGGAAAGTGAGTCCGATCCGGGTGTCATGACGGTTGTCTGGCGTGGCACAAGAGACAAGGCTGATTCCCTCTTAGTCTGGCGCACCACGCGATCCAAGGAGGATGGCGCCTACTACTCTCCCGCCAGGATGAGAGAATCACCTGCGGGATTTGAGCCGGGATCAATGGCGCCATCTTCAGCTGCTGAACTGTCTGTTGCTTGCATAAAATCACAGCTTTCTCCACCAGGTGAGTTAGATAACTCTGCTGATTCAGCATTATTTCCTGGATGAAAATTATTATGTGGAATTACTTGTTGTCCTGCATATGGGACCAAAGTTGGATGAAGGAGATTAAGCTCGGCTCTTAATAATGCGCATGTATTAGCATTAAGCTGTTTAAATGAAAAAACAGTTTCATCGAAAATAACATCTAGTGAGATGTAGATTCGACCAGTTGAAATATCCAGGCACTTATATATACCCTTTGTGAAGCATGCTATAGCCTAGGAAGGAGCATTTTTTTTTTTGAACGGAAAGCTAATTTGTGAGTGTTGTATGGTCACAGGTTGGGCCAACACGCACACCCAAATATTTTTAGCCATAGATAATTCGGTTTGATATGAAAAAGTCTCCCTAGTGGTGTTTGATAGGAGATAACCTTGGATGGGGTCCTGCTGATTGGGTAGACAGTAGTGGAAAACGCCTCATCCCAATATTTCAGGGGCATATAGGCTCGGACTAATAGGGTCAGGCCGACATCTACTATGTGTCTATGCTTGCGTTCCGCAGACCCGTTTTGCTGATGTGTATGCGGGCACGACACAAGGTGTGAGATCCCAATCTGAGAAAAAAAAAGAATTTTATTTGAGATGCTCTCCACCCCAGTCAGTTTGCATGGCAATTATCTTCCTGTCAAACATGCATTCAACCATCAGTCTAAACTCATGAAACTTCATAAAAACATCTGACTTATGCTGGATAAAGTAGATCCATGTGAATTTGTTAAAATCATCAACATAGAATTTGTTTCTACCAATGGAGGTAGGAGCAAGACCCCAAACATCAGAAAAGACTAATTGAAGTGGAGCATGAGAGACACTACTAGACTTTGGAAAAGGAAGTTGATGACTCTTTCCTTGTTGATAAGCACCACAGATGCGAGCTACAAAAGACTCTAAAGACAAAGGAAGCTTGTTATTTTCTACTACTTTATTGACTATCGCCATTGATGGATGACCCAATCTGTCATGCCATATTTCTGTAGATGGTTTTGACACCATGAATGCACACTATGTTGATGAGTTTTGTAGGGATGGCCATGGATAGAGTCCCTCCTTACACTTGACTTGAAGGAGAACTTTCTTCGAAATTCGATCCTTTACCAAGAAATATTGAGAGTGAAATTCCAAGAAAGTAGAATTATCAGTGGTTAAACCATGAACGAAAAGAAGATTCTTTGTGGTGGTGGGAACATGAAGGATATTTTTGAGATGAATCTGGCGAGTAGGGACTTGCAAAATAGAATTACCAATAGAATAAATTTTCATACCTGATCCACTTGCAGTGTGAACTCTCTCTTGGCCAGTGTACTTTTCTTTGGTGGTGAGCTTGTCAAGCTCACCAGTTATATGATCCATAGCACCCGTATCCATATACAAGTTGGTGTCCACACCATAAGATGTTGCACCATAAGCTGTTGTTGCATTATTTGCTGATTTCTCCCCTAGCCTGAGTTCTTTGTCAAATATTCTATAGCACCTCACAATCGTGTGTCCAACCTTATCACATAGTTGGCACATCGGATTTCCTTCTGTTGAGCCCCTGCCCTGTCCTCTTCCACACCCAGGGCCTCCTCTGTTCGTGCGTCCTCCTCTACCACGGTTGCCACCTCCACGGGTGGCACTGTTTGCTTGATATTGTTTCTGACTTTGCCTTTCAAGGCGCACCTCTGTGGCCAACATCTAGGCAAAACATGTCAGAAAGAGAGATCGGTTCAAATCGAGTACTTACATTCTCCACGAGCAAATTGTGTTCCGAATCCAAGCCTGCTAATATGTATGCCTCCACGTCATCATCTTCAAATTTCTTGCCTTCCGCTGCACTCTCGTCGGCGTACTCCTTCATCTTCGAGAAGTAGACTGGAATAGTTGTATCTCCTTTTCTTGTGCTTGATAGTTTCGCACGCAAATGCATTATGCGTGCTCTTGACTGGGAGGCAAAACTCTCATGAACTGCTTGCCATACGTCGGCCGACGTAAAGAACATGGCAACTTGTGCCAGCACCTCTTCAGAAAGAGAAGAATTCAAGTAGCTCAACAGTTGTTGGTCTTAAATCATCCAAGCTATGAACTTAGGGTTTGGCTCTCTCGCTTTGGTGTTGTACGACCTCTCCACTTCGATTTCTTTTGCTGGTCTTGGCTTCAATTCATCGAGGAAGTAATAGAGCTGCGCTCCTCGTATTGCCGGCAGGACTTGCGCTTTCCATAGAAGGAAATTGTCGCGGGTGAGCTTCTCGACGTGATGAGCAAGGGTATTGAACCCCGTCGAGGAAGATGCACTCTTGTAGTGAACTCAAAGCCTAGTGTTTGCCGCTCATTTCCTTCCTATCCTGGGCTAAAAGTACTGGCCTTTTGAGGCCTAGTCCAACATTGAAAAGGCCAGGGCATAAAAAAAATATATGTAATTACAGACGTTCATAAAAAGTTTAGCATGGAAGAAATGTAATAGCAAAGGAAGTCTCAACGAAACTTAAACCATGGCTCAGATAGAATGCAGTCTGTGTTGCGACGCAATTGTGCAATCAGCTATACTCACTCATTGCATTTGCATGATACGGTTATTGTATTTTTTTACTTAACATCCTCCATCTGAGGGCATCAGGTGAAGGGTGTTAAGTAAAAAAACCAACGACAACTATTGGATACAGATCCAATAGATATGAATTACTGAGTACACTATTGCAATTGTCAGTACCTTGCGGATTAGGTACCTTCGCATACTAGAAAAAGAACTGATGAGTCTCACCATCCAGGAGAGGAGATATTCGGCTGCCACGCGTCCTGCAGCTCCAGACCTGCCTCCCTGCCAAGAGTGGCGTGTCTTGCAGCTCTGAACTTGCCTCCCTTCCAAAGGTGGCACCGGTGCAACTATGTGTCCTGCAGCTCCGAACCTGCCTTCCTGCCAAGGGTGGCTCCGGTGCTACCATGCGTCCTGCAGCTCCGGACATGCCTCCTTGCCAAGGGTGGCCCCGGTGCTGCCACACGTCCTGCAGCTCCGGACCCGCCTCCCAGTTAAGAGTAGCTCCGGAGCTTCCATGTGTCTTGTGGCTATGGACTTTTCCTCTCTGCCGAGAAGGGCTATGAGTTTCAACCTCTCCAAGATGGTGTGGACATTCAATATCATAACTCAGCCCCTTCAAGACTAGGATAATGCATCATTAGCCCCGCATTAATGACGCACAATTGGTGGGGCATCAAGACGTAGTAACGTCACCATCAGGGCACGTTAATACACAATTAAATCCTAAATAAGTGCCTTAGACCGTGTATAGGGTACTTAATAGCCCGGGGCCACCTGTCGGGCCTTGGCCTCACTATAAACGGTCGGATCTTGACATATAAAAGCTCACACTGCTACGATAGAGGACATCTGAAGACAGACTCATTCAGGCTCGCACACACTCATACACGCACAGTCGACCTTAAGCAATACAACACCAAAAGTGCATCTAGGCAATCCCTTGTGGGTTTTGGATGATTGATGATAAACAAATGAGATCCTAATGAACTTGTTGAGATGATTGTAGGTTAAGCTAAATGAGATAGTTTGGTGCACTCAAAAAGGTGAAAAATGAAGTGGTGTACAAAAGAGAAAAGCCCAACTGACAACTGAAACGCAAAGTAGATTCAAATGTATAGGATGTGTGTGAGAGACACATCTTAAGAGCTCAAGTCTTTGCATAGGGGTAAGGGCTTAAAAACACCTAAAAATTCACTGAGCAGCGAACTAGTCCGTTCGTGGACAAGACTAGTCCGTTCAACTCTCTGTTGTCCAAATACACTATGCACCGGACTAGTCCGACCATGTAGCGGACTAGTCCGATAAACATTCTGGGACCACTTTTCATAGTGCACCGGACTATTCTGATCTTGCACTGGACTAGTCCATTCATGTCTCTATAAACCCTTTTCACTACACTCTGGACAAGTCCGTCTATAGAACCGGACTAGTCCATTGAAATCTCTGATGTTCAATAACACATAGCATCGGACAAGTCCATTCTTGGATCGGACTAGCCCGTTCAACTCTCTGGAGTTCAATTTCACTTGGAACCGGACAAGTCCGGACACCTACCGGACTAGTCTGGTATACGTCACACAATTAGGGTTTCTAGTGTGCTGCACATTTCATGCTGACTTTTACACAGCGCACCGGACAAGTCCGGTCCCTAGTACAAACTAGTCCGGTCATCGGGATCCCTAATGGTAAAAATTTTGGAAACACTATAAATAGGAGATTCACGACCCCACAAACAGATTTCACACATTCTACTGTTCACAACTCAAATCCTAGCGTCGCAACTTGTCCCAAGATCTCAAAAACACATCTCCCCACACATCTAAAGTCCTCAAAGGAGAAAATCAATTGAGTATTTAGATTTGGGGTTGGGAGATCGTTGTCCACACATCGTTAAGCTATTGAGGTTTGATGTCTTCACACTCGTGCTTTTCATTGTAATCTTTTCGAGTGTATTTAATCATCTTTATGTTGTAACTCTTGTGGGAGCCCTCAACGTGTGAGGTTGCCCCATAAACTCGGTGATTACCCGTGATAGTGGAATCAAGTCGGCCTTGTGTGGTGACTTGACGACGGAAAGGGTTTGAAGAGACCCGGCTCTGTGTGGGCTTCCTCAACGAGGAGTAGATCTCTTTGGTGAGATCGAACCTCGGTAAAAATCGGTGTCTCGCGTGCTTCTTTGTTTTTGCATCTTCATTGATTAGGGCACATAGTTGTTCAATATTATAACTTGAATTGTAGAATGTTTCCCACGTGTAACTTCACAACATTGATAGTTAATTCAAGTGATCTTACCAGTTGTTCACATTTCCGCTGCTATAAAGCTTAATCCTGAATCAACACTTAGTCAAACCGACACATATTCTACACACTGGACTAGTCCACACCACCAACCGGACAAGTCCGGTATATCAAGAATTTGACCATTTGACTAAGTGTGCAATAAATTTTCAAAGCCTATTCACCCCCCCCCCCCCACTAGGCCACATTCAATTGGTATCAGAGGAGGTTCTCCATCGATGAGACTCACTGCTCGGGGGGATTAATGGCCTCTGAGAAGAACAACGAGATCCCGAAGGTGTTCAACACCGAAGAAGAGCAAGATACAAAAGCCTTCGATATACTGAGGGAAAATCTACATGATGATGAAGAAGTGCACCAACTTCTAAGAAATAAACTTCTAAACCAAAAGGAAAAAGAAGATGAGAAGACGACGGGAAGTGGTCATCGAGACTACTCCCGATATCCTTACAACTACAATTGTCTTAACACAAATAACCATTATCTTTTTATTCCCGTGGGAAAGCCTCCGCAATTCGACGAAAACGACTACACCATGTGGAAATACAATATGAAAATGCATCTAATCTCTTTGAATCCCAGTCTTTGGCATATTGTGTGTACAGGTGTAGATATCCCAGATACGGATGAAGAACTTACTCCGGAGCAAGAACAAGAAATTCACCGCAATGCACAAGCTGTTGCAGTGACCACCTATCACTAAGACGGGAGGAGTTCACTAATATTGATGGATTAGAAAGTGCAAAAGAAATATGGGACACACTCAAAACAGCTCATGAGGGAAATAGGTCAGTCCGAGACGCCAATATTGAGATGCTTGATGGAGAGTTGGGGAGGTTTGCCATCGAACAAGGCGAATCACCTCAACACATGTACAACCGGATGAAGGCTATCGGTACCCTGAGTACCGGATACCCCTTGGGACTTCAAAGAGTGCAAAGGAACTCCACCTATCTAGGTTGAAGACCTCCGAAGGACCCACATGTCATATAGAACTGGACCTGCCTCCCTTATATGGTTAGTCCTGGTGCCGCCACGTGTATCATAAACACGGAGCTACAATCCCTACATGGGAATGCTCCGGCTAGGTACCTGCATGGCACCCCAGACCTAACCCCCGATAGAGGGAAGCTCCGGTACTGACACGTGTATAAAAGCACTAGACCTACCCGTCCTAGACGGTAAGCTCCGGAGCTGCCACGTGTCCAACCGCCGGACCTTCGACTTCAATAGTCTGATTGTCGGACCTACAACGGCTCAAACCTTCAAGGGATATTAGATCTTCAAGACCCGATTATATGTCATTAATGTTGTCCTAATGACACACGATCAGAGGACCCTTAATACCAGTAACGTTACCATCAAGGGGCATTACCACACTGTTAAGGGTAATTAAGTACATTAATTGTGTATTAAGCATCAGTAACTGCCAGGGCCACGTGTCAGGACAGGCTAACGGTGTAACGGCCAGTCCTTGTACTATAAAAGGACCAGTCGAGTGATACACAAAGGAGGACGATTCTAGACTCATGCGACACAAGTGCTCAGGACGCTCTAGTCTCTGACACTCAAGTGCTCAATACAACAACAACACACACACGTGGAGTAGGGTATTACGCTCAGGCAGCCCGAACCACGTAAATCCCCGTATCAACTCACCACCTTGTTCTAAATCTCTGCGTACCCACAACTGAACTACAAACTCCACGAGATGCCAACGGTAGTACCGGGAGAATTGCCGGAAACAAACTCCGACAGTTGGCACGCCAGGTAGGGGGTGCCCAAGATTCAAGGATGGGAAACTCTGCTACTGGATCATCCAACGGCAACCATGCTGTGCAACCTGCCGGAGGCAATCCCTCCAACATGCAGCAGCCAGCAGGTGTCGTGGCTCCAGCAGGAGTCATGCCACCTTCGCAACCATCTGCTCCGGTGAATCAAGTTGGACGACGAGATGGGGCGTCTGCATAAATCACTGCATCGGTGAACCACAATCCTGAACACGCGATTAATGCTACGCGTGCTCTTCTCCAACGTCCACCGCCTCCAGGGGCACCCGAGGGTGCGATGGAGTAGTGGAGAGTTGATGTGGAACATCTAGTTGCAGCAGCAGTTGATGGTATCAGCAATCAAGGTCCTTCCTCCTCGGGGCGCACCCCATCTCAACATCGGACCTTGACGGGTAGACTTGGTCCGCAAGCTTCACAGCACAGGAGATGTGCTGCATCTTAGCAGGCGACGTCGCTGCCTTCCGGGGCGCGACGTACTCATACGGTAACCAGGCTTTCGACTCATGACCTTCGGGCGGAGCTCGATTGTCGTTACCATCAACAGGACGGTGGCGTCCACATCGAGCGTGCTCGCGAAAGGCAAGAGGCCCGGGACAGTCCTGCTCCTGAGGGAGTAGGAGGAGGCTGTTCTGCCCTGTCCATGCACCTATGCATGGTCAGATGGCCGCAAAAGTTCCGGCCTCACATGCCGGAGAAATTCGACGGGACTGTCAATCCCACTGAATTCCTCCAAATCTACTCCACTGCTATCCTTGCGGCTGGGGGCAATGAGGCCGTGATGGCCAACTACTTCCCCGTGGCTTTAACTGGGCCCGCTAGGTCCTGGTTCATGAGCCTACCGCCTAACTCCATCAACAGTTGGGCGGAGCTGTGCCAACAGTTTACCGCCAACTTCGGGAGCTCATACACCCGACCAGGCACCAAACTAGACCTTTTTGTTGTTAAGCAAAAAGGGGGAGAGTGCCTGCGATCCTTCATCCAGAGGTTCTCCCAGGTACAAAACACAATTCCTTCTATCTCAAGCGCCTCTGTTATTGTGGCATTCAGACAGGGCGTTCGAGACAAGAAGATGCTAGAGAAGCTGGCGACCAAGGAAATCACCATCGTCAAGGAACTCTTTAGCTTGGTAGACAAAATAGCCAAAGCTGCGGAGGGCCGTGAAATGCACTCCCAACCACCTCTGGAGGACAACAAGAAATCCTCCAAGGGATAAGCCACTACTTCCGGGAGTGGCAAAAAGAAGAAAAAGTCCAACGGCAAGAAGAAGTTGTCGATTGGCACATCTACTGTTATAGCTGCTGCAGCTCTGGGTGGCCGGGGGCCACACCCTGAGAAGCGACATCGGCCGTGGTCTGAAGACGGTGGTAGCTCCAAGATGTGGTGTCCTATACACAGGACGAACAGCCACAACCTAGAAGGCTGCCTAGAGGTCCAGAACCTTGTCGAGCGCTATAACAAGCGTCAGGAAGAAGTTCCTTTCCGTCAGAGGGAAGGAAAGCAAAAAGTCAACGAAGCTTCGGCTGATGAGGAGTTAGTCTTTCAGGACCCTAAAAAGGTCTTGAGGCTGTTTACACCTCCATCGATGATGACTCCGACGTCTCTGACAACGAGCGCCGGAAGACCATGAACACCATCTTTGGTGGTTCGTGGGATATCACATCCCACTGTGTCCTCAAGACAATGCGGCGGGACATGGCCTCAGTAGCACCTACCACCAAGGCAGAGCCTCACATGAAGTGGATGGACACTCCCATCACTTTTGATGCTTCGGACTACCCTCGGAACATGATCGGAGCTGGCCAACTCCCACTGATGGTATCTCCGACCATCAACAACATCCAACTCCACCATGTAATGGTGGACGGAGGTTCGGGGTTGAACCTCATAAGCTTCAAAGCCTTCGTCAAGCTTCAGCTCTGACATTCGGATCTTCGCCCCTCCCGACCTTTCTCCGGAGTAGGTCCAGGGGCCTTAACCCCACTCAGTGCCATAACTCTCCCAGTGACCTTCGGGTCTTGAGAGAATTACAGGACCGAGAAGTTGATCTTCGATGTGGCAGAGATCAACTTACCCTTCAAGGCCATCTTGGGCAGGCCAGCCTTGTAAAAATTCATGGCTGCTGCTCATTATAGTTACCTAGTGTTGAAGATGCCAACACCCTCAGGCGTTCTCCGGATCCGCGAAGATCGTATCGCTGGAGTTACTGCTCTGGAAGAACTTCACGTGCTTGCTACAGCGCAAGAGGAATAATCTGGAAAGCAGTAAGCTCTGAAGCCTTCAAGCCTTCGTCATCGAGGCTCAACTTCCGCACCCCGTGTGCAACTAAATGGCGACACCGACATTCCTGTCAAAGTCGTCCAAATCGGTTCCGATGCTGCTCAGACCACCCGTATATTGGGAGGTCTGAACGACAAATAGGAACTCGCGCTCATCACTTTCCTCCGGGCTAACATCGACGTGTTTGCCTAGCAACCGTCACAAATGCCTGGGATCCCTAGGGAAGTGATTGAGCACAATCTGAAGATTTATCGCCATGCTCAGCCCGTACATCAGAAGCCTCGGAAGCAATTAGTAGAGAGACAAAACTTCATACGACAAGAAGTGAAGAAGTTGCTTGAAGCTGGATTCATGCGGGAAGTCTTCCACCCAAAATGGCTGGCAAATCCAGTCATTGCACCCAAGTACAACGGGAAGCTTCAGATGTGTATTGACTACACTACACTGAATAAGGCGTGTCCCAAGGATCCATTCCCACTACCTAGAATAGATCAAATAGTGGATTCCACCTCCGGGTGTGAATTACTGTGTTTCTTAGACACATATTTTGGGTATCATCAAATCAGAATGTCTAGGGAAGATGAAGAGCATACTTCCTTCATCACAGTAGATGAATTATATTGTTACACTGCCATGCCATTTGGTCTCAAAAACACTTCTTCAACATTTGTGCGAGCCATGTATAAAACGTTTGGAGAGCTCATCAGAGATGTAGTGGAAGTGTACGTCGATGACATCGTCGTCAAAATCAAGAACAAGGAGTCATTTCTTGACACCTTGCAAGCTGTCTTCGAGAAGTTGTGGATTACACGCACAAAGCTGAACCCAGACAAGTGTGTCTTTGGGGTTAGCTTCGGAAAGATTCTTGGATTCTTGGTGAACTACCGAGGAATAGAAGCAAATCTAGCGAATATTAAAGCTATTGAAGACATGCGGCCACCAGCTCGCATCAATGATGTCCAGAAGCTGACTGGATGTCTAGCTTCCCCCAGCCGGTTCATTTCAGGACTGACGGAACGGGTGCTACCATTCTTCAAACTATTGAGGAAGTTCAGACCATTCCAATGGTCTGAAGAAGCAGAAAAGGCATTCCAGGAGCTGAAATAGCTCCTCACCTCTCTTCCAACTCTGGTAGCTCCGAACCCTAGTGAGCCACTTCTGCTTTATATTTCAGCAACTGACGAAGTCGTCAGCATGGTCCTAGTTGCGGAAAGACCAGAACCATCTCCAGTTCAGGAATCCAAACCCCTCTGGGAGGGTCCGGAGCTGCCTGAAGGTGAGTCTGGGTCCCAGCTCCAAGACCTGGATCCTCGAGGCAAGACGCTAGAGGATCAATCTCCTTTAAATGAAGGAGTCACTGTTGCTGAACAAGAAGATCCGGACCCCTTCGGGAAGGTCCGGGTCACTTCAGAAGAAGGTCCGGGTTCATCCAGCCAGAACTCGGAGGTCCCCGAAGAAGGTTCGGACCCCTACGGGAGGGTCCGAGTTGATGAGGAGGAAGCTTCAGACCCCTCTGGGAGGGTCCAAACAGTCCAGCGCCTGGTGTACTTCATCAGTGAAGTACTAAACGACGCCAAGAATCGATACCTAGAGGTGCATAAACTGCTCTACGCAGTTCTTATTGCCTCTAGGAAGCTTCACCACTACTTCCAAGCTCACAAGATTTTGGTGGTAACCTCTTATCCACTGCGTGCAATCTTGCATAATCCCAACTCTACTGGGAACATTGCAAAGTGGGCAGCAGAATAGGTCGAGTTCGATCTTGAATTCGTTCCAAGACAAGCGATCAAGAGTCAAGCATTGGCGGACTTCGTGGTGGAATGGACCCCCTCTCCGTCAAATCCTGGGGGTCCCAGTGAGCAGAAGTCGGAACCCAAGGTTCCGGTCTTCACCGAGCCTCACTGGACTCTCTACTCCGACGGCTCCGTGCAGAAGCAGGGGGCCGGAGCTGGAATCCTTCTCCTCGCTCCGACCGGGGAGAAGGTCAAGTACATGGTTCGCCTTGACTTCAAGGCAACCAACAACATGGCGGAATATGAAGAATTAATCTACGGGCTCAAGGTCTCACGATCATATGGTGTCAAGCAGCTGTTGGTAAAGGGTGATTCACAGCTTGTTGTAAAACAAGTCAAAGGTGAATGGTGGTTCAATAACCCTCAACTAGCTGCATACCTACTTGAAGTACAAAAGCTTCAGAAGGACTTCGAAGTCCTGGACCTCTGCCATGTCCAGCGTCTTAACAATGCTGAAGCTGATGAACTCTCGACGAAAGCTTCAACCGGAGCTCCAGCTCCCTACAAAACCTTCATCCGGAGGTTGTCTAAACCTACAGCTCAGCCTGCTGAACTGAGCGAAGGGGGCGAGACCAGCACCTCGAAACTGGTGGTCCCGATGGCCCTGTTACCATGGCGTCCATCAAGGGTCTTAGGTGCTGCAGGAAGCTCCGAGCAACGAAGCACACAAGACTCAAATCCTCAAGCTAGCTCCAATGCATGGATCTCGGAGATCCAGAGCTACTTGAAAGATAATTTCCTTCCTGAAGATAATGTATCTGCTAACCGGATAGTCAAATTGGCTAAAAGATACACACTGGTAGAAGGGGATAACTACTGGCGCGGTGCCAATGGCGTCCTAATGTGGTGCATTACAAGGGAAGAAGGTCGCGAGCTCCTCACGGAAATTCATGGAGGCGAGTGTGGGAACCACGCGTCCTCCCGCACGCTGGCCGGTAAAGCCTTCTGGCATGGCTTTTATTGGCATACGGCACTCCAGGATGCAACTGAGCTATAGAAGAAATGCGAAGCATGCCGGTTCCATGCGAAGCTGATTCATACACCAGCTCAACCCCAACAAATGATACATCCTACATGACCATTCGCTATGTGGGGGATGGATATCTTGGGACCTTTCCCAAGAACTGTCGGAGGTTACAAGTTCCTGTACGTTGCCATTGACAAGTTCACCAAATGGCCGAAAGCAACTCCAGTTGTGACAATAAACAAGCAATCAGCTATCAACTTCTTGCAGTCCATAGTATGCAGATTTGGAGTCCCAAACAATATCATAACTAACAATGGGACCCAATTCACAAGATCTGCATTCCAAGGATATTGCGAAGACCTCGGCATTCAAGTCATCTACGCCTCGGTAGCTCACACGGCAAGCAATGGCCAAGCCGAGAGAGAAAATGCAGAAATCCTAAAAGGACTCAAGATGCGCACATATGAGCGCCTGAAAAAACATGGAGCCAACTGGATCGAGGAGCTTCTGCCCACCCTGTGGGCCAACAGGACAACTCCAAACCGGTCAGCTGGAGAGACACCCTTCTTCCTGGTGTACGGAGCTGAAGTAGTCCTTCCTCCAGAAATCACCTTGGGGTCACTCTGGGTCCGGACCATCTACGATGCCATGCAGGACCAGCTCCGGCGTGAAGACCTTGACCTCATCGAAGAGGGAAGGTGCCGAGCAGCTGTTCGGAATGCCCGATACCGCCAGGCTCTTCGGCTCTATCACCAAAGGCATGTACATAACCGGCAGCTCGAGGAAGGCGATCTGGTGCTACAGAGAATACAAACTCGAGAAGGGTTAAACAAACTCTCCCCCAGCTGGGAAGGACCCTTCCGAGTGATCAAAGTATCCTGTCCCGGATGTGGTCGCTTGGCAACCGAGGATGGGACACCGCTCCCAAATCCTTTGAACATTGAGCACCTCCGTAAGTTCTACGCTTAATATCACGGAGGTGAGTCTGTAATTACATATGATGTATGTTATAGAGTCATTGTACAGAGTCGGGTAGCCCCTCCGGGGGGACAGTTGGACCTTCCCCGAAAGGTCCGCAAAGTTCAGGCAACACTTGTCACAGTCCCAGAACTAAAAGTGTAGCTAGCTACCCTGGGTCAAACGAGAAATACTACACACTTAGCCTGGTTCCGTACCCTAAGAATGTACTTGTTTCCCCTGTACCCCGGACCTATAATGAAAGACATCATTATGTGAAAATAGACTCCACATGCATTTACTTTATACATGCTCAATATTTTTTTATTTTTCTCTTTCTTGTCTATAACAGAGTTGTGCAATTCTCAAGAAACTTTAGCTCGAACAATTCATATATGATTCAAGTCACAGTGTTAATTCTTTCGGGTCTTACCATTGTCGAATGGCCCACTCGCCTGAATGCCACCAAGCCAATCTAGGTCCGGAGTGTGCTATCGACTTAGCCTGGTCCTACACCCTAAGTACGCCACTCTACCTACACCCCGGCAGGCCGAAGTAAGGCGAGTCTAGGAACGATCAGACCTGAAGAGAACAAACATATGTGCTTGATTGTATTTAGAATTGCTGTCGATCTAAAATTTCTTTCGGGAATAGTAAGCCGCAATTGAGTTATAGACAGGAAATGGATTTTACTGTTTTTCTTGACTTTAGTGTGCAGGAAAAATAAGAACCTCGTGATGATTGTGGACAATATCGGAGCTACCAAAGCTCTGACATCCCCTAAAGTGGCTCATTGTCGATGTTTTAAACATTGGTAGTGAGTGTCGCTGGACCTACCAAGTTCCGGCAAATCCAGGGGACCATCCGTCAACGTGAAGAAAAGATGGTGGAAGAATGATCCCAGCCATCGAACCTCTACGTGTTAACAGTGGTCGATGCCGGAGCTACCAAGCTCCAACAACCCCAGAGGACTTGCTATCAATGCTCTACGTGTTGATGGTGGCTGTTGCTAGAGCTACTAAGCTCCGACGATGGTTGCTACGAGAGCAACTAAGCTCCGACAACCTTGGGGGTCTCTATTGTCAACGCAATGAGACTTCGACCTACGCTCTACAAGTTCAAAGCACGCAAGTCTTCAACAACTATTACATCCTCTTGGTAAATGTTCAAAATCAAATTGTGTACATCTACCAGGGGGCCAAGTGAGACAAATATGTTGAAGACAAAAAATGAAATCCATAAAAAACTTGGATTTCATTCATCTGGAGACAAGAGATTACAAAATTAAGGAAAAGAAGAGAACGTACAAGTGAGAGCTACAATGAGAGAATCCTAGACCCTACGGAAGAACGAGGAAACCTTCTGGGCAACCTCCGACACACTGGCTTTGGCGGCTTCTCCCTCTCTGTCGATGGGGCCTTCAAGCACCGAGTCCAGTGGGAAGTGAGGATCCCAGCTGGTGTAGCACGTCAGCATGAACTCTGCGACGTTCTTCGCCAGGGATTGTCCTTCGGTTTCCAAATGGTCCATGATGGCATCGCCCATCTTGGAGAGCTTGTTGCCCACAGAGCTCAACGCCTGCAACGCCAGGTCCAGCTCAGGCTCCGGGTCATCCGGACGCACGGGACTAAAGCCCAGCGGCGTCAGCACATCATTGGCTTTGCCCAGGAAATCCCATACTTGTTGGGACTGTGCAGCCCTTGAGCCTCGCAATTCTTCCAAGGACCTCTTGGTCGCCACAAGCTTCGAATCCTCCCGGGCAAGGCGCTCAACCTCTTTGGCGTTCTACTGAATCTTTTCAGCAACCTTCCTTTCGAGTTTACTAAGATCCTCTTCTCGGGCGTGGATCTTGTTCCGGCGATCGAACAGGTCTCTCTCTCGGCCCCGCACTTTCTTGTCCCTCGCAGCTACTTCGTTCTCCCTCTTGGTGACGTCCTTTCCCCGCTGCCAGACCTTCTTCTCCTCGCTCTCGCAGTGCTCCTCCAACTTATTGGTGCGCTCTGCGAGGCTCTTGTCACCTAGAGTCAGCCTCTGAGTAAGCTCCTCCTCCCTCTTCAAGAGGTCATCCCGCAGCTCCAGGAGTTTTTGCTCTTCATCCTCGAGCTTTTTCTAACGCTCCTCAAGAGCCTCCCGGCGCTTGACGAGGCTGTCGTGGATGCCGCTGAGCTTCTGATGGCGTTCATTTGCTGCATTATTAGCAGCTACGGCCTGTTCGTGGATGGCCCGAGACTGGTTGTCGAGGGATCGCACCATGCTTTCCCTCTCATCCAGCAGCTGGCCCTAGTACTCCATCCGGGCCTTCTCCCTTTTCACCCACTCCTTGTCGTCAGCCAGCCTGGTTTGCGCTAGCTTGGTCTTGAATTGGAGCCAGTTGCGCCACCTCCTAAGGGTTTGGCGCTCCTTCTCAAGGGCCCTGCTGTCATGGTAGAAGGCCAGCTACACTTGACGAAGGCTGGAGCAGGCGTTGTCGATAGACAATGACAGGGGGATCGGCTCCGGACCTGCCGGGGTCCTCTCTGCTGGCTCTAACAGGTTCTCTACAACAAAAATTGGGTCCCACTATACAAGAGTGGTCCCCAGATCTTCCGCGGCACTATGGCCACCCTCTAGGATAGCCTCGGTCACCATCGAGGAAAGTCCTGCCATGGGAGCTTCTACCTCCGGAGTCGGCTCCGAGGGTCATGCCGCCATGTCATCAGCAACTAGTCCCTCAGACGAAGGACTGGCAGCTTCATCTTGGCATACAGGATCAGGCGCGAGCACCTCTGAGACCACCACCTCCGGGGCAGGCGTTGAAGATTCTACCAGAGATGAGGCCACTTCCAGCTCCGGTGATGGCGCCTCCTCCACCGCCGGTTCAGGTGCTGGCACCTCAACCTCTGCCGGCTCGGGCGCTGGCTCCCCTTCGACAACCGGCTTGGGCGCCAGAACTTCATGAACACCCGGCTCCGTCGTCGGGGCTTCATCAACCACCGGCTCCACTGCCGGGGCTTCAACAACATCTGGCTCAAGGGCCAAAACTGCAGCTACCTCCGGCTCTGGGGCCAGAGTGTCCATCATCACAGCATCCAAAACCGGAGCTTCAACCTCCGGTGCTGGTGCCGCTGGTACTTCTCCATTCCCATGGTCCGGCGCTACCACAGGTGCTTCGGGAGATGAGTCCAGGTCCAGGACCACAACAGCCGGCGTCGGGGCTACCGCGACCTCAGCCACCACTTGGGGTGATGCTGAGATTGGAGCCGAAGCCTCCACCTGCGCAGCCTCCATCGCTGCTGCAGGAACCGGAGCTTCAGCCCCTTTCTCGGGTACCCTGTGGATGAAGGACAATGAAACTCAAAACATGATTACAACAAAAACAATCAACTGAGGTAAAAACTCAACCTTACCTTGCAAGGTTTCCACTCAGGCTAGCACGGAACCTCTTCACCGGATGCTCAGGACTGGACCCTGTCGCCACTGGTGTGGTAGATCTAGAAGGTTCCCCAGAGCTTGCTCCCGCTGTCAGCGACGTCCTGGTTGAGGCCCCCTCGATTGGAAAGGACCTTCGGACCTAGAGCCTTCACCTGGCCCTGGTACCGGAGCCACATGGCCGGAGCTAGCGTCCCGAGGAGATGCTGATGCTGGAGTGGTCATCGCCGTTGAAGCCTCCCACGCCGAGGAGGAGCTGTCTTGGAAGAAGTAGGTCTGATGGACCTTCCATCAGAGTGCTTCAACATCCTCTTGCGGTTCGAGGGCTCGGCCAACGCCTTGCCCTTGCCCAAGACTTCATCTCTTGGCTTTGGGGCGGGAGCAGAGCCACCCTATGAAGCTCCGGGGATCGCCAGCTTGGTGGTCAGACGCCTTCAACTTTGCCGAGGTCGTCAAGCACCGACATCTTCTGCCAGAGCTCCCTGCTGAACTCTGCCTCCATGTTCAGAGGGAGGAAAGCCGCCGGCGGAGCCAAATCATCACCCTTGATGTCAATGCCGTGCTGGAACTTCTTGAGATGAAGCTCCAAAGCTGTGCCTTCCAGATTGGACTTCAAACCAGTCTCAATCCGATCTTCGTCCATCACGCTGTTGAGGGCCCAGGAGAGCTTCTCTCTCTTCTTCAGCGGAGCCCACCTGTTGACTAGGAAGTTGCAAAATACCGCCTGGGGAGTCACTCCCCCTTCCACACATTGGCAGATTCTGGTCAAGGCAGGATCGAAGGCCTCTGACAGCACCAGAACTTCACTCCAGGCTTCAGTGTCAATGTTGGGAAGGCCTTCGGGAAGCTCCAACTTCTCGTGCTCCTCTGCCGTGACGACAATCCAATCCTTCTTCCAGTCGTCCCATTTGCCAGAAGGGAACGACCTAAAGTACTTGTACGGGCACTTCTCTCGCTTCACAAAATAGTAGAAGCCAAGGTACTCGTCACTCTTGCCGATGGTGTGGATTGTGAAGAAGGTGCGGAAGAGCTCAACGCAGGGGGGAATACCCACCCACATCTCATAGAAGTGGACGAAGGTTGATACCAGAAGAATGGAGTGAGGGCTAAGGTGGTACAACTGCAGACCATAGAAGTCTAGCAGCATCAAGAGAAAAGTGGAAAAAAGTGGGATTTGTCCCCGCATGGCGTACGCGGAAAAGTTCACCATGTCACCGGTGCGCTTCTTCTTGAACGGGAGCTTGCCGGCGTAGACCAGGTGGTTGAAGGAGTCGCTGGAGCACCCCATGTAGGTCCGAACCTTCTTCAAGTCATCGTCGGTTGTCAGACGGCTCTTGCAGAGACCCAACTCCATCGCAGCACAGCGAGGCGAGAGCGGAAAAGCAAGCAAAAGTTTGTAGTATTTGAGCGCAAGTTCGAATGAAGGCGTAAAGAATCCCCAAATGATGCGTGCTCTCCATCCTAAGTAAGCCCCCGCAACGCTTGGATAGAAACCGCAGAGGAGTCGACGATATAGTTTAAAAACTTCACCTTGCCGATGACAAGGGGGCCCAGGGCCACCCAGACGATCAAGTCGAGGTCCTTACCCCAGGCGAACAGTTGTCATCATGAGAGGAAGGAAACCCAAGGGCAGCAGCCTGACAGGGCGCGTGGAACCGATACCGTTTTCGTATTGGGAACCAGCGACCTTCAATTGAGTGAGATCCGCACGCATAGATCTCACCTGCTGCATCCTGGATATGCCACGCGGCGATGGTTTAACTGCGAACCACCACCTCAATGGACATCCAAAAACCCTTGAAGACACGGCGCAGAAATTGAAAGATGGACCCACCTCCAGCAGAATGACCTAATCCAAAAGGTCTCTCCCAGAGGTGGGCCCAGGGGGCCACTGTCTGTACCCTACGTACCGGATAACCCTTGGGACTGCAAAGAGTGCAAAGGAACTCCACCTATCTAGGTTGAAGACCTCCGAACGCCCCACATGTCATACAGAACCGGACATGCCTCCCCTCTATGGTTAGTCCCGGTGCCGCCACGTGTATCATAAACCCGGAGCTACAACCCCTACATGGGAATGGTCTGACTAGGTACCTGCGTGGCACCCCCATACCTAACCCCCGACAGAGGGAAGCTCCGGTACTGACGCGTGTATAACAGCACCGGACCTACCCGTCCTAGATGGTAAGCTCCAGAGCTGCCACGTGTCCAACCGTCGGACCTTCAACTTCAACAGTCTGACTGGCGGACCTCCAACGGCTTGGACCTTTAAGGGACATTAAAGATTCAAGACCCGATTATGTGTCATTAATGTTGTCCTAATGATACACGATCAGAGGACCCTTAATACCAGTAAGCCACCATCAAGGGGTGTTACCACACTGTTAAGGGTAATTAAGTATATTAATTGTGTATTAAGCATCAGTAACTGCCAGGGTCACGTGTCGGGCCAGGCTAACGGTGTAACGGTTAGTCCTTGTATTATAAAAGGACTGGTTGAGCGATAAACAAAGGAGGACGATTCCGGACTCACGCGACACAAGTGCTCAGGATGCTTTAGTCTCGAACACTCAAGTGCTCAATACAACAACAACACACACCCGTGGAGTAGGGTATTACGCTGAGGCGGCCCGAACCACGTAAATCCCTGTGTCAACTCACCACCTTGTTCCGAATCTCTGCGTGCCCACAACCGAACTACAAACTTCACGGGCTGCCAACGGTAGTATCGAGAGAATTGCCAGAAACAAACTCTGACAAAGGCGCTTATCAATAAGATTCGCGCCTATGGAAGCAAGAAGTGGACTGACCATTAGGTGGTCAAAAGAATGATTAGAGCCTTTATGCCAAGAAATGTCACCATATGTTCAATGATCCGAGAAAGTCCCGGGTTTCACAAAATGACCCTGGATGAACTATTGGGCAAAATCATAAACCATGAGATGATGGAGAAGGAAGCCCAATATGTCAAGGACCTAGCTGAGCTCACCTCCTCCAAAAAGAAGGAAGTTGCTCTCAAAGCAACTTGCAAACCTGAAGGGAAGGAAGCCCGTGAAGCTCAAGATGAGGGAGATACAAGTGATGCGAGCAAAGACTTGGATGATGAAGAGATGGTACTCTTTATGAAGAAATTCAAGCGCATGATGAAAATAAGAAACGGCAGCAACTCAAATGAAGGGAAGAGCAAAGAAAAAGGAAAATCCAAGGCTTGACGTACCTGCTATAACTAAGGCGAGTACGGTCATTTCATGGTTGATTACACTTATGAAGAGAATAAGAGGAAGAAGGAAACGAAGCCTCAAGAAAAAAAGATCTTCAGAAAAAGGAGGCAAGCTCATCAAGCGCATATTGGCAAGGACCGGGACTCAAACGACGAGTTCTCCTCCGATGAAGAAGAGGAGATGGCCACCATTGCTATCAAGAAGCCTACCAAGAGGTCTACACTCTTCCCGAGCATGGGAGGACGGGAGACTCACAATCACACTTGCCTTATGGCTAAAGAAGGCAAGAACAAGGTTCGACTTACCCCCCCCCCCCCACCCCACCCTCGTCGCTAAATTCCTCTATTGATGATTTTGACAGCTCTAGTGAAAATGAAGAGATGTTTAGGGGATTGAGTAAAACTGCATTGAAGAAAATGAAAATGTTGTCGGATAAAATCTTTGAGAAGGACGAGCTTGTCGATCGACAAGAAGATATGTTCATCCGTGAAAGGAAGAGGTATCAAGAGGTTGAGAATCTCTTTGAGCTTGAAAGAGAGAAGAGCAAGTCACTTGAGCATGAGCTAGCATTGAGTAAGGAAACTTACTCAAAGCTAGAAGACTCACACGTTGCAATCAAGGATGAACTTGCTAACTTGTCAAATGTTAAAAAGATTCTTGAAGTGCAAGTTGAGTCGCTCAAGCAAAGTGACTCCTCCTCCTACAAAATCTTACCTTCCAAAGGTGTAAGTCCGACAACTATTGCAACTTGCACATGTTCCACTAAGAAAAATGTTGTCAAACCTGATTCTTCAATTTCTCACGCTTCCCAAAGTGGCATCTTTGATAGGGAGAAGATCAAATATGCATGTAGTGCATATATGGTCACTAGACCTCCTAACATAAAAGATGGTATTGGGTTTAACAAGAACAAACACATGACAATCAATGTTCATGCTAAGAAGAAAATTACTTTTGTTAAGGAAAAATTGCATGAATCTGACTTGCAAATACTATTTTGTACTTTTGATGCTTCCTATGTACTTATGAAAGACAAATTCAGAAATGTATTTTCTAAATATGCAGGGCCATGCCACAAGAACTCAAAAACTTGTGTGTGTGTGCCCAAGACACTTGTGACTAACCTGAGAGGACCCAAGCAAGCTTGGGTACCTAAAACCAAGGAATGATTCTGTTTTGCAGGCCTACTCCTCCGGCGGATCAAAATGGGTGCTAGACAGCGGATGCACCAGTCACATGACCGGAGAGAGGAATATGTTCGTGGAGTATGAGCACAACGCAGGTCCAAGTGAAGGGATATACTTTAGAGACAACAGCCAAGGAAAGGTCCTTGGTAGCTGTAAAATTGAAATCTCTTCTCAACATACTCTCTCGAATGTTTTACATATAGATTCTTTGGATTATAACCTTCTGTCCATATCTCAGCTATGCGACAAAGGTTATAAATGTTTATTCACTAATGAGGGTGTGACATTTTTAGAAGAAGTGATGACTCGATTGCATCAAGGGAATGTTGAAGGGAAAGCATTATCTTGTTGACTTCAACAAAGATAAAGTTGAACTCAAAACTTGCTTGGTTGCTAAAACTAACATGGGATGGTTGTGGCATAGACGGCTAGCCCATGTTGAGATGAGAAATCTGCAAAAACATCTAAAAGGTGGTTACATTTGAGGTTTAAAGGATGTCGATTTTGAGAAAGACAGGCCGTGCAGCGCTTGCCGGGCGGGAAAATAAGTTGGAGCACCACACCGCGCAAAGAATGTGATGACTACCACAAGACCGCTGGAACTTCTTCACATGGACCTTTTCGGTCCAATTGCTTATATAAGCATCGGCGGTGAACAACAGAAGTCGTCAACAACTCGTCAAACCTGTCAGCTACCAGAATAGAGCTATGGCTCCAGTTTACTGGATGCAGGCGCGGTTCCGTAACCCACTCACTAACCTTAGACCATACTTGTCGTGTAAATGCACACTCACAGAACAAGTGCAAGGCAGTCTCCAGATTACGGTAACAAAGAGGACAAAAATAATTATTCGGCCATCTTCTTCTCTGTAAATGATCCGCTGTCCACACCCGGTTCTGCAAGAGGAGCCAAAGAAAAATCTTTCATTTAGGAGGTGCCCAAACTTCCAAATTTTTACCCTGAATGAGGAAAGAACAGTGCCTTCGAATTGCAGCTTGTGTGCCGACATGGCAGTGTATTCTCCCGTGGATGTGTGCACCCAAATGATCTCATCACTGCCCTCCTGGTTTGGTACAATCTGCATCTCCTAGATTAAGCTCCATAGTCTGATCAAATCCACAAGTGTGTCAGCCGTTAGCCCTACCATCACATCCTTTATCCAGTTACCATTTTGCAGTGCATCAGCGACTGTTCTTCTTTTCTTTTTGGTGAGTGAGCATAGGGAGGAGAAGAGACCTGCTGTTGTCTGACAGTGGAGGCCAGCTCGATAGCCAAAAACGAGCTAGCCTTCCATTCCGCAATGTGACCTTGGTGGCTGCAGCAAAAAGGGCATGATCCGAAGCATCCACTGGGAGTTCCATATCCTGCTTGATGCGGTGCGGTTGATTCCAGGACAACCACAACCATCAGATGCATAACGCCCTGCTAAAACGTTCTAAGTCAACAATCCCCAGTCCACCTCGGTCGAAGGGTCGACAAACCCGCTGCCAATTAACTTTACACTTGTCACCGTGCAATTGATTTGAGCCTGTCCCGAGAAAACGATGCCTAACTTTGTCCATCATCCTGAAAAACTTCTTTAGCGGCTTCAAGGCTGATAGAAGGTACATTGACAGAGAACTTAAGACTGAGTGTACTAGCTCTCGCCGGCCGGCAAAAGTCAGCAAACTTTGCTGCCAGCCTGCTAGTTTATTATGTGCCCGGTCCTGAATTTCCTGCAGCTGAATTAGCCTGAGACGCCCTAGGGTGAGCGGTAAGCCCAAATATTTGACTGGCCAAAAAGTTCTTGTTCCGTGGAAAACAGATAACACTTCCTCAAGGTCCACATTCTCACATCTGATCGACGCAACTGCACACTTGTTGATATTGATATTCAACCCTGTGGACTGACCAAACTGGTGCAGGAGATCAATGGTTGCGGCAACATCTGAATGCACAGGATTAAGAAATAAAGCAACATCATCTGCATACATTGAAACTCTAAGATTTGCTTGTCTCCATGTGAGTGGGGTGATGATCCTTGCATCTGTTGCCAAAGTGAAGAGATGGTGTAGTGGATCAATGGCCAGAATAAACAAGTAAGGTGACAGAGGATCACCTTGCCTCAGTCCGCACACATGTTGAATTTTTGGCCCAGGAACTCCATTTAGCCTGACGGAGGAGGAGGATGTAGAGAGAATGAGGGCGATCCAGTTGCACCAGTGCCTCGGAAAACCACGTTGAGACATGAGTTCAATCAAATACATCAGGATACCGAGTCAAAGGCCTTCGAAATATCAAGCTTCAAGAACAGGGCAATTTTTTGTGCGGTGGAAGGAACGGGCCGTGTTCGGAACATGGAGGAAATTTTCTTGAATGCACCTCTTCTTGATGAATGCTGTCTGGGATCCTGAAATTAATACATTAATTCTTTTAGACAAGCGTAGAGCTAACACGTTTGAGATTAGCTTGGCAAAAGAGTGTACTAAGCTAATAGGTCTGAAATCTCCAGGACAGTCTGCCGCAAGTTGCTTTGGCAAGAGGGTTATTGTTGCATTGTTAAGCTTTGGGAGTGGCACAGTATTAAGATTGTAGAAACTTTGGAAGGCTGCGAGGATATCATCCTTGATAACCGGTCAACAGTGTTTGTAGAAAGCTCCACTGAACCCGTCCGGGCCGGGTGCCTTTTCTGCCGGTAGTAATTTAGAACTATTTAGAGGTATATTTGAGAGATGTTGTTATAGAAGTAATCGAAAACTATGATACGATGTGTTCAACAAAGTTACCTGGGCCCTGTTTGTTTCTGCTATAAGCAGCTTATCAATGAAAAAAAGCAATAATCCCACCCAAACACATTAATTAAATCGTGATTAATTTCTAAGCTGATTATCCTGTTAAGCCCGAAATGAACTGGTCCCTTGCGTTTTCGGCTCGTGGCCTAACTGCCGTGACTCTATTACGGGGCAGACAATTTCCCCCGGTACGCCGGTACCCCAAGTCCCTTGGATACCCGCCGCCTCTCCCGTCCCTTCGGCCGCGCCCGGTGCTCGACCTCGGTGGTGCCCGGTGCTCCCGTCGCCGGCAACCGGTGCTCGCCCTCGACCGCCGCTCGGCCTAGTCTACCGCCCCTGTCCGTCGATCCTCGCTCCCGTCGGGCAACTGCTTGTCACCCCCGTTCGGCCGTGGACCGCCCGTCGACCTGCCTCGTGTGTCTTAGGTTCGTCCCTGCAATTGTCCGCCCGCCTCTTCCTGTTAGTAGGTAGCGTGTATTTTTTTTTGTGCTGCAGGTTTTGGATCAAACAAACAATAACAGGAGCACTGCCGTAGGTGAATGTGCTGTACGTATCAAGATCCTGAACTGGTACTAGTACAATCAAATAGAATACATAAAAACATTAAAATAGAGTTGTAAAATGATTAAGGGTACAGTGGTCATTTTACAGTTCATACAGAGTTAATCCATTGAAATTATCAATTTGGCCAAACACCTCACTGCCTCAAATAAATCACTTCTGTCTGATCCGTGGTTTAAGTTGACTGCCTTTGTTGTTACGTTTCTTCCATGCCAAACTTTTATGAGCTTCCGCTGTTACGATTTTTTATTATGTCCTGGACTTTTCAATGTTGGGCTAGGCCTCAAAAGGCCAGAACTTTTAGCCCAGGGTTATGTGTGTCAACAGCCGCGTCGTCACCATAGTCACCAGCGAGTTAGTGGACCAGGCTCGGGTTAGGAATGTTTTTTCGAGCTAAATTAACGTCCGCAGAGAGAGCAACATGGTACGTAGTATTCTCTCCTTTCTATATTAATATTTTGAACACAATTTTTAGTTCATTTTGAACTAAAAATTTTGTCCAAAATGGTAATTATTGTATAAAGGAAAGAGTAACTGCCAATCTAGCTTGGCCCGCGCTCGTCGGGCTCGTGCCGAGCGTAACTAGCGTGCCACCAAATGCAGGTGCAGTCCGTCCGTCGTCCTATGGTACTATTTGTTGTAACCGGCAATGGATGCTAGAGCTCGGTGCGAGTCAAGAACTAGAACGTACACTATACGAGTGTGTGCCCAGAGCCATTTTCTGAGTTTTTGTGCTATTTGAAACTCACTTATTTTCTGAGTTTTTCTTGCAGTATTTATAACATACAAGACTTCAATTAATTCACACTAGTTCAGACATTACAACACACTAACGTATGCCGTTATAATATGTACTAACACACACTAACTTACACATTACAACACACTAATGTCTCACGTCATAATGTGCACCAGTATCATACATAATTATTTGTAACGTAAAACTGACTAACAAAGTGCACCCCCCCCGTCTGTCCGTCCTCCTGCCCCGACCTGCCTATAAAACGGACCTCGCGCGGCTGCCAGGCTCCTCATCAGCCCTCGTCTATCCAGTCTCTCACGCAGAAGTGGAACACTGTGAGAACCGTGTGCGCCTCGGCGGCACCATGGCCAAGCTCGGGATGCAGCTCTCCGTCTCGCTCGTCCTCGTCCTGCTCCTCGTCGAGGTGAGCCGATCGACACCAATTAATCTCTGTTCATGCGTACGCATGTAGTATCCGATCCTCGCGTCGTTCGTGCTAACTAAACTCTTTTGTCGCTTCCTTGTCCTTTCTTCTTCTGCAGACCACCGCGCCTCAAGGTCAAGCACACGCCATCGGTGAGTTCCCGGCACATATATATGCGCGTCTGAGTTACATACAGTTCATATAACAAAACGACTGATTCGGATCGTCGTACTCGTATGTAACGGCGTTGCAGACTGCGGGGCGAGCTGCGGTTATCGGTGCAGCAAGTCAGGGTGGCCGAAGATATGCCTGAGGGCGTGCAACACCTGCTGCCAGCGCTGCGGGTGCGTCCCGCCAGGCACCTCCGGCAACGAGGACGTCTGCCCCTGCTACGCCAACATGACCACCAAGAACGGCGAGCACAAGTGCCCTTGATCCATCCAGCTCCGGCGCCATGCATGACGAGCCACCATCGTCAGTTCGCCGAGAGACAACATATCTACGACTCCTACTACTACTCTACCTATACGGTTCTTCAGCCATCCATCCTGTTCTTGTATGCATGTATATGTGCTTGCCACCTGCAATAACATCCGGCACTGTGAACTACACTTGGAACAGAAAGAAGCTTTATGCCTACCCTCTCTGCGTGTCTTCTTACCTTTCTCGACCGTATCCATATCTGTCTGAATAGAAATAGACCGATCCGGTGATTAATGTGCTTAGTTGACAACAGGTACCGTTGTGAAACGATTTCAGAAACTTACTGTGCCGGCAGTTATTAGCAGATCAAATGAGAACCAAAGTATTCCTGGCACAGACGGCACGGGGGTGCATTCTTAGTAGTAGATTTAGATAATATTATTATAGATTTATTTAATTAGTACTACCTCCCTTCCATCTCAATTTTATTTTTGAGTTTGGTCAAATCTACCTTTGACCAATGATTTATGTAATTTGATCATCTTTAATAATATAGAAACATATTTTTAGATTCATCATAAAAACTATTTTAGTAATTTAGAATTTACATGTTAGTAAAATTAATTGAACATAAATAAATCACTGGGCAAAGATATATTTGACCAAAGCTAAAAATAGAATTGAAATGGGACAAGGGGAGTAGTAGAATTATTCAATATAAGTAGTAGATTTAGTTAATTGTACTAGTACAATTAGTTAATATTTATAATGTATTTATTTAATATTAGTAGTAGTTAATATTAGTAGTAGATTTTTAGTTAATATTAAAAATAGATTTAGTTAATATTAGTAGTAGATAATATTGGTAGGGGATTTAGTTAATATTAATAGTATATTTGGTTCATCGGTGAATTATTAAAAATATGATTTTAGTAGTGAGTTGTGAAAAAATTGTTATGAGTCGAGAGAAACAAAAATAAAGAAATCGATTAAGATATGTAACCTACTGCCGATGGGTAACTTTTCCGATTGTTGGATGAGAATATTACAAATCTGAGGTTGTATGAGATTCAAATTTGTACTAGGAAAATCTATAAATTCTCAAAATATGGTTCACAGAAAACCCGGTTGAAATTTTAGATTATTAACAATTAATATACCTCGTGAAGCTAAATGAAATGGACTCTTAGTTAATATTAGTAGTACATTTAGCTTATATGAATGCACGAACAAATTGATTGGATCTGCCAAGGATCGATCCGTGCAAAATTTGAAACATGATGAGCGTGGTGGAGTGAGTGTGCGTATTTGTTGACGGTCGTTAAGTATCATTTTTGACTGTCAATCTACCTCAATTATGTGAATAAATAAATATTTCTTACATGCTTTAACTTTAAAAAATGTATTTCCACTTGTACTTGGTTAAATTGTGTATGCATATACTCCCTCCGTCCCAAAAAGCTTGTCGCTTTGTAGTTCATTTTTGAACTACAAAGCGACAAGATTTTTGGGACGGAGGGAGTACTTTAGTACAGAAATGAGGAGAACCCAAGGGGCTAAATCCTGAAAATGGCACTCCAGCCAATCAAAGGATGACACGTGGTGGTATGTGGATCCATGAGGATAATTGAGAGGATGTACGAGGGAATACAATGACCAATCACCTAGGAAGCATCAGATGGCCCATGTATCGGTCTCTAGGAGAAAGCACACATAAAATTGGGCACATGGGAGTGCGGGCGAACCAAGGGTCCAACCGACTTATTCCTGGCAACAAACTCAGTTCGCTACTACGTGTCACTATCTCGTGGTGCTCTGAAGGCAGTGGTGACTGATTTGCGTACAAATTGTGGCTCGAACCACCTCAGAAACTAGTCTAACTTGTATCCCTCACTCCTTATTAGAACACACACCATTTGAGCATCACTCTCTTATAGATACTCTCCAAATCCTTAGTGGATTTTAGATTGTAGAAGAGGAACCTCTCTGTTTCAAAAGTCCATTTTCCGGAAGATATAACTCATGTGTATTTTATTTTATTTGTGACTTTATGCTTATTTATAATAATTGTCTTTTATTATTCATATGTTTGGATCAAGCATTTCTTCTTTGATTGTGAAATCTATGTATGTGGTAGGACTAGTTGTTATAATGATATTATAGTAATCTTGTTATTATGTTATCATAAACATCAAGGTCTCCATTATAATCTAATTGTGTAAGGTATGAATATGTTAGTATGAACAACTTAGTGCTTAGATCCATCATTGGTTTAACGATATTTAGGTTAGTGCTTGGCTTAGAATGATATTTGTACCATGACTTTTAAGGTATCTACTTAGTGTGCAAACGTCGTGTTTGAATACTTAAGTAGTATTGAATGTATCATACACCCACGGGTTGTAGGATAGGCGGTAGGTGGTGACAACCGACCTATTCGTTCATCCTAATCTTCCACGTTCGACTACACCACATGCTTTTAATGGAAGTCCTCTAGCAGACCATGTGTAAGCCCGTGTCTGATATGTTGGACCAGTAAGTCATAGGACTCACCACTAGCATGTTCACATATATAGTATTAGTCTATGCATATATATATATATATATATATATATATATATATATATATATATATATATATATTACAAGCACATTAGGAACAACTCTCTCTTAGTCTAAGTCTCACTAGGACTAATTATCTTAATAGGATTAGATGCATAGATGTGTGTCACACTAACCCAATTACTATCATTTACCATCCTACTTGAGTATATGTTAGGATAACCCTATATTACCCATAGTTGTAGTTATGCCATACTTCACCACTTTCCTTTAGGAGAAACACACGATACCATTAGTGATATTTATAGGTGAAATGCTACAACATTACATTCCATGCGCATGCAGATATCACTTTGCATTGATCTTAAGATATATTAGTAAAGCTATTCAAGCATTTTTGCCATTGATGTTTTACTAGTGTAAGCTTAGTCATCGTTAACAAGCATTTCTGACAATGTTGTGCTCACATGGGTTAGTCACTTGGTAAAATAATTTTTGCCTAGGGTTTTAGCGACGAAGGGAAGGAGGTTGTGGCTAGGTGGCCAAAGTAAAAAAAATTCTAACTTTGATAAAGTTATAGAAAAGATATTGTTTTTTTGATCATATTAGTATTACTAAATTCATCGTCACTTATATTTTTATAACTTACTAATTTAATATTTGTAGTACATTTTGTTTTCTCTTTTTTCGAAGAGGCTTCCATGGATGCACATATTTCGTGTGCGCATACCGCTCCAATCAAAGACTCTAATGCAGTATTTATTGCATTTTCTGAGTTTTTTTACAGTATTTATAGTATATAAGTCTCCAGTGCCCACATACTATAGGTCATACTCTCATACATTACAATATAACACCTTAATGTGCACTAACTCACACACTGAAATATACTCCCTCTATCCTATTCAAACTCTATTTTAAGAGTGTGTCAAAGTTATATTCATCTAACTTTGATCAAGTTCACAGAAAAGTATTAATTTTTGTAACACCGTATTAATAATATTAGATTCACCATGAATTATGTTTCCATAGTACATTTATTTTATGTGGTAGATGCTAATAAATTTCTCTCTAAACTTGGTCACAGTTACTCCCTCCATCCTATTCAAAGTTCATTTATGGAAATAATCAAAGTCAAACGAATCAAACTTTGACTAAGTTTATAGAAAAATATTATTTTTTGTAACATCATATTAGTATATTATTAGATAACCATGAGTTATATTTTATATCATATTTATTTTGGGTGGTGGAGCCTAATATTTTCCCCACAAACTTTATAAAAGTTAGATCAGTTTGACTTTGACCAACTCTAAAAATAAATTGTGAAACGGGCGTAGTAAATTAGTTTGACTTTGGCCAGCTTTAAGAATAATGATTTAATGATATGAAGAGAGTAACTAATGCCTGACGGTATAATGTGCTTGCCAAGTGTCATGCATAATTTGTTACGGTAAAACTGTCTATAAAATTAATTAGGCTAATGCAGCGCCGTTCGTCCGTCGTCCTCCTGCCCCGGTCTGCCTATAAAACGGACCTCGCGCGTCTGCCAGGCTCATCAATCGTCCTCATCAGCCCTTGTCTAGACGTCTATCTAGTCTCACGTACGCAGAACCAGTGAGAGCCAGAGAGAACCGTGCGCCTCTCGGCACCATGGCCAAGCTCGGGATGGTGCTCTCCGTCTCGCTCCTCGTCGTCCTCCTGCTCCTCGTACAGGTGAGCCGAGATGGACGCCAATTAAGCTCCTTAGCTAAATCACTTCCATTCTCTAATGATGCACACACATATCCAGTCCTCCCGTTCCTGCTAACTAAACTCTTGGTCGCTTTCTTTCTTCTGCAGACCACCGCGACCCAAGGTCAAGCCCATGCCATCGGCGAGTTCCGTGCAAATATATGCGCGCGTCTGAGTTAGACACAACTTTTATAACATGCGGTATTATATATATATATATATATATATATATATATATATATATATATATATATATATATATATATATATATATATATATATATATATATATATAACGAAACAACGACGTACCGGTGTTGCAGACTGTGGGGCGAGCTGCGGCTACCGGTGCAGCAAGTCAGGGTGACCCAAAATGTGCCTGAGGGCATGCAACACCTGCTACCAGCGCTGCGGGTGTGTCCCACCAGGAATCCCGACGATTTGCGATGGCCAGGGCCGTCGCAAATAAGATAGAAACCGTCGCAGATAAGTTATTTGCGACGGATTTCCTTACTTGCGACCGCTTTTGGCCGTCGCAAATAAGCTTATTTGCGACCACTTTTGGCCGTCGCAAATAAGCTTATTTACGACGGGCAGCAGTAGCCGTCGCAAATTATTGCCAGGGGGCCGGTGGGCCCCATAGGGCTAGTTGCGACGGCTTGGCCGTCGCAATTTAAGACCCTATTTGCGACGGCCAGACCGTCGCAAATAAGGTCAGCCGATGGGTCCCATGCGGTCAACAGACAGGGCCCACGCGGCCATTTGCGACGGCCTGGCCGTCACAAATAGGGCCTTGATTGCAACGGTCTGGCCGTCGTAAATAACAGAGACTTAATTGCGACGACCTGGGACCTTATTTGCGATGGTACTGTATAAAAATCCGTCATAAATAAGGTTTTTTATTTTTTAAAAACAGAAAATACTACCTGGCTCGATGGCCAGAATCACACAAGAGGCAATATATAACAACAGTCACATAAACATCATAACAGTCTCAAAACACATCACAACACATCGTCTAAATATGGCATCACCATCAACAAACCAAACAAGGGCTCACTCGCCCGGCTGACCTTCGTAGCCACCTCCGAAGTCGAAGTCGTCGTCGCGCCTCATTCCAGGTGGCAGTAGCGATGGAGTTTGTGCAGCCGTCGCAGATCCCTGCAATTAATGAAACTTAGAGTTAGAATATAAATCCATCAACATCTCTCCCTCCCTCTCCCTCTATCTCCATCTAGATCCCCTCTCTTCCTCTCTTCTTTCATTCCTCTCTCTATCTCTCTATTGCTCTCATTTTCCCTCTATCTTCCTGCCTCTATCTCAATCTACATCTCCCTCTCTCTCTCTCTCCCTCTCCTTCTATATCCAATCTCCCTCTCTCTCGTCATTCCTCTCTCACTCTATCTAACTATCTCTCACTCATTCTTCTATCTCTCTTTCTTCCATCTCAATCATTTTCTTCTATCTAACTATCTCCTCTCTCTTCTATTTCAATCCTTTTTTCTCTATCTTCCTCCCTCTTCTAACTTCATCTCTCACTCTATCTATCTTTCAATGTCACTCCATTTCCTCGCTTTATTTTGGTTAAGTTGAGTTAGAACTAGAATTGTTAAGTTGACATAGAAAATTACCTGACCTGCAGAAGAAGGATCGCCTAGAAGGACCGGTGGTAGTGGCGGTAGCTGGATCTCCAGACTTTGCGCCCGAGCCATGGCCTGTCATTGCAAACATTAAATGTTACCTATTAGTAAGTCATTTACACTGAATTAATGAGAACTTTAGTTTTTATTTTGTTACCTCCATTGCTTCCTACATCTACGCCAACGCTGTTGCGTGTGTTTGGATCGTGTCCTCTATCGCGATTGTCGGTACCCTAGAAACAGTACACCCCTTGAGGTTACAAAGATCTCAAAGGAAAGTCATCTACTTGGTATGAAGACCCTCGGAGGCCCACATGTCAGACATAACCGGACCCGCTTCTCCAACATGGTTAATCCCTGGGTCGCCACGTGTACTACCAAACCGGAGCTACCGCCCACAAGGGGGAAGCTTCGGGCCATGTACCGAAACGGCACCTACGGACTTAACCCCAGACCGAGAGAAGCTCCGGACCTGACACGTGTCGGGTAGCCCCGGAGCTACCTGTTTCCCACAGCAAGCTCCGGAGCTGCCACGCGTCCAATCGTCGGATCTTCATCCTCTAACCTCCGAAAGACCCCGCAACGGCTCCAGATCTTCAAAGAGGAATCAAGGACTTCAAGACCCGATTAAGTGTCCTTAATACCATATTAATGACACTTAAACGGACGATCTTAACACCAGTAATGGTGTTGTCAAAGCCCGTTACAAGGTCATTAAGAGCAATTAAACGTGTATCAATACTAGTAACCGCCGAGGCCACATGTCGGGCCAGGCTAACCTGTAACGGCCTGCCCTTGTACTATAAAAGGACAGGCCGATGACACGTTCAGGGGGGCTACACACGCGCCACAGACGCTCGTCACAAGCTCATACTGCTAATACAACACCAACACACCTGTGGAGTAGGGTATTACGCTCAGGCGGCCCGAACCACGTAAATTTGTGTCTCCTGTGTCAATTCCTACTTACCTTCTTGAATCTCCGCGCGCCCACACCGAACATCAAACTCCCCTATCACTTTAGTAGTCTAGGGAGATCTGCCGGTTCCAAACCGCCGACAGTTGGCGCGCCAGGTAGGGGGCGCCTGAGATTTTGAGAATGGTGAACTCAGCTGCTGGATCATCCAACGGTCAACCTGCTGCTCAGGCTGATGGGGGCAATCCCTCCAATAGACAGCCACCAGCAGGAGCCTCAGCACCAGCAGGAGTCACACTCCCACCACCACTGTCTCCTCCAGCAAATCGTGCTGGGCAACGTGATGGTGCGCCAACGTCAATTACTGCGTCGGCAAATCATGACAACCCGGAACACGCGCTCCATGCAGCGCGTGCTCTTCTCCAACGCCCACCACCTCCGGATGCA
Organism: Tuctoria greenei; assembly: GCA_036927565.1. Lineage (NCBI taxonomy): Eukaryota > Viridiplantae > Streptophyta > Magnoliopsida > Poales > Poaceae > Tuctoria > Tuctoria greenei. The sequence goes on along the minus strand of JAYESD010000011.1, from coordinate 21,574,988 downwards.
TCCCGGGATGCACTGGAGCAGTGGAGGGCCGATGTGGAGCATTTGGTTGCAGCAGCAGCCGAACGCCTCAGCAACCAGGGTCCTCCTCCTTCAGGACGAGCCCCGTCGCAGAGGCGGACCTTGTCTGGAAGACTTGGTCCGCACGTCTCCAATAGCAGGAGACGTGCTGCATCGCAACAAGTGACGTCATTACCCTACGGGGCACGACGCACTCACACGGTATCCAGGCTTTCGACTCATGACCTCCGGGCGGAGCTTTATCACTGATACCGCCAGCAGGATGGCCGAGTCCATATTGAGCGTGCCCGTGAAAGACGGGAAGCTCAGGACCTTTCTACTCTTGAAGGAGTAGGAGGAGGCTGTTCAGCCCTGGCCATGCACCTGCGCATGGTTAGATGGCCACAGAAGTTCCGGCCTCACCTGCCGGAAAAATTCGACGGGACTGTCAATCCCGCCGAATTTCTTCAGATATACTCCACTGCAATCTTGGCAGCTGGAGGAAACGAGGCCGTGATGGCCAATTATTTTCCAATGGCCTTAACTGGGACCGCCAGGTCCTGGTTTATGAGCCTTCCACCCAAATCTATCAACAGTTGGGAGGAGCTGTGCCGTCAGTTCACTGCCAACTTTGGGAGTTCATACACCCGACCAGGCACTGAACTAGACCTTTTTGCGGTCGTGCAAAAAGGGGGAGAATCCTTGCGGTCATTCATCCAGAGGTTCTCTCAAGTACGAAACACTATCCCTTCTATCTCTAGCGCCTCTGTCATTGTGGCATTCAGACAGGACGTACAGGACAAGAAGATGTTGGAGAAACTGGCGATCAAGGAGATCACCAGCGTCACGGAACTCTTCAGATTGGCAGACAAATGTGCCAGAGCTGCGGACGGCCGTGAAATGCACTCCAAACCAACCTCGGAGGATCACAAGAAATCCTCCAAAGAAGAAGCCGCTACCTCCGGGGGTGTCAAGAAGAAAAAGAAGACCAACGGCAAGAAAAAGCCGTCGGCCGGCACATCCAAGGTTGCAGCTGCTGCAACTCCGGGTGGTCGGGGGCCACGCCCCGAGAAGCGACCCCGACCATCTTCTGAAGACGGTGGCAAACCCAAAGTGTGGTGTACCATTCACAAAACGGGCAGCTACAGTTTGGAAGACTGCCGGGATGTCCAAAACCTTGCCGAGCGCTACAACAAGCGCTGGGAAGAATCGCCTTTCCGACAGAGGGAAGGAAAACAAAAAGTCGACGAAGCTCCGGCTGAAGAGGAGTTAGGATTTCAGGATTCCAAAAAGGTCCTAAAGGCCATTTACACCTCAGTCGACGATGATTCTGACGTCTCTGACAACGAGCGTCGGAAGACCATGAACACCATTTTTGGTGGATCATGGGATATCACCTCTCGTCGCGTCATCAAGACTATGCGACGGGATATGGCCGCTGTAGCCCCTACAGTCAGGCCAGAACCTCATCGGAAGTGGATGGACACCGCCATCACTTTTGATGCTTCGGATTGCCTGCGGAGCATGGTTGGAGCAGGTCAGTTACCTTTGATGGTATCTCCTACCATCAATAACATCCAGCTCCACCATGTCATGGTAGACGGAGGTTCGGGGCTTAACTTCATCAGCTTCAAAGCTTTCACTAAGCTTCAGCTCCGACCTTTGGATCTCCACCCCTCTCGACCTTTCTCCGGAGTAGGTCCGGGGGCCATTACCCCACTCGGAGCTATTATCCTCCCCGTTACCTTCGGGACACGGGAGAAATACCGCACCGAGAAGTTGTTCTTCGACGTCGCTCAGATCAACTTACCATTCAATGCCATCTTGGGTAGACCTACCCTGTACAAATTCATGGCAGCTGCTCATTATGGTTATGTGGTGTTGAAGATGCCAACACCAGTAGGCATTCTCCGAATTCGCGGAGATCGTACTGCCAAAGTAACTGCTCTGGAAGAACTCCACGCACTCACCACGGCGCAAGAGGAGGACTCCAGGCAGGAGCAAACTCCAAAACCCCCGAGCATTTGTCAACAAGGCTCGACTTCTGCACCTCGTGTACAGCCAAGCGGTGACACCGACATTCCCGTCAAAGTCATCCAAATTGGTTCCGATGCCGCTCAGACCACCCGTATATCGGGAGGATTGAACGACAAATAGGAACTCGCGCTCATCACTTTCCTCCGGGCTAACGTCGACGTGTTTACTTGGCAACCGTCACAAATGCCTGGGATCCCCAGGGAAGTGATTGAGCACAATCTGAAGATCTGCCCCGATGCCCGGCCTGTGCATCAGAAGCCTCAGAAGCAATCCGTAGAGCGACAGAACTTCATCCGACAAGAAGTGAAGAAGCTACTTGAAGTCGGATTCATCCGAGAAGTCTTCCATCCAAAATGGCTGGCAAATCTAGTCGTTGTGCCCAAGGCTAGCGGGAAGCTTCGGATGTGCATTCACTACACCACACTAAATAAGGCATGTCCAAAAGATCCATTCCCACTACCTAGAATAGATCAGATAGTGGATTCCACCTCCGGGTGTGAATTACTGTGTTTCCTAGACGCATATTCTGGGTATCATCAAATCAGGATGTCTAGGGAGGATGAAGAGCATACTTCATTCATCACAGTAGATGGATTGTACTGTTACACAGCCATGCCCTTTGGTCTCAAGAATGCAGCTTCAACTTTTGTACGAGCTATGTACAAAACTTTTGAAGAACTCATTAGAGACGTAGTGGAAGTGTACGTCGATGACATCGTGGTCAAGGTCAGGAACAAGGAGTCACTCCTTGACACCTTGCAGGCTATCTTCGACAAGCTGCGGGCCACCCGCACAAAGCTAAACCTAGACAAGTGCGTCTTCGGGGTTAGCTCCGGAAAACTTCTCGGTTTCCTGGTAAGTCACCGGGGCATAGAAGCTAATCCGGCGAAGATTAAATCCATTGAAGACATGCGGCCACCAACCCGTATCAAAGACGTCCGAAAGTTAACTGGATGTCTAGCAGCCCTCAGCCGGTTCATATCAAGACTAGCGGAACGGGCACTCCCCTTCTTCAAGTTATTGAGGAAGTCTGGATCATTCCAATGGTCCGAAGAAGCAGAGAAGGCATTCCAGGAGCTGAAACAGTTCCTCACCACCCTACCAATTCTGGTAGCTCCGAACCCTGATGAGCCTTTGTTGCTTTATATTTCAGCTACTGACAAAGTCGTCAGTATAGTTCTGGTTGCGGAGAGACCAGAACTACCCTACACTCAGGAATCCAGACCCCTTCGGGAAGGTCCGGAGGTTCCTGAAAGCGAGTCTGGGTCCCAGCTCCCAGATTCGAATCCACAAGAAGTCGCTTCAGGAGACCTAGACCCCTCCGGGAGGGTCCAGGTCATTTCTGAAGAAGCTCCGGGTTCCTCCAGCCAGAACCCGTAGGTCCCCGAAGAAAATCTGGACTCCTCCAAGAGGATCCGGGTCAGTGAAGAGGAAGCTCCGGACCCCTCCGGGAAGGTCCGGACCATTCAACGCCCGGTGTACTTCATTAGTGAAGTATTACATGATGCCAAGACTCGATACCTAGAGGTGCATAAGCTGCTCTATGCAGTTCTTATTGCCTCCAGAAAGCTTCGTCATTACTTCCAAGCTCACAAAGTCTCAGTGGTGACCTCCTACCCACTACGAGCAATCTTGCATAATCCCAATTCAACTGGGAATATTGCAAAATGGGCAGCAGAATTGGCTGAATTTGATCTTGAATTTATTTCAAGACAAGCAGTTAAGAGTCAAGCATTGGCAGATTTTGTGGCAGAATGGACTCCCTCTCCATCAAACCCTGGGGGCTCCAGTGAGCAGAAGACGGAGCATCAAGCTCCAACCTTCACCGAGCCTCACTGGACCCTCTACTTCGACGGCTCCATGCAGAAGCAGGGGGCTGGAGCTGGAATCCTTCTCCTTGCACCGACTGGGGAGAAGGTGAAATACATGGTACACCTTGACTTCAAGGCAACCAACAACATGGCAGAGTATGAAGCACTCATCTACGGACTAAAGGTGGCACTGTCATATGGTGTCAAGCAACTGCTGGTCAAGGGAGATTCACAGCTCATCATTAAGCAGGTGAAGGGTGAATGCTCCTGCAATAATCTCTAGCTAGCTGCTTACCTCCTTGAAGTCCAGGGGCTTCAGAAGGATTTCGAAGTCCTAGATCTCCACCATGTTCAGCGTGCCCATAATGCTGAAGCTGACGAACTCTCGACCAAAGCGTCAACCGGAGCTTCGGCTCCTGACGGAATCTTTGTCCAGAGGTTGTCAAAGCCAACAGCTCAGCCTGCCGAACTGAGCGAAGGGGGCGAGATCAGCATCCCGAAGCTGTCCCGATGGCCCTGTTACCATGGCAGCCATCAAGGTTCGTAGGTGCTGCCGGGAGCTCCGAGCAACCCAGCACGCAAGACTCAAAAGCTCAAGCTAGTTCCGATGCATGGATCTCGGAGATCTGGAGCTACTTGAAAGACAACATCCTTGCCGACAATGATGTATCCGCTGATCGAGTAGTCAGATTGGCTAAAAGATACACGCTGGTAGAAGTGGATCTCTACCGGCGCAGTGCCAACGGCATCCTAATGCGGTGCATCACAAGGGAAGAAGGCTGCGAACTTCTCACAGAAATCCATGGAGGCGAGTGTGGGAACCACGCGTCTTCCCGCACGCTGGTCGGTAAAGCCTTTCGGCATGGCTTCTACTGGCCTACAGCGCTTCAGGATGCAACTGAGCTGGTGAAGAAATGTGAAGCATGCCAATTTCATGCGAAGAAAATTCACACACCAGCTCAGCCCTTACAAATGATACCTCCTACATGGCCTTTCGCTGTGTGGGGGATGGACATCTTGGGACCTTTCCCAAGAGCCGTTGGAGGTTACAAGTTCCTGTATGTCGCCATTGACAAGTTCACCAAGTGGCCGGAAGCAACTCCAGTTGTGACAATCAACAAGCAATCTGCTATCAACTTTTTGCAGTCCATTGTATGCAGATTTGGAGTCCCAAACAAAATCATCACTGATAATGGGACCCAATTTACAAGCTCAGCATTCCAAGGATATTGCAAAGACCTCGGCATACAAGTTTTCTATGCCTCCGTAGCTCACCCAGCCAGCAATGGCCAAGCCGAGAGAGCAAATGCCGAAATCCTTAAAGGACTCAAAACGCGCACCTATGAGCGCTTGAAAAAACATAGAGCCAACTGGATCGAAGAGCTTCCGCCCACTTTATGGGCCAACAGGACATCTCAAAACTGGTCAACTGGAGAGACACCCTTCTTTCTGGTGTACGGAGCTGAAGCAATCCTTCCTCCGGAAATCACCTTGGGTTCACTCCGGGTCCGGACCTTCGACGAAGCCGCGCAGGACCAGCTCCGGCGTGAAGACCTAGACCTCCTTGAGGAGGGAAGGTGCCAAGCAGCTGTTTGGAATGCCCGATATCGCCAAGCCCTATGGCGTTATCACCAGCGGCATGTACACAACCGACAACTCGAGGAAGGCGATCTGGTGCTACGGAGAATACAATCCAGAGAAGGGTTAAACAAACTGTCCCCCGGATGGGAGGGGCCCTTCCGTGTGATTAAAGTATCCCGTCCCGGAAGCGTTCGCTTGGCTACTGAGGATGGGACACCTCCCAAATCCTTGGAACATCGAGCACCTCCGTAAGTTCTACACTTAATACCACGGAGGTGAGTCTTGAGTAACTTGAGGTGTATGTTATAGAGTCATTGTACAGAGTCGGGTAGTTCCTCCGGGAGAGCAGCCGGACCTTTCCGGAAAGGCTCGCAAATTTCATGAAACACTTGTCACAGTCTCAGGACTAAAAGTGCGGCTAACTACCCTGGGTGAAACGAGAAATGAAACACAATTAGCCTGGTTCCGTACCCTAAGAGTGTACTTGTTTCCCCTGTACCCCGGACCTATAATGAAAGACATCTTCATGTGAAATAGACTCCACGTGCATTTATTTTGTACAGGCTCAACATTTTTATTTTTCTCTTTCTTGTCTATAACAAATAAGTGCAATTCTTAAGAAATTTTAGTTCAACCGGTTTATATACAATTCGAGTTGTATTGTCAATTCTTTTGGATTCAAATATTGTTCATGGCCAACTCGCTTGAAAGCCGCCAAGCCAACCTAGGGCTGGAGTGTGCTATCGACTTAGCCTGGTCAAGCACCCTAAGTACACCACTCTACCTACACCCCGGCAGGCCGAAGTAAGGAGGGTCCGTGTACAGTTGGATCTGGAAGAAAAGACAACGCATTCGGTTGTATTTAGAATCGTGTTCGACTTAAAATCTTCTTGAGAGTCGTAAGCCGCGACGAAATTACAGACAAGAAATGAATTTTACTATTTTTCTTGGCTTAAGTGTGCAGGAAAAATAAAATCTACATTGATGGAGAAAAGCCGGAGCTAACTAAGCTCCAACTTCCCTAGCGGGGGGCCAGCCGTCGACGCTGAATAAAAGATGGTGAGAAGACCCCGTAAATGGAGTCTGCTAGCAACAAACTAAGTGTTGGCAAAGGTCACTGCCGGAGCTACTAAGCTCCGACACCCCGGAGGACTAACTATCGACGCTCTACACGTTGATAGAGACTATTGCCGGAGCTATCAAGCTTCAGCGATGGACAATGCCGGAGCTTCTAAGCTCCGACAACCTCAGGGGGCCTTCACTATCGAAGACTTCGGACCTAAATTCTACAAGTTTGGAGCAAATGAGTCTTCAACAAAACACAATATCCTCTTGGTACATGTTCACAATCAAATTGTGCACATCTACCAGGGGGCCAAGTGAAGATAAAAGTGTGTTGAAGACAAAAATTGAAATTCACAAAAATTTGGGGATTTCATTTATCTAGAGACAAGGGATTACATCTGGAGAAAAGGGATTACAAAATTGAGGAAGAAGAAGAGAAAATACAAGTGAGAATTACAGAGAAAGTCCTAGACCCTATGAAAGAATTGGGCGACTTTCTGGGCAACCTCCGACACATTGGCTCGGGCAGCTTCCCCTTCTCCTTCGACGGGACCTTCAAGCACCGGGTCCAGAGGAAATTGGGAGTTCCGGCTGGTGTAGCACGTCAGCACATATTCTACGAAGTTCTTCGCCAGGGATTGCCCCTCAACCTCTAATTGGTCCGCGATGACATCGCCCACCTTGGAGAGCTTGCTACCTGCTCAGCTCAACGCCTGCAGCGCTAGGTCCGGCTCCGGCTCCGGATCATCCCGGCGCACGGGGCTGAAACCCATCGGTGTCAGCGCGTCGTTGGCCTTGCCCAGGAACTCCCAAATCTGTAGGGAGTCCGCACTCCTCAAGCCCTTCATTTCTTCCAAAGATCTCCTGGCCGCCATCAGTTCGGAATTCTCACGGGCGAGGCGCTCAACTTCTTTTGTGTTCTGCTGAATCTTCTCAGCAACCCGCTTTTCGAGTTTTCGAGCTCCTCCTCCCGGAGGTGGATCTTATTCCAGCGGTCGACCAGGTCCTTCTCTCTACCCCTCACTTTCTTCTCCCTGGCAGTAAGGGCACACTCTTGTTCGTAGAGTTCCTGCCCTCGCACCCAGGCTTTCTCCTATTCCTCATGGCAGCGCTCTTCCAATTTCTTGGCGCGCTCCTCGAGGCACTTGTCAGCCAGAGCCACCTTCTCGGCGAGCTCCTCCTCCCTCCTCAGGACATCATCCCACAGCTCTAGGAGTTTCTGCTCTTCATCTTCGAGCCGTTTCTCCCTCTCTTCAAGTGCCTCTCGGCGCTTGATGAGCGTAGTGTTAATGGCCTCAAGCCTTACGTGGCGTTCCTCGGCCGCACTATTGGCTACTTTGGCCTGATTGTAGATCTCCTGGGATTGGGCGTCGAGGGCGCGAGTCATACTCTCCCTGTCATCCAACAACTTGCCCCAGTACTCCAGGCGGATCTTCTCCCGTTTGATCCACTCTTTGTCATCCGCTAGCCTCGACTGCGCCAGCTTGGTCTCGAAGTAGAGCCGGTTACGCCACCGCATAAGGGTTTGGCGCTCCTCTTCAAGAGCCTTGTTGTTGTGGAAGAAGGTCATTTGGACTTGACGCAGACTGGAACATGCGTTGTCAATAGACAGTGACAACGAGATGGGTTCCGGACCTGCTGGGGTCTACTCCGCTGGTTCCAGCGGGTCTTCAGATACAAAAATTGGGTCCCACTCCACAAGAGTGGACCCCTGAGTCTCCATGGCACTAGGGCCGTCCTCCGGGATGGCCTGAGTCTCCATCGAGGAAGGCCCTGCCGCCAAGTCTTCGTTCACCCCCTCCGGCAGGGGGCCAGCGACTTCGCCTGGGCACTCCGGCTCGGCCGTAGGTACCTCCGACGTCGTCACTTCCGGAGCAGGAGCCGCTACTGGCTCCAGTATGGGCACCTCTCCCAATGGGGGCTCAAGCTCTGTCACCTCTTCAACAACCGGCTCAGGAGCCGGAATATCTTCAACATCGTCCGGCCCTGTGGCCGGAGCTCCAACAATAACCGGCTCAATGGCCGGTGCTTCGGAGGTAGTCGGCCCAACTGCCGGAACTACCTCAGTTTCTGGCGCGCACGCCGGAGCTTCAGTCACTTCCGGCTCAATCGTCGAGGCTTCGACAAATTCCGGCTCAGAGGCCAGGATTACTACATCCTCCGGCTCAACAGCCGGAGCTTCCATCATCGCAGCACCAAAACCCGGAGCTTCAACCTCCAGGATAGGTGCCGCTGGCGCATCTTCACTCCCGTGGTCCGGCGCTACCACGGGAACTTCTGGGGATGAGTCGAGGTCCATGACCACGACAGCCGGCGCCGGAGCTGTCGCGGCTTCAGCCACCACTAGGGGCAGCACCGGAACAGGAGCAGAAGCCCCCACCCTCACGGGTTCAGCCACTGTGGCTGAGGGTGGAGCTTCACCCCCCTTCTTGGGGACGCCGCAGATGATGAATGAAGAAAAATAAAAAATAGTTGCTACAATTAAAACAAACTATCCAAGGTAGAGATTAAAAATTACCTTGGGAGGATTCCGCACCAGCTTGCGCGAAACCTTTTTCCCGGGCGTTCTGGGCTGGTCATAGCCGGCGTGGAAGCTCCGGAAGGCCCCCCGGAACTTGTCGCGGCCACGGGCGTTTCCCGAGTCGAGGCTCTCCTCGATCGGGAAGAACCCCCGGACCTGGAGGCCTCCACCGGCCCAGGTGCTGGAGTCGCGCGCCCGGAGCTAACATCCCGGGAGGACCCCACTGCGGGAACAGACACGCTTCGGGAGGACCCCACTGCGGAAACAGTCGCATTCCGGGAGGACCCCATTATGGGAACAGTCGCCACGGTTGTGGCAGACCTTCCCCTCCGGGGAGAAGGAGCCGAGGCGGAAGTAGCGGGCCTGATGGACCTTCCGTCGGCATGCTGCAACTTCCTCTTCTGGCTCTCGGGTTCGTCCGCCTGCTCCTTGCCTTTGCCGACGACCTCGACCCTCGGCTTTGGGGCAGGGACAGAGCCATCTTCGGGCATTCCAGGGATCGCCACCCGGGTGGTTGATCTTCTCTCGATGACACCAAGGTCGTCAAGTACGGACATATTTCGCTGGAGCTCCCTGCTGAACTCCACTTCCACGTTCAGAGGGAGAAAGGCCGACGGGGGAGTCAAGTCATCACCATCGACGTCGATGCCGTGCTGGAATTTCTTGAGGTGGAACTCCCAGGTTTTCCCCACCATGTTGGACTTCAACCCGGTCTCAACTCGGTCGTCGTCCATCACGCTGTTGAGGGCCCAAGCGAGTTTCTCCCTCCTCTTCAGCGGCGCCCACCTGTTGACCAAGAAATTGCAAAATACTGCCTGAGGAGTCAATCCACCCTCCACGCATTGGCGGATCCTGGTCAAAGCAGGGTTGAAAGCTTCCGCCAGCACCGGAGCTTCACTCCAGATCGTCGTGTCGATGCCGGGCAGACCATAGGGCAGCTCCAGTCTCTCGTGCTCCTCCACCCTGACGACTATTCAGTCTTTTTTCCAGTAATCCCACTTCCCAGAGGGAAACGACCGGAGGTACTTGAATGGGCACTTCTTGCGCTTCACGAAGTAGTAGAAGCCAAGGTACTCATTGCTCCGACCGGTGGTGTGGACGGTGAAGAAGGTCTGGAAGAGTTCAATGCAGGGGGGGGATGCCCACCCACATCTCACAGAAGTGGACGAAGATAGACATGAGGAGAATGGAGTGAGGGCCAAGGTGGTATAACTGCAGACCATAGAAGTCTAGCAGCATCAAGAAAAAGGAAGAAAAAGGCGGGATCAAGCCCACCATGGCGTACGAGGAGAAATACACCATTTCGCTGGCGTGCTCCTTCTCGAATGGGATCTCTCCGCCGGCACGGACCGAGCGGTTGAAGAAGTCCGAGGACCACCCCATGAGGGCCCGGACCTTCTTCAAATCGCCGTCGGTCTTCAAGCGACTCTCGCGGAGACCCAACTCCATCGCGGCACGGCTAGGCAAGAGAAGAAGAGCGAAGCACGAGTTGGGAGTTTGAGCGCAAGATCAGATGAGAGGCGTAAAGAACTCCCGACGGTGCGCACTTTCCTTCTTAAGTAAGCCCTCACAACGCTTGGATGGAAACCGCAAGGAAGTCGAAGATACCATTCAAAACTTCCACCCAGCCAATGACAAGAGGGCCCGGGACCACCCCGACGATCAAGTCGAGGTTCTTACCCAGGCGAACGGTTGTCATCATGAAGCGGGAAACCCAAAGGCGGCGGCCTAACAAGGCGCGCGGAACCGATACGGTTTTCGTATCGGGAACCGGCGACCTTCAATTGCGTGAGATCCGCACGCCAAAGATCTCACACGGCGGGGGTCTAACTCTAAATCCTCGCCAACGGCACCCTCAAAGACCCTTGAAGACTCAGTTCAAGAGTCGCGAGGATGGACCCACCTTTAGCGGAATGACTTCACCCTAGTGATCTTCCCCGGAGGTAGCTCCAGGGGGCCACTGTCGGTACCCTAGAAACCGTACACCCCTTGAGGTTACAAAGATCTCAAAGGAAAGTCATATACTTGGTATGAAGACCCTCGGAGGCCCACATGTCGGACATAACCGGACCCGCTTCTCCAACATGGTTAATCCCTGGGTCGCCACGTGTACTACCAAACCGGAGCTACCGCCCACAAGGGGGCAGCTCCGGGCCATGTACCGAAATGGCACCTCCGGACATAGCCCCAGACCGAGAGAAGCTCCGGACATGACACGTGTCGGGTAGCCCCGGAGCTACCTGTTTCCCACAGCAAGCTCCGGAGCTGCCACACGTCCAATCGTCAGATCTTCAGCCTCTAACCTCCGGAAGACCCGGCAACGGCTCCGGATCTTCAAAGAGGAATCAAGGACTTCAAGACCCGATTAAGTGTCCTTAATACCGTATTAATGACACTTAAACGGACGATCTTAACACCAATAACGGTGTTGTCAAAGCCCGTTACAGGGTCATTAAGAGCCATTAAACGTGTATCAATACTAGTAACCGCCGGGGCCACATGTCGGGCCAGGCTAACCTGTAACGGCATGCCCTTGTACTATAAAAGGACAGGCCGACGACACGTTCAGGGGGGCTACACACACGCCACAGACGCTCGTCACAAGATCATACTGCTAATACAACACCAACACACCCGTGGAGTAGGGTATTACGCTCAGGCGGCCCGAACCATGTAAACTCTTGTGTCTCCTGTGTCAATTCCTACTCACCTTCTTGAATCTCCGCGCGCCCACACCGAACATCAAACTCCCCTATCACTTTAGTAGTGTAGGGAGATATGCCGATTCCAAACTGCCGACAGCGATCTTTTGGTGTTCCGCCTCCTCCTGTCACCTGAGGTTCTCTTCTATAGTTTGTTGGAGGGACTGCATCTCAATGTCCCTCTACGAGACGCGACGACCTGTCGTGCCCATCGAAGAAGCCTGCGCCGAGCTGCCTCTCGCAGGTCTCCCCGCCCTCGAGTCGACAACTCCGTCAAATATGGCAAGCCTATAAAAAAGAGAGTCAGTAATATGAAATTGAAATATCTTGAATACTTTGAACTAAAAATGATAAAATGACTTATAAACTCACCTTCCATGTGATTTTCCACCTCCGCTTGCATACGCGGCTTGAGGATCGATTGGTTCACATTCCCAAGCGAAATCTTTGCCGTGTATCTTCCTAGCCTCCTCCCCGTACTTAGCCTGCAAAACAAGGAAACCGTGTAAGTTCAACAATACATATAGTTATATTTAATATGAATGATTTCTAAACTTACCAATCGCTCGGCTACAGTCTGACTGCACCCCTGAGGCTGAGAAGGGTCCCTGTGACCGCTCTTCCAAATCTTAGCAGGTGTCCGCGGCACCCCCGTCTCGCGCTCCTGTCAATAAGTATTAGTATGAACAATATATTATGAATATATAAACATAAGTTACATACACCTATCATGCGTTTAGCTAAATGCAAGTGGTTATCTTGGCCGTGCCTGCTCTTCCCCTCGACCCCTCTGCACTCTCGAGCCTTCTCGGACTTAGCTTTAAACTCATCGCTAGCCCAATAGCGACAAAGGGCCCAAAATGCATTGGTCCGACCCTACAACCAGCTCATGTGGCCCTGCACATAGTTGGAAGTCGTTAAAAATACCATCGAGGAAATTATCAGAAAAAATACTTACTACACCCCACGTACCTGCGCGTACTCCTCCTCCGTCAGGTGCCTCTCACTCTCTTGCCAGAAGTGTAGCATGTGGTGCTGGTTCGCCTTCAAGTGCTCATTAATAATTTGAATACAAGCATTCGACAAAGCATGTCGAAACGCCTTGGCAGCGTTGTGGTGAAAAACTCTCCTTGCATCCTCAATCAGGTGAGGGTCGTTCGGGTCCTCTAAAGTAAACCTTGCCTGTGATAAAGAATATATTGAAGAGATGTTCATTACAAGAGTTTAAGAGTTAAAACTTAGAAACTATTTTTAACATACTTACCAAAAATCGGCCCACACGGCCTCCTGAAGGTTGTCGTGCTCCTGGTGATGGACGCGTGCGTAGTCCTCCCACGAAAGAGCAGGCACCCCATCAATGACCCCCGGGATAGTGCAAATGCACTAAGGACCCAAGGACACCATTCACGGGTCTTTGGTGTCCCTCACCGATGAAAGATGTGTCGTCTCATACCCTGCAAGATATTTATAGATTCATTACTTAAGTAACCAAAAGAAACCAGAATTGAACACTATAATTTTTATTACCTATCTCTGACCGGATGAATCGCGATCCTCTGTGAAGGGACCGGTGGAGGACTGACAAAGTGAGTCCTCCACGTCCTCCGCGTCTGCTGGGGTGCTATGTCAGGTGACCCAGAAGGATCGTCACCAGTTGAGTCAAAAGGGTCAGGAACAGAAGACTCGCCAGCCGAGGGTTGGCTGGCCGAGGGCTAGCTCACTGAAGGGTAGCTAAGGTCAACTAGTGTCGCAGCCTCTGAGTCAGCTAGTGAGGACAACAACATTCAAATATTACATAAGTAAGTTTAATGTGAAATTGAATTTAAAGAATTTGTCAAAAAGAGTGAATTTTGCCTGTGATGAAGCTCTAGAGCTGCTCAGAACGTGCCCCAACAGCTGAGAGCGTCTGATCCCAGTCGACGAGGCACTAGCGAAAGTGTCCTCGGGTCTAGAGGGGTAGATCCCCCTCGTCGGCAGCAGCTTCTTACCCTTCTTTGACGCCATCCTGCTTTATATTAGATAATCAGTAAATATGTAAATAAAATATACAAAATTCATGTTACTATCTTCAAGAAAACATTAATTGTAATCACTTTCAAAATTCATCAACATCATTATCATGTGCCTGTGCCCTACTCCTTAAAGCAGCCCATCGATCTTCCATCGTGGCCTGTTCTAATTTCTGTTTTCGCATATCATCTGCCTCTACATCTTCAACGTCTTCAACATCTCTAACTAATTGATGGAGTCCTGCACCAAGCTCGATGATAAAATTTTATGGCAACTCTTCTTCTTGGTACACTTCTTCAACGTCTTCACTATCATGGTAACCATCATCCCCAGGGGTATATAACCAATCACGAGGATTCACTTTATATACCACCCACCAAGCACTGAGCTTCGTGCATGGATAAGGTAGATAATACACTTGTTCCACTTGATGTGCAAGAAAAAATGTATCATAACCTCATAGTCGGTACTTATGTTTCACTTCCACCATTCCAAATTGGTTTTCTCGAGTTCCATGAGTGCGATCAAACCGGTCACAGTCAAAGAAGACAACTCGAAGGGTCTTTTTTTCAGTAAAAGTAAATTCAAGGATTTTGTTAATGATCCCATAATAATCGGTTAAATTCCCTTGAGTGTCCATTGCTCTCGTCACAACACCGGAATTTGATGTTGCCTCGAGAGGACGGAGAGCATCAAAATGAGTTGTACAGAATCGAAAGCCATTTACGTCATATCGACCATATCTTCTAACATTCACCAATCCATAAGATAGCTGCCGCAAATCTTCATGGACATTGTGAGTTCGACACTGTCATAAATGATTGTAAGTTAAAATAATACTTCTATAATAATAGTAACTTATAATACATAGAAGACGAGAGAAAATTACATAATTTCAAAACCAGGATAGGAAAATTTGCCCCCCATTTATTCCTTCTTTTCACATACCTTCACTTGTTTGGCCGTAGGTTGATGCTTATGTGGCCAACATTGTCTGTGAAACTCGCTGGACGTGAAAAAATATCTTTTAGAATACATGTGTAGAAAAATATGTCGATTAGCATAAATGTAAGACAAACACTTACTCGAAGTATTCCTGCATGCCTTCTATATTTGCGTACATGTAGAGTAAAGCAACAGTCCTATCATGTTCGGATAGCACGTAGGTTGTGTAGCCACCAACGGTGGTGCCTCTCGTTTGAAAAATGGAAACGTCGCTTAAAGGGGGTGTTTTGTCCAGATTGTACCGCATCGCCGAAGTATTGATATTGTTTTCTTCCGCAAAGTAGACACTTGAAAATATCCTACTTCCTTAAGAGCATATGCTTCAGCGATGCACCCTTCCACCTTTGCCCTGTTACCAACCATTGGTTTCAGATATCGTAGCGCTCTTTCAAAGTGATACATCCACCTGTATTGCACGGGACCGCCAACTTTAGCTTCGAATGGAAGATGGGTAAGCAGATGTTGCATTGGATTGAAGAAACCCGGTGGAATTTTTTTTTCCATCTTACATAAAAGT
Source organism: Tuctoria greenei (assembly GCA_036927565.1). Classification (NCBI taxonomy): domain Eukaryota; kingdom Viridiplantae; phylum Streptophyta; class Magnoliopsida; order Poales; family Poaceae; genus Tuctoria; species Tuctoria greenei. The sequence continues at coordinate 21,559,742 of JAYESD010000011.1, read as the reverse complement.
ATGGCTATCTCCTTCTCTAACTTATCCATCATTCCCGATCTAGATTTCTTTAGCACAAAGCTATCTATAGAAATAGCTGAGCTCGGCTAAAACCTTCAACACTGCATCATCTAGATAGCCTCAAAACATAACAGGTAAGAGTCTTTCCATTATAATATGATAATCATAACTCTTCAACACAGTGAGGTTTCCTGTGTTCACATTTACGGCTCGTTTCAGGCTAGCTGCGTAACCATATAGGAATTTCAAAGTTTTCATCCATTTCATAACTTCTTTTTTTTTTCTTTCGGTCGAAGACAGAAAGAAGCACGTGGCTTCCCACCACTTTCAGAGATTTTAAGAGTTGGACGGTGACAAATGTCTGCCAAATCTAGTCTAGCTTTGTAATTGTCTTTCATTTTGCCAGGCATATCCATGCAAGTTCTTATGATACTTTTGCTCATGTTACGCTCCTGATACATGACATCAATGTTGTGCATTAGGATCAATGACTTCACATACGGTAACTCCCAAAGTCCACATATGTGAGTCCAATTGTGTTCCTCTCCATAACCTACGAAATATCCAAGACGACCTTCATCAGGCACCAGTTTGTCCAACATATCAGAAATTTCTGACCCAGTGAGACGCTTCGGTGGTCCTTTAGTGACAACAGTGTTCTTTCAAAAGACATGCCTCTGCTGCCTAAATATGTGATTCGAGGGCAGCCAACGTCTGTGACAATCGAAGTAAGATATTTTGCCTCCATGAGTTAGTCGAAAGCAATTCATGTCTGAAGCACATATCGGACACGTCAGACGATCGTGAGTGCTCCATCTAGAAAACATGTCGTATGCTGGCAAATCATGGACGGACCACAAATAAGCAACTCGAAGGTTGAATTTCTGCTTCTTGTAACTGTCGTACACTTTGACTCCTGTCCACAAGACTTTCAATTCTCCAATCAGCAGTTTTAACATCACGTTGAGACGTGACCCGGGATGATCAGGTCTAGGTACAATGAGGCTAAGAAACATGAACTCATTCTTCGTACCAAAAGTAGGTGGAAGGTTGTACGGAATGACAAATACGGGCCAACAGGAGTATGGCATGGCGTTCGTACTGAACGGTGAGAATCCATCTGTCGCTAATCTAATGCGAAAATTCCTCGCATCACGAGAAAAGTCTGGATCGAAACAGTCTAGCGCCTTCCATGCATCACCGTCGGACGGATGCGTCAAGAATTCTTTGTTCTCACGTTTACCTTCTTTGTGCCATCTCATGTGTCTTGCGGTTCTTTTTGAAAGAAACAACCGCTTCAATCGAGGTGTCACAGGCAAGTAACGAAGTTGCTTATGTGCGACATCTGTCGTCACGTTATCGCCATCGTCATTAACAACTTCGACATACCTCATTTTACCACATTTCAAGCACATCTTCTCATTGGTGTTCTCTTTCCAGAATAGCATGCAGTTGTCTGGGCACACATCGATTTTCTCATACTTCATACCGAGACCAGATATTTTGATCTTTGACTGATACATATCTGGTGGCACTTTGTGAGGTTGTGGAAGGATATCGCAGATGAATTTCATGAGATCATTGTAGCAGTTGATGGAAAAAAAGTACTTGGACTTAATTGCCATAAATCTGGTCAAGAAAGCAAGTACGGTCACAACCGTGTGTTCATGCAACGGCTCTTGTGATTTCTTCAACTCCTCGAAGAACTTCTCTACCTCATTTGTAAGAGGATCCTCTGCTTCCAGAGCTTCTAGCATCTCATCCATCCTATCAACCTATGTTATATCATCATCCTCATCCACTTCTGCTATGACTCGAGAATTAGTCTCGCTGTGAAAGGTCCACACTTCATAATGTCGAGTGAAACTGTTTCGACATAAGTGAAACGAAAGCTCCCATCTTCTCAAAAACTTGGTGTTTCGGCATTTTGTACATGGGCACCGCACCATATCTTCCATTGATAACGAAAATGCCCGGTCCAAAATTTATCTAACTTGATGTACCACTCATCCGAGTGACCACCAGTTGTGCTCTTCCAGCCAGTATACATCCAACTGCCGTCTTAACCCATATTTGACTCTGCAGTTTAATGCAAAAGAAATTGTCGTAAATGTATACCGTACCACCTTGACGCATGCGGTACCACTACAATGGTCTACACGGCACGATCACACTTATTGTGTGTCGTGCCCTTCCGGGTTGGTCACTTAACCCTAACGATTCATCAATGTTTGATTATCATTCGTCTATCTAGTCTCACGTACGCAGAACCAGTGAGAGCCAGAGAGAACCGTGCGCCTCTCGGCACCATGGCCAAGCTCGGGATGTTGCTCTCCGTCTCGCTCCTCATTATCCTCCTGCTCCTCGTCCAGGTGAGCCGAGATCGACGCCAATTAAGCTCCTTAGCTAAATCACTTCCATTCTCTAATGATGCACACACATATCCAGTCCTCCCGTTCCTGCTAACTAAACTCTTGGTCGCTTTCCTATTCGTTTTCTTCCTTCTGCAGACCACCGCGCCCCAAGGTCAAGCCTACGCCATCGGTGAGTTCCATGCAAATATATGCACGCCTCAGAGTTAAACAAAGCTTTTATAACACACGGTTATTATATATATATATATATATATATATATATATATATATATATATATATATATATATAATGAAACGACGATGTACCAGTGTTGCAGACTGTGGGGCGAGCTGCAGCTACCGGTGCAGCAAGTCAGGGCGACCCAAAATGTGCCTGAGGGCATGCAACACCTGCTGCCAGTGCTGCAGCCGCTCCCGTGCGACCATGCACCGATTGATGCCACGTACGACCGCACACAAATCCAAAAGCAACATTTTCGGCTCGGCTTGGCTCCGCTTCCATTTCCGCCGCCCGCTCGACTCTTGATCGCAACAGGCATCCCTACAGCGCGAGCCTACAGTTCTTCCAACAAAGGTGTGGCGTGGCGGTGCTGCTGCTGTACACGCCGAGGGTGTTCAGCCACGTGGGCGAGACGTCCGAGTACACCGTGCTTGGTGCCACCGTCCTCCTCAGGGCCGCCAAGACGATGTCCATCGTCATCCCGCTCTTCTTAGCTGACCGCCTGGACCGCCGCCCGATGCTGCTCGCGAGGGTGGGGGGCAAGGCGATGTTGCTCCTGGTGCTCTACCTCTCAGTGAGCGCAGTGGCCATTGCATCGTCCACCTGGTGGGAGGCGGCGTTCGCGGCGACGTTCTTGGTGGGGTTCATGCTCGCGATATAGATGTACGGGTTCGAGATCCTGCCGCTGCAGCTGCGTGCGCAGAGCACCAATTCAGAGACAACGTTGAACCGGGTGATGAGTGCGGTGGTGAGATGACGTTCATCTCCAAGTATCAGGTGGTAGGCATGGCTGGGAGCTTCTACATCTTCGCGGGGTTCACATGGCCGTCACCTCCGAGCGCGCCGTGCACTACGTAAGAAAGGCTCATACGAGACGTGCCCGAACGAAGAAGGGAGATTAACAAACTGTGCATCTCTGTCATCGCGTCTCGCATTACATTGTCATCAGACGGGTGGCAAGGCTCGTCGCCGATCATACTAGGTGCGTGACACGCTCAAAAGTAGCGCGTCTCCCTTCGATGAGTCATAACAGACGGGCTTTGCGAGGTCATTGGAGACGCGCGTGGTGCACGTCGCCCATCATTCTGAATGAGAGACACACTCTTATGAAGCACGTCGCAAATATGTTGATTGATCCGAGACGTTCTTTATTACAACCTATTGCACATTCGTTGACTGATCTGAGACGGGATATTAAAAAGCTTGTCTCCTTTAATTAGGTAATCCAAGACAATCTCTGTTACAGCGTGTCGCGGATTGTATACAGGCAACATCAGTTCGATACTCACAAGAGACGCTCTCTGCTAGACGCACATCTCCTATTAGGTGCCCCCGCCCTTAATTATGCATGTTCCCGGCTTCATCCTGGAGCTAGCCAGGATTTGGCAGCCGCATTGCCTGTGTCAGCAACATACACATATAGAAACATATGTAGCCCAATGTCTCCTGTTCATCTAGTTTAACATGTAACTAATCAAATATAACAAAGTGTACACACATTGACCAATCAAATATTAACAAGTGTAAATCGTGGTTACCAAGTAACTATTTACACAGAATTCCCCTGTTCATCCAGCTACATGTAACTAATTTATACAAAGAATAATTGTCACCTAATCATCTAGTGGGCAATGAAATTCTCCGTTAGAATTAATGATTTCAGAAACGATGAAACTGCATAGGGCATCTCTAACATGCTCAATGCTACGACCTTCAACGTTCCTAAAGGCGGGTCTATAGTCCTGCCACATGATAAAATGAGATTTAGCAAAAGATTAGTAATAAAGTAAAATAAATGCACTTACACATACATTGCAATTAGGTTGCTCTCCAAATAAAGCCATGTGTAAGAAGACGTGGAAGCCGCACGTGTTGCCCGGAGCTTGTTGATGGACGCCGAATGTAGTATGATGTGTTAGATGTCGGCGTTTTCCTTTTACTTGCACAAAAGCCCTAAACAAAAACATTCACAGGTAATGTAAAATTATGTTGCAAGGAAACTAAAGTGAAGAAGGAACTTACTCGTCAATAACAGAAGAGATAACATTCCATGAACGGGTCTTTCGCTGGCAAGTTTTTTCATCTGTTGGCCTTGAGGAGTCACAGTACCAGACCTGGTTGTACCGAGTAGATATTGCTATGGTAACCCAATGGTTACCTGTGTTGAACAGCAGGACTAAGGGGTTCTTATCACAGTACTACTTCATTGCCTTCACCAAATATTGAATAACCTCTTTTTTTCCTCTCGACTTTTGAAGAAGTGCTGGTATTTGCAGGTCAAGATATGCAGCAGACACGTTTCGCGTGTTATGGCGAGCATGTTGTTGCTGGTGCCTACACGCAAAATGCCAATTTTGTCACATATAACACTTGTATTGAGTATGTATTGAAGAACCTAGTTTTTGAGGAAACTTACAATGTGAAGCAGCGTATTAGAGAGATATCCAACGCGTCGAGGTTGAAAAGGTCGTAAAGATCGGACCATGCGATGAAAAAAGCGCCATCACCCGAGAGAAAGTGTTTATCCTTCAATGACACTATTATGGTATCACACTTATTGCAATTTTCCATGTAGTATTGACGAAGCTGAACACAAGGCTTAGGAAGTTGTTTAAGTGCGGCTGCAGTTAACATCGGCTTTCTCATTTCATACTTCGGGTTTGCATGTGTCATAGCTTTTGGCACCCTCGGGTTAGGTTCTGACTGTTTCACTGGTTTCTTCCAACCTTCCATCATCGATACTCACCGTTGCGGCACACCCTTTTGGTGGACACGCTTTGCCGGCAGCTGATCAAATTTTGGGTGCAGGGCACTTCGAGTGCGAGGTGGAGACCAACACGGCTGCTCTTCAAGTGGAGAGTTCTGTTGCAGCTCTACAGTTGGAGACAGAGTGGGACCTGATTTTTGTTGTAGAGAACCTGTTGGAGTCGGAGCCAGCTCTACAGTCGGTGTCGGGGCTACCGCGACCTCAGCCACCACCTGGGGCGGCGCTGGGATTGGAGTCGGAGCCTCCGCCTGCCCAGCCACTGCCGCTGCTGTAGGAACCGGAGCTTCAGCCCCTTTCTTGGGTACCCTGTGGATGAAGAACAAAGAAACTCAAAACATGATTACAACAAAAACAATCAACTGAGGTAAAAAATCAAACTTACCTTGGAAGGCTTCCGCTCCAGCTAGCGTGGTACCTCTTCACCGGACACTCAGGACTGGACCCTGTCGCCACTGGCGTGGTAGCTCCAGAAGGTTCCCCGAAGCTTGCTCCCGCTGTCAGCAATGTCCTGGTTGAGGCCCCCCTCGACCCGGAAGGACCTTCGGACCTAGAGCCTTCAGCTGGCCCTCATATTGGAGTCACGTGGCTGGAGCTAGCGTCCCGAGGAGATGTGGATGCTGGAGTGGTCGTCGCCATCGAAGACCTCCCCCGCCGGGGAGGAACTATCTTGGAAGAAGCAGGTCTAACAGACCTTCCATCAGAGTGCATCAACTTCCTCTTACGGCTCGAGGGCTCGGCCAACTCCTTGCCCTTGCCCACGACTTCAACTCTTGGCTTTGGGGTGGGAGCAGAGCCACCCTCTGAAGCTCCAGGGATCGCCAGCTTGGTGGTCTGACGCCTCTCAACTTTGCCGAGGTCGTCAAGCACCGACATCTTCCGTCAGAGCTCCCTGCTGAACTCCGCCTCCATGTTCAGAGGAAGGAAAGCCACTGGCGGAGCCAAATCGTCACCCTCGACGTCGATGCCATGCTGGAACTTCTTGAGATGAAGCTCCATAGCTGCGCCTTCCAGATTGGACTTCAAACCAGTCTCAATCTAATCTTCATCCATCACGCTGTTGAGGGCCCAGGCGAGCTTCTCTCTCTTCTTCAGCGGAGCCCACCTGTTGACGAGGAAGTTGCAAAAGACCACCTGGGGAGTCACTCTCCCTTCCACACATTGGCGGATTCTCGTCAAGGCAGGATCGAAGGCCTCCGACAGCACCGGAACTTCACTCCAGGCTTCAGTGTCAATGTTGGGAAGGCCATCGGGCAGCTCCAACTTCTCGTGCTCCTTTGCCGCGACAACAATCCAATCCTTCCTCCAGTCGTCCCACTTGCCGAAAGGGAACGACCTCAAGTACTTGTACGGGCACTTCTTGCGCTTCACAAAATAATAGAAGCCAAGGTACTCGTCACTCTTGCCGGTGGTGTTTATTGTGATGAAGGTGCGGAAGAGCTCAACGCAGGGGGGAATACCCACCCACATCTCGCAGAAGTGGATGAAGGTGGATACCAGACGGATGGAGTGAGGGATAAGGTGGTACAACTGTAGACCATAGAAGTATAGAAGCATCAAGAGAAAAGTGAAAAAAGGTGGGATTAGTCCCACCATGGCGTACACGGAAAAGTACACCATGTCGCCGGCGCGCTTTTTCTTGAACGGGAGCTTGCCGGCGCGAACCAGGTGGTTGAAGGAGTCGCTGGACCACCCCATGTAGGTTCGGACCTTCTTCAAGTCATCGTCGGTCGTCAGACGGCTCTTGCGGAGACCCAACTCCATCGCAGCACAGCAAGTCGACAGAGGAAAAGTAAGCAAAAGTTTGGAGTATTTGAGCGCAAGTTCAAATGAAGGCGTAAAGAATCCCCAAACGGTGCGCGCTTTCCTTCTTAAGTAAGCCCCCACAACACTTGGATAGAAACCGCAGAGGAGTCGACGATACAGTTCAAAAACTTCACCCTGTCGATGACAAGGGGGCCTCGGGCCACCCCGATGATCAAGTCGAGGTCCTTACCCCAGGCAAACAATTGTCATCGTGAGAGGCAGGAAACCCAAGGGCGGCAGCCAGACAGGGCACGCGAAACCGATATGGTTTTCGTATTGGGAACCGGCGACCTTCAATTGTGTGAGATCCGCACGCATAGATCTCACCTGCCGCATCCTGGATATGCCACGCGGCGATGGTTTAAATGCGAACCACCACCTCAACGGCACATCCAAAAACCCTTGAAGACACGACACGGAAATCAAAAGATGGACCCACCTCCAGCAAAATGACCTAATCCAAAAGGTCTCTCCCAGAGGTGGGCCCAGGGGGCCACTGTCGGTACCCTGCGTACCAGATACCCCTTGGGACTGCAAAGAGTGCAAAGGAACTCCACCTATCTAGGTTGAAGACCTTCGAAGGCCCCACATGTCATACAGAATCGGACCTGCCTCCCTTCTATGGTTAGTCCCAGTGCTGCCACGTATATCATAAACTCGGAGCTAGAATCCCTACATGGGAATGTTGCGGCTAGGTACCTGCATGGAACCCCCGAACCTAACCCTCGACAGAGGGAAGCTCTGGTACTAACACGTGTATAACAGCACCGGACCTACCCGTCCTAGACGGTAAGGTCCAGAGCTACCATGTGTCCAACCGCCGGACCTTCGACTTCAACAGTCTGACTGGCGGACCTCCAACGGCTCGGACCTTCAAGGGACATTAAAGCTTCAATACCCGATTATGTGTCATCAATGATGTCCTAATGACACACAATCAGAGGACCCTTAATACCAGTAATGCCACCATCAAGGGGCGTTACCACACTAATAAGGGTAATTAAGTACATTAATTGTGTATTAAGCATCAGTAACTGCCAGGGCGACGTGTCGGGCCAAGCTAACGGTGTAACAGCCAGTCCTTGTACTATAAAAGGACTGGTCGAGTGATACACAAAGGGGGACGATTCCGGACTCACGCGACACAAGTTCTCAGGATGCTCTAGTCTCTGACACTCAAGTACTCAATACAACAACAACACACACCCGTGGAGTAGGGTATTACGCTCAGGCGGTCTAAACCACGTAAATCCCTGTGTCAACTCACCACCTTGTTCCGAATCTCGGCGCGCCCACAACCAAACTACAAACTCCACGGGCTGCCAATGGTAGTATCGGGAGAATTGCCGGAAACAAACTCCAACAAAGGCGCTTATCAATAAGATCCGCGCATATGGAAGCAAGAAGTGGAATGACCATGAGGTGGTCAAAAGAATGATTAGAGCCTTTATGCCAAGAAATGTCACCATATGCTCAATGATCCGAGAAAGTCCCGGGTTTCACAAAATGACCCCGGATGAACTATTGGGCAAAATCATAAACCATGAGATGATGGAGAAGGAAGCCCAATACGTCAAGGACCTAGCTGAGCTCACCTCCTCCAAAAAGAAGAAGTTGCTCTCAGGCAACTTGCAAACCTAAAGGAAAGGAAGCCCGTGAAGCTCAAGATGAGGGAGATACAAGTGATGTGAGCAAAGACTTGGATGATGAAGAGATGGTACTCTTTATGAAGAAATTCAAGTGCATGATGAAAATAAGAAACGGAGGTAACTCAAATGAAGGGAAGAGCAAAGAAAAAGGAAAATCCAAGGCTCGACGTACCTTCTATAACTGTGGCGAGTACGGTCATTTCATGGTTGACTACACTTATGAAGAGAATAAGAGGAAGAAGGAAACGAAGCCTCAAGAAAAAAAAGATCTTCAGAAAAAGGAGGCAAGCTCATCAAACGCATATTGGCAAGGAGTGGGACTCAAACAATGAGTCCTCCTCCGATGAAGAAGAGGAGATGGCCACCATTGCCATCAAGAAGCCTACCAAGAGGTCTACACTCTTCTCGAGCATGGGAGGATGGGAGACTCACAATCACACTTGCCTTATGGCTAAAGAAGGCAAGAAAAAGGTTCAACTTACCCCCCCCCCCTCGCTAAATTCCTCTATTGATGATTTTGACAGCTCTAGTGAAAATGAAGAGATGTTTAGGGGATTAAGTAAAACTGCATTGAAGAAAATGAAAATGTTGTCGGATGAAATCTTTGATAAGGACGAGCTCGACCGACAAGAAGATATGTTCATCCGTGAAAGGAAGAGGTATCAAGAGGTTGAGAAACTCTTTGAGCTTGAAAGAGAGAAGAGCAAGTCACTTTAGCATGAGCTAGCCTTGAGTAAGGAAACTTACTCAAAGCTAGAAGACTCACACATTGCAATCAAGGATGAACTTGCTAACTTGTCAAATGTTTACAAGATTCTTGAAGTGCAAGTTGAGTCGCTCAAGCAAGGTGACTCCTCCTCCTCCAAGAGTTTACCTTCCAAAGGTGTAAGTCTGACAGCTATTGCAACTTGCACATGTTCCACTAAGAAAAATGTTGTCAAACCTGATTCTTCAATTTCTCACGCTTCCCAAAGTGGCATATTTGACAGGGAGAAGATCAAATATGCACGTAGTGCGTATATGGTCACTAGACCTCCTAACATAAAATATGGTATTGGGTTTAAGAAGAACAAACACATGACAATCAATGTTCATGCTAAGAAGAAAATTACTTTTGTTAAGGAAAAATTGCATGAATCTGACTTGCAAATACTATTTCGTATTTTAGATGTTTCCTATGTACTTATGAAAGACAAATTTGGAAATGTATTTTCTAAATATGCAGGGCCACGCCACAAGAACTCGAAAACTTGTGTGTGGGCGCCTAAGACACTTGTGACTAACCTGAGAGGACCCAAGCAAGCTTGGGTACCTAAAACCAAGGAATGATTTTGTTTTGCAGGCCTACTCCTCTGGTGGATCAAAATGGGTGCTAGACAGCGGATGCACCAATCATATGACCGGAGAGAGGAATATGTTCGTGGAGTATGAGCACAACGCAGATCAAAGTGAAGGGATATACTTTGGAGACAACAGCCAAGGAAAGGTCCTTGGTAGCTGTAAAATTGAAATATCTTCTCAACATACTCTCTCGAATGTTTTACATATAGATTCTTTGGATTATAACCTTATGTCCATATCTCAGCTATGCGAGAAAGGTTATAACTGTTTATTCACTAATGAGGGTGTGACCATTTTTAGAAGAAGCGATGGCTCGATTGCATCAAGGGAATGTTGAAGGGAAAGCATTATCTTGTTGACTTCAACAAAGATAAAGCTGAACTCAACACTTGCTTGGTTTCTAAAACTAACATGGGATGACTGTGGCATAGACGGCTAGCCCATGTTGGGATGAGAAATCTGCAGAAACTTCTAAAAGGTGGTTACATCCGAGGTTTAAAGGATGTTGATTTTGAGAATGATAGACCGTGCAGCGCATGCCAGGCGGAAAAATAAGTTGGAGCACCACACCGCGCAAAGAATGTGATGACTACCACAAGACCGTTGGAACTTCTTCACATGGACCTTTTCGGTCCAATTGCTTATATAAGCATCAGCGGTGAACATCAGAAGTCGTCAACAACTCGTCAAACCTGTCAGCTACCAGAATAGAGGTATGGCTCCAGTTTACTGGATGCAGGCGCGGTTCCGTAACCCACTCACTAACCTTAGACCATACTTGTCATGTAAATGCACACTCACAGAACAAGTGCAAGGCAGTCTCCAGATTACGGTAACAAAGAGGACAAAAATATTTATTCAGCCATCTTCTTCTCTGTAAATGATCCGCTGTCCACACCCGGTTCTGCAAGAGGAGCCAAAGAAAAACCTTTCATTTAGGAGGTGCCCAAACTTCCAAATTTTTACCCTGAATGAGGAAAGAACAGTGCCTTCGAATTGCAGCTTGTGTGCCGACCTGGCAGTGTATTCTCCCGTTGGATGTGTGCACCCAAATGATCTCATCACTGCCCTCCTGGTTTGGTACAATGTGCATCTCCTAGATTAAGCTTCATAGTCTGCTCAAATCCACAAGCGTGTCAGCCGTAAGCCCTACCATCACATCCTTTATCCAGTTACCATTTTGCAGTGCATCAGCGACTGTTCTTCTTTTCTTTTTGGTGAGCGAGCATAGGGAGGGGAAGAGACCTGCTGTTGTCTGACCGTGGAGGCCAGCTCAATAGCCAAAAACGAGCTAGCCTTCCGTTCCGCAATGTGACCTTGGTGGCTGCAGCAAAAAGGGCATGATCCGAAGCATCCACCGGGAGTTCCATATCCTGCCTGATGCGGTGCGGTTGATTCCAGGACAACCACAACCATCGGATGCATAACGCCCTGCTAAAACATTCTAAGTCAACAATCCCTAGTCCACCTCGATCGAAGGGTCGACAAACCCGCTGCCAATTAACTTTACACTTGTCACCGTGCAATTGATTTGAGCCTGTCCCGAGAAAACGACACCTAACTTTGTCCATCATCCTGAAAAACTTTTTGGCGGCTTCAAGGCTGATAGAAGGTACATTGACAGAGAACTTAAGACTGAGTGTACTAGCTCTCGCCGGCCGGCAAAAGTCAGCAAACTTTGCTGCCAGCCTGCTAGTTTATTATGTGCCCGGTCCTGAATTTCCTGCAGCTAAGTTAGCCTGAGACGCCCTAGGGTGAGCGGTAAGCCCAAATATTTGACTGGCCAAGAAGTTCTGGTTCCGTGGAAAACAGATAACACTTCCTCAAGGTCCACATTCTGACATCTGATCGACGCAACTGCACACTTGTTGATATTGATCTTCAACCCTGTGGACTGACCAAACTGGCGCAGGAGATCAATGGTTGTGGCAACATCTGAATGGACAGGATTAAGAAATAAAGCAACATCATCTGCATACATTGAAACTCTAAGATTTGCTTGTCTCCATGTGAGTGGGGTGATGATCCTTGCATCTGTTGCCAAAGTGAAGAGATGGTGTAGTGGATCAATGGCCAGAATAAACAAGTAATGTGACAGAGGATCACCTTGCCTCAGTCCGCGCACTTGTTGGATTTTTGGCCCAGGAACTCCATTTAGCCTGATGGAGGAGGAGGATGTAGAGAGAATGAGGGCGATCCGGTTGCACCAGTGCCTCGGAAAACCACGTTGAGACATGAGTTCAATCAAATACTCCCAGGATAGCGAGTCAAAGGCCTTCGAAATATCAAGCTTCAAGAACAGGGCAATTTTTTTGTGCGGTGGAAGGAACGGGACGTGTTCGGAACATGGAGGAAATTTTCTTGAATGCACCTCTTCTTGATGAACGCTAGCTGTCTGGGATCCTGAAATTAACGCATTAATTCTTTTAGACAAGCATAGAGCTAACACGTTTGAGATTAGCTTGACAAAAGAGTGTACTAAGCTAATAGGTCTGAAATCTCCAGGACAGTCTGCCGCAAGTTGCTTTGGCAAGAGGGTTATTGTTGCATTGTTAAGCTTTGGGAGTGGCACAGTACTAAGATTGTAGAAACTTTGGAAGGCTGCAAGGATATCATCCTTGATAACCGGTCAACAGTGTTTGTAGAAAGTTCCACTGAACCCGTACGGGCCAAGTTCCTTTTCTGCCGGTAGTAATTTAGAACTATTTAGAGATATATTTTAGAGATGTTGTTATAGAAGTAATCGAAAACTATGATAGGATGTGTTCAACAAAGTTACCTGGGCCCTGTTTGTTTATGCTTATAAGCAGCTTATCAATGAAAAAAAAGCAATAATTCCACCCAAACACATTAATTAAATCGTGATTAATTTCTAAGCTGATTATCCTGTTAAGCCCGAAATAAACTGGTCCCTTGCGTTTTCGGCTCGTGGCCCAACTGCCCTGACTCTATAACGGGGCAGACAATTTACCCCGGTACGGCGGTACCCCAAGTCCCTTGGATACCCGCCGCCTCTCCCGTCCCTTCGGTCGCGCCCGGTGCTCGACCTCGGCGGTGCCCGGTGCTCGCCCTCGCTGGCAACCGGTGCTCGCCCTCGACCGCCGCTCGGCCCAGTCCGTCGACCGCCCCTGTCTGTCAATCCTCGCTCCCATCGGGCAACTGCCCGTCACCCCCGTTCGGCCATGGACCGCCCGTCGACCTCCCTCGTGTGTCTTAGGTTCATCCCTGCAATTGTCCGCCCGCCTCGGACTAGTAACTGCACTGCAGTTACTGCAGCTGACAGGTGGGCCCCACGCCCTCTGGCCCCACCAGCCAGCCGTAGTAACTGCAGTGCAGTTACTGTAGGGGATTTCCTTCCGCCCGCCTCTTCCTGTTAGTAGGCAGCGTGTATTTTTTTTGTGCTGCAGGTTTTGGATCAAACAAACAATAACAGGAGCACTGCCGTAGGTGAATGTGCTGTATGTATCAAGATCCTGAACTGGTACTAGTACAATCAAATAGAATACATAAAAACATTAAAATAGAGTTGTAAAAGGATTAAGGGTACAGTGGTCATTTTACAGTTCATACAGAGTTAATCCATTGAAATTATCAGTTTTTCCAAACACCTCACTCCCTCAAATAAGCTGATTAATCAGATCGCGGCTTATCACCAAAAGCATGCTCAATAGATAATCGAGACTAAAAAAGCGAAACCAAATAGGGCCCTGGAGAGGACGTTTGGAGCGGTGTACGCGCACGAAAGCTTTTCTTATGTCTGCGGAAATCTGTGCATATATAGATGAAATTCTCTTCAGATTAATGGAGAACAAGGAAATGCCAAAAACATCCACTGAGGCTGAAGCTTCCGTGCGGGGTACCAACTCTACTAGTGGTGCTATGTAAGCCGACAGATTTTTTGTTAGAACTTACTGTAATTGCCAACATTTGTCAAGATTTGTCGTGCGACAGTTTTGGTGGAGAGGCACATGGTTTGTACTTCTAGGCTAGCCTTGTAACACTCGGTGTGACTCTCTCTCTCTCTCTCTCTCTCGCAGTTATGGAAAACTTGTGGCTTCACTTTGACTAAAGATATCATCGTGGTATAAATCACTTATGTCTGATCCGTGGTTTAAGTTGACTGCCTTTGTTGTTATATTTCTTCCATGCCAAACTTTTATGAGCTTCCGCTGTTACGATTTTTTATTATGTCCTGGACTTTTCAATGTTGGGCTAGGCCTCAAAAGGCCAGAACTTTTAGCCCAGGGTTATGTGTGTCAACAGCCACGTCGTCACACTACTACAAAAAGCATTTTTACAGGCGCCTCAAATTTTCAAACACAGGCGGTCCTTAAATATATGCGACTGTGATGACGAATGATATAATAACCGTCTGTGATGACAGAACAACACAGACGGATTTTAAAGAACAATCGTCTGGGTAAATACATGATCTTCATAGACGGTTCTTAATTAAGAACCGTCTGTAAAACAATGAACTTCAAAGATGGATTTTAAAAAACAACCGCCTGGGTAAATACATGATCTCCATAGACGGTTCTTAATTAAGAACCGTCTGTAATGCAATGAACTTCACAGGCGGATTTTAAAAAACAACCGTCTGGGTAAATACATGATCTTCATTGGCGGTTCTTAATTAACAACCGTCTATAATGCAATGAACTTCATAGACGGATTTTAAACAACAACCGCCTGGGTAAATACATGATCTTCGTTGACGGTTCTTAATTAATAACCGCCTGTAATGCAATGAACTTCATAGACGGTTCTTGGTTAACAACGGCCTGAGAAGATCATGTATTTTCAGTGGCGGTCATTGTTTAAGAACCGTATGTAGTTGTTCAATTATCACAAGCGGTTTTCATTGACATTACAGGGATGTAGTCGTTGCAATTATCACAACCGTATGTAGTCGTTGCAGGGAAAATTGTATCAGGAAAAAAACACAGATGAGCGGATACTAGTACAGTAATGCATTATAGGAAATGCTCGATCACCAGTTCGGCTGGCTTAATTGTGATAATACACAATTGTTCAAAGATAATTTCTTCACACTGAACAAAAATCATGCTACATTCATTGTAGATCGACGATGAAGCTCCCATCGATCAATCTAAATTGTACTGTTCTGCTTGCTCCCGAACACGTCTCTTATATTCGCTGGATCCTTAAAATATTGACATTATTTAAATTAACAAATGTCGAAGGAGGAATGAATAACCTACATTGGTCACTAAGTCAAAGTGTCATCTAACCTTAATAAGTAGATTATAGCAATCATTTTCAACATCAGGCACATTTGGCTGATGCAGCAAACGCTGAACTTTAAGTAGTATAGTTTTGATTGTAAAAGCACTGCACCACCCCTACGAAATATAATTTAAGAAATATAAGAAACCAGTTCAAATAAGTTCGACAACAATTATAAGTAATAATTACATGAACAAAATAGGTCTATCTTACAGTCTCTTGATCGAGAATCCCAACGCAGAGTGCTCCCGAACGATGGACATTTGGGTGGAGAACCCAATTGGAATGGCGCAACTTGGAGGCACCAAGGGATAGTCCTCAGAGAAGGAGATTGTCAGGGGGTTGTAACCATCTTCCCATTCAGTCTGCAAAAGAAATTTATTAATAGGAGGACGATGGTTAAACTCATATTGTGCTTGTTCTTCATGACTTACCCCTTCTTTACCGGGGACGATGCACTGCCACTTCAATAAATCTCCCGATTCAGGCTTCGCAGAGAAACCCTACGTGGAGAAATTGAAAATACCAAAAACAAACAAGACGGAAAAACAAACTACAGTTATGTTCATCAGTCTTTTACAGATACATATGTATATACAACCATGCGACCGATGTGCCATATGTACATACATGGGGATGGTTTTTGCGCCACGCCAAGCGCTCCTCCTTCAATCGGCTACACGCCTGAGACATCATTATCTGAAATACCAAACTTCCAAAATTCCAAATTATTGAGTCCAAACACTTATGTACACAAATGCGAAAGGACACAATCCATATACCAACATTGTTCTAAGTTGATTTCAAAAGATACAAATATATACAATATATATCATCTCGCATTGCTATATACATTTTTTTCCAGCATTGACATCTTCTCGCATATAGGGTTTCAAATTCTTTTTAATGCTTCTCTCTACGCGCTTGATGTTTTCTGGTTCGGTGAAAAGGTACATCTCTTCATACTGATTATATTCGTCTTCATTATCTCCCACATTCTCAACCCCAACAATATTTTGCTTTCCAAAAACAACTACGCGCATCTTCTCAGTTTCTAGATCTTGAACATAAAAAACTTGTGCAACATTATCGGCGAGAACCCACAGGTCATCTTTATAACCCAATTTATTCAAGTCGACCAGTGTCAGCCCGTAATTGTCCACTTCCAGACGATCAGGATGTTTGA
Source organism: Tuctoria greenei (assembly GCA_036927565.1). Classification (NCBI taxonomy): domain Eukaryota; kingdom Viridiplantae; phylum Streptophyta; class Magnoliopsida; order Poales; family Poaceae; genus Tuctoria; species Tuctoria greenei. Next base: position 21,543,151 of record JAYESD010000011.1, on the reverse strand, counting down.
CCCATTGGCACTTAAATACGGGCATTCCCATATTTCCTCTATGAACCCGAAGTATGTGGTCTTCTGCCCTTGTGAATCATAAGCCTCAATACGAACACCACTATTTTGTGCAACACTCTTACCGTCTTTTTCTTTAGTGTAAAATGTGTAACCATTGATGTCATATGCTTGCCATGATGTCACCAAAGCAGATGGGCCAGAAGTTAACTTCTTCATTGTTGCCTCTTCTATAGTGTTTTCGTATGGTATATTTTTGTCCATTAACCATTCAGTGAAACATCTTCTGTGCTCTTTCATGATCCAGTCCTCTGTGATGTCTTGGTTTTTATCACGAAGCTCAATTTGGTGTTCCTCGATGTACGGCTCAGCTATTGCGAGTTGTTGTAGTACACCAAAATGTGCACGGTGTACATTCTTGTAATCTTGAACAATAAAAGTTTTCTTACCCACTTTGCCTCTCCCACGTAGTCTACCCTCATGTACCGGTATAGGCACACCTATCGATTTTCCATCTTTGATGTAATCAGCGCAACCCTCAATCACTTCTTTAGTGGTGTATCCTTCCATAATTGAACCCTCTGGGTGAGCACGGTTCCGTATATAACCTTTTAATACTCCTAAATATCTCTCCAACGAAAAAATATGATGTAAATATAGTGGCCCCAATGCTTTTATCTGATCAACAAGATGTATGATTAGGTGTACTTGCATATCAAAAAAGGATGGTGGGAAACACATCTCAAGCTTGCACATTGTCTCGACAATGTATGTTTTCAGATAGTCGAAATCTTCACGTGCTATCACCTTTTGCGATATTGCATTGAAGAAGTAACACAAACATGTGATGACAACTTTTATATGCTCAGGTTTGATTACTCTTATTGCAATGGCAAGGAAAACTATCATCATCATGTGACAGTCGTGAGAATTTTAACCGAATAAAGACAAGTCTTTCATCGAGACTAGTTTGCGGATATTGGATGAGAAACTTGTGGGAACTTTGATCCCACGCAAGCATTCGCAAATTGCTTTTTTCTCTTCTAGCGTCATGTTGTAGCTGGCTGGGGGAAGGTAATGCTTCCCGTTCGCCTTTTCTACTGGATGAAGCTCTGGTCTCAAATCAAGATTTACTAGGTCCATACGGGAATTTAATCCATCCTTTGTTTTCCTCGGCATGTCCAGCAAGGTCCCAATGATGCTGTCAAATACATTCTTTGTAACGTGCATCAAATCAATACTATGGCAAAATTCCAGATTCTTCCAATATGGAAGATACTTGAAAAAAATTGATTGTTTCTTGAAAGCCATGTCAGTTGTATCATCCGAAGATGTACTTTTCTTTCTCTTAATTCCTTTACTATTTTTCCCTTACCGAAAGCAATATGAATGTTCTTGACCATTTCAAACACAAGTTTTCCACTGTAAGGTTCCGGTGCGGTATCTTTTTCGATTTTGTTATCAAATTGTTCTTTCATCTTCCTATACTTGTGTCTATTTGTCAAGAACCGTCGATGTCTCATGTACACCGTCTTTCTGGATGAAGTGAGGTATAGAAATCCAGTTCTATCCACGCACCTAACGCAACCTTTCTTCCCTTTCATTTGTCCCGATAATGTAAACAGTCCGAGATAATCATGCACGGTAATGAATATCATTGCTCTTAGCGTGAAATACTCCCGCTTGTACTCATCCCATGTACGTACCCCTTCATTCCACAATTTCGCCATATCTTCCATTAAAGGTTCCAAGAACACATCAATTTCGATGCCGGGTTGTTTCGGACCTTGGATAAGAACAGATAATAAGATATATTTCCTTTTGTGACACAACCACATCGGTAGGTTGTACATAGTTAAGACCACGGGCCATGTGCTGTGTATGCTCCTTTTTTCACCAAACGAATTCTCCATCTGTACCCAAGGCAAACCTCACATTTCTGATTTCCTTCGCAAATACTGGATACTGAATATCAAAATTTTTCCACTGTGTTGCATCACCAGGGTGTCGTATATGTTTTTCATTCTTCTTGCGTTGCTCGGAATGCCAACGCATAAGTTCAGTCTCCCTAGGGTTTGAGAACAAACACTTCAAGCGATCAATTACCGGAAGGTACCACATCACCAATGCAGGAATTTTTTCTCTTATTCTTCCCGTCTGCATCGCCAGAAGTATCATCATCGTCACCTTCAGGACCAATAATAAACTTCTTATTCTTCTGAGTCTTTTTCATGTTGGTAACATACTGGTGATTGTAGTCCTTATTGTATCTACTGACACCACAAATGGGGCATCTAGTTGCGAGCTCATGCTCTTTGCGATACAGAATACAATGGTTCACACAAGCGTGTATTTTTGTCACACCTAGTGCCATCGGGCAAAGAAGTTTCTTCGCTTTATAAGTGCTTCTGGGCAGTTTATTTGGATTTGGAAGAATTTCTGCCAGAAGATTCAAAAGATCAGAGAAACTACAATCAGACCATCTGTGCGTAGCTTTCAACTTTAGTAGTTCTAAGACTGCACGCAATGTAGTAAACTCTTTATCACAACCGTTTGATTCATCATATATAAGCTCTGTCGCCGCATTCTGCAATGTCTCCATTTTACTTAAACCTTTGCTTGCTCCCATAGAAGTCAGTACATATGGTTCAATGTGATGCAACATCTCCTCACAATCGAACTCATCATCATCATCATCACCAGCTTGATTGTCACTACCATCATTGATATGAACATTATCATCATCTGATCCTCTCTCATCATCTTTATCCACATCATGTGTATCTAACTCACCATGCTCTGTCCATATTGTGTAGTTATTTTTGAAACCTCTTTTCACCAAATGAGATTGGATTACTATAGTATCCGTCCAAGCAATCTTATTTTCGTAGTCGATACATGGACATAATATGTCATCTATCTTTTGCAACTTCGCATGTCTCTTGGATGCTTCAATAAAATTTGCAACATTATGAATGTACATAGGATCGGGTCTTGGCATGTTATACATCCACGCTCGACGGTCCATGCTTCAATAATAGAATTTTTGTCAGATTTATAAAATTTGGCCACAAATATTTTCTAAAGGTCTTCTATAAAATGAATTTACAGTGACATAACAAGTATGATTAGGGCGACTAATGTAGGAGACGGGCGACGTCTTGAGGCGGACGGAGTCAAAGGGGGAAACAGGCCCAGCGGCATGGGCTAGGTCTGGGTGGGATCCGGTCCGTTATATCGGGAAACAGGCCCAGATGCATCTTATATATATTACAATAGCATCTGTTAATTAAACATCATATTCATGTCACATAATAGGTACAAAAAGGAAACAATCCATATAGTCCATACATCAATATACCAGAACACAATCCATATAGTCCTTACACATGCAAAAGGACAAAATCCATATACCAGAACACACAAAACTAACAGCTTATCAGCTAATGAAAATATACAAAGAAAAAGTAAGGAAACTACATTTACCTTGCAGAGGTGTCAGCACGGTGGGGAGGCGTCAGTCGCCTTAAACCCTAGAATGCCTTATCAAATCCTAGAATGCTTCCATATTTTTCTTCATGCAACACTTCATGTAGAGTTAATATGCCATTTATTAGATTTCTTGTCTTATTAGATCTAGCATGGAAAGCCCTAAGAAGACTGGTCCTGATAGTAACAACAAAGAAGACAATATGGAGTTTACTGACGCCAGCAGTTCAGGCTCCTATCACAGTCTTTCAGATCCTTTTCCGAATATAAAAATTAAAAAGACTTCAGTGGATCTAGACCCGGAATATGATCCTGTCGACGAGGTATGGATCATGAATCTTAACTTCAGCAGTTCAAGTTAATGTTGGTTGTCAAGTATACGAAGTCTTATAATTTTTTTCTACCTAGATTAATCGCGAAGACAATGAGGTGACATCGGCTCCTAAAACCGGAGAAGGTTCTCCAATGGATGAATCCTCAGCTTCACTCAAGCGGAAACGAGGGCAACGAGGTCCCAATAAGGGTCCATTGGACCGCATCATGTACATAACAAGGGTCGGTCCAGGTGGGCTTCCCCAAGAACCACTGGATTCAGTTACCAAGTACCATAATGCATGCGGTTTTCTTGTTAGGGAGGTTGTGCCGATCACAACCGAGAATTGGAGGAAATTACCCGAGCAGACCAAGAATGAGTTGTGGGAAAATATAAAGAAACAATTCAAGTTCCCGAAAGGCACAAAAGAAGCTGTAAAGAAAGCAACATTGGTCTCTCGCGGCAAGAAGTTTCGATGCTGGAAGAGTGAAATGAATGCTTATGTTAAGGCCGATAAGGTCCCTAGCCCGAGGAAGATGGGAAAAATCACACAAGCTCAGTGGCAAGAGTTTGTTTGTCAAAAGAGCACACCTGATGCTAAAGCTCTAAGTGCAACTAGGTCAGAGCTTGCAAAAAAAAAACAAATACCATCATCGCTTGGGGTCTGCCGGATATGGCCCCAAAGTCCAGAAATGGAATAAGATATTAGACGGAATTACCAGTAAGGGCATTCCTCACCCATTAGAAGGGTGCGATGAGCGAACTCAACGCTGGGTCTTTGCTCGGTCAGGTTTGACCAGCGAGGGCAAACATGAAAAGCCCGACTCTCTGAATGAAGTAGAGGATAAAATGAAAAAAGTAATTGAAAAGCAACAGAAGGGTCTCTTCAAGCCGAAGAGGGAGAATGACCAATTTACCGCTATCTTAGGAAACCCTGAACACAGCGGATGGGTTCGAGCGGTCTCTTCTCAAATGTCTTGGCTAGATGGTTTCCCTAAAGATAAAGACACATATAGAAGACGTGAGAAGTTTAAGAAAACACTTGATGAAACGATTGCTCAAAAGGTCAAAGAAAATATGCAAGAAATAATGGAACAACTTAGACAATCAGGACAATTAGTGGCACCGAGTACAATGATGGTTCTGGTGCAAAAGGAGCAATTAGTATCTCCAACTGCCTACCCTAGCAGCGTTGGTTCCGTGCCAGGCTCAGGGTCAGCCCATAAGTCCCCTGTCGATGATATTGCTAACGACAAATCTTGTCCTCTTCTTGTACCGATAGGCAGAGCAGGGAACAAAACCAAACAGGTTGCCACTGCTATGGCAAAGCCTGATCGTGAATTCAACGGGAATCCACTTCCGTTGTATTATGCTGTGGTGCAAGTTCTTCAGATCATTGATAATGATTATGAAGATTATGAAATAGACCACGTCACACCTGAGGGGATCACGACTCTGGGGCAGGCTATCAACCAATTAATCCTTTGGCACCGACGCGATATCGTGTTGGACGATGAGCCAATTTCTAGCCCCGTCGCATCTCCAAATACTGCAACCCCATCTTCTAAGGCGAAAGTGCATGAAGATCCACTCCCAGTCCGGGAAGATCCACTGCCCCTATGTCTCAGCAAGGATGATATCCAAGAGAAACAAGTTGGACAACAGCTTCAAGCAGTACCAGAGCAAGATGTTGCTAGTAACGAGCAACCAGTTGAGCAACATCTTGAAGTAGTACTAGAGCCAACTGCTGGGAGTAAAGAGCAATCAGTTGAACAACAGGTTCAACAACAAGCTAGTGTCCAACTTTCGACGACTACTCCTCGATCATCAGTTCCTATCAAAGTTAGCTCATACGAAATTAATAAACCTTCATCAGAAGTGTCAAAGTATTTGGAAGCTATGAAGGAAAATATTAGAAAATCGAGTGCATCTCGTTCTTCTCATGAGCCATCATTAGAAGATATCGAGGAGTGGGAAGAAGACGGTGTCATGTATAATCGGCGGACGACTTTAGTTAAACCAGGAGTTCCAATATACAAGATTGAGGATGTTCCTCCTTAATTTAAAAACAGAAAGTCGTTCATGACATCTGTACAACTTAGCAAACAACCCGTCCAGCTCAGAAGAATGCATGAGTGGTACATCACTGCCAGCACAAAATATGGTCTTGATTGCGTCACATTTCGTATTCCAAAAGAAGCATTCTGGAGCACTGGAGTAGATAGACGAGTAATTTTATTTGAAGAGCTGCATTCCCTTTTCCATCGGGGCATGCTCGATATCAACCTGCTGCTCGTCTGGTGCCTGTAAGTGCTCTAATATTTTGTATTTGCTTTTCTTACTACACGCATACGCATTTCATGAGATTATAACAATTCTGGACTTCTTCAATAGGATGCAATACATGGATAATGTAAAGTTGGAGCGCAAGACAGGTATCCTTAACCCTACTAGGATTGCAAAGTCGCTATTCGATGTCCAGGCGAATCGAGAATCAGGACAGTACAAACACATGAAAAAAAGGGATTTTGAAAAAGCAATTGCAAAACTTAAGAAGGATAGAAAGACAGAAGTTGCAGCTTGCATAGGACAGGCGATGTTTAACTTTGTCAGAGACGGCAATGACCTCGTAAAGGCTCCGCACCACTTCGAGTAAGTTCGACACATGACATTGAAATAGCAATTATTGGTAATTGTTAACACGCGTATTTGTATGTTTGCAGTAATCACTACATAATGATCTTCATCAAGCCAACGCAGAGAATGGCAACAGTCTTGGACTCGGCCGATTACCCACCAGATCATTACAAAGATTTCCTTTCCATTTTAAAACCGTACGTTTATTCAATAATTTTAATTTACGCACATTTAGAATGTGTTGACAAGTTTTATATGACATTTCTTGTATTACAGCGCTTGGCGGTTTTACGCGGAACATCTTGGCGGTTAGAGACCTCCTAATACGAATGCATTGGACATTAAAACGTATTATGCTTGTTCGAAGCAGCCTGCTGGGAGTGTCTTATGCGGGTATTATGTATGCGAGCATCTTCAGACCACCGGCGTATATAGAGTGAATCGTGAGGATGTAAGTTATCCTTAATGTCGATACCTTATTTTCTTACTTTTGTGTTTCATTTTCATTGTAACTAGCATAGTTTAATGCTTATATTCTTTGCTGTTCAATATTACCAGAAACATTATTTTCATATTTTGATTCCAACTTCAAAATTCAATTGCTCATAGTACAACTGCTCCAAAAATACCAACTAAATTCCTGTATACTCTCACTTTGATCTATACTTTGAGATTGTTCAAACCAACACATTCTAAACCTTGTTATGTGTTATATTGCAGCACACGAAGAATCTGAACGAAGAATGGCCAGTTTGTAGAAGTATTCCTGATGGAGGAGCCGACAGGATTGCTTCTGAACTCTGTCAGTTCATGCATCGCGAAATTTTGCACAAAAAAGGGAAGTTCTTTGATGAGAATTGTGCAGCAGCTGATGTGCCAGAACTTTGCGACTATGCCAATAGAAACAATTTTTAGTGAAAACTTGTAAACTTTGAGATGAATTGTATCTGTAACTTGTACATATGTATATTTTTTTAGTAAAATTGACTTATGTGATGATAATATTGTTGACTTTTGTTCTGTGATGATATTGTTCTTTTTTGTTCTGTGATTATATTGAATTGACTTGAAAATTAGAAATAACAGCAGTAGTACTGCATAGGTTATACCTTATCACAAGCGGTTATTAACCAACGGCTAGGCATGACTGTGAAAAAGAATTATCACTGGCGGCTAGATACAAGTAAAGAAACATCTGTGATAACCTAATTTTCACAGGCGGTACTGTTATGGTAGAAACCGGCTGCGTTAAACGGTCTTCACAGACGGCTGATGTAGGTAAACGTTCGTCTGTGATAACAGCATTATCATAGACGGTTAGTTATGCATCAATACCCGTCTGTGAAGACAAATTATCATAGGCAGTTAGTTATGCTTCAATACCCGTCTGTGAAGACATATTATCATAGACGGTTAGTTATGCCACAATACCCATCTGTGAAGAAACGTTATCATAGGCGGTTAGTTATTCCTCAGTACCCGTCTGTGAAGACACATTATCATAGACGGTTAGTTATGCTTCAATATCCGTCTGTGAAGACACATTATCATAGACGGTTAGTTATGCTTTAATACCCGTCTGTGATAAGACATTTATCACAGGCGGTAATATATGCTGCACGACCCGCCTATGATAATGTATCTTCACAGGCGGCTAGCCTAAGTAAAGAACCGCCTATGATAATATGTCTTCACAGGCGGTATCACTTCTCCGCCTGTGAAATTGCGGATTATCACAGACTCTTCGTTTCAGGCGGTTTTAAAAGCCGTTTGTGATAATAGGTTTGGAGCCGCCTGTGATGAGGCTTATTGTAGTAGTATCACTATAGTCACCAGCAAGTTAGTGGAGCAGGCTCGGATTAGGAATGTTTTTTCGAGCTAAATTAACGTCCGCAGAGAGAGCAACATGGTACGTAGTATTCTCTCCTTTCTACATTACTATTTTGGATACAATTTTTAGTTCATTTTGAACTAAAAATTTTGTCCAAAATGGTAGTTATTGTAGAAAGCAAAGAGTAACTGTCAATCTAGCTTGGCGCGCGCGCGTCGGGCTCGTGCCGAGCGTAACTAGCATGCCACCAAATGCAGGTGCAGTCCGTCCGTCGTCCTATGGTACTATTTGTTGTAACCGGCGATGGATGCTAGAGCTTGGCGTGAGTCCAGAACTAGAACGTACACTATAGGTAGGAGTGTGTGCCCAGAGCCATTTTCTGAGTTTTTTGTGCTATTTCAAACTCACTTATTTTCTGAGTTTTTCTTGCAGTATTTATAAGATACAAGACTTCAATTAATGCACACTAGTTCAGACATTACAACACACTAACGTTTGCCGTTATAATATGTACTAACACACTAATTTACACATTACAACACACTAATGTCTCACGTCATAATGTGCACCAGTATCATACATAATTATTTGTAACGTAAAACTGACTAACAAAGTGCACGCCCCGTCCGTCCGTTCTCCTGCCCCAGCCTGCCTATAAAACGGACCTCGCGCGGCTGCCAGGCTCCTCATCAGCCCTCGTCTATCCAGTCTCTCACGCAGAACCAGTGGAACTGTGAGAACCGTGTGCGCCTCGGCGGCACCACGGCCAAGCTCGGGATGCTGCTCTCCGTCTCGCTCGTCCTCGTCCTGCTCCTCGTCGAGGTGAGCCGATCGACACCAATTAATATCTGTTCATGCATACGCATGTAGTATCCGATCCTCGCGTCGTTCGTGCTAACTAAACTCTTTTGTCGGTTCCCTGTCCTTACTTCTTCTGCAGACCACCGCACCTCAAGGTCAAGCACACGCCATCGGTGAGTTCCCGGCACATATATATGCGCGTCAGAGTTAAATACAGTTCATATAACGAAACGACTGATTTGGATCGTCGTATGTAACGGCGTTGCAGACTGCGGGGCGAGCTGCGGGTATAGGTGCAGCAAGTCAGGGCGGCCGAAGATATGCCTGAGGGCGTGCAACACCTGCTGCCAGCGCTGCGGGTGCGTCCCGCCGGGCACCTCCGGCAACGAGGACGTCTGCCCCTGCTACGCCAACATGACCACCAAGAACGGCGAGCACAAGTGCCCTTGATCCATCCAGCTCCGGCGCCATGCATGACGAGCCACCATCGTCAGTTTGCCGAGAGACAACATATCTACGACTCCTATACTACTACTCTACCTATACGGTTCTTCAGCCATCCATCCTGTTCATGTATGCATGTATATGTGCTTCACTACAGGAAAAGCGATCATTTGCGACGGCTAGATTTATTTGCGACGGCCAGCCGTCGCAAATAGATTAAATTGCGACGGCACTCTTCTGGCCGTCGCAAATAAAAAAGACGTCGCAAATAACTGCTTATTTGCGATGGTCCGCCACCGAGCCGTCGCAAGCTTGCCACCTGCAATAACATCCGCCACTGTGAACTACACTTGGAAAAGAAAGAATCTTTATGCCTAGCCTCTCTGCGTGTCTTCTTACCTTTCTCGATCGTATATCCATATCTGTCTGAATAGAAATAGACCGATCCGGTGATTAATGTGCTTAGTTGCCAACAGGTACCGTTGTGAAACGATTTCAGAAACTTACTGCGCCGGCAGTTATTAGCAGATCAAATGAGAACCAAAATATTCCTGGCACGCACGGCACGGGAGTGCATTCTTAGTAGTAGATTTAGATAATATTATTATAGATTTATTTAATTAGTACTACCTCCCTTCCATCTCAAATTTTTTTCTGAGTTTGGTCAAATCTACCTTTGATCAATGATTTATGTAATTTAATCATCTTTAATAATATAAAAACATATTTTTGGATTCATCATGAAAACTATTTTAGTAATTTAGAATTTACATGTTAGTAAAATTAATAGAACATAAATAAATCACTGGGCAAAGATATATTTGAGCAAAGCTAAAAATAGAATTGAAATGGGACACAGGGAGTAGTAGAATTATTCAATATTAGTAGTTGATTTAATTAATTGTACTAGTACAATTAGTTAATATTTGTAATGTATTTATTTAATATTAGTAGTATATTTAGTTAATATTAAAAATAGATTTAGTTAATATTAGTAGTAGATAATATTGGTAGTGGATTTAGTTAATATTTATAGTATATTTGGTTCATCGGTGAATTATTAAAAATATGATTTTAGTAGTGAGTTGTGAAAAAACTGTTATGACTCGAGAGAAACAAAAATAAAGAAATTGATTAAGATATGTAACCAACTGCCGATGGGTAACTTTTCCAATTGTTGGATGAGAATATTACAAATCCGAGGTTGTATGAGATTCAAATTTGTACTAGGAAAATCTATAAATTCTCGAAAATATGGTTCACAAAAAACCCAGTTGAAATTTTAGATTATTAACAATTAATATACCTCGTGAAGCTAAATGAAATGGACTCTTAGTTAATATTAGTAGTACATTTAGCTTATATGAATGCACGAACAAATTGATTGGATCTGCCAAGGATCGATTCGTGCAAAATTTGAAACATGATGAGCGTGGTGGAGTGAGTGTGCGTATTTGTCGATGGTCGTTAAGTATCATTTTTATTATCAATCTACCTCAATTATGTGAATAAATAAATATTTCTTACATGCTTTAACTTTAAAAAATGTATTTCCACTTGTACTTGGTTAAATTGTGTATGCGTATAGTTTAGTACAGAAATGAGGAGATCCCAAGGGGCTAAATCCTGAAAATGGCACTCCCAGCCAATCAGAGGATGACACGTGGTGGTATGTGGATCCATGAGGCTAATTGAGAGGATGTACGAGGGAATACAATGACCAATCACCTAGGAAGCATCAGATGGCCCACGTATCAGTCTCTAGGAGAAAGCACACATAAAATTGGGCACGTGGGAGTGCGGGCGAACCAAGGGTTCAACCGACTTATTCCTGGCAACAATCTCAGTTCGCTACTACGTGTCACTATCTTGTGGTGCTCTGAAGGCAGTGGTGATTAATTTGCATACAAATTGTGGCTCGAACCACCTCAGAAACTAGTCTAACTTGTATCCCTCACTCCTTATTAGAACACACACCATTTTAGCATCACTCTCTTATAGATACTCTCCAAATCCTTAGTGGATTTTAGAATGTAGAAGAGGAACCTCTCTGTTTCAAAAGTCCATTTTCCGGAAGATATAACTCATGTGTATTTTATTTTATTTGTGACTTTATGCTTATTTATAATAATAGTCTTTTATTATTCATATGTTTGGATGAAACATTTCTTCTTTGATTGTGAAATATATGTATGTGGTAGGACTAGTTGTTATAATGATATTATAGTAATCTTGTTATTATGTTATCATAAACATCAAGGTCTCCATTATAATCTAATTGTGTAAGGTATGAATATGTTAATATGAAAAACTTAGTGCTTAGATCCATCATTGGTTTAACGATATTTAGGTTAGTGCTTGGCTTAGAATGATATTTGTACCATGACTTTTAAGGTATCTACTTAGTGTGCAAACGTCGTGTTTGAATACTTAAGTAGTATTGAATGTATCATACTCCCACGGATTGTAGGATAGGCGGTAGGTGATGACAACCGGCCTATTCGTTCATCCTAATCTCCCACGTTCGACTACACCACATGCTTTTAATGGAAGTCCTCTAGCAGACCATGTGTAAGCCCGTGTCTGATATGTTGGACCACTAAGTCATAGGACTCACCACTAGCATGTTCACATATATAGTATTAGGCTATGCATACATATATATATATATATATATATATATATATATATATATATATATATATATATATATATATATATATATTACAAGCACATTAGGAACAACTCTCTCTTAGTCTAAGTCTCACTAGGACTAATTATCTTAATAGGATTAGATGCATAGATGTGTGTCACACTAAGCCAATTGCTATCATTTACCATCCTACTTGAGTATATGTTAGGATAACCCTATATTACCCATAGTTGTAGTTATGCCATACTTCACCACTTTCCTTTAGGAGAAACACACGATACCATTAGTGATATTTATAGGTGAAATGCTACAACATTACATTCCATGCGCTTGCGGATATCACTTTGCATTGATCTTAAGATATATTAGTAAAGCTATTCAAGCATTTTTGCGATTGATGTTTTACTAGTGTAAGCTTAGTCATCGTTAACAAACATTTCTGACAATGTTGTGCTCACATGGGTTAGTCACTTGGTAAAATAATTTTTGCCTAGGGTTTTAGCGATGAAGGGAAGGAGGTTGTGGCTAGGTGGCCAAAGTAAAAAAATTCTAACTTCGATAAAGTTATAGAAAAGATATTGTTTTTTGATCATATTAATATTACTAAATTCATCGTCACTTATATTTTTACAACATACTAATTTAATATTTGTAGTACATTTTGGTTTCTCTTTTTTCGAAGAGGCTTCCATGGATGCACATATTTTGTGTGCGCATACCGCTCCAATCAAAGACTCTAATGCAGTATTTATTGCATTTTCCAAGTTTTTTTTATAGTATTTATAGTATATAAGTCTCCGGTGCCCACTAATACACATACTATAGGTCATACTCTCATACGTTACAATATAACACCTTAATATGCACTAACTCACACACTGAAATATACTCCCTCTGTCCCATTCAAACTCTATTTGAAGAGTGTGTCAAAGTTATATTCATCTAACTTTGATCAAGTTTAAAGAAAAGTATTAATTTTTGTAACACCGTATTAATAATATTAGATTCACCATGAATTATGTTTCCATAGTACATTTATTTTATGTGGTAGATGCTAATAAATTTCTCTCTAAACTTGGTCACAGTTACTCCCTCCATCCTATTCAAAGTTCATTTATGGAAATAATCAAAGTCAAACGAATCAAACTTTTGACTAAGTATAGAAAAATATTATTTTTTGTAACATCATATTAGTATATCATTAGATAACCATGAGTTATATTTTATATCATATTTATTTTGTCTGGTGGAGCCTAATATTTTCCCTACAAACTTCATAAAAGTTAGATCAGTTTGACTTTGACCAACTCTAAAAATAAATCGTGAAACGGGCTTAGTAAATTAGTTTGACTTTGACCAGCTTTAAAAATAATGATTTAATGAGATGAAGAGAGTAACTAATGTCTGACGGTGTAATGTGCTTGCCAAGTGTCATGCATAATTATTTGTTACGGTAAAACTGTCTATAAAATTAATTAGGCTAACGCAGCGCCGTCCGTCCGTCGTCCTCCTGCCCCGGTCTGCCTATAAAACGGACCTCGCGCATCTGCCAGGCTCATCAGTGGTCCTCATCAGCCCTCGTCTAGACGTCTATGTAGTCTCACGTACGCAGAACCAGTGAGAGCCAGAGAGAACCGTGCGCCTCTCGGCACCATGGCCAAGCTCAAGATGGTGCTCTCCGTCTCGCTCCTCGTCGTCCTCCTTCTCCTCGTCCAGGTGAGCCGAGATCGACGCCAATTAAGCTCCTTAGCTAAATCACTTCCATTCTCTAATGATGCACACACATATCCAGTCCTCCCGTTCCTGCTAACTAAACTCTTGGTCGCTTTCCCGTTCGTTTTCTTTCTTCTGCAGACCACCGCGCCCAACGGTCAAGCCCACACCATCGGTGAGTTCCATTCAAATATATGCGTGCGTCTGAGTTAAACACAGCTTTTATAACACGCCGTTATTATATATATATATATAATAACCACGTGTTATAAAATCTGTGTTTAACTCAGACGCACGCATATATATATATATATATATATATATATATATATATATATCAATCTACATCTCCCTTTCTCTCTCTCTCTCCCTCTCCTTCTATCTCCAATCTCCCTCTCTCGTCATTCCTCTCTCACTCTATCTAACTATCTCTCACTCTTTCTTTTATCTCTCTTTCTTCCATATCAATCATTTTCTTCTATCTAACTATCTCCTCTCTCTTCTATTTCAATCCTTTTTTCTCTATCTTCCTCCCTCTTCTAACTTCATCTCTCACTCTATCTATCTTTCACTGTCACTCCATTTCCTCGCTTTATTTTGGTTAAGTTGAGTTAAAACTAGAATTGCTAAGTTGACATAGAAAATTACCTGACTTGCAGAAGAAGGATCGCCTAGAAGGACCGGTGGTAGTGGCGGTAGCTAGATCTCCAGACCTTGCGCCCGAGCCATGGACTATCATTGCAAACATTAAATGTAACATATTAGTAAGTCATTTATGCTGAACTAATGAGAACTTTAGTTTTTATTTTGTTACCTCCATTGCTTCTCGCATCTGCGCCAACGTAGTTGCCTGGGTTTGGATCGTGGTCTCTATCGCGATCTTTTGGCGTTCCGCCTCCTCCTGTCACCTGAGGTTCTCTTCTACAGATTATTGGAGGGATTGCATCTCAATGTCCCACTACGAGACGCAACGACCTGCCGTGCCCACCGAAGAAGCATGCATGGAGCTGCCTCTCACAGGTCTCCCAGCCCTCGAGTCGACAACTCCGTCGAATATGGCAAGCCTATAAAAAAGACAGTCAGTAATATGACTGAAATATCTTGAATACTTTGAACTGAAAATGATAAAATAACTTATAAACTCACCTTCCGTGTGCTTTTCCACCTCTGCTTGCATATGCGGCTTGAGGATCGATTGGTTCACATTCCCAATTGAAATCTTCGCCGCGTATGTTCCTAGCCTCCTCCTCGTACTTAGCCTGCAAAACAAGGAAACCATGTAAGTTCAAAAATACATATAGTTATATTTAATATAAATGACTTCTAAACTTACCAATCACTCGGCTGCAGCCTGACTGCACCCCTGAGGCTGAGAAGGGTCCCTGTGACCTCTCTTCCAAATCTCACCAGGGGTCGGTGGCACCCCCGTCTCGCACTCCTGTCAATACACGTTAGTACGAACAATATATTATGAATATATAAACATAAGTTACATACACCTACCATGCGTTTAGCTAAACGCAAGTGGTTATCTTGGTCGTGCCTGCTCTTCCCCTCGACCCCTCTACACTCTTGAGACTTCTCGGACTTAGCTTTAAACTCATCGCTAGCCCAGTAGCGACAAAGGGCCCAAAATGTATTGGTCCGACCCTGCAACCAACTCACGTGTCCCTGCACATAGTTGGAAGTCGTTAAAAATACCATCTAGGAAATTATCAGAAAAAATACTTACTACACCCCACGTACCTACGCGTACTCCTCCTCTGTCAGGTGTCTCTCGCTCTCTTGCCGGAAGTGTAGCACGTGGTGCTGGTTCGCCTTCAAGTGCTCATTAATAATTTGAATACGAGCATTCGACAAAGCTTGTCGAAGCGCCTTGGTAACGTTGTAGTGAAACACTCTTCTCGCATCCTCAACCAGGCAAGCGTCGTTCGGGTCCTCTAAAGTAAACATTGCTTGTGATAAAGAATATATTGAAGAGATGTTCATTACAAGAGTTTAAGAGTTAAAACTTAGAAACTATTTTTAACATACATACCATAAAATCGGCCCATACGTCCTCCTGAAGGTTGTCGTGCTCCTAGTGATGGACGCGTGCGTAGTCCTCCCACGAAAGAGCAGGCACCCCGTCGATGACCCCGGGATAGTGCAAACGCACTAAGGACCCGAGGACACCGTTCACCGGTCTTTGGTGTCTCTCACCGGTGAAAGACGTGTTGTCCCAAACCCTACAAGATATTTATTGATTCATTACTTAAGTAACCAAAAGAAACCAAAATTGAGCACTATAATTTTTATTATCTATCTCCGACCGGATGAATCACAATCCTTTGTGAAGGGACCGATGGAGGACTGACAAAGTGAGTCCTACTCGTCCTCCGCGTCTGCTGGGGTGCTACGTTAGATGACCCAGAAGACTCGTCACCAGCCGAGTCAAAAGGTTCAGGAACAGAAGGCTTGCCAACCGAGGGCTGGCAGGCCGAGGGCTGGCTCACCGAAGGGTAGCCAAGGTCAACTGGCACCGAAGCCTCTGAGTTAGCTGGTGAGGACTACAACATTCAAATATTACATAAGTAAGTTTAATATGAAATTGAATTTAAATAATTTGTCAAAAACAAGTGAAATTTACCTGTGACGAAGATCTAGAGCTGCTCAAAACGTGCCCCAACAGCTGAGAGCGTCTGCTCCCAGTCGACGAGGCACCAGCGAAAGTGTCCTCAGGTCTTGAGGGGTAGAACCCCCTCGTCGGCGGCACCTTCTTACCCTTCTTTGACGCCATCCTGTTTTAATTAGATAATCAGTAAATATGCAAATAAAATATACAAAATTCATGTTACTATCTTCAAGAAAACATTACTTGTAATCACTTTCAAAATTCATCAACATCATTATCATGTGCCTGTGCCCTACCCCTTAAATCAGCCCAACGATCTTCCATCGTGGCCTGTTCTAATTTCCGTTTTCGCATATCATCTGCCTCTACATCTTCAACGTCTTCAACATCTCCAACTAATTGATCGAGTCCTGCACCAAGCTCGACATTAAAAGTTTCTGGCAACTCTTCTTCTTGGTACACTTCTTCAACGTCTTCGCTATCATGGTAACCATCATCCCCAGGAGTATATAACCGATCACGAGGATTCACCTTATATACCACCCACCAAGCACTGAGCTTCGTGCATGGATAAGGTAGATAATACACTTGTTCCACTTGATGTGCAAGAACAAATGTATCGTAACCTCATAGTCGGTACTTATGTTTCACTTCCACCATTCCCAATTGGTTTTCTCGAGTTCCATGAGTGCGATCAAACCAGTCACAGTCAAAAAAGACAACTCGAAGGGTCTTATTTCCAGTAAAAGTAAATTCTAGGATTTTGTTAATGATCCCATAATAATCGGTTAAATTCCCTTGAGTGTCCATTGCTCTTGTCACAACACTAGAATTTGATGTTGCCGCGAGAGGACGAAAAACATCAAAATGAGTTGTACGGAATGAAAAGCCATTTATGTCATATCGACCATAGCTTCTAACATTCACCAATCCATAAGATAGCTGCCGCAAATCTTCATGGACATTGTGAGTCCGACACTGTCATAAATGATCGTAAGTTAAAATAATATTTCTTTAATAATAGTAACTTATAATATATAGAAGATGAGAGAATATTACATAATTTCGAAACCAGGATAGGAAAATTTGCCCCCCATTTATTCCTTCTTTTCGCATACCTTCTACTTGTTTGGCCGTAGGTTGATGCTTATGTGGCCAACATTGTTTGTGGAACTCGCTGAACGTGAAAAAACATCTTTTAGAATACATGTGTAGCAAAATATATCGATTAGCATAAATGTAAGACAAACACTTACTCATAGTATTCATGCATGCCTTCTATATTTGCGTACATGTAGAGTAAGTCGTGTAGCCACCAACGGTGGTGCTTCTCGTTTTAAAAATGGAAAGGTCGCTTAAAGGGGGTGTTTCGTCCATATTGTACCGCATCGCCCAAGTATTGATATTGTTTTCTTCCACAAAGTAGACACTTGAAAAGTATCCTACTTCCTTAAGAGCATATGCTTCAGTGATGCACCATTCCACCCTTGCGCTGTTGCCAACCATTGGTTTCAGATATCGTAGCGCTCTTTCAATGTGACACATCCACCTGTATTGCACAGGACCGCCAACTTTAGCTTCGAATGGAAGATGGATAAGCAGATGTTGCATTGGATTGAAGAAACCCGGTGGAAAATTTTTTCCATCTTACATAAAAGTATGGGTATCTCCTTCTTTAACTTATCTATCATTCCAAATCTTGATTTCTTTAGCACAAAGCTATCTATAGAAATAGTTGAGCTCGGCTAAAACCTTCCACACCGCATCATCTAGATAGCCTCAAAACATAACAGGTAAGAGTCTTTCCATTATAATATGATAATCATGACTCTTCAACCCAGTATGGTTTCCTGTGTTCACATTTACAGCTCGTTTCAGGCTAGCTGCATAACCATCTGGGAATTTCAAAGTTTTCATCCATTTCATAACTTCTTTCTTTTCTTTCGATCGAAGACAGAAAGAAGCACGTGAATTCCCACCACTTTCAGAGATTTCAAGAGTTGAACGGTGACAAATGTCTGCCAAATCTAGTCTAGCTTTGTAATTGTCTTTCATTTTGCCAGGCATATCCATGCAAGTGCTTATGATACTTTTGCTCATGTTACACTCCTGATGCATGACATCAATGTTGTGCATTAGAATCAACGACTTCACATACGGTAGCTCCCAAAGTGCACATATGTGAGTTCAATTGTGTTCCTATCCATAACCTACAAAATATCCAGGACGACCTTCATGAGGCACCAGTTTCTCCAACATATCAGAAATTTTTGACCCATTGAGACGCTTCGGTGGTCCTTTAGTGACAACAGTGTTCTTTCGAAAGACATGCCTCCGCTGCCTAAATATGTGATTCGAGGGTAGCCAACATCTGTGACAATCAAAATAAGATATTTTGCCTCCATGAGTTAGTTGAAAGCAATTCGTGTCTGAAGCACATATCAGACACGTCAGACGACCGTGAGTGCTCCATTCGTAAAACATTTAGTATGCCGGCAAATCATGGACGGGCCACAAATAGGAAGCTCAAAGGTTGAATTTCTGCTTCTTGTAACTGTCGTACACTTTGACTCTTGTCCACAAGACTTTCAATTCTCCGATCAGCGGTTTTAACATCACGTTGAGACGTGACCCGGGATGATCGGGTTCAGGTACAATGAGGCTGAGAAACATTAACTTGTTCTTCGTACAAAAAGCAGGTGGAAGTTTGTACGGAATAACAAAGACGGGCCAACAGGAGTATGGCGTGGTGTTCGTACTGAACGGTGAGAATCCGTCTGTCGATAATCCGATGCGAACATTCCTTGCATCACGAGAAAAGTTTGGATCGAAACAGTCTAGCGCCTTCCATGCATCACCGTCGGACGAATGCGTCAAGAATTCTTTGTTCTCACGTTTACCTTCTTTGTGCTATCTCATGTGTCTTGCGGTTCTTTTTGAAAGAAACAACCGCTTCAACCGAGGTGTCACAAGCAAGTAACGAAGCTGCTTATGTGCGACATCTGTCATCACATTATCGCCATCGTCATTAACAACTTCGACATACCTCGTTTTACCACATTTCAAGCACATCTTCTCATTGGCGTGCTCTTCCCAGAATAGCATGCAGTTGTCTAGGTACACATCGATTTTCTCATACTTCATACCGAGACCAGATATTTTGATCTTTGACTGATACACATCTAGTAGCACTTTGTGAGGTTGTGGAAGGATATCGCAGATCAATTTCATGAGATCATTTTAGCAGTTGATGGAAAAAAAGTACTTGGACTTAATTGCCATAAATCTGGTCAAGAAAGCAAGTACGGTCACAACCGTGTGTTCATGCAGCGGCTCTTGTGATTTCTTCAGCTCCTCAAAGAACTTCTCTGCCTCATTTATAAGAGGATCCTCCGCTTCCAGAGCTTCTAGCATCTCATCCATCCTATCAACCTCTGTTATATCATCATCCTCATCCACTTCTGCTATGACTCGAGAATTAGTCTCGCCGTGAAAGGTCCACACTTCATAATGTGGAGTGAAACCATTTCGACATAAGTGAAACGAAAGCTCCCATCTTCTCAAAAACTTGGTGATCCGGCATTTTGTACATGGGCACCGCACCATATCTTCCGTTGACAACGAAAATGCCCGATCCAAAAATTTAACTAACTTGATGTACCACTCATCCGAGTGACCACCAGTTGTGCTCTTCCAGCCAGTATACATCCAACTGCCGCCTTCACCCATGTTTGACTTTGCAGTTTAACGCGAAAGAAATTGTCGTAAATGTATACAGTACCACCTTGATGCATACGGTACCACTACAATGGTCTACGGCATGATCACACTTATTACGTGTCGTGCCCTTCCGGGTTGGTCACTTAACCCTAACGATTCATCAATGTTTGATTATCATCCGTCTCACAAATCATGAAATTTCGGCAGCATAACGCCGCCTATTTAACACTACACCCCCTATCCGGTGTAGTTCTTAAAGTACAAAGGGGGGCAACTGGTTAGTTGGGAAACCTGTTGCCTTATAGATGTTGCGAGTCAAGGACACATACTCGCAACATATGTTTTTTGGAGTTTTCATCGTCTTATACGTACTCACAAACGCGCGCAATGTGAATGGGGGGTCTTGCGGCGGAGAGATATCTTGTTACAGACTTTTAGGGTTAGTAGTGGGCCGCCCGACCCATATACACTTAACCCTAACGATTCACCTCCTGTCACAAGTCACGGGTCACGATCGTGACCCACACTGCAGCGACGTCGTTCTCTCTTTGCCCGACCTCGAATGAAGGTTAGGGTTGGACCCCAATGGGCCGTATATACGCTACATATACGATGCCTACTTTACGTATGATGGCCCTTTTGTTTAGCCGTTTCTATATATAATACATAAGCATCAAAAATATTAAAGAAAACATAAGAATTTGTATTTTAAACACAAAACAATAAACGAGAGCAATAATACAAATCTTAAACATTATTAAATAAAACATAAGCATATATAGTAACATTAAGATCCAATTAACAACTAATTAACAACTAACTAATAATAAATTACAATGGTCAACTAATTAACAACTAACTAACAACTAATTGCAATTCAAACCTAATTAGCAACTACTAACAATTAATGAGAATTAACAACTAATTAACAACAACCTAACAATTAATTCGCATAAAAACTAATCATCAAGAACAATTAACAACTAAATAGCATAACAACTAATCATAAAGAATAATAACAACTAATTATCTAGAAATTAACAACTAAATGCCTACTTACTTGTGCGGCGTGGAGCAGCGGGCCGGCGGCGTCGAACGGACGGCAGAGGCGTTGGAGGAGGCCGACGGCATCGAGTTGAAATAAAAATGAGAGTCGAGTGTCAGGCAAATGCAAGTTGTGTGTGCTAGTGTTGAGTGATGTGTGAGCGCTGTGCCGAAGTGAGTGCCAAGTGAAGGCAAGTAGAGAGTACACCACAAGAACCCTATTGTCCTATGCCCTCTGAATTATGTCCTTCTAGCCGGAGAGGAGGGTCAAAGAGAGTGGGGCGGGAAAGAAAGCCACCAACAGGGCTTCGCGTGTTCGAGAAGTCGAAGGACAAGGCGGTGGGGCCAATGGCCCAATGGCATGTGTTCGGGTAAAAAGGAGGGGGGTAGGGGGAGGTGTCGGTGGGCAGCAGCGATGCTGTTCTTCCAAATGTTATTATTATCACAATCATCATATTATTCTCCTAGAGTTTATATGCGTCGGCTACAAGTATATATGAATGCAAATCTGAGTGGACCAAGTTTCTAGCTCTGCTCATATCTCGAAAAGATGAGCGGCAACAAATTCTTAGCATGCATGGCACCAATTCAATCTCATTCTCTCATTAAAATATTTGAAACCATTCACATCACCTTGACAAAGTATAACCAGTTTCTAGCTAACAGAAATTTGTAGCTAATTGCCCCCATTAAGTGTGCTAGCTAATAGTTGACAATTAATTGCAAAACTTAACAAAAAATACTAACAACTAATAGGGGGCTCACCTCGGTGGAGGCAGCCGGTCGGGCTCGGGCTCAGGGACGGCGGCGCTCGGGCGAGGGCGGTGGTGCTCGGGCGAGGATGAGGGCGGCAACGCTTGGGGAGGAGGCGGGCGCCAGGGGGCGGGGGGGTGGGGCAGCGGGGGCACGGCAGGCCGGTGGCGGGAGCGGGAGCGGCGGGGCCGGGGGCAGAGCGGAGCGGCGGCGGCGCGCGTAGGGATAAGACGAAGCGAATGAATTCAGCCCAACGGTATAGGCTTTTAACTTGCAACGGCCAGGTTAATTGCGACGGTCCTAGGGTTGGCCGTCGCAATTAATACTATTTGCGATGGCTAACGGAAAAGGCTGTCGCAAATAAGCTTAATTTGCGACGGCCTTCTTATTTGCGATGGTTACTGTAGCAGCCGTCGCAAATAAGATTCTATTTGCGACGGCTTTTTTAATTTGCGATGGCTGTTTGTGGGCCGTCATAAATAGGTTTATTTGCGACGGCTGGCCATCGCAAACACGGACGGCCGTCGCAAATTCGTGTTTCCAGTAGTGGCTGTTACGATTTTTTATTATGTCCTGGACTTTTCAATGTTGGGCTAGGCCTCAAAAGGCCAGAACTTTTAGCCCAGGGTTATGTGTGTCAACTGCCGCGTCGTCACTATAGTCATCAGCGAGTAGTAGACCAGGCTCGGGTTAGGAATGTTTTTTCGAACTAAATTAACGTCCGCAGAGAGAGGAACATAGGACGTAGTATTCTCTCCTTTCTACATTAATATTTTGGACACAATTCTTAGTTCATTTTGAACTAAAATTTTTGTCTAAAATGATAATTATTGTAGAAAGGAAAGAGTAACTGCCAATCTAGCTTGGCGCGCGCGTCGAGCTCGTGCCGAGCGTGACTAGCGTGCCACCAAATGCAGGTGCAGTCCGTCCGTCGTCCTATGGTACTATTTGTTGTAACCGGCGATGGATGCTAGAGCTCGGCGTGAGTCAAGAACTAGAACGTACACTATAGGAGTGTGTGCCCAGAGCCATTTTCTGAGTTTTTGTGCTATTTGAAACTCACTTATTTTCTGAGTTTTTCTTGCAGTATTTATAAGATACAATGCACACTAGTTCAGACATTACAACACACTAACGTATGCCGTTATAATATGTACTAACACACACTAACTTACACATTACAACACACTAATGTCTCACGTCATAATGTGCACCTGTATCATACATAATTATTTGTAACGTAAAACTGACTAACAAAGTGCACGCCCCGTACGTCCGTCCTCCTGCCCCGGCCTGCCTATAAAACGGACCTCGCGCGGCTGCCAGGCTCCTCATCAGCCCTCGTCTATCCAGTCTCTCACGCAGAACCAGTGGAACACTGTGAGAACCGTGTGCGCCTCGGCGGCACCATGGCCAAGCTCGGGATGCTGCTCTCCGTCTCGCTCGTCCTCGTCTAGCTCCTCTTCGAGGTGAGCCGATCGACACCAATTAATCTCTGTTCATGCATACGCATGTAGTATCCGATCCTCGCGTCGTATCAGAAGCGCAAAAGGAGAAGTATTTAGCTCCGTTGCTGAGTAAATCGTGCGATAATTTCATTCTCCGGAAGATACCTGGACGGTGGATCGGATGCTTAACGGTCAAAAGCGCTGACCGGCGAACAGCAGCTTCGCAGACGTGTTCGTGGTGCTCGCTCAGAACACTTGCACCAACCAGCAGATCGATGGGTAACCCTTGGTCATCTGTAACTGCACGCGTATGTTAATTAAGGTCCACGCATTTTAAACAGTGTAGACGACATGTAAGCATGTCAGTTATAAGGGATCGTAGTGTTCAAAGTTTCATAAATTAATTTGATAGGTGAGGGATGAATGGGATAGGAATAAAATGAGAGCGAATAGGGACTTTGATTTCTCTGGTACAATCCAGACCAGAGACACAGCATGAGTGCTACGCTGCTGACTCTCTTGGCATCTCTGATCACTCTTCCCACGTCAATCGCTGCCTCGTTTTAACTAACTGTCGCGGGTCGTCACGGAAGGAGCGCCGCGGCCTTTGCTGAGGGGAGCGCCACTGGACATGATTTACGTGGCATGGCATTTAGTTGCATACGCATGTAGTATCCGATCGAGGTGAGCCGATCGACACCGATTAATCTCTGTTCATGCTAACTAAACTCTTTTGTCGCTTCCCTCTGTCCTTTCTTCTTCTGCAGACCACCGCGCCTCAAGGTCAAGCACACGCCATCGGTGAGTTCCCGGCACATATATATGCGCGTCTGAGTTACATACAGTTCATATAACGAAACGACTGATTCGGATCGTCGTACTCGTATGTAACGGCGTTGCAGACTGCGGGGCGAGCTGCGGGTATCGGTGCAGCAAGTCAGGGCGGCCGAAGATATGCCTGAGGGCGTGCAACACCTGCTGCCAGCGCTGCGGGTGCGTCCCGCCGGGCACCTCCGGCAACGAGGACGTCTGCCCCTGCTACGCCAACATGACCACTAAGAACGGCGAGCACAAGTGCCCTTGATCCATCCAGCTCCGGCGCCATGCATGACGAGCCACCATTGTCAGTTTGCCGAGAGACAACATATCTACGACTCCTATAGTACTACTCTACCTATACGATTCTTCAGCCATCCATCCTGTTCATGTATGCATGTATATGTGCTTGCCACCTGCAATAACATCCGCCACTGTGAACTACACTTGGAAAAGAAAGAAGCTTTATGCATAGCCTCTCTGCGTGTCTTCTTACCTTTCTCGATCGTGTATCCATATCTGTCTGAATAGAAATAGACCGATCCGGTTATTAATGTGCTTAGTTGCCAACAGGTACCGTTATGAAACATTTCAGAAACTTACTGCGCCGGCAGTTATTAGCAGATCAAATGAGAACCAAAATATTCCTGGCACGCACGGCACGGGGTGCATTCTTAGTAGTAGATTTAGATTTATAGATTTATTTAATCAGTACTACCTCCCTTCCATCTCAATTTTATTTCTGAGTTTGGTCAAATCTACCTTGACCAATGATTTATGTAATTTGATCATCTTTAATAATGTAAAAAACATATTTTTAGATTCATCATGAAAACTATTTTAGTAATTTAGAATTTACATGTTATTAAAATTAATAGAACATAAATAAATCACTGGGCAAAGATATATTTGACCAAAGCTAAAAATAGAATTGAAATGGGACAAAGGGAGTAGTAGAATTATTCAATATTAGTAGTAGATTTAGTTAATTGTTGTACAATTAGTTAATATTTGTAATGTATTTATTTAATATTAGTAGTAGATTTAGTTAATATTTAAAATAGATTTAGTTAATATTGGTAGTAGATAATATTGGTAGTGGATTTAGTTAATATTAATAGTATATTTATAGTATATTTGGTTCATCAGTGAATTATTAAAAATATGATTTTAGTAGTGAGTTGTGAAAAAATTGTTATGAGTCAAGAGAAACAAAAATAAAGAAATCGATTAAGATATGTAACCTACTGCCGATGGGTAACTTTTCCAATAGTTGGATGAGAATATTACAAATATGAGGTTGTATGAGATTCAAATTTGTACTAGGAAAATCTATAAATTCTCAAAAAATTGGTTCACAGAAAACCCGGTTGAAATTTTAGATTATTAACAATTAATATACCCCGTGAAGCTAAATGAAGTGGACTCTTAGTTAATATTAGTAGTACATTTAGCTAATATGAATGCACGAACAAATTGACTGGATCTGCCAAGGATCGATGCGTGCAAAATTTGAAACATGATGAGCGTGTTGGAGTGAGTCTGCGTATTTGTTGACGGTCGTTAAGTATCATTTTTGACCGTCAATCTACCTCAATTATGTGAATAAATAAATATTTCTTACATGCTTTAACTTTAAAAAATGTATTTCCACTTGTACTTGGTTAAATTGTGTATGCATATACTTTAGTACAGAAATGAGGAGAACCGAAGGGGCTAAATCCTGAAAATGGCACTCCCAGCCAATCAGAGGATGACACGTGGTGGTATGTAAATCCATGAGGCTAATTGAGAGGATGTACGAGGGAATACAATGACCAATCACCTAGGAAGCATAAGATGGCCCACGTACTGGTCTCTAGGAGAAATCACACATAAAATTGGGCACGTGGGAGTGCGGGCGAACCAAGGGTTCAACTGACTTATTCCTGTCAACAAACTCAGTTCGCTACTACGTGTCACTATCTTGTGGTGCTCTGAAGGCAGTGGTGACTGATTTGCGTACAAATTGTGGCTCGAACCACCTCAAAAACTAGTCTAACTTGTATCCCTCACTCCATATTAGAACACACACCATTTGAGCATCACTGTCTTATAGATAATCTCCAAATCCTTAGTGGATTTTAGATCGTAGAAGAGGAACCTCTCTATTTCAAAAGTCCATTTTCCAGAAGATATAACTCATGTGTATTTTATTTTATTTGTGACTTTATGCTTATTTATAATAATAGTCTTTTATTATTCATATGTTTGGATGAAACATTTCTTCTTTGATTGTGAAATCTATGTATGTGGTAGGACTAGTTGTTATAATGATATTATAGTAATCTTGTTATTATGTTATCATAAATGTCAATGTCTCCATTATAATCTAATTGTGTAAGGTATGAATATGTTATATGAACAACTTAGTGCTTAGATCCATCATTGGTTTAATGATATTTAGGTTAGTGCTTGACTTAGAATGATATTTGTACCATGACTTTTAAGGTATCTACTTAGTGTGCAAACGTCGTGTTTGAATACTTAAGTAGTATTGAATGTATCATACACCCACGGGTTGTAGGATAGGCGGTAGGTGGTGACAACCGGCCTATTCGTTCATCCTAATCTCCCACGTTCGACTACACCGCATGCTTTTAATGGAAGTCCTCTAGCAGACCATGTTTAAGCCCGTGTCTGATATGTTGGACCACTAAGTCATAGGACTCACCACTAGCATGTTCACATATATAGTATTAGGCTATGCATATATATATATATATATATATATATATATATATATATATATATATATTACAAGCACATTAGGAATAACTCTCTCTTATTATAAGTCTCGCTTAGGACTAATTATCTTAATAGGATTAGATGCATAGATGTGTGTCACACTAACCTAATTACTATCATTTACCATCCTACTTGAGTATATGTTAGGATAACCCTATATTACCCATAGTTGTAGTTATGCCATACTTCACCACTTTCCTTTAGGAGAAACACACAATACCATTAGTGATATTTATAGGTGAAATGCTACAACATTACATTCCATGCGCTTGCGGATATCACTTTGCATTGATCTTAGGATATATTAGTAAAGCTATTCAAGCATTCTTGCCATTGATGTTTTACTAGTGTAAGCTTAGTCATCGTTAACAAGCATTTCTGACAATGTTGTGCTCACATGGGGTAGTCACTTGGTAAAATATTTTTTGCCTAGGGTTCTAGCGACGAAGGGAAGGAGGTTGTGGCTAGGTGGCCAAAGTAAAAAAAATTATAACTTTGATAAAGTTATAGAAAAGATATTGTTTTTCGATCATATTAATATTACTAAATTCATCGTCACTTATATTTTATAACATACTAATTTAATATTTGTAGTACATTTTGTTTTCTCTTTTTTTCGAAGAGGCTTCCATGGATGCACATATTTCATGTGCGCATACCGCTCCAATCAAAGACTCTAATGCATTATTTATTGCATTTTCCGAGTTTTTTTACAGTATTTATAGTATATAAGTCTCCGGTGTCCACTAATACACATACTATAGGTCATACTCTCATACGTTACAATATAACACCTTAATGTGCACTAACTCACACACTGAAATATACTCCCTCTGTCCCATTCAAACTCTATTTTAAGAGTGTGTCAAAGTTATATTCATCTAACTTTGATCAAGTTTATAGAAAAGTATTAATTTTTGTAACATCGTATTAATAATATTAGATTCACCATGAATTATGTTTCCATAGTACATTTATTTTATGTGGTAGATGCTAATAATTTTCTCTCTAAACTTGGTCACAGTTACTCCCTCCATCCTATTCAAAGTTCATTTATGGAAATAATCAAAGTAAAACGAATCAAACTTTGACTAAGTTTATAGAAAAATATTATTTTTTGTAACATCATATTAGTATATCATTAGATAACCATGAATTATATTTTATATCATATTTATTTTGTGTGGTGGAGACTAATATTTTCCCTACAAACTTCATAAAAGTTAGATCCGTTTGACTTTGACCAACTCTAAAAATAAATTGTGAAACGGGCGAAGTAAATTAGTTTGACTTTGACCAGCTTTAAGAATAATGATTTAATGAGATGAAGAGAGTAACTAATGCTTGACGGTATAATGTGCTTGCCAAGTGTCATGCATAATTATTTGTTACGGTAAAACTGTCTAAAAAATTAATTAGGCTTACAAAGTGCAACGCCGTCCGTCCGTCGTCCTCCTGCCCTGGTCTGCCTATAAAACGGACCTCGCGCGTCTGCCAGGCTCATTAGTCGTCCTCATCAGCCCTCGTCTAGACGTCTATCTAGTCTCACGTATGCAGAACCAGTGAGAGCCAGAGAGAACCGTGCGCCTCTCGGAACCATGGCCAAGCTCGGGATGGTGCTCTCCGTCTCGCTCCTCGTCGTCCTCCAGCTCCTCGTCCAGGTGAGCCGAGATCGACACCTTAGCTAAATCACTTCCATTCTCTAATGATGCACACACATATCCAGTTCTCCCGTTCCTGCTAATGAAACTCTTGGTCGCTTTCCTTTTCGTTTTCTTCCTTCTGCAGACCACCGCGCCCCAAGGTCAAGCCTACGCCATCGGTGAGTTCCATGCAAATATATGCGCGCGTCAGAGTTAAACACAGCTTTTATAACACGCGGTTATTACACACACACACACACACACACACACACACATATATATATATATATATATATATATATATATATATATATATATATATATATATATATATATATATATATATATATATATATATATATATATAACGAAACGACGACGTACCGGTGTTGCAGACTGTGGGGCGAGCTGCGGCTACCGGTGCTGCGGCCGCTCCCATGCGACCACACACCGATTGATGCCACGTACGACCGCACACGAATCCAAAAGCAACGTTTTCGGATCGGCTCCGCTTCCATTTCCGCCGCCCGCTCGACTCTTGATTGCAACCGGCATCCCGACAGCGTGAGCCTGCAGTTCTTCCAACAAAGGTGTGGCATGGCGGTGCTGCTGCTGTACGCGCCGAGGGTGTTCAGCCACGTGGGCAAGACGTCCGAGTGTGCCGTGCTTGGTGCCACCATCCTCCTCAGGGCCACCAAGACGATGTCCATCGTCATCCCGCTCTTCCTAGCTGACCGCCCGGACCGCCGCCCGATGCTGCTCTCGAGGGCGGGGGGCAAGGCGATGTTGCTCCTAGTGCTCTGCCTCTCAGTGAGCACAGCGGCCATTGCATCGTCCATCTGGTGGGAGGTGGCATTCGCGGCGACGTTCTTGGAGGGGTTCATGCTCGCGATCTAGATGTACGGGTTCGAGATACTGCCGCTGCGGCTGCGCGCACAGAGCACCGATTCGGAGACGACATTGAACCGGGTGATGAGCTCGGTGGTGAGATGACGTTCATCTCCAAGTATCAGGCGGTAGGCATGGCTGGGAGCTTCTACATCTTCGCGGGGTTCACATGGCCGTCACCTCCGAGCGCGTCGTGCACTACGTAAGAAAGGCTCATACGAGACGTGCCCGAACGAAGAAGGGAGACGAAAAACTGTGCATCTCCATCGTCGCGTCTCGCATTACATTGTCATCAGAGACGGGCAGCAGGGCTCGTCGCCGATCATACTAGGTTCGTGACACACTCAAAAGTAGCGCGTCTCCCTTCGATGATTCATAACAGGCGAGCTTTGCGAGGTCATTGGAGACGCGCGTGGTGTGCGTCGCCCATCATTCTGAATGAGAGACACACTCTTATGAAGCGCGTCACAGATATATTGATTGATTTGAGACATTCTTTATTACAACCCATCGCACATTCGTTGACTAATCTGAGACGGTCTATTAAAAAGCTTGTCTCCTTTAATTAGGTAATCCAAGACAATCTCTGTTACAGCACATCGCGGATTGTATACAGGCAACTTCAGTGCGGCACTCACAAGAGATGCTCTCTGCTAGACGCACGTCTCCTATTAGGTGCCCCCGCCCTTGATTATGCATGTTCCCGGCTCTATCCTGGAGCTAGCCAGGATTTGGCAGCCGCATTGCCTGTGTCAGCAACATACACATATAGAAACATATGTAGCCCAATGTCTCCTGTTCATCCAGCTTAACATGTAACTAATCAAATATAACAAAGTGTACACACATTGACCAATCAAATATTAACAAGTGTAAATCGTGATTACCAAGTAACTATTTACACAGAATTCCTCTGTTCATCTAGCTACATGTAAGTAATTTAGACAAAGAATAACTGTCACCTAATCATCTAGTGGGTAATGAAATTCTCCGGTAGAATTAATGATTTCAAAAACGATAAAACTGCATAGGACATCTCTAACATGCTCAATGCTACGACCTTCAATGTTCCTGAAGGCGGGTCCGTAGTTCTGCCACACGATAAAATGAGATTTAGCAAAAGATTAGTAATAAAGTAAAATAAATGCACTTACACATACATTGCAATTAGGTTGCTGTGTAAGCAGACGTGGAAGCCGCACATGTTGCTCGGAGCTTGTTGATGGACGTCGAATGTAGTATGATGTGTTAGATGTCGGCATTTTCCTTTTACTTGCACAAAAGCCCTAAACAAAAACATTCACAGGTAATGTAAAATTATCATGTAAGGAAACTAAAGTGAAGAAGGAACTTACTCGTCAATAACATAAGAGATAACATTCCATGAACGGGTCTTTCGCTGGCCAGTTTTTTC
Organism: Tuctoria greenei; assembly: GCA_036927565.1. Taxonomy (NCBI): domain Eukaryota; kingdom Viridiplantae; phylum Streptophyta; class Magnoliopsida; order Poales; family Poaceae; genus Tuctoria; species Tuctoria greenei. The sequence goes on along the minus strand of JAYESD010000011.1, from coordinate 21,512,146 downwards.
ATCTGTTGGCCTTGAGGAGTCATGGTACCAGACCTGGTCGTACCGAGTAGATATTGCTATGGTAACCCAATGGTTACCCGTGTTGAACAGTAGGACTAAAGGGTCCTTATCACAGTACCGCTTCATTGCCTTCACCAAATATTGAGTAACCTCTTTTTTTCCGCTTGACCTTTGCAGAAGTGCTGGTATTTGCAGGTCAAGATATGCAGCAGACACGTTTCGCGTGTTATGGCGAGCATGTTGTTGCTGGTGCTTACACGCAAAATGCCAATTTTGTCACATATAACACTTGTATTGATTATGTATTGAAGAACCTAGTTTTTTAGGAGACTTACAATGTGAAGCAGCGTATTAGAGAGATATCCAACGCGTCGAGGTTGAAAAGGTCATAAAGATCGGACCATGCGATGACAAAAGCACCATCACCCGAGAGAAAGTGTTTATCCTTCAATGACACTAGTATAGTATCACACTTATTGCAATTTTCCATGTAGTATTGACAAAGCTGAACACAAGGTTTAGGAAGTTGTTTAAGTGCGGCTGCAGTTAACATCAGCTTTCCCATTTCATACTTCGGGTTTGCATGCGTCATAGCTTTTGGCACCCTCGGGTTAGGTTCTGACTGTTTCATTGGTTTTTTCCAACCTTCCATCATCGATACTCACTACTGCGGCACACCCACTTTGTCGGCAGCTGATCAAGTGTTGGGTGCAGGGCACTTCGAGTGCGAGGTGGAGACCGATGCGGCTGCTCTTCAAGTGGAGAGTTCTGCTGCAGCTCTATAGTTGGAGACAAATGCGGGTTCTCTGTAACTAGAGGCAACTGCTCTCCAATTGGAGACTTCTGCTACTTCTCTATAACTGGAGGCAACAATAGCTATGGAATTGGAGATAGTTCCATCTTTTCTAGATTTGGATGCAGAAGTCACTGAAGCGATCGACGCGGAAGGTGCTGCTGCTGGGTCATCAATAACACTGCTCCGTCTCCATTGAACCCTTCTAGTAACTGCATCCCGCATAGTCAACATTGTATCGTCCGGTGGCACTTCGAGCTCCAGGTTTTTTGTATTTTCATGCACCATGTCCACCTTGACCACAACATAGGATGTTGTGTCCACCTGAATGTTGTCAGGCATGGTCTAATGGGGATACACTGGCCCTCTCCCGACCTCCATTTAAGCGATTCCTCCGACCATTAGCAGAAGGTTGCATGTTGTTGGCTGAGCCAAGTTATCTATCATGTCCGGCTCAATTGAAGGTCCAGACGCTGGTGCCTGAAGATCCTCCTGTGGTTGTCCACCCCAGCTGCTGTAGAAGCAAAGCTGCTCCTAAGCTCGTCATTGTAGAATAACGAGTTAGGGATTGGTATACCTGCTCCCTCCAGCATTTGCTTAACGTCTCCTAGGAGCTCACTTCTCAGTTGTGTTATCATCTCCTCGACGTCAACCTGTGATTTCAAGGCTGTTTTCCACTTCTAATAAGTTGTTTTGTGTTCCGGAAAATCCTCCCTCCAGGTCAACTTACTGGAAACACCACGAACACGGCCTCGTTTCTCCAGTCTTTGTAGGGCCTTGGCTAGGGCATCATTTTCCCTCTCACCATTTTCCTCATTGCTGCTTAGGTTCCAGGCTCTTTGAGCGACGTTTGCAGTGCTCGGGCTGTAGAAGATGATACTGCCTGAGTCAGACAGCTGTGAACGAGCACGCATAAATGGTTTCAGTCGTCCACTGAAACATCGTATGGATTCTGATAACCTAGCTCGACCAATGCTAAATCATGTTCTTCCCAATTTTTTTTTACCGACATAACCGGTGTTGCCGAGGTGGTGGTCAAGCTCGTTCTGCGATGGGAGCCACATCATATGTTCACTCCTCTTGGGAAATTCCTGTGATTCACACGTTTCAACAAATCTCATCCAGTCCTCTTCTGACACATGTGGATACTTATGGAAGGGGGTTTCACGATTCTTCGCAAACTCGTGAAGCTTAGTTTTGTAGGTCCTCCATGCATGAGAGATCATCTTCATAGCTAGCTTCTTCCCCTTCTGTTTCATATGTCCCGGATATTAAACATATGGTTGAATAGAGCATTCGAAGAGTTCATCCTTTTAATTTTCGGTCAAGCGATCGAATCTCTCCAGGTTTAGCGGCACCCTTTCCCGAGCAGCAAGACCACAAATTCTGGACAGTCTTGTATTCACATCATGGTCCAGAGGTACGCCTTCATCATTGGACTCATCAACAGTCACAACATCTGTCGGCCACATCGTCCGCGGCCTTTTCTTTCTTGTGTTACCAGAGGCATATGCATCCTCTTCATGTGTCTACTGTTGGGCCTCCTCTTCAGTATGCTGCTGATGATCCGAATGAGACATCTTTAAATTCACAAAAAAATACTAAAATCATGTAAAACATTATCAAGTTTCAGTCACATTCGCACAAACGGTCACATAAGGGAGCAAATTCTCTCATGGCATTTGTACCAAAGCGCGATTTCGACTTGAATCAAAGCGCGAACAAACCTTATTAGGGCAATGTCGAGTTGGTCGACGAGGAGTCAAGGGTCGACTATTGCAGCACGACAATGACCAAGAAGGCAGTGTCAAGGCAGCGACGAGCTCCAGGGAAGCGGAGCGATGTGGCAGCGTTAGCTGGGGAAGGTGACGACGCGATGGCGTGCTCTGGGGAAGGGGAAGCCGCGGCGGTAGTTTCTAGGCCGAGAAGTCATCAGCGCACGCAAGAAAAGTGAAAAGTTGTGCTAAGAGTTGCGAGGAGAGCGTGCGAAAGAGCTAAAAGTACCTGTCAAGGCGGCGACAAGCTCCGAGGAAGCGGACCAATGCGGCGGCATGCTCCGGGGAAGGGGACGACGCGACAGCGGTTTCTAGGATGAGAAGTGATCAATGTGCGCGAAAAGTGAAAAGTTGTGCTAAGTGTTGTGAAGAGAGCGTGCAAAAGAGCTAAAAGTACCTTGGGCAGTGTCAAGGCGGCGACAAGCTTCGGGGAAGCGGACCAATGCGCCGGCGTGCTTCGGGGAAGAATAGTAAGGAATTAAGAGAAAGAAAAGTACATCTTCAGATGATACAACTGACATGGCTTTCAAGAAACAATCAATTTTTTTCAAGTATCTTCCGTATTGGAAGAATCTGGAATTTTGCCATAGTATTGATTTGATGCACGTTAAAAAGAATGTATTTGACAGCATCATTGGGACCTTGCTGGACATGCCGAGGAAAACAAAGGACAAATTAAATTCACGTATGGACCTAGTAAATCTTGATTTGAGACTAGAGCTTCATCCAGTAGAAAAGGCGAACGGGAAGCATTACCTTCCCCCAACCAGCTACAACTTGACGCTAGAAGAGAAAAAAGCAATTTGCGAATGCTTGCGTGGGATCAAAGTGCCCACGAGTTTCTCATCCAATATCCGCAAACTAGTCTCGATGAAAGACTTGTCTTTATTCGGTTATAATTCTCATGACGGTCACATGATTATGACAGTTTTCCTTGCCATTGCAATAATAGTCATCAAACCTGAGCATATAAAAGTTTTCATCACACGTTTGTGTTACTTCTTCAATGCAGTATCGCAAAAGGTGATAGCACGTGAAGATTTAGACTAGCTGAAAACATACATCGTCGAGACAATGTGCAAGCTTGAGATGTGTTTCCCACCATCCTTTTTCGATATGCAAGTACACCTAATCATACATCTTGTTGATCAGATAAAAGCATTGGGGCCACTGTATTTACATCATATGTTTTCGTTGGAGAGATATTTAGGAGTATTAAAAGGTTATGTGTGGAACCGTGCTCACCCAAAGGGTTCAATGATGGAAGGATACACCACTGAAGAAGTGATTGAGGGTTGCGTTGATTACATCAAAGATGGAAAATCGATAGGTGTTCCTATACCGGTACATGAGGGTAGACTACGTGGGAGAGGTAAAGTGGGTAAGAAAACTTTTATCATTCAAGATTACAAGAATGTACACCGTGCACATTTTGTGTACTACAACAACTCGCAATAGCAGAGTCGTACATCGAGGAACACCAAATTGAGCTTCGTGATAAAAACCAAGACCGCACAGAGGACTGGATCATGAAAGAGCACAGAAGATGTTTCACTGAATGGTTAATGGACAAAAATATACCATACGAAAACACTATAGAAGAGGCAACAATGAAGAATTTAACTTCTGGCCCATCTGCTTTGGTGACATCATGGCAAGCATATGACATCAATGGTTACACATTTTACACTAAAGAAAAAGACGGTAAGAGTGTTGCACAAAATAGTGGTGTTCGTATTGAGGCTTATGATTCACAAGGGCAGAAGACCACATACTTCGGGTTCATAGAGGAAATATGGGAATTCGATTATGGCGAAAGAATGGTAATGCCCGTATTTAAGTGCCAATGGGTCAAACATCATGATGGTGTGAAAGTGGAAAATTACGGGCTGACACTGGTAGACTTGAATAAATTGGGTTATAAAGATGACCTATGGGTTCTCACCGATAATGTTGCACAAATTTTTTATGTTCAAGATCCAGAAACTGAGAAGATGCACGTAGTTGTTTCTGGAAAGCAAAATATTGTTGGGGTTGAGAATGTGGGAGATAATGAAGATGAATATAATCAGTATGAAGAGATGTACCTTTTCACCGAACCAGAAAACATCAAGTGCGTAGAGAGAAGCATTAAAAAAATTTTGAAACCCTATATGTGAGAAGATGTCAATGCTGGAAAAAATGTATATAGCAATGCGATATATATTGTATATATTTGTATCTTCTGAAATCAACTTAGAACAATGTTCTATTTCAGCTTTAAGTAGCATGTTTTGAACATTATTAAATTGAGCTTCTGTTTCGAGCTCTTGTCAAGCTAATCCCTTCACAGCAAGCTCTTGTAGATGTAAGTAACACCCGAGACTCATCATTTGGATTGTTAGAAGCTTCAATTGAAGTCTGATGACACTTCCCCTCCATTTGAGGGCTTGTTTGGATAGGAGTACACCCAAACAAGCCCTGCAAGATTTCTTTCTCTTCTCTTCATTTTGATAACTTACGAAGATGCTACTTTATCAATTCTAATGGCTGAATATATTGACTACAAATCAGTACCATCTCTCTTAGTGCTTCACACAAGCGACGAAACGTACAACTTTAATCACAAATCTTGTTTGTACCATTTTCATAGGAATTTGAACTTAATCTTTCAAGCATAGATTTATCAATAATTGAAGCTTCCTCATCAGACATGTTAATGACAGTTACAAGGGAAGGGTGTGTCAAGCTAACGAAATCTCAACGGGACTGAAGACAAAGAGATGCTGCATATGATTGACAATGTCCAGGTTAGACAACATGAAGTTATGATGACAGCCTTCAACAACATGAAAAGTGATGCCAAGGTTATGCTTGCATCAACCAAGACATGTTGTGAGGGTATAGCACTTGTTGGGGCAAGCATAACCTTGGCGAAAATCAGAAATCACGCCACCGTTGATTACTCTGAAGGCGCCATGGATTACTCTGAAGTTTACCGAGTACGCACGGAGAAAACTTCAGAGTAATCCATGGCGGCTTTAGAGTAGTCCACGATGGCGTGATTTCTAATTTTTGCCAAGGTTATGCTTCCCCAACAAGTGTTATACCCTCACAACATGCCTTGGTTGATGCAAGCATAACTTTGGCATCACTGTTCATGTTGTTAAAGGTGTCATCATAGCTTCATGCTGTTTAACCTGGACATTGCCACTCATATGCAGGATCTCTTTATCTTCAGTCCGATTCAGATTTCGTTAGCTTTGATACATTCTTCACTTATAACTGCCATTAACATGTGTGATAAGGAAGCTTCATTTATTTGATAAATCTATGCTTGAAAGATTAAGATTAAATCCCTATGAAAGTGTAAAAACAAGATTTGTGATTGAAGTTGTTTGCTTACTCGCTTGTGTGAAGTACTAAGAAAGTAGGTACTGATTTTTAGTCTATATATTTAGGCATTAAAACTGAGAAATGAGCATCTTCCTAAGTTTTCAAATGGACAGGAGGGAAAGAAATCGTTCAAATGGATGGGAAAATCCTTCCAAGGATCGTTAGGCTTCAAATTGATGCTTTCAACAATTCAAATGATGAGCCACGGGTGTTACTTGCATCTACAATAGCTTGCTGTGCAGGGATTAGCTTGACAGGAGCTTAGCAGCATCAGAGGCGGTTATTAAGTACCAACCGCCCATGAAAAATTTAAAAACCGCCTATGAAAAACTGACGCCTATATAAAGACCCCGCGGAGGCACGCCTCTGCCCAGTCCCACATCGCGCCACGAGGTACCTAAGTAAATTCGCATAGTTTCCTTACTATGCATTGCATGCTACCTTTTTCTTTGTATATTTTCATAAGCTGCCAGTTTTGTGTGTTGGTATATGGACTGTGTCCTTTTGCATTTGTGTACATATGCATTTGGACTCAATAATTTGGAAGTTTGGAAGTTTGGAAGTTTGTTCTTTCAGATAATGATGTCTCGGGCGTGTAGCCGATTGAAGGAGGAGCGCTTGGCGTGGCGCAAGAACCATCCCCATGTATGTACATATCCCACACCGGTCGCATGGTTGTATATACATATGTATCTGTAATGGACTGATGAACTTAACTGTAGTTTGTTTTTTCGTCTTGTTTGTTTTTGGTATTTTCAATTTCTCTGCGTAGGGTTTCTCTGCGAAGCCTAAATCGGGAGATTTATTGAAGTGGTAGTGCATCGTCCCCGGTAAAGAAGGGGTAAGTCATGAAGAACAAGCACAATATGAGTTTAACCATCGTCCTCCTATTAATAAATTTCTTTTGCAGACTGAATGGGAAGATGGTTACTACCCCCTGACAATCTCTTTCTCTGAGGACTATCCCTTGGTGCCTCCAAGATGCGCCTTTCCAAGTGCGTTCTTCCACCCAAATGTCCATCGTTCGAGAGCACTCTGCATCGGGATTCTTGATCAAGAGACTGTAAGATAGACCTATTTTGCTCATGTAATTAATACTTAATTGTTGTCGAACTTATTTGAACTGGTTTCTTATATTGCTTAAATTATTTTTCGTAGGGGTGGTGCAGTGCTTTTACAATCAAAACTATACTACTTGAAGTTCAGCATTTGCTGCATCAGCCAAATGTGCCCGATGTTGAAAATGATTGCTATAATCTATTTATCAAGGTTAGATGACACTTTGACTTAGTGACCAATGTAGTTTATTCATTCCTCCTTCGACATTTGTTAATTTAAATAATGTCAATATTTTCAGGATCCAGTTGAATATAAGAGACGTGTTCGGGAGCAAGCAGGACGGTACAATTTAGATTGATCTATGGGAGCTTCAGGAATAAGTTTAAATTCGAATTTAGTTTAGAGGGCACACAATGTATGATCTATGGAATTCATCGAGTTGTGAATTACCTCTGAATTGCAATGCCATTTGCATTTGTTTATCCTTGTATTCCAATTAAATCACTTAATTTCAATGTCATTGCGTTTGTTTATCCCTGCAACAGATGCTCACGATCTAGGGCACTCTGGCATTTCTGGGGACACAAAATAAGTGGAAACAATGACTTTCCCTAGGCGGTTCTTCAATGAAAACCGCTTGTGATAATTGAACAACTACATACGGTTCTTACACAATGACCGCCGGTGAAAATACATGATCTTCTCAGGCCTTTGTTAATTAATAACCGCTTGTGAAGTTCATTACATTACAGATGGTTCTTAATTAATAACCGCTTGAGAAGATCATGTATTTACCCAGACAGTTGTTTCTTAAAATCCGCCTGTGATGTTTCTTTTATTGCAGACGGTTCTTAAGTAATAACTGCCTGAGAAGATCGAGTATTTACCCAGGCGGTTGTTTTCTAAAATCCGTCTGTGTTGTTCTTTCATCACAGGTGGTTATTATATCATTCGTCATCACAGTTGCATATTTTTAAGGACCGCCTGTGTTTAAAAAATTGAGGCGTCTGTAAAAATGCTTTTTTGTAGTAGTGAGCCATCTTCTCTAGTTCTCCAGTGATTTGGTCCGTCACGCCACTATCCATATACCAATTAGTGTCGACACCATATGGCGAGGTTGTGGCTGCTCCGTCAATCTTCTCTTTGGGTCCATAGTCTTCCTCGAACATATGCCAATAATTTACGGCCGTGTGACCTTGTTTGAGGCATATCTTGCAGGTTGGTCTATCATTTGACCGAGTGCTTCCTGGGTTAGAACCCCCTCTTCTATTATTTCCTTGATAATTACTTGTACCACGTCCTCCTCGACTTGAGTTGTTCCGACCACCTCCACGGCCCCCACGTGAATTTTCATGATAGGAGTCACCTCGCCCACGGGTAGCTAAATTTGACGAAGACTTAAACTCACTTGAGTAGTCAGAACTTTGAAGTAATTCTTGTCGAGACTCAAAACTCGACATCTGAATAAAGAGGTCACTCAAAGTCACCGGAGTTTTCTGTGCACCAAGCACCGCAACCAGGGCATTATACTCCTGGTCCAATCCAGCCAGGATGTATGCCACAATCTCATCTTCGCCAAAGGTTTCCCTGCAGTGGCCAGCTCGTCAGCATAACCTGTAATCTCAGCAAAATATGTAGAGACAGTCTTGTTGCCCTTGGATGCATTAGCCAACTTGATTCAAAGATTATTAGTCCTTGATCTGGACTGCGAAGCGTACATGTCTTCAAGAGCAAGCCATACATCCTTGGATGTATCATATGATACAACTTAATCGAGCACCTGTTTTGATAAGGTTCCCAATAGGTACCCCAGGATCTACTGGTCTTGAGATACCCACGCGACATACGCCGGGTTTTCAACTTGCTCATTCTTCTCTGCGCCAGATATCTTCGCTACCGGAGTCTCGATCGTACCATCTAGGTACCTTGGAGGTTTGCACTCCTGATCTGTGGGAGCACATGCACCTTCCATAAAGGATAACTATCCTTTGTTAGCTTCTCTGTTATTGATGCGCTTAGGAGCACCGGCGGCGTGCTTGACGAACTCGCCATGGTGAAGGCGAGGAAGAGACAACCTAGACGTAGGTTGGAAGAATGCTGGATCTGATTACCATATTAGAATATGAATAATACTAAAAAAGCGTTGAACCCTTTGCCTCGGGCGGCACCTCTATTTATATGTGTAGATCGAATCATACAGGGTATGTTTGGATATGTTTACAAAACAACCTCTCAACAGGATAGGAAACAAACTATTCTATAAGATACATCGTGATACACCGTGATTTCATTCCTTATCTCTAACACTTCATCCTTTAATATTTCTAACACCTCTCCTAAATATCAACATCCTGCCATGTTGAGATTATACTGGAAGTCTCGCATCCTGCTGGCTGGAAGCGATTTAGTAAAACCATCGGCTATCTGATCTCGTGTTGAGATGAACTTCACCTGCAACATTTTGTTAGCTACTCTATCTCTAATAAAATGATAGTCTATTTCTATTTGTTTGGTACGTCCATGGAAAACAGGATTTGCCGTCATGAATGTGGCCCCAAGATTCTCCACAGTGTTGCCGGTCCTTGTTCTTTCACACCCAATTCTTTTAGAATGGTTTGAACCCAAATCACTTCTGTTGTAGCATTGGCAAGTGATTTATACTCAAGTTCGGTACTGGAACTTGACACTGTTGGTTGTTTCTTTGTGCTCCAAGAAACAAGATTCATTCCCAAATAAATACCAAAGGCACCTGTTGATCGTCTATCATCCGGGCAACCAGCCCAATCCGTATCTGAGTAAGCACTCACCTGCAGAGCACTGTTTTTAACAAACCGTATGCCAAAATTGATAGTCCCTTGCAAGTACCTTAATATTTTTTCACCATACTTAAATGCGTCGAGGTTGGTTTATGTAGGAATTGACATGCCTTATTAACAGAATACGCCAAGTCTGGTCTTGTGAGAGTAAGATATTGCAAAGCACCGACTATGCTCATGTATCTTGTTATTTCCTCATCTTTGAGAGGCTCCCCATTGTGTGCCGAAACTTTCTCACTGGTGGAAATTGGCGTGGTGACAGCCTTGCATTTTTCCATGTCTGCCTTCCGTATGATTTCTGAAGCATAATTCTTTTGATTTAATAGTATTCCTTCTTTTACCTAAGAAACTTCCGTCCCAAGGAAATAATGCAACTCACCTAAATCTTTGAATGCAAAATCTTTTCTCAAATCAGTGAGCACGACTTCTATTGCCTGTTGTGAGGTGCTTACAGTAGTAATATCATCAACATAAATTAATAATTATAGTGTCACTACAGGAAACGCGATCATTTGCGACAGCTGGATTTATTTGCGACGACCAGCCATCACAAATAGAATAAATAGCGACGGCCCGCCGGTGGCCGTCGCAAATAACCTCTTATTTGCGACGGCCAACCCTAGGGCTGTCGCAAATAACCGCTTATTTGCGATGGCCAACCCTAGGGCCGTCGCAACTAAGAAAGCCGTCGCAAATAAATGCTTATTTGCGACGGCTGCTAAAAATACCGTCGCAAATAACGTTAATTGCGACGGCCATATTGTGGGGCTGTCGCAATTAAGGACGCCATCACAAATAAGGGCTTTTATCCTGACCCCGACGGTTCATTCACGTCCACTCACCTCCACAGCCCCGCCGCCCTGCCGCGCCCCGCCGCCTGCCCGCCGCCCTGCCGCGCCCCGTCATGGCCCGGCCACCGGCCTGCCGCCCCGCTGTCGCCGCCCCGCCACCATCCCTGCTCCCGCCCCCGACCCCTCCTCCGCGGCGCCGCCCCGACCCCGAGCCGTGTCGCCGCCCCGCCGCCGCCCCTGCTCTCTCCCCGGCCCTGCCCCCACCGGCCCCTCCGGCCGCTGCCCCTGCTCCTGCCCCCGGCCACGCCCCCGCCTACATCCCTTCTCCCGCCTCCGGCCCCGCTCCCGCCCCTGCTCCCGCCTCTGGCCCTGCCCCCACCGGCCCCCCCGACTGCCCCCGCAGCGCCGCCCCACTGCGGCCCTGCCCCCACCGCCATCCCTCGGACAGCAACGCCGCCGTCCCTCGGACACCGCCGGCCGGCGACCTCCTCCAACGCCGCCTCCTCCAACACCGCCGACTAGGTATGGGAATGTATGATGGACGTTTGAATGATGGAATGTTTAGATGCAATGTTTAGATGATGCAATGTTTATATGATGCAATGTGGTAATGTTTAGATGATCCTACTTTATTGCTAGTTATGTTTAGATGATGCAATGTTTTAAATTGTTCGTGCTCATATACGTGCTCATATATGATCATACATTGCTAGTTATGTTTAGATGATCCTGCTTAATTGCTACTTCATTGCCAATGATCATACACATGCTCATATAACATATTGTCTATTGTTTGATATTTATTTTTTTATTTGTGCTTATTGTTTATTGATATTTAATGTTTTTGAGTGACTACTTAATATATGTAAATAAAAGGGTTTTGGTCCGGCTCGGACCAACCCGGAAGGGCACGACACGAAATAAGTGTGATCGTGCCGTATAGACCATAGTAGCGGTACCGTATGCGTCAAGGTGACATGGAAGCGAATGGGTTGGTAAGGACGTCAATGACTCGTGATTGCGTGGACGGTGGAAATGGATGTGGAATTGTCATCTAAGACCAACTTTCCTCTCACTCTTTCTCTAGTTCTTTCCTCTCTCTTAAATGACCTCAAAATGACAATGAGCAACATAACCAATAGCAATGTATTACCCGTTTCAGATCGGCACGTCTCACATGCCATTGGCATGTGAGACGTGCAGGTTCGGAATTGTCCCTTTTTGGACGGCCTCAGAGTGATCGAGGGGGCGTGGCTTGTGACGAGACGCGGGTCCTGATTTGGATGAGATTTCGGTGGCGTAACCCTGTTGTTCTCTGCTGCACCATTTTTGGGCGTGCAGTGGAGAACAGCGGAGTTATGCTGCCGAAATTTCGTTCGAATCCGGATCACGGGTCTCGTCATGAGCACGCTCCGCTCGGTCACTCTTGGGTGGGTTTAGTATCTATCTGCCTAGGTTGTAGGACCGTGACATAACTCAATAATACATTAACGACAATTTCTTTCGTATTAAACTGCAGAGCTAAACATGGGTGAAGACCGCAGTTGGATGTATACTGGCTGGAAGAGCAGAACTGGTGGTCACTCGGATGAGTGGTTTATCAAGTTAGATCAATTTTTGGATCAATAATTTTCGTTGTCTACGAAAGATATGGTGCGGTGCCCATGTACAAAATGTCGGAACACCAAGTTTTTGAGAAGATTGGAGCTTTCGTTTCACTTATGTCGAAACGGTTTCACTCCACATTATGAAGTGTGGACCTTTCACGGCGAGACTAATTCTCGAGTCATAGCCGAAGTGGATGACGATGATGATATAACAGAGGTTGATAGGATGGATGAGATTCTAGAAGCTCTAGAAGCGGAGGATCCTCTTACTAATGAGGCAGAGAAGTTCTTTGAGGAGCTGAAGAAATCCCAAGAGCCGTTGCATGAACACACGGTTGTGACCGTACTTGCTTTCTTGACCAGATTTATGGCAACTAAGTCCAAGTACTTTTTTTCCATCAACTGCTACAATGATCTCATAAAATTGATCTGCGATATCCTTCCACAACCTTACAATGCATCGGCTGATATGTATCATTCAAAGATCAAGATATCTGGTCTCGGTATGAAGTATGAGAAAATTGATGTGTGTCCAGACTACTGCATGCTATTCTGGAAAGAGCACGCCAATGAGAAGATGTGCTTGAAATGTGGTAAATCGAGGTATGTCGAAGTTGTTAATGACGATGGCGATAATGTGATGACAGATGTCGAACATAAGCAACTTCATTACTTGCCTGTGACACCTCGGTTGAAGCGGATGTTTCTTTCAAAAAGAACCACAAGACACATGAGATGGCACAAAGAAGGTAAACGTGAGAACAAAGAATTGTTGACGCATCCGTCCGACGGTGATGCATGGAAGGCGCTAGACCGTTTCTATCCAGACTTTTCTCGTGATGCGAGGAATGTTCGCATCGGATTAGCGACAGACGGATTCTCACCGTTCAGTATGAAGGCCACACCTTACTCATGTTGGCCCGTCTTTGCCATTTCGTACAACCTGCCACCTGCTTTTTGTACGAAGAATGAGTTCATGTTTCTCAGCCTCATTGTACATGGACCTGATCATCCCGGGTCACGTCTCAACGTGATGTTAAAACCGCTGATCGAAGAATTGAAAGTCTTGTGGACAGGAGCGAAGCGTACGACAGTTACAAGAAGCAGAAATTCAACCTTCGAGCTACTTATTTGTGGTCCGTCCATGTTTTGCTGGCATACGGCATATTTTCCAGATGGAGCACTCACGGTTGTCTGACGTGTCAGATATGTGCTTCAGACACGGATTGCTTTCGACTAACTCATGGAGGCAAAATATCTTACTTCAATTGTCATAGATGTTGGCTGCCCTCGAATCATATATTTAGGCAGCAGAGGCATGTCTTTCGAAAGAACAATGTTGTCACTAAAGGACCACTAAAGTGTCTCAACGGGTCAGAAATTTTTGATATTTTGGACAAACTGGTGCCTGATTAAAGTCGTCCTGAATATTTTCATAGGTTATGGAGAGGAACACAATTGGACTCACATATGTGGACTTTGGGAGCTACCATATGTGAAGTCATTGATTCTAATGCACAATATTGATGTCATGCATCAGGAGCTTAACATGAGCGAAAGTATCATAAGCAATTGCATGGATATGCCTGGCAAAACGAAAGACAATTATAAATCTAGACTAGATTTGGCAGACATTTGTCACCGTCCAACTCTTGAAATCTCTGAAAGTGGTGGAAAGCCACGTGCTTCTTTCTATCTTCGATCGAAGGAAAAGAAAGAAGTTATGAAATGGATGAAAACTTTGAAATTCCCATATGGTTACACAGCTAGCCTGAAACGAGCCGTAAATGTTAACACAGGAAACCTCACTGGGTTGAAGAGTCATGATTATCACATTATAATGGAAAGACTCTTACCTGTTATGTTTCGAGGTTATCTAGATGATGGGGTGTGGAAGGTTTTAGCCGAGCTCAGCTATTTCTATAGACAGCTTTGTGCTAAAGAAATCAAGATCGGGATGATGGATAAGTTAGAGAAGGAGATACCCATACTTTTATGTAAGATGGAAATTTTTTTTCCACCGGGGTTCTTCAATCCAATGCAACATCTCCTTATCCATCTTCCATTCGATGCTATGTGCAATATAGGTGGATGTATCACATTGAAAGAGCACTATGATATCTGAAACCAATGGTTGGCAATAGGGCAAGGGTGGAAGGGTGCATCGCTGAATCATATGCTCTTAAGGAAGTTTGATACTTTTCAAGTGTCTACTTTGCGGAAGAAAATAATATCAATACTTCGGTGATGCGGTACAATGTGGACGAAACACTCCCTCTAACCGACCTTTCCATTTTTCAAACGAGAGGCACCACCGTTGGTAGCTACACGACCTACGTGCTATCCGAACATGAAAGGACTGTTGCTTTAGTTTACATGTACGCAAATATAGAAGGCATGCAGGAATACTTCGAGTAAGTGTTTGTCCTACATTTATGCTAATTGACATATTTTGCTACACATGTACTCCAAAAGATGTTTTTTCATGTTCAACGAGTTCCACAGACAATGTTGGCCACATAGGCATCAACCTACGACCAAACAAGTACAAGCGATGCAAAAAGAAGGAATAAATGGGGGGTAGAATTTCCTATCCTGGTTTCAAGATTATGTAATATTCTCCCGTCTTCTATATATTATAAGTTACTATTATTAAAGAAATATTATTTTAACTTACGATCATTTATGACAGTGTCGGACTCACAATGTCCATGAAGATTTACGGAGCTATCTTATGGATTGGTGAATGTTAGAAGCTATGGTCGATACGACGTAAATGGATTTCGATTCCGAACAACTCATTTTGAAGCTCTTCGTCCTCCATGCACGATTCTTCGCAAACTCACAAAGCTTAGTTTTGTAGGTCCTCCATGCATGAGAGATCATCTTCATAGCTAGCTTCTTCCCCTTCCGTTTCATATGTTCCGGATATTGAACATATGGTTCAATAGAGCATTCGAAGAGTTCATCCTTTTGATTTTCGGTCAAGCGACGAATCTCTCCAGGTTTAGCGGCACCCTTTCCCGAGCAGCAAGACCATAAATTCTGGATAGTCTTGTATTCACATCATTGTCTAGAGGTACGCCTTCATCATTGGACTCATCAACAGTCACAACGTTTGTCGGCCACGTCGTCCGTGACCTTTTCTTTCTTGTGTTACCAGAGGCATATGCATCCTCTTCATGTGTCTACTGTTGGGCCTCCTCTTCAATATGCTGCTGATGCTCTGAATGAGATATCTTTAAATTCACAAAAAAATACTGAAATTTTGTAAAATATTATCAAATTTCAGTCACATTCGCACAAACGGTCACATAAGGGAGCAAATTATCTCATGGCATTTCTACCAAAGCGCGATTTCGACTCGAACCAAAGCGCGAACAAACCTTATTAGGGCAATGTCGAGCTGGTCGACGAGGAGTCGAGGGTCGATGGTGGCAGCACAACAATGATCAAGAAGGTAGTGTCAAGGCAGCGACGAGCTCCGGGGAAGCAAACCGACGTGGCGGCGTTAGCCGGGGAAGGGGACGACGCGGTGGTGTGCTCCGAGGAAGGGGAAGACGCAGCGGCGGTTTCTAGGCAGAGAAGTGATCAGCGCACGCGAGAAAAGTGAAAAGTTGTGCTAAGTGTTGCGAGGAGAGCGTGCGAAAGTGCTAAAAGTACCTGTCAAGGTGGCGACAAGCTCCGAGGTAGCGGACTGACGCGACGGCGTGCTCCGGGGAAGGGGACGACGCGACAGCAGTTTCTAGGACGAGAAGTGATCAGTGTGCACGAAAAGTGAAAAGTTGTGCTAAGTGTTGCGAAGAGAGCATGCGAAAGAGCTAAAAGTACCTTAGGGCAGTGTCAAGGCGGCGACGAGCTC
Organism: Tuctoria greenei; assembly: GCA_036927565.1. Taxonomy (NCBI): domain Eukaryota; kingdom Viridiplantae; phylum Streptophyta; class Magnoliopsida; order Poales; family Poaceae; genus Tuctoria; species Tuctoria greenei. The sequence continues at coordinate 21,496,068 of JAYESD010000011.1, read as the reverse complement.
CGGGGAAGCGGACCAACGCGGCGGCATGCTCCAGGGAAGGGGACGACGCGACTGCGGTTTCTAGGGCGAGAAGTGCTCAGCGCGCGCGAAAAGTGAAAAGTTGTGCTAAGTGTCGCGAAGAGAGCGTGCGAGAGAGGTAAAAGTACCTAAGGTAAACTATTGCAGACACGCCTCAGAAGAGCCACCGCTAAGCGCGTCTCGCTTTTGGAAAGAGCATCTATTTTCTTTTGAATTAATGTGTGTCCGTTGCTGTAATGCCATTTGCACAGAATTTAAAGCACTTCGACCTCATTGTCGATGACATGTGGGACCGTACCAAAACTAAATAACAAAAGAGAAGTTCTGCATGAGAACTTCACACAAACGTTGCAACGCCATGCCTTATATGCTCGTTGCAACGCGCTTGGAGCACCGTGGTGGGACAAAAGCAAGGGTCTAAATCGGAGACGAGCTTTTTGGAAACGCGTCTCACATTATCTTGTCTGGCAGACGCGTCTTCATTAGGCGCATCTCGCATCACTTTCGTAGGCAGAGCAAGAGTCTAAATCGGATATGCGCTTCTTGCAAACGCGTCTCACATTATGTTTCCTGGCAGACGCATCTTCATGAGGCATGTCTTGCATCACTTTCGTAGGCAGAGCAAGGGTCTAAATCGGAGACGTGCTTTTTGCAAACGCGTTTCACATTATCTTTCCTGGCAGACGCATCTTCATGTGGCGCATTTTTTGCAAACGCGTTTCACATTAACTTTCCCAATTTTTTAGAGTAGAGAAAGTGCTATATTTCGGTACTGCTTCCTTAAGAAACAAAACACAAGGCATCAGTACTTCTCATAAGAAACAGCGCACATGGCATATTTTTACACATTTGAGCAAATATCACACAAATATCCAAATGGAAGTCCATTTTACACTCAATCGACCATATTTTCACATATTTGAACATATTTACACACAATCAATTTGGCACTTTATGTTGTGGTCTTGGTTTTTTGAAATTCTTAACTTTTTCATGGTTACCCTTCTGCAAGTAAGGAAGTTTGTTGGCTGATGGTATTCTTAGCTTGATCATCGAGGTGACAAAAGGAGGAATCTCATCAAATTGGTCAAAATCTTCCTCATCGATGGCATTCTCGACTCCGATGATTTGTCTTTTCCATGTATAACCACCTTAAGTCTTTTATTTGTTATCTCTGGAACATAGAACACTTGAGCAATGTGTTCTGCTAACACGAAAGGGTCCCACTTATATCCTTGACGGTTAAGATCATTGCTAGTGAAACCGTACTTGTCTTGTACAACACCTTTGATTCTATCAACCCAGTTGCAACGAAAAAGAGGAATCTTGAATCCTTGAAAGTTAAGCTCCCAGATCTCTTGTATTTGACCATAATACATTTCTTTGTCTTGGCCCGCAGCATTATAAGCATCAACACGGACACCACTATTCTGATACGTGCTTTTCTTATCTTGTTCTAAAGTTTAGAACATGTATCCATTAATGTTGTACCCTTGATATGTAATAACTGTGAATATAGGACCACGAGCCAACTTTTTTAGGTATTCACTTGTTTGAGTATCCGATGAGTGAGAAATCTGATCCTGGAGCCAGCCAATGAATTTTCTCCTGTGTTCATTTGCTAACCATGATTCATTGTGGCCAGGATTGTCTCTAAGCACCACCTCCTTGTGCTCATCGAGGTACTCTTACACAATGGACATGTGTTGCAACACGTGGAAATAAGCGCAAAAGAATAAATGTGAATCTGGAGTTATAACCTTCTTCCTGATGGTCCCTTTTACTGTGAGCCTCCCCTCATGACGAGACTTGGGAACACCAATTGGGTTACTCGGGTCAGTGTAGTTTAGAGCCCACTCCACAGCTTCCTCTGTAGAGTATCCTTGTACCATGCTACCCTCAGGGTAAGCTCGATTTCTAAAGAAGGACTTCAGTATGCCGTTAAATCTCTCGTAAGCATACATCTGGTGAAGGAACACAGGGCCAAGTAGCTTTATCTCCTTAATAAGATGAGTTGTGAAATGGACGCTTATGTTGAAAAATGCAGGTGGAAAATACATCTCAAGGAAACATAAAGCTTCATAGTGCATTTTTTCCAATGACTAGAGATCTTCTTCATATAGTACTTTTTGACCAATTGCATTGTAGAAATAGCAAAAGTTCATTATAGCCTCCCGAACATTGACCGGTAGGATATTCCGAATTCCAACAGCAATCATCTGCGTAAGCAATATATGGTAATCATGAGACTTCACACCAAGAGCTACCTTTAGATCTGGAAATGAAATAAGCCTTGAGACGTTCGTCGAGTAGCCGGATGGTACTTTCACATTTTTCAAGAACCCACAAAACTCTTTTTTTTTCATTTTTTGAAAGGGTGATGCATGATGTGGGTAGTTCCGTTCCTTTTACCGAGTCATCGATCCACAACTCAGGCCTAATTCCCATTTTCTTTAGATCTACCCGTGCATGTCCATGGTCCCGAGTTTTCCCATCCGTGTTAAGCAATGTTCCGAGTAGACTCTCGCACACATTCTTCTCAACATGCATCACATCAATCGAATGATGGATGTCCAAGTCTTTCCAATACGGTAGCTCCCAAAAAATTGATTGCTTTTTCCACACGTCATCTTCGCCAGTATTTTTGCCAGTCCTTTTGTGCTTACCAAGGACAACATGGATATCCTTGACCATTTCATAGACTTCATGACCCGTGATGTGAGGTGGAGGATGCCTCTTCTCAGTGTCACCATTGAAATTATCCTTCATACTCCGAAATGGGTGCTTCATAGGAATGTAGCGTCGATGTCCCATGTACACTTTTTTTCATGACTCGCTCAAGTACTGTGAGTGTTTCTCTCAAACAATGTGGACATCTGCAACTTACTTTCTTACTCCGTCGGGACAAGTTACGTGCCGCCGGAGAAGCACTAAAAGTCACAAATAAAATGGCTTTGAGGCGAAAGTACTCACGATTGTGGTCATCCAAGGCCTGCTTTCCGTCGTTGTACCACAACTGCTTCAGATCTTCAACTAGAGGCTTGAAATAAGTGTCGATGTCATTCCTAGGTTGTTGTGGCCCGGTATCAGTCCTGGCATCATAATATATTTCTGTTTGTTGCACAATCAAGGTGGAAGGTTCAAAATTGTAAGCACAATTGGCCATGTGCTATGTGTGCTACTGTTCAAAAAAGGGTTCATGCCATCGGTGCTCATTGCGATCCTAACATTCCTCGGAGCAATGGCAAATTCAGGATTTCGTGAATCAATGTTTCACCACTGTGTGGCATCAGCATGATGTCTTATCATTCTAGCATCCTGCTTATGCTTCTCTTTGTGCCATCGCAACAATTCTGACTTCTTCTTGTTTGCAAACCAACGCTTCAAACAAGGAATGATAGGAAAGTACCAAAACACTTTTTTAGGCCCTCTTTTTCTTTTATTGTAGTTCTCGTCATCACCGTTGTCTTTCCTACGATTGAATCTGTCCACTCCACAAATAGGGTATTTCTCTAGGTTTTCATACTCAGGTCCACGATATAAAATACAATCTTTCTTTCACGCGTTGATTTTCTCCACCTCCAAACCCAGTGGACTGATTATCTGTTTTGCCTCATAAACTGTCGTAGGGACTGTGTTGCCTTGGGGTAACATGTCCTTAAGGAGCGTCAACAATTCCTTAGAACTACAATCACTCCATCCGTTGCTCGCCTTCAACTGGAAAAGTTTTACCATCGCAAACAGTCTGGTGTACTTAGCCTCACAACCATGATACAATGGCTTCTTCGAGTCTTCGATCATCTTCTTGTAATTTTCAAGTTCACCATTACTGTACCGATCATTGTCGCCATGTCTCTCAACATTGCGTACCATCTTCTCTATGTTATGCACATGAAACTCAATGTCGTCATCGGTGAACCCTGATATATCTGGCTTGTTCACATCCTTGTCATGATCTTCTTGGACACTGGTAGGGACCTCCCTCTCTAGATATAAATCTATCATCTCTGCTTCATTAAGCCCTTCCTCCCCATGTTTGTTCCAACATCGATAATCCACCATGAATCCATGCGCGATCAAATGTGACCTCAACACTTCATCTGTGCGATATCTCATCTCATTCTTGCAGTGTTTGCAAGGACACCAATGAGATTGAATTTTGAGCCTTTTGGGTACCAAAGACCAAGGTTGGGTGTATGAACTAAATATATCAAGATCCTTTTTACGGCTGTCAAGTGACACTCCTTAGGATTGGCTTGAAATCTTGCACACAAACATACACTCAACATAATGTCTGGCCTATATGCACATAAATAGAGTAGAGATCCAATCATGGAGCGATATACCTTTTGGTCGATGCTAGGTCCATCTTCATTGAGATCCAAGTGCCCATTTTTTGCCATGGGAGTCTTTATAGGGTTTGCCTTGTCCATACCAAACTTCTTGAGTATGTCTTGCGTGTACTTGGTTTGTCTTATGAATGTCCCTTCTTTTTGTTGCCACACTTGGAATCCCAAGAAGTACTTTAGTTCTCCCATCATTGACATTTCAAACCTATCTATCATGATTTTACTAAATTCCTCACAAAAAGATTGATTAGTTGACCCAAATATTATATCATCAACATAAATTTGACAAATAAAAAGATCATTGTCAAAATTCTTTGTAAATAGTGTATAATCTACTTTGCCAATCTTAAAGCCATTTTCAATTAAGAAATCTCTAAGACACTCATACCAAGCTCTAGGAGCTTGTTTGAGGCCGTAGAGAGCCTTACACAATTTGAATATGTGGTCGAGAAACTCTTCATCTTCAAACCCGGGGGGTTGCTCCACATACACCTCCTCCTTGATTGGTCCGTTGAGGAAAACTCTTTTCACATCCATTTGATACAGCTTGAAATCATGGTGAGTAGCATATGCAAGTAATATTCTAATAGATTCAAGTCTAGCTACTGGAGCAAAGGTCTCATCAAAATCCAAACCTTCAACTTGTGAATACCCTTTGGCCACAAGTCGTGCCTTGTTCCTTTTCACCACCCCGTGTTCGCCTTGTTTTTTGCGGAAGACCCACTTGGTGCCGACAATGTTCGCATTGGGTCTTGCCACGAGTTCCCACACCTCATTCCGTTTGAAATTGTTAAATTCTTCTTGCATTGCCACTACCCAGTCCGGATCTTTCAATGCATCCTCAACCCCGCGCGGTTCCAAAAAGGATACAAACGAATAGTGCTCACAAAAGTTGTCTATACGAGATCTAGTGGTTACTCCCTTTTGGATGTCACCAATGATATTGTCGATTGGGTGATCCCTTTGGACGCATTGGTGTACTCATGGGTGTGGCACTTGAGGCGTTGTATCTTCATGATCATCTTCTTCTCCCCCTAAATGGTTGCCTTCGTTGACTTGTTGATTATCTTCGTATTCTTGTGGTTTACCTTGTGTGGGAGCTCCCCCTTGATCGTTGACCTCCTCTTGTGGTTCATCTTCCTCATGCACGTGTAGAGGTGACTCTTGTGGTCGAACTTCACCTAAGGCCATTCTTTTCAATGCTTGACAGGGAGCTTCTTCTTTACCTAGTTCACATGGATCAACTTGCTCCTTTTGGGAGCCATTAGTCTCATCGAACACTACATCACGTGCTACTTCAACAAGTCCAGAGGTCTTGTTGAAAACACGATAGGCGTAAGTGTTCGAATCATAACCAAGCAAGAAACCTTCATCGGACTTCGAAGCGAACTTTGAAGTCCTGGGCTTCTTGTTTAAAATATAAAATGGAGAACCGAAAACTCAAAAATATGAAATATTGGGTTTGTTACCGATGAGTAGCTCATAGGATGTCTTCTTGAGTAGTCGATGAAGATAAAGTCGATTTACAGCGGGGCAAGCGGTGTTAATCGCTTCCGCCAAAAATTGATTTGAGGTCTTGTACTACTCGAGCATTGTTCTTGCCATCTCTATGAGAGTTCGGTTCTTTCTTTCGGCAACTCCGTTTTGTTGTGGGGAGTACGGAGCTGAAAATTCGTGCTTTATGCCTTCTTCATCAAGGTACTCCTCCACTTGAACTCTATGCCGTTGTCGCTTGAATGTTCTTGATTGTCAATGAGAATTCGTTTTGAGCTCGCTTGAAGAACTTCTTGAGTATTCCTTGTGTTTCGGACTTATCATACAAAAAGAAAACCCAAGTGAAGCGAGAAAAATCATCAACAACTACTAAACCATATGTGTTACCGCCGATGCTTATGTAGGCAATTGGACCAAACAAGTCCATGTGAAGTAGCTCGAGCGGTCTTGTTGTAGTCATGACGTTCTTGGCGGGGTGAGGTGCTCCAACTTGCTTCCCGTCTTGGCACGCGCTACAAGGCTTGTCTTTCACAAACACAACATCCTTTAAACCTTGGATGTGATCGCCCTTGAGGAGTTTTTGAATGTTCCTCATGCCAACATGCGCTAGCCGTCTATGCCACAGCCAACCCATGTTGGTTTTTGCAATCAAGCATGTGTCAAGTTCAGCTTTATCCTTGTTGAAGTCAACAAGATAGAGCTTTCCCTTTAACATACCCTTGAATGCAATGGAACCATCACTCCTCCTAGAAACGGTCCCAACCTCGTTAGTGAACAAGCAATTATAACCTTTGTCACATAATTGAGATAAGTACAGCAGGTTATAATCTAAGGATTCAACATGTAAGACATGAGAAAGTGTGTGTTTAGAAGATATTGCAATTTTACCGGTACCGAGCACCTTTCCTTGACAATTATCTCCAAAATAGATGACCTCATTTGGATCCTCATTCTCTTCATATTCAACGAACATTCTTCTTTCTTCATTCATATGGTTGGTGCAGCCACTGTCTAGCACCCATTTAGATCCACCAGAGGAATAGGCCTGCAAAAACAAATTATGCTTTGGTTTTAGGTACCCAAGCTTGCTTGGGTCCTTGGAGGTTAGTTACAAGACATTTGGGCACCCACACATGAGACTTGGTGTTCTCATGGTGTGGCCCAACATAATGAGCATAAACTTTGCCAAAATTATTTTTCATTAAGACATACGAGGCATCAAAAGTTCTAAACAATAACTGTTGTTGTTTATGTACAGGACTAGTCTGGGAGGTCGGACTTGTCCGAACACCAACCGGACTAGTCCGGTGTTCATGTGTGATTATTGTTTTAATCTTTGGCTTTCCAGTTTGAGAGGGTCTTCCCTTTACAAAGGTAATCCTCTCCTTGTTATTCTTATGGCTTCTAGCATGTTCCTTTTCACCATAAGAGTAACCAATGCCATATTTGACATTTGGAGGTCTTTTGACCAAGTATGCACTACGTGCATATTTGATCTTCTCCTTATCAAATATGCCAATTTGGGCAGGATGCTTATTCTTTGTAGAGATTGGCTTGTCCTTCAAACTGGTGTCAACTTTCTTACATGTACAAGCATGAGCAAACTCAGTTTTAGTGGGTTGAGAAGGTGAACTTGAAGAGGAAAAAGGTTCACCTTGCTTGAGTGACTCAACTTGCACTTCAAGGATCTTGTTAACCTTGATCAGGTCAGCAAGTTGGTCCTTGATTGTAGCATTTGAGTCGGTTAGCTCCAAGCAAGTTTCCTTGCTTGAAGCTAAATCAAGCTCTAGTGAATTTCTTCGTTCCTTTTCAATTTCTAGAAGCTTGTCAAGTTCGACATATTCTTCCTTTTGGGAGATGATCATGTCCTCTTGATGATGTATCAACCTCTCCTTCTCAGCAAGTTGATCAAGTAAAAATTTCATTTTTATGGAAGTTTTCCTATCTAGTCCAACAAGCATATCCTCATTATCACTATTGATTTCATCATCACTAGAATAGGAATGCACGGAAGGAGGTTTAATGGTTACCTTGCGTTTACCTTCCTTTGCCATAAGGCAAGTGCCATCTCCCTTCCTTGTGCCGAGTTTAGGGAAGAGATTAGACTTCTTGGATGTCTTCTCGATGGCTATGCTAGCCATCTCTTCTTCTTCGGATGATGAGGACTCATCATTTGAATCCCACTCCTTCCCTATGTGAGCTTGTTTGGCTTGTTTCTTCTTCTTGAAGAATTTTTTGCGTTGAGGCTTGGCTTCTTTAGTCTTTTTCTTGTTCTCTTCATATGGGCAATCAACTATAAAGTGGCTATACTCACCACAATTATAGCATGCCCGCCTCAACTTTGGCTTTGTTCTTTCCTTGTACTTTCCTTCGCTTGATTTGGCGCCTTGTCTTTTCTTCATTATTCTCTTGAATTTTTTCATGAACAATATCATGTCTTCTTCATCTAATTCACTGCTCTCGTCGTCACTGTCTTCTTCTAGTTGTGCTTCTCTAGCTTCTTTAGATAGGGGCTTGAGGGTGGACTTCAAAGAAACCCCTTTCTTCTTTGCTGATGTGAGGTCGGCAATCTCCTTGACATGTTTTGCTTGTTTTTCCATCATCTCGAAGTTGATGATCTTTCCAAGCAATTCATCCGGAGTCATACTTTTGTATCCGGGGATTTCTCTGATCATGGAGCATAGGGTGACGTTGTGAGGCATGAAAGCTCTAAGGATGAGCTTTACCACCTCGTGGTCATTCCACTTCTTACTTCCATATGATCTGACCTTGTTGACGAGTGTCTTCAATCGGTTGTACATGTCTTGGGGTGACTCGTATTCTTCAATTGTGAATCTTCCCAATTCACCTTCGATCATTTCGATCTTTGCTTCACGCACATGACGGTCACCTTCATGTGCAGTTTGTAGTGTGTCCCAAATCTCCTTAGCAATCTCGAGTCCATCCACCTTGGTGAACTCGTCCCGACTGAGCGAAGAGGTAATTACTGCCGCTGCTTGAGCATTTCGATGAATAGCCTACTCTTGGCTTGGTGTGAGCTCTTCGTTGTCGTCCGGGATATCTATCCCTGTGCACAAAATATGCCATAAACTTGGATTGAGAGAAATTAGATGCATTTTCATATTTTGCCTCCACATTGAGTAATAACTTCCATCAAAATGTGGGGCTTTTCCAAGTGGGATAGACAAATAATGATTATTATTGGAATTGAGACGATCATAGTTAAAAGGATATCGGGAGTAGTCGGTGTGACTACTCCCCTTCTTCTTTTCTTCAATCTTCACTTTCCCTTTGGAAAGTGTCTTCTTTCTTAGAAGCGCCTTTAGTTCTAGCGTCTCCTCATCGTTGTCCTCGAAGTCTTGAATGTCTTCGAGGAGCTTCTCCACCTTGAGGTTCTTTTCATCATCAACCTTTTCTTGGTTGTTGCTCTTATGGATGTCCTTCATGTCCGACATGATCTTCTTCGAGCGATTAGTCTCTTTCTTGAAGAACCTGCTCTGATACCAATTGAATGTGGCCTAGAGGGGGGTTAATAGGCCTTTTTTTAATTTTGTCGAAACCTGCAACACTTAACAACCAGTTCAAAACCAGAGATATCGGACTAGTCCGGTAAAGTGCGGACTAGTTCGGTGTGTGCGGACTAGGTAGATCAAGTTTGATTTATTAAGTTTGATTCTAGGGTGTAGCAACGGAAATATACTTGTAATTTATGTGTTGCAAGATTATGTACTAGGGTATATCACAAGTTAATCTTAAATTTGATATTTCAACGTAAAATAAGCAAGCTTAATTGAAACCCTAGATTGATATAATGTAAAGAACGATGAACTCAAAACAAGAACACAAGAGATTTATCCCGTGGTTCGGTTCCCACAGAGGCAACCTTCATCCACGTTGAGGAGTCCACAAAAGGACCGGGTCTTCTCCAACCCTACCCTCGTCGGATCGCCATGAAGGCCAATCCTCTTCCACTTATCACAAAGGGGTGAATAACTGAATTCAAAGAGGCCTTCTCACACGTTGAGAGCTCCCTTAGATTACAACACAAAATACCACCAAGAACACACTCAAAAGATTACAATGAAATCACAGGAGTGTGTTAGAGAATCAAACCAAGAGCTCAATGAGTGTTGAACGTGTCTCTCCAATGATCTAGAGTGAATCCTCAAAGGATTGATCTTTGTTGCACTTAATTTCGTGGAGAGATGTGGTTTTTGAGGCTCTTGGGAGGTGTGACGGCGCTAGGGTTTGAGAGAGTTCAAAGTTGGGCCGTGCACCTCTATTTGTATGGGGTTTTTAAAAGTTACCGTTAGGGTTTAGAAAGATCGTACTAGTCCATGGTGGACACCGGACTAGTCCGGTGTGTTGTGTGTAGCAAACCCTAAGTGTCTCGAAATATTGGACTAGTCCGGCTAGGGACGGACTTGTCCGATTTCGCTTCTGGAAATCTTTGGACTAGTCCGATGGACATCGGACTTGTCCGTGCAGTGAAACCCTAAGTGAATTGGGTGACAAGTCCGCACTTGGAGGACTTGTGGGATTTAGGTCAGAGGGTTTTCCGGACTAGTCCGTGCTAATATCAGACTTGTCTGATTTGGATCAGAATGGATATTGGACTAGTTCGATGGTGATCGGACTTGTCCAATTTTGTGTGACTTGTGAAGTGTTTTGAGGACTAGTCCGCACTGGGGAGGACTAGTCCGATTCTGGTCAAAGAGATATCGGACTTGTCCAATTTTGTGCAGAGAGGATACCGGATTTTGTGCAGAGAGGATACGGAGCTGGCTCAGAAGGTCTCTCTTGGCACTTTTTGCCAAGACATGTCGAGGTCCGAGGTGCCACCTCGTGGTCCATCTCGGCCTCAAAATTGGAAAATTCATTGTTCAAGCTCGACATGACCTGAGAATGAGTGGCATGATTGAGATTGAATGGTACAAGGCATAGGTGTGAAAGGATAGCAAGGAATTGCATTGAGGAATTGAAAAGTTATGTTTTGAGTTGAGAAAAATCAGACTTGTCTGGTGCATAGGAACGGACTAGTCTGGGGGACCGGACTTGTCCGTGCATGGACTGGACTAGTCTGGTGTTCATCCTCAAAAACCTAAGAGACTGGACAAAAGTTGATTCCTAATGCACAACAAGCGTAGCATAAACGTAATACATCAAGAAGGCATGTATGTAGTGAAATATGCTAGGCTATTCGATCAACAATGAAGACATTTGGAATTTCAAGGGTTTGAGTGAAAATTACCGAAGAAATTGATTGGAACTTGGAGATGAGGGCGTTGAAGGCCGGACTTGTCTGAGAACTTCAATCCCGATGCGATGACGATCAAATTCCACCCAAACTTGTGAAGTTCTGATGGAGAAATCAAGGAATCGCCTTGGGAGCTCGAGTGCAAGAGATAGAACGTGTGAGGCAAGAGTGAGGATGAAGGGATTAGGGTTTTGGAGGCGGCTAGGGTTAAGGACACGAAAAATCGGACAAATCCGGAGATGATCGGACTAGTCTGAACTTTTCCAGAGGACTATATCGGACTAGTCCGTGGACTACAAACAACTAACTATACAAGCCTATATTGACATGGCAATGCTAAAGCATCCCACAATCCTCTATTAAGCACACAAGCAACATATATAGCAATCAGCATACCAAACAATTCACAACGCTTCCTGAGTGCCCCTATGTGCTCTAAAGTGTCCATTCTATCTATGTTGCGTCCTACAGTCAACCTGTGTCTCTGATACCAATTTGTGACACCCAGTTCCGAAAATGAAAAGTGAAGTATATGTGTGCCCAGAGTGTTTAACACACATACACAAGTGATTCACAAATGATAAACAGACAATTACCAGAACATGAGTTAATTAAGAAGTACTTCTATTACAATATTCAAGTAATCCTCATATTACAAATCTAATGATCATTAATGATAATACTATTGCAGTGGAAATAATCTAATTAAGCAACTAAACAAATTAATCATAAGGTATAACACGGTTCGAAGCAACACCACAGGCAAAGCTGACGGCAGCACACATCCTTGAACTCCTCATAACGTCGTGATACTCCCAATCTTGACCTGCAACTGTTGGTGGGGGAATTGCAAGGGTGAGTACATGTCATACTCAGCAAGTGTGGAAAGTATGACATGTAGCTTAAACAAGGCATGATAATAACAATGGCTATTTGCTGAAAAGTACATTTAAAACGTGTAAAAAGCATTATACTATGTCTATGTGAAGTAAACCCATCATATCCCACATAATTAACATAATACAAATCCATATTCAATATCCATTACCATTATTCCAGATTTTTACCATCGCCATCATCCATGTCCATAACCATACCAGTACCAATACAATAATCGTCCCAAAACCCAAGTTTCCCCCTAATCATAGAAGTTGTCCAGGTTGCTCATAACCGGGAGCATGGCTATCATGATAGTTTTTAACACTCTGCAGAGGTTGTACCACTTTACCCACGTGTTCTTGATTTCATCACCTTTCGATGACTAAGAACCTCCCTTATGCCAGTGACCCATCGGTCACATTACACACTTCCGTTGGTGTGTGGCCAAGAGATCACAAAATAGCCTTTACAAAGGGACTACTAGCATGTACAGACCCACTGAGGTTTCACTGATGGCGATGCCTCCAACTGAGCACATCTTAAACCAAGGGCCCCTCTTGTGTCGTTCGGATCCCAGGGAGTCCCACCACTCATAAAAACCCAAACTGACTCCTCTTCCAGGCACCTTCAAATGGCCCGTGCAATACCAGCAACACACTAATTAGTCAGCAACATCTCACCCATACTTGCCTCGTGGTGGCACTGTAGTCCTGGCTCATTCTCGCATGAACTGGTCCTTAGACCCAAGTCAAACAAACCACCATAACATCCAACCCATCCACATACCATGCTTGCTTAGATCACCCATTACCATGTTACCATTAACCATGTTCATCAATGTACATTATCCATAATATCAATAATTTATAATTAAGTAACTTGGTTGTTTTTCCATCCCAATTAGTTTGAGCGAAGCCAAAAGGTAAAAAGCCCTTCTCGACTCTCTACGACGTATTCCAAGCGACAACGATGGTCATACAAGACTAGTAAACTCCTATCTTGGGTTTCCCATCACTTTGACACAAGCATGCAGTTTTGCAAAAAGAAAACATTTAAAAACAAGATCAATATGGTCAAGGACACTTGCCTTGGAGGTCCTCGGTAGCAACCTCTAGCGTAGAACCTTCTATACCGCGCAACGAACATACAAAATAGTAATTACAATCAATAAATTCTCATATATTACTCATATGACATGACATGCATGATTAATGCAAATGTGAAGTGAAACTTGTTAATGAGTTGCTTTAATGTTTACTTATCAATTACAATGGTTCTTAACAAGTTTATATAGGTTTCAAGTTAATTTACATCAATTTGGAATTAATTCAACATTAAACGAATCTAGAGGTCGGACAAGTCCGCTGGGAGCCGGACTAGTCCGCCCTACACAGAACCAGCGAGTTAGAGTTTTCTTGATCTGTGACAATTTGGAGAATTGGGATTGAATTCACGTGGGAAAGAGAAAGTAAAAGGTATACCACGTGTTTAGAACTCCAAAGAACAAGAGTTTGGAAGAAACACTTGGATCTTGACGATCTAGGATTGCTGACGAAGAGTTGAGGGTGAATTGGTGATGAGGAATGCAAAGTCGATGAAGATCTTTATTGCTTGATCCTTCTGTGCGATCTCCTTCTCCACCTTGTTGCTAGATCTCCCCTTGGTGGCGGCTCCTATGAACTAGGGTTTGTGGCGCTTTCAATTGTGGCAAAGAGATGTAAAAGTGGGGTGTTGGGTTGTTTATATAGGGGTGGAGGTGTAGGGTTTGATGGCATTCGAGTCTAAGGTTGGTGGAGGCCGTGTAGGGGTCCCAAATGGGCTCCAGAAAGGTTAGACATGACGTCCTTGGGCACACTTAAGGTAAAAACCCTAAAACAAGTCGTCGAAGACAAGATTGATTCAGAGTCACGAACACTGAACAAGTCCGCAAAATACAGGACTAGTCTGATGGCTAGTCAAAGAGAAATCGAACATGTATGGACAAAATCGGACAAGTCCGACATTAGTCAGGAGGAAAACGGACAAGTCCGATTGAAATCAAACAAGTCCGGACAAGTCCGGGGACTTAGTGAAATTTTTCGAGGATGGGACTACCAGACTAGTCCGTAATGGACCGGACAAGTCCGAAAATAGGATAGAGAGAAAAACAGACTAGTCTGCAGCAAAAACAGACAAGTCCGGAGTCTCAACAGAGGGGTAACCAGACTAGTCCGAGGTACAAACTGGACAAGGCCGCACTACCCAGGAAAAACTACAGAGAGTTAGATTGGACTAGTTCGGTTCCATGTCCGTACAAGTCCGCTCTTACAATAGGTTTTAATTTGGCTCTATGATTATAATTCATTTTTAACTTATTTCTTTTTGTGTGGATTAATGTTAAACATATTTAATGATGTATGCAATGCATGATGCATGAAAATGCGAGTGTTACATCAAGTCATCGTTCCAAAGATCGGCAGGAAGCTTTGGATGTGCATCAACTACACCACGCTCAATAAGGCATGTCTAAAAGACCCTTTTCCACTCCCAAGAATAGACCAAATAGTGGATTTTACTTCTAGATGTGATCTATTATGCTTCCTAGATGCAAATTCTGGATTTTATCAAATACCAATGGCTAAGGAAGATGAAGAACTCACAACCTTTATCACAGTAGATGGTCTATACTCCTATACTTCTATGCCTTATGGTCTCAAGAATGCTCTCTCAACTTTTGTGCGTGCTACACACAAAACATTTGGGGATCTTATTCGGGACCTAGTTGTGATGTATGTTCATGACATCATTGTCAATGTTAAGATCAGAGACTCCATACTGGACAATCTTTAGTCAGTTTCTGACAAATTGCGCATGACACGCATGAAGCTGAACCCTGACAGGTGTGTCTTCAGGGTCTCCTCTGGGAAGCTTCTTTGATTCCTGGTAACATATTGTGGAATTTAGGCCAACCCAGAGAAGATAAGACCCATTGAAGCGATGCGACCTCCAACTCGTATCAAAGATGTCCAAAAGTTTACAAGATGTCTGCCCTTACTCAGTCGGTTTATCTCTAGATTGGTTGCGCGTGCTGTCCCATTTTTCAAGCTCCTACGAAAGACCAGACCTTTCAATTGGTCCGAAGAAGTAGTCAAGGCATTCCGGGAACACAAACAGTCTCTCAAAACGCTCCCAATTATGGTAGCTTTGGAACCAGGTGAGCCTTTGCTGCTTTACATTGCTGCAATAACAAAAGTTGTTAGCATGGTACTGGTTGTGAAAAGGCAGAGGTGTCTTCAAATTCCTCTTCACAAGGTGTCGGACACCTCCGGGAGGGTCCGAAACCATAAACAACATTGAAGACACATTTGGGTCCCAGTCCCCAGATGTTGTAGTAGGTTCTGAAGGTTGGGGGTATCCAAAACTGTCTTTGCAAGAAGGCATGTCACACCCCTCCGGGAGGGTCCCGACTAGGCATGATGAAGAGTCGGACCTCTCCGGGAGGGTTCGGGATGATGGGGAGGATGGCCGAACACCTTCGGGGGGTTCGGACTGTCCAGCAGCATGTTTACTTCATCAACAAGGTCCTCCACAACTCCAAAACAAGATATTTCGAAGTGCATAAGCTGTTATATGCAATACTTTTCGCATCAAGGATGTTTCGCCATTACTTTCAAGATCACAAGATCTCGATGGTAAATTCTTATCCACTACAAGTTGTACTTACCAATTGAAAGTTGCCTAGAGGGGGGTGAATAGGCAGATAACCTGAAATTTAACTCAATAAAAGCTAATCGAATTACTTAGTGCAGAACAGTCTGGCCTGGGGGCAGACTAGCCAGGTCGGGATGACAAACTTGATCAAAGGTGAGATTTTTATGCGATCTGACGGACTTAACTTGATGAAACATAAAGTATACAAACCTAGCAATCTAGTAGATGATGTGCACGAAGTAAAAGCAACTAGATCGAGGCGGATCACAAGATGGAGATGAAGAACGTAAATAGCCCTAACTTGATCTAGCGAAGAATGAGGAAGTCAAATCAAAGACACAAGACACATGATTTATCCTGTGGTCAAACCCCACAAAGGAGCCTACATCCACATTGAGGATGCCCACGAAAGGCAGGGTTTCACTCAACCATTTCCTCACTTAGCCACCACGAAGGTCGGCAATTCTTCCACTTAATCACAAGGGTAATCACCAAATCTGTGGGGCAACTCACAACCTGAGGCTCTCACAAGTTTACAACTTGAAAGGATCGAAGATCAACACCCACTCAAACTCAAATCAATCAGTCAAACCGAGAGAATCAACCAAGAGCTCAAGATCAAGCAAACCCTTCTCTCCTCTTTTCCACAACTCACAAATACTCAAAAATCACTCTTATGACTTCAAGAATGGTTGATAGAAAGTTAGGATGGCTCTAAGAAGGATGTGGCAGCGCTAGGGTTCGAGAGTGGGCCTTTGGGGGCTAGGGTATCCCTTTTTATACGGGTCCCGACAAGTAGCCATTGCCATCAGGAAAAGTGCAGACTAGTCATGTCATCCTTGACCAACCACAAATCCCCCCTCCACCTTTTGAATTCAAACGGTCACCAAACCACGGACTAGTCTGTCCCACAACAGACTAGTCCGACCCCCAAGGGCGGACAAGTCCATCCTTTCAGGACCTAGTCCCAGTAGTTTCCTCCAATTCCACTATGGACTAGTCTGTTAAGGAATAGATTAGTCCGATCTTAGTCAGGAACTACTTTCCAGACTGAAACGGACTATTTTGGTCCTTCAGGACTTAGTCCCAAAAGGACACAAACACACTCATGACGGACTAGTCTGTCCTCAAAGTGGACAAGTTCGAACTCATACATAACACTTTGGCCGTCTAACATCGGATCAGTCTGATATGGCCGGACTAGTCCGGCCTACCTGCCCGGACAAGTCCATCCCTTTCCTTAGGGCTGCCTCAACTCATCTCTCAATCTAGTCTAGCTTGGACTATGAGGTCTTAGGAGATTCTCAACACTTCACTCATTGAACACACTCAAGCTAAGTAGCTGAACTCAACACAAAGAGTTTAAAAGACTAAATTCTTCCTTTGAGTTCTTCTCCTTTTTCTTCTCTTTTTCCTTTTTGAGTGCATTCAACGCCGTCCAACTTTCAATCAGCTGTGCTTACACTAGCAAAGCTCATTAGTCCCTTAAGTGTTGTCATTAATCATCAAAACCCATGGGGATTAGCCTAGATGCACTTTCAATCTCACCCTTTTTGGTGATTTGATGACAACACATTGAGGTTTTTGATAAAAGATATAATTGAGTTGATTTTCATAACACACACGCATATAAGGAGCTCCCCCCTAAATGTGTGCATGGAAGATTTGCAATAAGTTAAATGTCATGAATGAAGTTTATGGGAGACTTATACATTTGTGTGTTATGGTGGGATGCCTACGTGTGATGCAAGTGTTGAGATGTGAAAAGTGGAGTGAAGCATGCATCTCAAATTTTAATTTAGCATCATCACACATATTTGACTAGAATGATATTCAATAGAATCAACATGACAAAATAGACAATAAGATTCACATATAATAGAGTGACAGCATAGTGATAATGTCATTACAAACCAAAATGAGAATGAGTAGCAAAAGTTAACATTACAACCCAGATTTTTAAAATAACATAGAGTCCATGGATCTATAATACTCCCCCTCAATCTCTCCCCCTTAGGCATCAAGACACCAAAAGGAAAAAAGAGTAAGGGATAAGAGAGAGCCTAAATCTACTCATCATCACTCTTGCTCTCCTCTCCACGGCTTGGGTCACTTTCTGTCTCCTCATCATCATCTTCTTGAGCATCTTCTTCGTCTTCATCATTTTCAGCTCCGACCTCCTCAGCAGCAAGAGCGGCGCTAGAGGAACCTCCTCCACCACCAAAGAGCGCAGCCTCCGCCTCGGAGAGATCCGTAAAGGGAGTGATGTATTCATCCTCGAAGGCCTCTGTTGACATAGGAATGTCCGCCTTCTCACAAAGCTTGCGAAGGTACTTGTCGTGCTTCTTCGCGGTGTTGTGAGCCTTCACTTGCGCTTTTCGACATGAGGTGAAGATTGACTTAAGAAACTTCAAAGTAGCCTTGCAAGGTCGCCGAAGGAGGAGGAGGAGGCGGGAGCCAGAGGAGGAGAGGAAGGCACAAAAGAGGTACCTCTCCTCAAGGCTACGCCAATCTTCAGCATGGGAGGAGGAATCTAAGGGTGGAGAGCTCTATGCTTGTCATCCTTCACAAATTCTAAGCTTGAAATCTTCTCAATCAAGCACATGATAAGAGGAGCATATCCACATGAGCGGTTTGGAGTGTGGGATATGTTTTAAATGTCATTGTATATGTAGTCAACGACATTGAACTTCTCATCTTCAACTATCAGCTTCATCAAGTGCCTCAGATTTCCTTGGATTATGCATGCGTCCCCATCCTTAGATGCTAGAGTTTTCCTCAAGATCCGATTGAGCACACTAAAGAAGTGGCGAAGAATCTTGGTTGTTGGGGGATTGTGAAGCCAACCTCGTACATGAATTCCATCTCCCCAAAATATAGAGCCTTGAGGTTGTGGATGATCAACTCATTGTTTAGGAACTTCTCAAGTCCAAAGATTCTAGCAAACTCATCATAGAGCACGGAGTATTGAACTCCATTGGTCAACCAAGTGATCTTCCTATCTCTAAAGGGGGAGAAGTAGCAAGTGGTGTAGAATTGGGCCACCACCTTTGTATTCTAGTTGTACTTGAACTCAAGCAATTTTTTAAGTCCATGGTGCTCAACAGCTCGAATTACTGCATTGAAGGCTTGGTGATCCTTCTTTTCGATGTAGGCCCAATCTACCCATTGAGTATTTGTCACTGGAGTCTTATTGGATAGGTAGACTAGGCAATAGTAATCGCAGTGAAAGTCACACAAAAAGCGAGGATCTAACATTGCTTTCTCATACTCGTAGGGATCTTTCAACCTTAGCCTTTTTGCCTTCTCATACCCTTGTCCTTTGAAAACATTGCTTCCTAGCTCAGGTTGCCGATTGGGATCATGCACAGGAGGAGTCATGACCAGAAGACCAATGGGGCCTTGTGGAGGACCACGAGGTCCGCGGGTTGGTCACAAATGACCAAGCCTCTCTGCAAGGGCTTTCTTCCTAGGAGGAGCCTTTCTAAGTGCCACCTTCTTTGCGGACTTCTTTCCTTTGCCCTTAGCTTGGCCACTCTCACCCATGGGTGCTTTGCCCTTATCGGCCACTTGGGCCTTTTGCTTCTCAGTGATGGCAACAATCCTTTTCCTTCTGCTTGCTTGCTCTTTGGCCACTTGAGCTTGGGCTGCTTCTTGATCACGTTTCTTCTTGAGCCGAGCTTCACGCATGCACTCAAGCTCTGCTGCGATAACTGCTTCCACTGCTTATCTGTGACAATAGAATTATTTACGGGTCGCCTCCCTTTCCGGGTCGAAAAGAGGAGAGTCGTTTCGTCCAGACATGCTGAAACACAAATAAAGGAAAGATAAGAGGTTATATCAAGCACAATATTGCGGTAGAGGAGTAGAAAATTCACTAAGTTAGGAGTTAACCCTGGGTTGGGCTGGACTTGTTCGGCCCCTAGCCGGACTAGTCCGCTCATGTGGCACTCGGTTCCGAAAATGAACCAAGTGAACGCTTATGTGTGCCCAGGACGTTCAACACACATACGCGTGTGCATTCACAAAAGGATATATAGAAAATTACCACAAAACAAGATTAATTAAGCACTTTTATTACATAATTCATAATATCCTTGAATACAAGCTCTATGAATATTAATGACAACTTTGAACTAATGCAGTGGAAATAAACTAAATAAGCAAACTAAGCAGCTAAGCAAGATAAGCATAAAGATATATGGCGCAGCTCCAAACAATCCACAGGCAAAGCTGACAGCAGACACGGCCTAGAATTCTGCATTATCACTGTTATACTCCCAATCCTGACCTGCAACTGTTGGTGGGGGAAATGCAAGGGTGAGTACATGTCGTACTCAGCAAGTGTAGAAAGTATGACATGTAGCTGATTCAAATGACAAATATAATAAAGGCTAAGTGATGAAAAGTACATTAAAACATTTGAAAATCAATATATTATATGCAAGTGAAGTAAATCCATCATAAACCATGTAATTATCATAATACCAGTCCATATTTCATTACCATCATCCATATTCCAGATTTCTTATTACCATTAACCATATCCATTGCCATAAACCAAAATACCATCCCATAACCAATACCGAAGCCCCTCTCTAATCATGTAGGTCATCATGGTGCTCTTAACCAGGAGCACGGCTATCAAGATAGTTTTAATACTCTGTAGAGTTTGTACCACTTTACCCACATGTTTGTGATTTCATCACCCATTGGCGACTAAAGAAAACCTCCATTATTACAAAACACTACCATAGGTGTATGGCCAAGAGATCACAAAATAGCCTTTACACAACGCCTACTAGCATGTACGGACCCACTGAGGTTTCACCGGTGGCGATGTCTCCAACTGAGCACATCTTCAACCAAGGGCCCCCTCTTGTGCCATTTGAATCCCAGGGAGTCCCTCCAACCATATCCAAACCCAATCTGACTCCCCATCCCCAGTGCGCCAAATGATCCGCTCAGTACTAGCAATACCCTAATTAATCATCTACGCCGCACTCATACTTGGCATCGTGGTGGCACTGTTGTCCTAGCCTATTCTCGCATGAACCGGTCCTTAGATCTAAAGCAAGCAAACCACCATGACATCCAACCCATCCACATAACATGCTTGCTTAGATCACCCATTACCATATCATATTGACCAGTTCATATTAATCATGATCTCATTAATGCATAATTAAATAGTGTAGTTGTTCTGCCATCCCAATTAATTAAGTGAAGCAAAGGTAAAAAGTCCTTCCCGACTCTCTACCATGAAATCCAGGTGACAAGGGTGGTCAAACAAAGCTAGTAAACTTCCTATCATAGGATTCCCATCAAAATTCACACAAGCATGTAGTTTTGTGAACAAAACATTTATTTTAGAAACAGGATCAATATGTTCAAGGACACTTGCCTTGCTCTTGGGCTTGATTAGGATCAAAGCCTTCAAATTCCTGGTAATGGAGGTCCTCGGCAGCACTCTCTAGCGCAAATCCGTCTAAACCGCGCAGTACACATACAAGACAAAATTACAATCAATAAGCGCACATATATTACTCAATATGACATGACATGCATGATTAATGCAAATGTGAAGCAAAACTAGTTAATGAGTTGTTAATGATGTTTACTAACTAGTTCTAATAGTTTTTAACAAGTTTGAACAGGTTTGGAATTGATAAAATTGAATTTAGAATTAAGTCAACAGGAAATAGATTGCAAAATCAGACTAGTCCGCTATAGGGCCGAACTAGTCCGCCCTTTGCAGAAACAGCAAACTAGGGTTTTCTAGGTCGACATGAATTTGAAGAAACGGGGTTGAATTCACGTGAGAAATAGAGAGTACAAGGTATACTAGGTGTTTAGGACTCCATTGAGTCAAGGGTTTTGGAGGCAACACTTGGATCTTGGCGATCTAGGGTTGATGAAGAACTTGAAGGTGGATTGTTGATGAAGAATGAAAACTTGATGGAGATCTTGGTCCTCTTTCATTTCCTCCTCTTCTTATTCTTTCTAGGGGTCTCCTTCTCCCTCATTGGTGGTGGCTCTCCACAAACTAGGGTTTGTGGACTTTCAACTGAGGCAAAAGGATGTAAAGTCAAGGGGTGGGGTTGTTTATATAGGGGTGGAGGGCTAGGGTTTGATGGATTTCGAGTTTGGGGAGGCTGGAGGCCGGTGTGGGGCCCCACATGGGCTCCAAAAAGAGTTAGACATGACGTCCTTAGGCCCACTAAAGGTAAAATCCAAAAACAAGTTGTGGAACAGAGGATCAACTCGGAATCGCGATTTACCGGACAAGTCCGCAAGAGGCCGGACTAGTCCAAAGATTGACAGAGGCAAAAACGGACAAGCCCGGACTATATCGCACAAGTCCGAACTTGGTCAGAGGAAAATCAGACAAGTCTGGCCAAAATCGGACAAGTCTGGCCAAAATTAGACAAGTCCAATTTTAGTCAGAGGGAAAACGGACAAGTCCGCTAGACATCGGACAAGTCCGGACAAGTCCAGAGACTTAGCAAAATTTTCAAGGATTTGATACACCGAACTAGTCCGCAATGTACCAGAGAAGTCCAAATTGTACAGCGGCAAAAACTGGAATAGTCTGCACGAAAACGGACATGTGTGAGCGAGGTCAGAGAGAAATCGGACTAATCCGCACCAAACCCGGACTAGTCCACACTTCTTAGAACTTTTGAGTGCGGTTTTACTCTAAATCCATTCTAAACTTATTAATTTTATGTGGATTAATGTTAAACATGTTTTAGAATGTCTACAATGCATGATGGATGAAAATAAGGGTGTTAAAAACCTACCCCCCTTAAAATGAATCTCACCCTCGAGATTCGACGCGGAAGAGAAGAGATAGGGAAATTCCTTCTTGAGATCATCTTCTAGCTCCCAAGTTGCTTCCAATTCTATGTGATGCTTCCATTGAGCTTTACACCATCGAGTCACCTTGTTCCTCGTGACTCTCTCCTTGGTTTCCAAGATTTTGACCGGTTGCTCGACATAAGTCAAATCTGCCTCTAATTCCAGTTCTTCCATTGGCACTTGTTCTTCCAGTACCCTCAAACACTTCTTGAGCTAGGAAACATGAAACAGATCATGAACATCCGATAAGTGAGCTGGCATCTCCAGCTTATATGCTACTTCTCCTCATTTGTCCAAAATCTTGAATGGTCCAATATACCGAGGTGCTAGCTTTCCTCTGATATTAAACCTCTTATGACCTCTCATTGGTGACACCTTGAGGTAAATAAAATCTCCTATTTCAAAGGCTAGTTTTCTTCTCCTATTGTCTGCATAGCCTTTTTTGCCTTGATTGAGGAGCCCTCAAGTTTTCACAAATAATTTGGACTTAGTTTTCAGCTTCTTGCAACATATCAGGTCCAAATACTTGAGTTTCTCCTGTCTCATTCCAGAACAAAGGTGTTCTACACTTCCTTCCATATAGTGCTTAATAAGGCGACATTTTCAAGCTTGCTTGGTAACTATTGTTATATTAGAATTCTGTGTACGGTAAGCTCTTGTCCCAACTTTTCCCATGCCTCAAAGCACAAGCTCTTAACATGTCCTCCAAAATCTTGTTGGTCCTCTCTGTTTGTCCATCTGTTTGAGGGTAATATGCTGAGCTGAAATTCAACCTTGTTCCCAATGTTTCATTCAATTTTTGCCAAAACCTGGAGGTAAATTGAGAACCTCTATCCGATACTATCTTCTTTGGTACTCCATGTCTGCACACAATATGCTCCATATATAGCTCTGCCAGCTTCGCGGTGGTATAGGTGGTCTTGACAGGAATAAAATGAGCTAACTTGGTCAAATGATCCACAATTACCCAAACTGAGTCATAACCGAACCGGGTATGCAGTAAACCAACTATGAAGTCCATTCCAATTTCTTCCCACTTGCATTCCGGAATCTTCAATGGCTGCAATAATCCAGCTGGTCTTTGATGTTTCGCCTTGACTCATCGGCACACATCACACAACGCTACATATTCGGCTATGTCCTTTTTCATGCTAGCCCACCAATAACATGTTTTCAAATCCTTGTACATCTTCGTACAACCGGGATGAATTGAGTATGGTGAGTCGTGTGCCTCTTTTAGTATTGTCTCTCGAATATCCTTATCATTGGGCACAACAGTCCTTTTCCAAGCCATAAGGTACCATGATCATCCTCATCAAACCTGAACTCTCTTCCCTCTTGGATCCTTTCCTTGATCTCTTGGATTTCCTCATCCTTTGTTTGACCCTCTCAAATTTCTTGCTCCAAGGTTGGATGTAACTCCATTATTCTCATCTCATTGGAAAATCCAAGATTCAACCGTTCAAACTCCTTGCATAACTCGGATGGCAGCTCTCGAACCGTGAGTTGGTGGCTTACTCCTTTCCGACTCAAAGCATCGGCCACTACATTAGCCATTCCTGGATGATAGTTAATTCCCACATCGTAATCCTTGATGAGCTCCAACCATCTTCGTTGCCTCAAATTCAGGTCCGTTTGTGTGAATATGTACTTCAAACTCTTATGATCCGTATAAATCTCACACCTATGTCCAAGAATATAATGTTGCCAAATCTTTAATGCGTGTATCACGGCTGCTAGTTCCAAATCATGTGTTGGATAATTCTGCTCATGTTTCTTCAATTGTCTTGATGCATAGGCTACCACTTGACCTTCTTGCATGATCACACATCTAATTCCTTGTCTTGAGGCGTCGTAATAAATATCAAAACTATTGCTCACGTCCGGCAGAACCAAAACTGGGGTTGTGGTTAATCTTTTCTTCAACTCCTCAAAAATTTCTTAACAAGATTGAGTCCATTGGAAAGCTTTCTTCATTAGCAACTCCATCATGAGTTTGGCTATCTTGGAAAAATCCTTGAAAACTTTGGATCTCCTTTACATTCTGTGGGGGTTCCCATTTCAACACGTCCCTCACTTTTTTGGGGTCAACTGATACTCCTCCTCCTGAGATGATGTGACCCAAAAATGACACTTCCCTCAACCAAAACTGGCACTTGCTGAATTTGGCATACAATTTATGCTCCCTCAATTTCTGCAATGTGAGCCTCAAGTGTTCCTCATGTTCCTTCTCGTTCGTCGAGTAGATCATAATGTCATCAATGAACATCACAACAAACTTGTCTAGGTACTCCATGAAGACCTTATTCATGAGGTACATAAAGTATGCAGGCACATTTGTCAATCCAAAGGACATCACAGTGTACTCATAAGATCCATACCATGTCTGAAAAGCTGTCTTGAGTATGTCCGAGGGTCTAATCTTCATTTGAAAGTATCCCGACCTCAAATAAATCTTGGAGAAGACACAAGCACCCTTCATCTGATCAAACAAATCCTCTATGTGGGGCAAAGTATACTTGTTCTTGATGGTCACATCGTTGAGAGCTCGGTAATCCACACACATCCTTTGTGATCCATCCTTCTTATCCACAAAAAGAACGGGCGCTGCCCAAGGTGATGAGCTTGGGCGAATAAAACCCTTCTCTATTTGCTCTTGAATCTGCTTCTTGAGCTCCGCTAACTCCTTAGGAGGCATCCTATATGGCCTCTTAGCTATAGGTGCAGTTCCAGGTATTAAATCAATAACAAACACAATGTCTTGATCAGGTGGCATACTTGGCAACTCATCCGGAAACACATCCAAGAATTCACACTCCACTGGAATCTCCTCAATTGCGGCACCGTCCATGTGATTCAGCTCCAATTGCTTCAGTGTGTGTTGAGATGCTTCAAATTATACGATGATCCCTTCCTCATTGGTCAACTTCACCATCCTTGTGGCACATTCAATGACTCCATTGTGCTTCCTTAACAAGTCCATACCAAGTATAATGTCCAATCCTTGAGAATCCAAGACAATGAGGTTGGCGAAGAAGTCTACCCCACCCCCCTTATTATAAGGCTTACTTTTGGACATACTATATTTGTCCTCATCTCATTGTAATGACATAGCCGGTCCCAAGCCTGGATAAAGGAGGAGGGGTTGTGATAGGCTTGGTGAGCCAGCAACCACACTTAGCCATTCTCATGGAAATGATGAAATTTGTTGGGGCGTAACCCTCTTAGCGACGCGCCATACCGGAACCCGGGTATGGTGATAAGTAGGCGAGGGCCGGGTCGCCACCGCCTTAGTGGCGCACCATGTCGGAACCTAGATGTGGTGTTAAATGTGTGAGGGCCGGATCGCCACCACCTTAGTGGTGTGCTACATCATCACCCGGATGTAGTGTTAAGTGATCAAGGGTTTTTGCATCTTCCTCGACGGATGCGAAGGGTAAGGAACCTAGTCGAGGAAACTAGGTTTCGGGTGGGTAGTTGGAATGTAGGATCCTTGACAGGAAAGCTACGAGAGTTAGTGGACGTTGTGATTAGGAGGCGTGTAAATATCCTTTGTGTACAAGAGACTAGATGGGCAGGTCAAAAGGCGAGAGAGGTTGAGAATATCGGTTTCAAGCATTGGTATTCTGGCTCGACTGGAACTAGGAATGGCGTAGGCATCCTTATGTACAAGAGCCTCAAGGATGGAGTAGTGGATATCCGTATATGAGGGGATAGGATCATCCTAGTCAAGGTAGTTGTGGGGGACCTTATCTTGAATGTCATTAGTGTTTTGCCCCACAAGTTGGGCTCGACATGAGCACTAAGAGACAATTTTGGGAGGACTTGGAGGATATGGTTAGTAGTGTACTGGTAACCGAGAAGCTCTTCATAGGAGGAGATCTCAATGACCATGTAGGTACAACTAACGTAGGCTTTGAGGGGGTACACGGAGGTTTTGGGTGTGGCAATAGGAACCAGGAGGGTAAGGATATCCTAGACTTTGTCGTACCTATGACCTATTGGTAGCTAACACCCTCTTTAAGAAGAGGCTATCTCACTTAGTGACCTTTACTAGTGCCCAACATTCTAGTCAAATCGACTATATCCTCACCAGGAGAAGGGAAAGAGGGGCATGTTTAGATTGTAAGGTGATTCCTGGGGAATGTGTTGTTCCACAACATAAACTTGTGGTAGCCGACTTTCGTTTCCATGTGCGTGTGTCACGAGACAAAGGTGTTAAAACCGCAAGAACAAAGTGGTGGAAGTTGAAGGATGAAGCGCAACAATAATTCAAAAGGAAGATGATCGCAGAAGGACCTTGGAGCGAAGAGGAAGCTGCAGATAGTATGTGGGTGAAGATGGCGACTTACATTAGGAAGGCAACTAGGGAGGTGCTTGGGTGGACAAAAGGTAAGAAACTTGTAGATAAAGACACTTGGTGGTGGAATGAAGATGTACAAAAAGCTATTAAGGAGAAGAAGGAGTCTTATCAGAGCTGTCATCATGAGAGAAGTGCAAGTAACATGGCGAAA
This sequence comes from Tuctoria greenei, assembly GCA_036927565.1. Taxonomy (NCBI): domain Eukaryota; kingdom Viridiplantae; phylum Streptophyta; class Magnoliopsida; order Poales; family Poaceae; genus Tuctoria; species Tuctoria greenei. The sequence goes on along the minus strand of JAYESD010000011.1, from coordinate 21,469,006 downwards.
TATAAAGAGGATAAGAAAAAAATGCAAGGTGTGTTGTGAGTAAAGCAAGGGGGCAAGCCTATGATGCGCTATATGAGAGGCTAGGGACAAAAGAAAGCGAAAAGGATATATACAATATGGCGAAACTTCGCGAGAGAAAGGTGAGAGATCTCAACCAAGTCAAATGCATTAAGGATGAAGCAGATCAAATTCTATTGAAGGATGAAGAAATTAGGAACAGATGGGGGGACTACTTCAATGGACTATTCAATGACGGGAATGAGAGCATTAGGTTCGAGTTGGATGACTCATTTGATGACACCAACACACAATTCGTGTGGAGGATACAAGAGTCTGAGTTTAGAGAGGCCTTAAAAAGGATGAAAGGAGGAAAGGCCCGCGGCCCCGATGATGTCCCCATTGAGGTGTGGAGATGTTTGGGGGATGTAGCAATAGTATGGCTCACTAAAATATTCAACCGCATTTTTCAGTCAAACAAAATGCCTGAAGAGTGGCGGAAAAGTATTTTAGTACCCATGTTCAAAAATAAAGGAGATGTTCAAAGTTGTACTAATTACCGAGGAATTAAGCTCATGAGTCATACTATGAAGCTCTGGGAGAGAGTGATTAAACACCGCTTGAGGAAAGTGACCAATGTCACTAAAAACCAGTTTGGTTTTATGTCTGGTAGGTCCACTATGGAGGCGATTTTTTTACTCCATCAGCTTATGGAGAGGTATAGGGAGCAAAAGAAGGATCTACATATGGTGTTCATTGACTTGGAGAAGGCATACGATAAGGTACCAAGACCGGTCATGTGGTGAGCACTAAAGAAACACAAAGTCCCAACAAAGTACATTAACATTATCAAGGATATGTACGATAATGTGGTGACCAGTGTGCGCATAAGAGATAGTGAGAGCGACACTTTTCCTATCACAATAGGGCTACACCATGGATCATCCTTAAGTCCTTATATCTTTTCCTTAGTGATGGATAACGTGTTGAAGGATATACAAGAGGATATCCCTTGGTGTATGCTCTTTGCTGATAATGTAGTGTTGGTAGATGAAACTAGGGATGGTGTTGATAGAAAATTGGAGCCATGGAGGCATATCTTAGAGTCTAAGGGGTTTAGAATTAGTAGAACCAAGACCGAGTATATGAGATGCGACTTTAGTGATGTCGGGTGCGAGGATGGAAACGATAGTTTACAAGGACAAGTAGTACCTAGGAGGGACACATTTCAATATTTAGGATCAATGTTACAAAGCATGATATTGATGAAGATGTTTGCCACAGGATCAAGATCGGGTGGATGAAGTGGCGACAAGCATCTGGAATCTTATGTGGTAAGAATGTTCCACAAAAATTGAAAGAAAGATTATATAGGAAGGTGATCAGATCAGCGATGTCGTATGTAGCAGAATGTTGGCCAACTAAAAGGCAACATGTCCAACAAATGAGTGTTGCGGAGATGCGCATGCTACGGGGGATGTGCGGTCACACAAGAAGAGACAAAATTAGGAACGAGGTGATACGTGATAGGGTAGGGGTGGCACCGATTAAGGAGAAGCTAGTCCAACATCGCCTACGGTGGTTTGGGCATATCCAGTGGAAACCTTCAGAAGCACCGGTTAGCAGTGGGATTATAAAGAGTAGAGAAAATTTTAGGAGGGGTAGATGTCGACCAAGGTTGATATGGCAGGAGGCGGTGAAACGAGACTTAAAGGAGTGAGACATACCTAGAGATTTGGCTCATAATAGGACAGCATGGAAATTAGCAATTCATGTGCCAGAATCTTAGTTTATTCGTATTTTGTTACTCGTATCTTCTTTCTTATTAACCCATTTCTAAAATAAATAAAATGTGGAATCTTATTTTATTTGTATTATTATTATTATTACTTTCTTCTTATTTTCTATTACTTTTCTTCAAATTTGTTGGGTTTCATTTCTAGCTGACCCCAACTTGTTTGGGACAAAGGCTTGGTTGTTGTTGTTGTTGTTGTTGTTGTTGTTGTCTCCTCCATGAGACTTAACTAACAAAGTAAACTTCAAATGAGAGATAGGAAAACTATACTTGGCAACATATTTCGATTTAATGAATGAATGTGATGCTCCAGAATCAAATAACATAGTCGTTGGGTTGGAGTTTGTGAGAAACATACCAATGACCACGTCATCCGCTTGTTGGGCATCCTCTGTTGAGACATGGTTCACATTGCCGCTAGCAAAATTCTGCTGTCCATGGTTCCCTTGTGGCTATCCTCCATTGGGTCTTGGGTTCTGTCTTGGCACATTGCTTCCTTGACCAAGGCCTGACTTCGGACAATGATGTGCAAAGTGTCCTGCTTCTCCACATGTATAACACTTCCTTGCTGCACCAGAATTATTTGGACGAGCTTGATTTTAAACATTTGCAGCGGGAAGATTGGCACGAGACGCAAAAGGCATTGGAGGCCTAGGTGCTTGCATGACAGGGCATTACTGCACAAACTCAGCTGGGCGTGGTGCATAACCAGGGTGTTGTACAGGAGCAAAAGAGTTGTAATAAGGCACATTAGGTGGCGCAAAGTGAGGGCGCACATTACTTCCTTGTTGCTGTCCATTATATGGCGCCTTCCTCTTGTTATCCAGCTCCATCTCACAGACCTTGTTATCCACAACAATTGATTTGTCCACAAGCTTCTGCAAGTTGGCATAATCACAATTGAGCAATTGCACTTGGATCTCATTGTTCAATCCCCTCATGAACAAATATTGTTTCCGGCTGTCCCGGCTGTCCCGGTTCAAGTCCGATTTTAGTCATAGGGAAAACGGACAAGTCCGTTGGACATCGTACAAGTCCGGACAAGTTCAGGGACTTAGCAAAATTTTCAAGGATTCGATACACCGGACTAGTCCACAATGGACCGGACAAGTCCGAAATTGTACAGAGGCCAAAACCAGAATAGTCCGTATGAAAACGGACATGTCCGAGCGAGGTCAGAGAGAAATCGGACTAGTCCGCACCAAACCCGGACTAGTCCGCACTTCTCAGAACTTTTGAGTGCGGTTTTACTCTAAATTCATTTTAAACTTGTTCCTTTTTATGTGGATTAATGTTAAACATGTTTTAGAATGTGTGCAATTCATGATGGATGAAAATGAGGGTGTTACAGGTCAATAACGGACCTGTCCGCCCTATGTCCAGACTAGTCCAGACCACCCAGTGTTAAATCCTAACTATGCGATTTTTCTACAAAACTCAATGCCAAGGCGCAATATTGCAAGTAAAGAGTCACAAGGTGATAATTATGCAAAGGAGACCCTAAGTTGCAAGAGAAACAACCTAGAATCAACAGAATAGAGAAAGTTTGAATTAGCTCAAGAACACACCTTGAGATTAGAAAAAGGACAAATCCGTGCATGGAAGGGCGGAGTAGTCTGGGATTCGCCTTTGTGACACTCCGAAGAAGCTTCCACACGGATTCCTTGAAGATTTTGAAAGTTCGAACCAAAAAATCGCCAATGGGGGTGGTTTTTGGGAGAGGGACACATGTTGAAACTAAGAGAGAGAGAGAGAGAGAGTGGAAGGGTCGGGCCCGACATTGGGGATTAAGTCCCCAGAAGTTTGAACTAGTCCGTTGGGGTACCAAACAAGTCTGGGCGCCGGACCGGGTCCGAAGCTGGAAGTTCAGACAAGTATGGTGACAGGCCGGACTAGTCTGTTGTGGACTAGCCTGAGCCTGTCCGGACAAGTTTAGGATGCCGGACTTGTCCGGCCCCATGGGCGGACTAGTCCAGTCCTATACAGCAAATTCTCCTATATATTGAGAGATTTGCAAGGAATGATCCATTTTGACTAAGTTTTCACAAATATTCTCAATGAATATGTCCAGTAAAGCACACAAACATTCATACAATGACCATGATTCAAGGAGACAATAATTGAAAGTAATTTGATAGAAAATTGAGGAAAGCAAGTTTTCAAAAGATGCATAATTTTGAAGAGAAACTAACAATCAGATATGCAACATTTCAAGCCACATTTTGAGAATCAAGGATATTTAGTTCATTCCTAAGTTCGCAAAAGCGGTTTTCATCTAGTGGCTTGGTGAAGATATCGGCTACTTGTGTTTCGGTTCTCACATGTGAAATGACAATATCCCCCCTTATTGAATGGTCTCTCAAGATATGGTGTCGGATGTCAATGTGTTTGGTTCTAGAGTGTTCAACGGGGTTATGGGCAATCTTGATGACACTCTCATTGTCACATAGGAGTGGAATATGGTTCATATTGAGATCATAATCCCTTAGAGTTTGTCGCATCCAAAGAAGTTGTGCAAAACAACTTCCGGCTATGACATACTCCGCTTCGGTTGTGGATAGGGCAATGGAATTTTGTTTCTTGGATGACCATGACACAAGTGACCTACCCAAGAATCGGCAAGTCCCGGAGGTGCTTTTCCTATCCACTTTGCATCCGGCATAATCCGCGTCAGAGTATCCGATGAGATTAAACTGTCACCCTTTGGGATACCACAACCCTAGGTTAGGTGTATAAACTAAATAGCGCAATATTCCCTTTAAGGAAGTTAGGTTAAACTCCTTAGGAGTGGCTTGAAACCTTGCACACATGCATACACTTAACATAATGTCGGGCCTAGATGAACAAAGGTAAAGGAGTGATCCAATCAGGGAACGGTATACCTTTTGATCGATGCTAGAGCTGTCTTGGTTGAGATCGAGATGTCCATTCGTCACCATTGGCGTCTTGATGGGCTCGGCCTTCTCCATATCAAACTTCTTGAGGATGTCTTGAGTATACTTGGTTTGACATATGAAGGTGCCTTCCTTGAGTTGTTTTACTTGGAACCCTAAAAAGAACTTCAACTCTCCCATCATCGACATCTCAAATCTCTCTGTCATGAATTTGCTGAACTCTTCACAAAAAGATTGATTAGTAGAATCAAATATTATGTCGTCAACATAAATTTGGCACACAAATAAATCATAATCCATGTTTTTAGTGAATATTGTGTAATCGGCCTTTCCTATCTTAAAACCATTATCAATAAGAAAGTCCCTAAGGCACTCATACCAAGCTCTAGGAGCTTGTTTGAGGCCGTAGAGATCTTTATGAAGCTTAAAGACATGGTTATGATACTTATCGTCCTCGAAGCCGAGCGGTTGCTCCACATACACCTCCTCCTTGATCGGTCAATTGAGGAAGGCGCTTTTTACGTCCATTTGATACAATTTAAAATCGTTTTGAGTAGCATAGGCTAATAATATGCGAATAGATTCAAGCCTAGCTACGGGAGCAAAAGTTTCATCGAAATCCAAACCTTCGACTTGAGAGTATCCTTTGGCTAATAGTCTAGATTTGTTTATTGTTACCACGCCATGCTCATCTTGCTTGTTGCGGAAGACCCACTTGGTGCCCACCACATTGGGGTTAAGTCTTCTCACGAGCTCCCATACTTTGTTCCTCTTGAAGTTTTTGAGCTCCTCTTGCATGGCTATTACCCAATCCGGATCTCGTAGAGCATCTTCAACCTTAAATGGCTCCAAAGAAGACAAAAATGAGTAGTGAGCACAAAAATCAGCCATACGAGATCGAGTCATTACCCCCTTGGAGATGTCTCCAAGTATGTTGTCAACGAGATGATCCTGTTGAACACATTGATGAACTCTTGGGTGTGGTACAATTTGTTTTGAGTAAACTTCTTCATCTCCCTCATCTTTAGAGTCTCCCCCTTGACCATTGCCACCATCTTGATCTTCTATTTCTTGATCAAGTTGTTTATCTTGGGGATCTTGGACTTGATCTTGTGCTTGGGGCACCACTTGTGATGGAGTTGGGTCACTTGGGCCTTGTTGCTCCTAAGGTCTTACATCATCAAGCGCCATCCTTCTCAATACAACACATGGTGCCTCTTCTTCATATAGCACACATTGATCAACTTGCTCCACTTGGGAGCCAATAGTCTCATCAAACACCACATCACGTGCGATTTCAACACAACTGGAGGTTTTGTTGAAAAGACGATAGGCGTAGGTGTTTGAGTCATAACTAAGCAAGAAACCTTCATTGAATTTCAAAGCAAACTTTGAAATTATAGGCTTCTTGTTGAGAATGTAACATTTGCTACCAAAGACTCTAAAGTAGGAGATGTTCGGTTTGTTACCTGTTAGAAGTTCATATGGAGTCTTCTTCAATAGGTGATGGAGGTAGAGGCGGTTTGTGGAATGGCAAGCGGTGTTGACTGCTTCCGGCCAAAACCTATCAGAAGTATTGTACTCATCTAGCATGGTCCTTGACATCTCTATTAGCGTTCGGTTCTTTCTTTTGGCCACCCCATTTTGTTCGGGTGAGTAGGATGCCGAAAACTCATGCTTGATGCCCTCCTTGTCCAAGTACTCTTCAACTTGAGTGTTCTTGAATTCAGTGCCATTGTCGCTTCTTATCTTCTTGATTCTCAAGGAGAACTTATTATGAGCTCTCCTTAAGAAACTCTTGAGGACACCTTGTGTTTCACCTTTGTCATGCAAGAAAAACACCCAAGTGAAGCAGGGAAAGTCATCAACAATTACTAAACCATATTTGTTACCGCCAATGCTTATGTAAGCAATGGGACCCAAAAGGTCCATGTGCAACATCTCCAGTGGTCTTGTTGTCGTCATCCCATTCTTGGCGGGATGAGCTGCTCCGACTTGTTTCCTAGCTTGGCACGCGCTACAAGGCCTATCTTTCTAAAAAACAACATTCTTAAAACCTCGGACGTGATTGCCTTTTAGAAGTTTGTGAAGATTCCTCATACCAACATGGGCTAGCCTACAGTACCACAACCACCCCATGTTGGTTTTTGCAATCAAGCATGTGTCAAGTTGAGTTTTATCCGCGATGAAGTCCACGAGATAAAAATTTCCCTTGAGCACACCCTTGAAGCCAATCGAGTTATCAACTCTTCTAGTGACAACCACACCCTCATTAGAAAACAAGAAATTATACCCCTTTTCACATAATTGAGAAATGGATAAGAGATTATAATCTAAAGATTCAAGATGCATGACTTGTAAAATAGTATGTTGTGGAGAAATAGATATTTTACCCATACCTAGTACCTTACCTTGATTATTGTTCCAAAATAGATACCTTGACTTGGGTCCTCATTTTTTTCATACTCCACAAACAGTCTTCTCGCTCCGGTCATGTGATTGGTGCAACCACTCTCTAGCACCCATTTTGAGCCGCCGTAGGAGTAAGCCTTTCGTTTTCCTTCCTTGGCCATAAGGCAAGTGTGGCTTGAGCTTTTCCACTCTCCCTTATTTGGTAGGAGAGTCTTCTTCATTGTTGGCTTCTTGATGGAGACAGTTTCCACCCCCGCTTCATCATCGAAGGATGACTCATTGTTGGAGTCCCACTCCTTGCCTACATGAGTGTGCCCATGTGCTTTATTATTCTTGAACATCTTCCTCTCTTGAGGCTTCTCATCCTTGATCTTCTTCTTGTCATCTTCCTTTTCGTATGAGCAATTCACAATGAAGTGCCCATACTCACCACAGTTGTAGCACACTGTCCTTGGTCTTGACTTGCTCTTGTCCTTGCCCTTGCTCTAATAGTTTGACCCTCTTCTATTCCTCATCATCCTCTTGAATCTTTTGATGAAGAAGGTCATTTCCTCTTCATACATGTTGGTGCTTTCCTCTTCTTCACTTTCTTCATCATTCCTTGAAACTTGCACCTCTTTGCTCTTGGACTTGGGTGAGGCTTTGAGAGCAATTCCTTTCTTCTTGGAGGATGTGATCTTGGCAAGGTCATTGAAATGGCGTGCTTCCATCTCCATGATCTCGTAGTTGATGATCTTGCCAAGAACCTCATCTGGAGTCATCTTGTGGAAGTTGGGACTCTCGCGGATGAGAGTGCAAAGCGTCACATTGTGATGCATGAAGGCTCTTATCATCCTCTTGACCACTTCATGTTCAGTCCACTTCTTGCATCCGTACGACCGACTCCTATTGATAAGAGTCTTGATTCGGTTGTACATCTCTTAAGGGGTCTCACCTTCTTCCATGGCGAATCTTCCAAGGTCCCCCTCGATCATCTCTATCTTGGCTTCCCTCACGGACTTGTTGCCTTCATGAGCAATCTTGAGAGTGTCCCAAATTTCCTTGGCTTGCTCCAACCCATCTGCTTTGTTAAATTCTTCTTGGTTCAAGGCTGAGTTGAGCACGGCCGCCGCTTGAGCATTGAGGTGGATGAGTTGTTCTTGCTCCGGGGTCAACTCTTCGTCGTCCACGGGGATATCTACACCTATGCAAACAACATGCCAAAGTGTGGGATTGAGAGAAATAAGATGCAACTTCATGTTGTACTTCCACATAGTGTAGTTAGTCCCATCAAAATGTGGAGCTTTGCCCACTGGAATAGAGAGGTAGTTTGAGTGTGAATTGAGGCGCTCATAGTTAAAAGGATATCGCATGTAATCCTCTTCGAGCTTCTTGAGCTTCTTCTCCTTCTCAAGCCTTCTCCTCCTCTTGGCCTCATCTCTTTCCTTTTGAAGAAGGTACGCAAGGCGCTTCACTTCTTCATCTTCATCTTCGGTTTTGCCATCGAATGGAGGAGGCTTTTGTCTTGTCCTTAGAGGTGTTGCCAGTCTTGTCATGCAAGGGATTGGATCCTTGTCCTCTAGTGTGTCTGTTCTCGCTGGTGCCACTGGTGTCGACGATCAGCATCTCCTTCTCACTGTTTTCCTCCATCTCCTCTCCAAGCGGTTAAGCTTTTAGGAGAGTTAGGCTCTGATTCCAATTGAAAGTTACTAGAGGGGGTGAATAGGTGGATAACCTAAAATTTAACTCAATAAAAGCTAATCAAATTACAGAGTGCAGACTAGTTCGACCTGGGGGCGAACTAGTCCGATCAGGATGACAAACTTGATCAAAGGTGAGATTTTTATATGATCTAGTAGACTTAACTCGATGAAACGTAAAGTATACGAACCTAGCAATCTAGTAGATGATGCGCACGAAGTAAAAGCAACTATATTAAGGCGGATCACAAGATTGAGATGAAGAACGTAAGTATCCCTAACTTGATCTAGCGAAGAATGAGGAAGGCAAATCAAAGACACAAGATGCAGGATTTATCCCGTGGTTCAACCCCACAAAGGAGCCTACATCCACGTTGAGGATGCCCACGAAAGGCAGGGTTTCACTCAACCCTTTCCTCACTTAGCCACCATGAAGGCCAGCTATTCTTCCACTAAATCACAAGGGTAATCACCAAATCCGTGGGGAAACTTACAACCTGAGGCTCCCACAAGTTTACAACTCAAAAAGATCGAAGATCAACACCCACACAAACTCAAATCAATCAGTCAAACCGAGAGAATTAACCAAGAGCTCAAGATCAAGCAAACCCTTCTCTCTTCTTTTCCACAACTCACAAATCCTGAAAAATTGCTCTTAGGACTTCAAGAATGGTTGAGAGAGGGCTAGGATGGCTCTAGGAAAGCTGTGGTGGTGCTAGGGTTTGAGAGTGGGCCTTTGGAGGCTGGAGGATCCATTTTTATAGGGGTCCTGACAAGTAGCCGTTGCCATCAAAAAAAGTTTGGACTAGTGATGTCATCCTTGACCAACTACAAAGCCCCCCCCCCCCCACCACCACCTTTTGAATTCAAACGGTCACCAAACCACGGACTAGTCCGTCCCACAATGGACTAGTCCAATCTCACACAGAACTATTTGTTCTGGTTGAGAATGGACTAGTCTGGCACACCGGACTAGTCCGACCCCCAAGGGCGGACAAGTACGGCCTTCCAGGACTTAGTCTCAGCAGCTCCCTCCAAGTCCAATGCAGACTAGTCTGTCAAGGAACGAACTAGTTCGATCTCAGTTAGTCCGAGCAGACTAGTCCAACCCCCCAGGCGGACTAGTCCGGTCCTTCAGGACTTAGTCCCAGAAGGACACATACACACTCACCATGGACTAGTCCGTGCCCAAAATGGACAAGTGCGAACTCACACAGAACACTTTGGTCCGCCTAACATCGGATCAGTCCAATGTGGCCTAAATTCTATCCTTTGAGTTCTTTGGCTTTTTATTCTCTTTTTCCTTTTTGAGTGCATTCAACGCCGTTCAACTTTCAATCACTTGTGCTCACACTTGGAAAGCTCATTAGTCCCTTAAGTGTTGTCATTAATCATCAAAACCCACATGGATTAGCCTAGATGCACTTTCACCAATGCAACAAGAAATATTGCCAAATGGGCTACAAAGCTAGCAGAGTTCAAGCTTGAATTCCTACCTCAACATGCTATCAAGAGTCAGGCAAGCTGACTTTCTGGCGGAGTGGATGTTGACATTCTTATTGCTCAAATTCGACCGTCAATTCCCTGCATAAAAGCTATGGATTGGACAACCAACATAGTGGTAGGAGTTTTTTACTAACTATCTCCACAAGTGTTGGTGCAATGGTGTATGCAGGTGAATTATGCCCATAATTAGAGGTATTTACAGGGACCAATCCAAGAAACACACCTTCCAACCAATCAGGCAAGAGCATGAGGATTCTTGGGCCCACTTGGAGGAGAAAACCAACTAAAAATGAGAGGAGTCACCCATACCCATGATGGGGCCCCACAAAATAGCCTCTAGGAAGAAAAACACCGCGTTTGGTGCCACCAGAAAGTCAGTCGAAGTGCCAGGTCGGCCGACTAGGTAAACGCACCAAACGCGGTCAATCGCCACATGTTGGCTCCTCGTGGCTTGGAGATCACGATGGTGATTGAGTCCCTCACTTTTTCTGGTGCCAAACTGACCTTTGGAGGGTATAAATAGGGGGTAGGGGGCTCCCTCACTCCACACACCAAAAGCTTGAGTCTAGTACTCCACTCCAATGGCGTAGCGCTGCCAAAGTTCTTAGAAAATAGGGAGAGAGTGAGAAAGAGGGGGAGGAGGCTCCAGCTTGTCAGGCTTCTTCCACATAAGGATAGGGTTTGGGCTTGTCGAACCCTCTCCACCTTTGTACCTCAATAGTTCTTTCCATCTCAAGTAAGGTACATCATTTCCATTTGAGTTCATTTATTTAATTCAAGCAAGTTAATTCCTTAGTTGCTTGTTCGTTCATCGCTCTATTCATTTAGAGGCCCTAGTCTTTGCTAGAGAGGTTAGGGAAGTAATCGATAGCATAGGCGTGGTGTCTAGGCTTGATGTTACCTTTGATTATCTCGTAGTCCACGGGTTGTAGAGGTAGGCGGTAGGTGGTGACAGCCCTATCCGTCCGTTGTAATCCTCCACGTTCGACTATGACATAGGCTCTTGGCGGGAGTCACCTGGCAGACCAGGGTAAGCCTGTGCCCAATACAAGCTGCTATTGATCGACTTGCTTTGAATTAGAAACACTTCACTTAGGAAATCCACTCTATCCCTTGCCTACCACCATGTTTTGTGTCCTTTGGTGAACCAGTTAGAAGATTAACACACATGTTCCTTGGATTTGATACCATTAGGAATAATCTTTAAGGGGAAGTGCTACAGCAGTTTCTCCGTGCACTTGCAGATTTTCATCTCTGACGTAGCAGCCGTCAACAAGCATTTCTAGCGCCGTTGCCGGGGAACGGTTGTTGTTGATCTTCGAACCTTGTTCACCCTCGTATCTATTTTTTATCTTTATTATTTACCTTTCCACCATCTAAATAATGGAGCAACCCGCCATTCTTTCTCTATCTGCTCCTAAGGGTGAGTTTTGTGAGCCTCCGCAGTCGGTGGATCCCATATGCTAAACTAGCTATGAACTCCACTATGGGGACCGGGGTCCGCACATCCGAGGATCTCATTGGGTGGTGCTGTGCGATGAGGCACCTAACAGCACACACGAAAAAGATACCAAAATATACAAAGTTTTCATTTCATAAATATATTCAGAGTTACAAAACAGTGTACATCAGTAGTACACACGCAGCGGAACTACATTGTCGGTACCCTAAAAACCGTACAACCCCTGAGGTTACAAAGATCTCGAGGGGAGGACGTATACTTGAATTGAAGACCCTCGGAGGCCCACTTGTTAGACATGACCGGACCTGCTTCTCCAACATGGTTAATCCCTAGGTCGCCACGTGTACTGCCGAACCGGAGCTACCGCCCACAAGGGGGAAGCTCCGGACCAAGTACCGAAATGGAACCTCCGGACTTAACCCCTGACCGAGAGAAGCTCCGGACCTGACACGTGTCAGATAGCTCCGGAGCTTCCTGCTTCCCACAGCAAGCTCTGGAGTTGCCACGTGTCCAAACGTCGGAGCTGGCAGCCTCTAATCTCCGGAAGACCTTGTAACGGCTCCGGATCTTCAAAGGAGAGCCAAGGACTTCAAGACCCGATTAAATGTCATTAATTCCATATTAATGACACTTAAACGGACAATCTTAACACCCGTAACGGCACTGTCGGAGCCCGTTACAGGATTATTGACAACAATTAATTGTGTATCAATACTAGTAACCGCCGGGGCCACATGTCGGGCCAGGCCAGTTTTGTAACGGCCTGTCCTTGTACTATAAAAGGACAGGCCGACGATACACAAGACGAGGAACACAGAGGGGGACATCATATGTGACAAACTAATACAACACCAACACACCCGTGGAGTAGGGTATTACGCTCAGGCGGCCCGAACCACGTAAATCCTAGTGCCTCCTGTGTTAAACCGCAATTCACCTTCTTGATTCTCCGCGCGCCCACACCGAACCACAAACTCCTTCAACACTTCAGCAGTGTCAGGAGATCTGGCGACTCCAACAGTCGACAGTTGGTGCACCAGGTAGGGGCGCCTGAGATTTTCGAGAATGGTGAACTCCGCGGCTGGATCATTCAACGGTCAACCTGCTGCTCAGGCTGTTGGGGGCAACCCCTCCAATAGGCAGCCACCAGCAGGAGCCTCAGCACCAGCAGGAGCCACACTCCCACCACCACCATCTTCTCCGGCAAATCGTGCAGGGCAACGTGATGGTGCGCCGGCGTCACTTACTGCGTCGGCAAGTCATGACAACCCGGAACACGCGCTCCATGCAGCGCGTGCTCTTCTCCAACGACCACCACCTCCGGACGCATCTCGAGATGCAATGGAGCAGTGGAGGGCCGAAGTGGAGCATTTGGTCGCAGCAGCGGCCGAACGCCTCAACAACCAGGGTCCTCCTCCTTCGGGACGAGCCCCGTCGCAGCGACGGACTTTGTCTGGAAGACTTGGTACGCACGTCTCCAACAACAGGAGACGATCTGCGTCACAGCAGGTGACGTCATTGCCCTCTGGGGCACGACGCACCCATACAGTATCCAAGCTTTCGACTCATGACCTCCGGGCAGAGCTTGATCGCCGATACCGCCAACAGGATGGCCGTGTCCATATCGAGCGTGCTCGAGAAAAGACGGGAAGCTCAGGACCTTTCTACTCTGGAAGGAGTAGGAGGAGGCTGTTCAGCCCTAGCCATGCACCCGCGCATGGTTAGATGGCCACAGAAGTTCCGGCCACACCTGCCGAAAAAATTCGACGGGACTGTCAACCCCGCCGAATTCCTTCAGATATACTCCACTACAATCTTGGCAGCTGGAGGAAACGAGGCTGTAATGGCCAATTACTTTCCTGTGGCCTTGACCGGGACCGCCAGGTCCTGGTTTATGAGCCTTCCACCCAACTCTATCAACAGTTGGGAGGAGCTGTGCCGTCAGTTCACTGCCAACTTCGGGAGTTCATACACCCGACCAGGCACTGAACTAGACCTTTTTGCGGTTGTGCAAAAAGGGGGAGAATATTTGCGGTCATTCATCCAAAGGTTCTCTCAGGTACACAACACAATCCCTTCTATCTCAAGCGCTTCTGTCATTGTGGCATTCAGACAGGGCGTACGGGACAAGAAGATGTTGGAGAAGCTGGCGATCAAAGAGATCACCAGCGTCACGGAGCTCTTCAGCCTGGCAGACAAATGTGCCAGAGCTGCGGAGGGCCGTGAAATGCACTCCAAACCAGCCTCGGAGGATCACAAGAAATCCTCCAAAGAAGAAGCCGCTACCTCCGGGGGTGGCAAGAAGAAAAAGAAGACCCACGACAAGAAGAAGTCGTCAGCCGGCACATCCAACATTGCAGCTGCTGCAACTCCTGGTGGCCGGGGGCCACGCCCCGAGAAGCGACCTCGACCGTCTTCCGAAGACGGTGGCAAACCCAAAGTGTGGTGTCCCATTCACAAAACGGGCAGCCACGGTTTGGAAGACTGCCGGGAGGTCCAAAACCTTGTCGAGCGCTACAGCAAGCGCCGGGAAGGGTCTCCTTTCCGACAGAGGGAAGGAAAACAGAAGGTCGACGAAGCTCCGGCTGAAGAGGAGTTAGGGTTTCAGGACCCCACAAAGGTCTTGAAGGCGGTCTACACCTCCGTCGACGATGACTCTGACGTCTCTGACAACGAGCGTCGGAAAACCATGAACACCATTTTTGGTGGATCATGGGACATCACCTCCCGTCGCGTCATCAAGACTATGCGGCGGGATATGGCCGCTGTAGCTCCTACAGCTAGACCGGAGCCACATCGAAAGTGGATGGACACATCCATCACTTTTGATGCTTTGGACTGTCCTCGAAGCATGGTCGGAGCTGGACAGTTACCTTTGATGGTATCTCCCACCATCAATAACATCCAGCTCCATCATGTTATGGTGGACGGAGGTTCGGGGCTGAACCTCATAAGCTTTGAAGCTTTTACCAAACTTCAGCTTCGACCTTCGGATCTCCAGCCCTCTCGACCTTTCTCCGGAGTAGGTCCGGGGGCCATTACCCCACTCGGAGCTATAACTCTCCCCGTTACCTTTGGGACACGGGAGAAGTATCGCACCGAGAAGTTGGTCTTCGACGTTGCTCAGATTAACTTACCATTCAATGCCATCTTGGGTAGACCTGCCCTATACAAATTTATGGCAGCTGCTCATTATGGATACCTGGTGTTGAAGATGCCAACACCAGTAGGCGTTCTCCGGATCCGCGGAGATCGCACCGCCGGAGTAACTGCTCTGGAGGAGCTCCATGCACTCACCACCGCGCAAGAGGAGGACTCCAAACAGGAGCAAGCTCCGAAACCCCCGAGCATTCGTCAACGAGGCTCAACCTCTACACCCCGTGTGCAGCCAAGCGGCGACACCGACATTCCCGTAAAAGTCGTCCAAATTGGTTCCGATGCCGATCAAACCACCCGTATATCGGGAGGGTTGAATGACAAATAGGAACTCGCGCTCATCACTTTCCTCCGGGCTAATGTTGACGTATTTGCCTGGCAACCGTCACAAATGCCTGGGATCCCCAGGGAAGTGATTGAGCACAATATGAAGATTTACCCCGATGCTCGGCCTGTGCATCAGAAGCCTCGGAAGCAATCCGTAGAGCGGCAGAACTTCATCCGACAAGAAGTGAAGAAGTTGCTCGAAGCCGGATTCATCCGAGAAGTCTTCCATCCAAAATGGCTGGCGAACCTAGTTGTTGTGCCCAAGGCCGGGGGGAAGCTTCGGATGTGCATCGACTACACCACACTGAATAAGGCATGTCCAAAAGATCCATTCCCACTACCTAGAATAGATCAGATAGTGGATTCCACCTCCGGGTGCGAGTTACTGTGTTTCCTAGACGCATATTTTGGGTATCATCAAATCAGGATGTCTAGGGAGGATGAAGAGCATACTTCATTCATCACAGTGGATGGATTGTATTGTTACACAGCCATGCCATTTGGTCTCAAGAATGCAGCTTCAACTTTTGTACGAGCTATGTACAAAACTTTTGAAGAACTCATCAGAGACATAGTGGAAGTGTACGTCGATGACATCGTGGTCAAGGTCAAGAATAAGGAGTCCCTCTTGGACACCTTGCAGGCTGTCTTCGACAAGCTGCGGGCCACCCGCACGAAGCTAAACCCAGACAAGTGTGTCTTCGGGGTTAGCTCCGGAAAACTTCTTGGTTTCCTGGTAAGTCACCGGGGCATAGAGACTAATCCGGCAAAGATAAAAGCCATTGAAGACATGCGGCCACCAACCTGCATCAAAGACGTCCAAAAGTTAACTGGGTGTCTAGCAGCCCTCAGCCGGTTCATATCAAGACTGGCGGAATGGGCACTTCCCTTCTTCAAGTTGTTGAGGAAGTCCGGACCATTCCAATGGTCCGAAGAAGCAGAGAAGGCATTCCAGGAGCTGAAAAAGTTCCTCACCACCCTACCAATTCTGGTAGCTCCAAACCCTGGTGATCCTTTGTTGCTTTACATTTCAGCTACTGACGAAGTTGTCAGTATGGTTCTGGTTGCGGAGAGACCAGAACTACCCCATACTCAGGAATCCAGACCCCTTAAGGAGGGTCCGGAGGTCCCTGAAAGTGAGTCTGGGTCCCAGTTCCCAGACTCAAATCCACAAGTCACTTCAGAAGACCCAGACCCCTCTGAGAGGATCCAGGTCATTTCTGAAGAAGTTACGGGTTCCTCCAGCCAGAACCCGGAGGTCCCCGAAGAGAATCTGGACTCCTCCGACAGGGTCCGGATCAATAGAGAGGAAGCTCCGGATCCCACCGGGAGGGTCTGGACCATTCAACGCCCGGTATACTTCATCAGTGAAGTATTACATGATGCCAAGACTCGATATCTAGAGGTGCATAAGCTACTTTATGCAGTTCTTATTGCCTCCAGGAAGCTCCGACATTACTTCCAAGCTCACAAAGTCTCGGTGGTAACCTCCTATACACTTCGAGCGATCTTGCATAATCCCAATTCAACTGGGAATATTGCAAAATGGGCAGCGGAATTGGCTGAATTCGATCTTGAATTCATTCCGAGGCAAGCAATCAAGAGTCAAGCGTTGGCAGATTTCGTGGCGGAATGGACTCCCTCTCCATCAAACCCTGGGGGCCCCAGCGAGTAGAAGACGGAACATCAAGTTCCAACCTTCACCAAGCAGAAGCAGGGGGCCGGAGCTGGAATCCTTCTCCTTGCACCGATTGGGGAGAAGGTAAAATACATGGTACACCTTGACTTCAAAGCAACTAACAACATGGCGGAGTATGAAGCACTCATCTACGGACTAAAGGTGGCACTATCATACGGTGTCAAGCAACTGTTGGTCAAAGGAGATACACAACTCGTCATCAAGCAGGTGAAGGGTGAATGCTCCTGCAATAATCTCCAGCTAGCTGCTTACCTCCTTGAAGTCCAGAGGCTTCACAAGGACTTTGAAGTCCTAGACCTCCACCATGTTCAGCGTGCCCACAACGCTGAAGCTGACGAACTCTCGACCAAAGCGTCAACCGGAGCTCCGGCTCCTGACGGAATCTTTGTCCGGAGGTTGTCAAAACCCACAGTTCAGCCTGCCGAACTGAACGAAGGGGGCGAGATCAGCATCCCGAAGCTGACGGTCCCGATGGCCCTGTTACCATGGCAGCCATCAATGGTCATAGGTGCTGCCGGAAGCCCCGAGCAACCCAGCACGCAAGACTCAAATGCTCAAGTCAGTTCCGATGCATGGATCTCGGAGATCCGGAACTACTTGAAAGACAACATCCTTCCTGACGATGATGTATCCGCTGACCGGGTAGTCAGATTGGCTAAAAGATACACGCTGGTAGAAGGGGATCTCTACCGGCGCGGTGCCAACGGCATCCTAATGCGGTGCATCACAAGGGAAGAAGGCTGCGAGCTCCTCGCAGAAATCCATGGAGGCGAGTGTGGGAACCACGCATCTTCCTGCACGCTGGTCGGAAAAGCCTTTCGGCATGGCTTCTACTGGCCTACAGCGCTCCAGGATGCCACTGAGCTGGTGAAGAAATGCGAAGCATGCCAATTTCATGCAAAGCAAATTCATACACCTGCTCAGCCCTTACAAATGATACCTCCTACATGGCCCTTCGCTGTGTGAGGGATGGACATCTTGGGACCCTTCCCAAGAGCCGTCGGAGGTTACAAGTTCCTGTACGTCGCCATTGACAAGTTCACCAAGTGGCCGGAAGCAACTCCAGTAGTGACGATCAACAAGCAATCTGCTATCAATTTTCTGCAATCCATTGTAAGCAGATTCGGAGTCCCAAACAAGATCATTACTGATAATGGGACTCAATTCACAAGCTCCGCATTCCAAGGGTATTGCGAAGACCTCGGCATACAGGTTTGCTACGCTTCCGTAGCTCATCCCGCTAGCAATGGCCAAGCTGAGAGAGCAAATGCAGAAATCCTTAAAGGACTCAAAACGCGCACTTATGAGTGCTTGAAAAAGCACGGAGCCAATTGGATCGAAGAGCTTCCGCCCACTCTATGGGCCAACAGGACTTCTCCAAACCGGTCAACCGGAGAAACACCCTTCTTTCTGGTGTACGGAGCTGAAGCAATCCTTCCTCTGGAAATCACCTTGGGTTCGCTCCGGGTCCGGACCTTCGACGAAGCCGCGCAGGACCAGCTCCGGCGCGAAGACCTAGACCTCCTCGAGGAGGGAAGGTGCCAAGCAGCTGTTCGGAATGCCCGATATCGCCAAGCTCTACGGCGTTATCACCAGCGGCATGTACACAACCGACAACTCGAGGAAGGCGATCTGGTGCTACGGAGAATACTATCCAGAGAAGGGCTAAACAAACTCTCCCCCGGCTGGGAGGGGCCTTTTCGAGTGATCAAAGTATCCCGTCCCGGAAGCGTTCGCTTGGCTACCGAGGATGGGACACCTCTCCCAAATCCTTGGAACATCGAGCACCTCCGTAAGTTCTACACTTAATTCCACGGAGGTGAGTCTTAAGTAACTTGAAATGTATGTTATAGAGTCATTGTACAGAGTCGGGTAGTTCCTCCGGAAGAGCAGCCGGGCCTTTCCCGAAAGGTTTGAAAAGCTCATGCAGCACTTGACACAGTCTCCGGACTAAAAGTGTGGCTAACTACCCTGGGTCAAACGAGAAACCAAACACACTTAGCCTGGTTCTGTACCCTAAGAGTGTACTTGTTTCCCCTGTACCCCGGACCTATAATGAAAGACATCTTCATATGAAATAGACTCCACGTGCATTCATTTTGCGTAGGCTCGACATTTTTATTTTTCTCTTTCTTGTCTATAACAGAGACATGTAATTCTTAAGAAATTTTAGTTTGACCGGTTTACATATGATTCGAGTTGAATTGTCAGATCTTTTGGATTTAAATATCGTTTATGGCCAACTCGCCTGAAAGCCGCCAAGCCAATCTAGGGCCGGAGTGCGCTATCGACTTAGCCTGGTCAAGCACCCTAAGTACGCCACTCTACCTACACCCCGGCAGGCCAAAGTAAGGCGGGTCCATGGACAATTGGATCTAAGAGAAAAGACAACGCATCCAGTTGTATTTAAAATCGTGTTCAACTTAAAATTTTCTTGAGAATCGTAAGCCGCGACAAAGTTATAGACAAGGAACGAATTTTACTATTTTTCTTGGCTTAAGTGTGCAGGAAAAATAAACTCTACGATGATGGAGAAAAGCCGGAGCTAACCAAGCTCCGACTCCCCCAAGGGGGTCAACCGTCGGCGTTGAGTAAAAGATGGTGAGAAGACCCCGTAAATGGAGTCTGTTGCCAACAAACCAAGTGTTGGCAAAGGTCATTGCCGGAGCTACTAAGCTCCGACACCTTGGAGTACTAAATATCGACGCTCTACGTGTTGATAGAGGTTATTGCCGGAGCTACTAAGCTCCAGCGATGGACAGTGCCGGAGCTTCTAAGCTCCGACAACTTCAGGGGACCTTCACTATCAAAGACTTCGGACCTAAATTCTACAAGTTCGAAGCAAATTCGTCTTCAACAAAACTCAATATCCTTTTGGTACATGTTCAAAATCAAATTGTGTACATCTACCAGGGGGCCAAGTGAAGATAAAGATGTTGAAGACAAAAAATGAAATTCGCAAAAATTTGGGGATTTCATTCATCTGGAGACAGGAAGATTACATCTGGAGACGAGGGATTACAAAATTGAGGAAGAAGAGAAAATACAAGTGAGAGCTAAAAGAGATGGTCCTAGACCCTATGGAAGAACTCAGCGACCTTCTGGGCGACCTCCGATACGCTGGCTCGGGTAGCTTCGCCTTCTCCTTCGACGGGGCCTTCAAGCACCGGGTCCAGAGGAAATTGAGGGTTCCGGCTGGTGTAGCACGTCAACACATATTTTGTGACGTTCCTCACCAGGGATTGCCCCTCGACCTCCAGTTGGTCCGCGATGACGTCGCCCACCTTGGAGAGCTTGCTACCCACTGCGCTTAACGCTTGCAGCGCAAGGTCCGGCTCCGGCTCCGGATCATCCGGGCGCATGGGACTGAAACCCATCGGCGTCAGCGCGTCGTTGGCCTTGCCCAGGAACTCCCAAATCTGCAGGGAGTCCGCCGTCCTCAAGCTCTTCATCTCTTCCAGGGATCTCCTGGCCGCCGTCAGTTCCGAATTCTCGCGGGCGAGGCGCTCAACTTCTTTGGCGTTTTGTTGGATCTTTGCAGCAACCCGCCTCTCGAGTCTTCCGAGCTCCTCCTCCCGGAGGTGGATCTTGTTCCGGCGATCGACCAGGTCCTTCTCCCTAGCCTCCACTTTTTTCTCCCGGGCAACAAGGGCACACTCGTATTCGTAGAGTTCCTGCCCTCGTACCCAGGTCTTCTCCTCCTCCTCTTGGCAGCGTTCGTCCAATTTCTTGGTGCGCTCCTCGAGGCCCTTGTCCTCCAGAGCTACCTTCTCGGCAAGCTCCTCTTCCCTCCTCGGGACATCATCCCGCAGCTCAAGGTGTCTTTGCTCTTCATTCTCGAGCCGTTTCTCCCTCTCTTCAAGTGCCTCCCGGCGCTTGATGAGTGCAGTGTTAATGGCCTCCAGCCTTTCATGGCGTTCCTCGGCCGCACTGTTGGCTGCTTTGGCTTGATTGTATATCTCCTGAGATTGGGCATCCAGGGCATGAGTCATGCTCTCCCTGTCATCCAAAAGTTTGCCCCAGTACTCCAGGCGGATCTTCTCCTGCTTGATCCACTCCTTGTCGTCCGCTAGCCTCGACTGCGCCAGCTTAGTCTCGAAGTGGAGCCGATTGCGCCACCGCCTAAGGGTTTGGCGCTCCTCTTCAAGAGCCTTGCTGTCGTGGAAGAAGGCCAGTTGGACCTGACGCAGACTGGAGCAGGCGTTGTCGATAGACATCGACAGCGGGATGGGCTCCGGACCTGCTAGGGTCTCCTCCGCTGGTTCCAGCGGGTCTTCACATACAAAAATTGGGTCCCACTCTACGAGAGTGGAACCCTGAGTTTCCAAGGCACTAGGGCCGTCCTCCGGGATGGCCTCAGTCGCCAATGAAGAAGGCCCCGCCGCCAAGTCTTCATTCGCCTCCTCGGGCAGGGGGCCAGCGACTTCGCTTAGGCACTCCGGCTCGGCCGCAGGTACCATCGACGTCGTCGCCTCCGGAGCAGGAGCTACTACTGGCTCCGACCGGGACACCTCTTCCGAGGGAGGCTCGAGCTCCCTCGCCTCTTCAACCGCCGACTCTGTGACCGGCGCTCCAACAACAATCGGCTCAGCGACCGGTACTTTGGAGGTAACCGGCTCAACTGCCGGAACTACCTCGATTTCCGGCTCGCATGCCGGAGCTTCAGTCACCTCCGGTTCAATCACCGGGGCTTCGACAAGTTCTGGCTCCGAGGCCGGGACTATTACTTCTTCCGGCTCTACAGCCGGAGCTTCCACTACTGCAGCACCAAGACCCGGAGCTTCAACCTCCGAGACAAGTGCCGCTGGCGTGTCTTCACTCCCGTGGTCCGGCGCTACCACGGGAAGTTCTGGGGACGAGTCGAGGTTCATGACCACGACAGCCGGCGCCGGAGCTATCGCAGCCTCAGCCACCACCTGGGGCGGCACCGGGACAGGAGCAGAAGCTCCCACGGCCTCAGACATCATGGCCGAGGGTGGAGCTTCACTCCCCTTCTTGGGGACGCTGCAGAGGATGGATAAAGAAAATTAACAAACAATCGCTACAATTAAAAAGTTAATCAAGGTAAAGATCAAAAATTACCTTGGAAGACTTCCGCACCAGCTTGCGCGGAACCTTTTTCCCGGACGTTTCGGGCTGGCCATGGTCGGCGTAGGAGCTCCGGGAAGCCCCCCAGAACTTGTCGCAGCCACGGGCGTTTCCCGGGTCGAGGCTCTCCTCCATCAGGAGGAACCCCTGGACCTGGAGGCTCCCACCGTCCCAGGTGCCGGAGTCGTGCGCCCGGAGCTAGAACCCCAGTAGGGCTCCACCACGGGGACAGACGCGCTTCGGGAGGATCCCACTGCAGGAACAGTATCGTTCCGGAAGGACCCCACTACGGGGACAGTCGCCCCGGCGGCAGAAGATCTTCCCTCCTGGGGAGAAGGAACCGAGGCGGAAGTAGCGGGCCTGACGGACCTTCCGTCAGCATGTCGCAGCTTCCTCGTCCGCTCTCCGGCTCATCTGCCAGCTCCTTGCCCTTGCCTACGACCTCAACCCTCGGCTGTGGGACAGGGGCGGAGCCGTCTTCGGGCACCCCGGGGATCGCCACCCGGGTGGTTGATCTTCTCTCGACGACACCAAGGTCGTCAAGCGCGGGCATCGTCCGCCGGAGCTCCCTGCTGAACTCCACTTCCACGTTCAGAGGGAGAAAGGCCGACGGCGAAGTCAAGTAATCTCCGTCGACGTCGATGTCGTGCTGGAATTTCTTGAGGTGGAACTCCAAGGTCTTCCCCACCATGTTGGACTTCAACCCGGTCTCAACCCGGTCCTCGTCCATCACGCTGTTGAGGGCCCAGGCGAGCTTCTCCCTCCTCTTCAGCGGCGCCCACCTGTTGGTCAGGAAGTTGCAGAACACCGCCTGGGGAGTCA
This sequence comes from Tuctoria greenei, assembly GCA_036927565.1. Classification (NCBI taxonomy): domain Eukaryota; kingdom Viridiplantae; phylum Streptophyta; class Magnoliopsida; order Poales; family Poaceae; genus Tuctoria; species Tuctoria greenei. The sequence continues at coordinate 21,446,169 of JAYESD010000011.1, read as the reverse complement.
ATCCTCCCTCCACACATTGGCGGATCCTGGTCAGGATAGGGTCGAAAGCTTCCGCCAGCACCGGAACTTCACTCCATATCGATGTGTCGATGCCGGGCAGATCGTCTGGCAACTCCAACCGCTCATGCTCCTCCACCCTGACGACTATCCAATCTTTCTTCCAGACATCCCACTTCCCGGAAGGGAACGACCGGAGGTACTTTAATGGGCACTTCTTGCGCTTCACGATGTAGTAGAAGCCAAGGTACTCATTGCTCCGGCCGGTGATGTGAACGGTGAAGAAGGTCCAGAAGAGCTCGATGCAGGGGGGGATGCCCACCCACATCTCGCAGAAGTGGACAAAGATGGACACGAGGAGAATGGAGTGAGGGCCAAGGTGGCATAGCTGCAGACCATAGAAGTCTAGCAGCATCAAGAAGAAAGAAGAAAATGGTGGGATCAGCCCCACCATGGCGTACGAAGAAAAGTACACCATCTCGCCAGCGCGCTCCTTTTCAAAAGGGAGCTCTCCGCCGGCACAGACTAAGCGGCTGAAGAAGTCCGAGGACCACCCCATGAGGGCCCGGACCTTCTTCAAATTGTTGTCGGTCTTCAGGCGACTCTCGCGCAGACCCAACTCCATCGCCGCACAGCTAGGCAAGAGAAGAGGAGCAAAGTACGAGTCGGGAGTTTGAGCGCAAGATCAGATGGGAGGCGTAATGAACTCCCGATGGTGCGCGCTTTCCTTCTTAAGTAAGCCCTCGCAACGCTTGGATGGAAACTACAGGGGAGTCGAAGATACTACTCAAGAATTCAACCCAGCCGATGAAAAGAGGGCCCAGGACCACCCCGACGATCAAGTCGAGGCTCTTACCCAGGCGAACGGTTGTCATCACGAGGCAGGAAACCCAAGGGCGGCGGCCTGACAAGGCGCGCGGAACCGATACGATTTTCGTATCGGGAACCGGCGACCTTCAATTGCGTGAGATCCGCACGTCAAAGATCTTATCTGCCGCCTGAGGTGCGCCACGCGTCGAGATTTAACCGTAAAACCCTGCCAACGGCACCTCCGAAGACCCTTGAAGACCCAGTTCAAGAGTCGCAAGGATGGACCCACCTCCGACGGAATGACTTCACCCCAGTGACCTTCCTCGGAGGTAGGTCCAGGGGGCCACTGTCGGTACCCTAAAAACCGTACACCCCCTGAGGTTACAAAGATCTCGAGGGAAGGACGTATACTTGAATTGAAGACCCTCGGAGGCCCACTTGTCAGACATGACCGGACCTGCTTCTCCAACATGGTTAATCCCTAGGTCGCCACGTGTACTGCCGAACCGGAGCTACCGCCCACAAGGGGGAAGCTCCGGACCAAGTACCGAAATGGCACCTCCGGAATTAACCCCTGACCGAGAGAAGCTCCGGACCTGACACGTGTCAGATAGCTCCGGAGCTTCCTGCTTCCCACAGCAAGTTCCGGAGTTGCCACGTGTCCAAACGTCGGAGCTGGCAGCCTCTAACCTCCGGAAGACCTTGTAACGGCTCCGGATCTTCAAAGGAGAGCCAAGGACTTCAAGACCCGATTAAATGTCATTAATGCCATATTAATGACACTTAAACGGACAATCTTAACACCCGTAACGGCACTGTCGGAGCCCGTTACAGGATTATTAACAACAATTAATTGTGTATCAATACTAGTAACCGCCGGGGCCACATGTCGGGCCAGGCCAGTTTTGTAACGGCCTGTCCTTGTACTATAAAAGGACAGGCCGACGATACACAAGATGAGGAACACAGAGGGGGACATCATACGTGACAAACTAATACAACACCAACACACCCGTGGAGTAGGGTATTACGCTCAGGCGGCCCGAACCACGTAAATCCTAGTGTCTCCTGTGTTAAACCGCAATTCACCTTCTTGATTCTCCGCGCACCCACACCGAACCACAAACTCCTTCAACACTTTAGCAGTGTCAGGAGATCTGCCGACTCCAACAGTCGACATACATACTCATAGTCTCACCTATCTAAGCATAAGAGAAGACGTCCATGCCCTAGGACGCTTCTCACTAGCATCATGACGGTCGTTTAGCAGCAACGTAGTTCACATGAGATTTACCTTGACACCTCGAGTCTCATGTACAACGTGAACAGCATAAATAAAACTAATACCTGCAAAAGTCGTTAAAGCGCAAACGTGAGCATAGGCTCAGCAAGACTAACCCGTCTCACTAGACATATGCAGGGGTAAGTACTAAGCATGGGTAAGGAATAGCATAAAGGACTCGCCTACAAGTGGATCCTTATATTCATGTTTTAAGTAGCAAATTACATTTTTCAGGCATGGCACATCATAGACTCCTCAATCAAACAAGAAACGCTTTGTCGATGATATGACATGCCCAAAGCACATAATGCTATTACAGCTAAAGATGGGGAAACTGTAAACTTTTAATTGTACTATCTCTAAGCAAAACAAGGTTGTTCAAGCAATTTGTAAACCAATATATCGTATTCATCTGACTTCTTTAGTATTTACTACGTCACAACTCAGTGAACAAGTGGTACTCTATTACCGCGAGGGACGGTGATTGCAATCAGGACACACCCGGAATACATGACACATACGCCCGCTCGGAAGTACCTTTCACTGTACTCCACTCCCACGTCGTATGTGGCCACCTTTCACCCGTCATCCCAATGTCGAACCAGTTCTACTGTCCCAAAAGTAAGGTCCCTAACCGAGCACGTCGAAGTTGCTCCTTAGAGGTTCCACCTTACGATCATCTTCCCCCGAAGGACGGCGGTATAAGTTTTGACACGAGGGTGCCCGAGCTACATCAGTTTAATGGACCCCATTAATCCATTATGTAACCGGTACTGTTCAAACTTGCTCAACAGGGCCGCACACAAGACGGTCCTTAACCGACACAGACGGGGCTACAACCAACCTCCACATTTGCCTTACCCTTACCGGCCCAGGCCCAAATGTGGTCGCAAGCATTGTCCCCCTCATCCGGGATCAGACAACCTTGTGCGTCCCGTCCTACAGGAACATCCCCGTCCACATCTCCAATTATTAAGAGTGAACATTTTGGTAACATCTCGCGAGTAGATTCACCTACTCGACTTCTCTCGCAAGTAGAATTCAACTACTTGAGTTGTGATCAATAAAATGTGACCCTCTCGCGAGTAGATTCCAACAACTCAACTTCTACCGGATTTCCTATACATTAGCAAAGCAGTTACTACAGGTCAAACTATAAACCATTCCAACCAATCCTTGGGATTTGTGGTCATGCAAGTGGAGTATCAATCACCCTATACGTAATGCACATATCAAACTTAAGACATAATGTGAGAAATACTGCAAAACTCTGTAAAGCTTTTAAATGCAAACCGGGGCTTGCCTTAGTTTGCGCTAAGTCAAGAGTCAGTGGCTTGATGCTTCACGAACAGGTCCTCTTCGACTTCTTTCCGTCACGGCGTCTATCGCAATGAAGATGCATATAACACACAATATACTTTAATAACATAACTAATGAATATGCATACATTATGCAATGTCATACTCATAAAGGAAGTATGTTTCTAAATCAAGAATGAATAAGGTGTGCTGTTGGGTATTAAATTGGATTTGGGTAGGTTAATTTTATATTACTTCATATTATAAGAATGTACATAAGAAATTTCTATATAGTCATGGATATTAGGAAACTATACAGAATTAATTCTTATGCAGATTAGTTCTTTTGGATCTGATAATTTAACTCTGGTATACAGATGTGATGAAGAAATTCTCATAAAAATTTCAGAGAATCTGATGGGATACAATGATCTACAAAATTCTATCAAGCTTTCATTATTTAGGAAATTGCAGATAAAACCTGAGGTTGTATCATGTCCATAAATGGCACAGCTAGATAGCACTGATCAAAAGGAGGCTACCAAAATTGGTTTCACAAATTTTCAAGCTTACTACAGGAAGATATTGAATTTACAATTCCTTATGAATTTCTGGATTTAATTTGTTATTTTCTGGAATTATAATTAACCTAGGCAAAGACTTTGAATTAAACCCTCTTAAACAACTTTGTTATTTCTGAAACTTTTACTGGAGCTTTTACATGACAAAATTATTGGTAGGGTAAATTTCCAGAATTTTCTGAATAGAATCCTATTTTCTATATTTTCCACAATGCATTATACTAATTGATTTATAGAATATTCTTTATGGCTTTTCATGATGTTTGGGATGGACCAATGGAAAGTAAAGATCCTAAGGAGAATTATAAAATTTGTTTCATCTAATTTGGAGCATGCTAGCCAAATTTATAACATTTCAAAGTCTAGGAAATTTTCTAGAATTCTTTTTAAATGGAAAAGGATAACCCTTTAATACGCTGACACGTGGCCACTAAATTTTTCCACCCAGCCGATGCCACACCGGGGCCACAAAGTTTACCGCTTTGTCACATGGAATCCGGGTGCCACAGAAAATCCCGCGGGGGGGGGGGGGGGGGGGGGGGGGGGGTCATCTTCTTCCCTCCGACTCCGGCGGCCCGTGACGGCGCCATGCGGAGATAGGCCGGCGACTCGCCGGAAATCACCGCGACACCTTCTCCGAGGCTGGAACTTGGCACCCGGGGGTTCTCGACCCTAAGGAATTCATTGGTGGCCTCAGATTGGACTGAAACGCACCGAAAAAGTACCTACACCGGGGACCGGCGGAAACCGACGATCGGCGATGGTGTTCTCGGTGTACAAGGCATGGGAAAGGCTGATTTTTGCTCTGGAAGCTTTGTGGTGCTGCTCTGATCATCGTCCAACACTCCAACCAGATTGAAATTGGCCGGAGGATGGGGGGACCGTGGAGCAGACTCTAGGCGGCGGCGAGATTTGAAATCTCGGCTAGCCGGAGTGGGGCTATGACTATCTAACGGCTCAGGAAGGTGCGCACGCAAGTGTAGATGTTGGGGGAAGCTGGAATTGTGAAGCTACTCACCATGGAGGAAGATCTCCACGTTGGAACAGAGGTGGGTCAACGGCGCGCTGGAAGAGAAACCGCGAATTCCCTCCGGGGGGCTAGGTCCGGCGGCACCCTCGGTTCAGGGAAGTCACGAGGGTATGGGCGCGCACCAAAACGCGGCTTTGCTTGAGCGGGGCTGCAGTACTTTGGGCGGCCGAGTGGAGCGACGTTGGAGCGATGCGGGAGGACGAAGAAACGCCGAGCGCTCAGTTCCTTTTATACCCGAACGACGGAGCGGGGCAGGTGGTGTCGTGGACCACCGTGGAGTGCATGCACGCGGAGACCATCGCGCTGGAGAGCTGCTTGCCACCTCCTCTGGCGCGCACGAGTGCAGCCGCTCGAGCAGAGGCACTGCTGCAGAAGCAAAACGGAATACCTCTGCCTAGTGGGCCTCACTGCTGTCCTTATCCCCTTACCTTTAATTCTTTTTGTTACCCAAGCCTAGATGTGATAAGGACTCTAAATTCAGAAGAGAATTGGTCCTGTTATATTTAAATGGTTTGACAAATTTGAATATCCGAATTGGCCAAATTTGAAATTTGAATTAGATTCAAATTCATATTTATATGTTTTATGTATCTATTTTTTTAATCTTCTCAATTATTGCCTTTTTATATGGCCATGGGTTTCCAATAATGTGCTCAATAATTAGTCCACTGCAGATTTGAAATTGAACACTTAATTTGAATATATTTCTATTCCACATATAACATGTTTGGTTTCCTGCAAATATGAATTAGATTCAGGTTAAATTTTTAAAATCTATATGCATGTCATTTAATTCTTTCTCCCAATATTAATGTATATAATGTCCTATGTTTTTAATTGCCTAACCTGATCAAATGGAGAATATGTTTTGTACCTTGATCATTGATTTGAATATTTTGTACATTTCCATATATACTTTTATTCACACAAGTTTGTTTTATTTCTTTTGATTTTTCCCTGGTGATCAAAGCACATAATTTCAGATGTCTTAAATTTATGATTCAAGACCTTTGGAAATTCGAGCTTAGCTGAATTCAAAAGAAATCCTAGGTTTTATCTAGAGCTTCACATAAAATTTTACACTTACATCTATATGACTTTATTTGCTCTTATTTTAACATGGTCCTTATTGTACACACTTAAACTATTATTTCATGTGCCATACATAGGAGACAAAAGCTTCCTAAAATTTGGGATTTTACATTCCTCCCACCTTAAAAGAATCTCGTCCCGAGATTACAAAAGGAGAAGAAAAGTCGGAGTGTATCACCATTGATACGACGATAGCAACTCTGGATAATTGGAGCGAAGATAGTCTTCACTCTCCCATGTAGCTTATTCAACGGTGTGGTTCCTCCATAACACTTTATAGAACCACAACGTTTGATTTCTTGTCTCTCTCATCTTCCCATCAATAATCCGGATCGGTTGTTCAACATAGGTCAAATCCGGCTTTAGTTCTTCCATGTCCTTAGATATGACTTCTGTTGGAGTTTTAAGACACTTCCTTAACTGAGACACATGGAATACATTGTGTACTCCGGACAAGGACGCGGTTAGCTCCAGCCGATAGGCTATGGGTCCACATCTTTCTGTGATGGGAAATGGCCCGATAAATCTTGGAGCTAACTTTCCCTTTACTCCAAAACAATGAATTCCTTTCATCGGAGAGACACGAAGATACACGTGGTCTCCGACGTTAAAGCTCAAGGGACGACGTCGCTTGTCAGCATAACTCTTCTACCGAGACTGAGCTGCTCTGAGGTTTGCCAGAACTAGCTTAACTCGTTCTTTAGCTTCATTAGTGAGATCCACTCCGAAGCTTACTCTCTCTCCAGACTCACACCAATTGAGTGGTGTGCGGCACTTCCGACCATAGAGAGCTTCAAAAGGTGCCATCTTGATACTGGACTGATAACCGTTGTTGTATGAGAACTCTGCCAACGGTAAATGATCATCCCAGTTCTTTCTGTGATCTATGGCACATGCCCTTAGCATATCTTCTAGGATCTGGTTCACCCTTTCAGTTTGTCCATCAGTTTGAGGATGGTATGCCGAGCTTCAGATTAACTTAGTTCCCATTGCTGCCTGTAGTTGCTCCCAGAAACGAGCAACAAACAACAATCCTCTGTGAGATACGATGGTGCGGGGAACTCCGTGTAAGCACATGATCTGTGACATATACAGCTCAGCATACTTCTTTGCATTATACGCCGTGTTCACTGGAATAAAGTGTGCTGACTTGGTTAATCGGTCTACGATTACCCAAATAGAATCGTTCTTGTGGAACGTGAGAGGCAATCCAACAATGAAGTCCATACTAAGATCCTCCCATTTCCATGCAGGAACACTTAAAGGTTGTAGTGGTCCCGCTTTCCTCATATAGTCAGCCTTCACTCTTCTGCATGTATCACACTCGGATACGTACTTTGCAATCTCTCTCTTCATTCGTGTCCACCAGAATTTCGATCTAAGATCTTGATACATCTTATTGCTTCCGGGATGGATGGAATACTTCGATAGGTGAGCTTCATCCAAGATCTTTTTCCTAAGCTTCATGTTCCGGGGTACTACTATACGATCGTTGAACCATAGAGTTCCTTGTCCATCTTCCCGGAAACATTTCACCTCTCTGTCTCTTATTCTCTTTCGAATGTGAGACATAGCCTTGTCTTTTGTCTGAGCTGCAATAATCTCCTCTCGGATTGTAGGTATGAGCAAAAGATTATAAAAAGCTCCGTAGGGAACCAACCATAGACTTGGTTCTTTCTCTTCATCCGGAAGATGGTTATGTTGTGAACATGAGATTTCCGACTCAAAGCATCGGCAACTATGTTTGCTTTGCCCGGATGGTAATGGATCTCAAGTTCATAGTCCTTTATAAGCTCTAACCATCTTCTTTGCCTCATATTCAAATCCTTTTGAGTGAGTATGTACTTGAGGCTCTTGTGGTCTGTGTAGAGATGCACTATATTTCCCATTATGTAGTGTCTCCACATTTTCAATGCCATTATTACGGCAGCCAACTCCAAGTCATGAGTCGGATAATGCTGCTCATGAATCCGGAGATGTCTTGATCCATATGCGATTACACGTCCTTCTTGCATCAAGACGCATCCCAGATCGGTGCCTAATGCATCGTAATAAATATCAAACGGTTGTGTCGTGTCTGGTTGAGCTAGAACTGGTGCCGTTGTGAGATGGTTCTTCAATATCTGGAATGCCGCTTCACAGGCTTCACTCCAGACATACTTGTTTCCTTTCTTCAGCAATTCCGTCATAGGCTTAGCCACTTTGGAGAAACTTGGAACAAATCTCCGGTAGTAGCCAGCTAAACCTAAGAAACTTCTGACTTCATGGACGGAGGTCGGAGATTTCCATTTAAGTACCTATACCACTTTGCTTGGATCCACAGCAATACCGTCTGCTGAGATAACATGACCCAGAAATGGTACCTTGTTAATCCAAAATTCACATTTGCTAAATTTGGCATATAGCTTATGGTCTCTTAATCATTGAAGCACGATATTTAGATGTTCGGCGTGTTCTTCGTCTGATTTGGAATAAACCAAGATGTCATCTATGAAGACCACCATGAACTTTTCCAACTCCGGCATGAATACTGAATTCATTAGATACATGAAGTGAGCCGGTGTGTTGGTGAGACCAAAAGACATGACAAGATACTCATACAACCCGTATCTTGTCGAGAATGCTATCTTAGGTATATCTTCAGCCCGTATCTTGATCTGATGATAACCGGACCGAAGATCCATCTTCGAAAATACCTTAGCACCCACTATTGATCGAATAGAATGTCAATCCGTGGGAGTGGATATTTGTTCTTTATAGTTACAGCATTCAATGGACGATAGTCGACACATAACCTTAGTGTCTCGTCCTTCTTCTTCACGAATATCGCTGAGCATCACCAAGGTGATGAGCTGGGACGTATGAATCCCTTCTCAAGTAACTCATTCAACTATTCTTTTAGCTCCGCCAATTCCTTGGGTGCCATCTTGTAAGGTCTTTGGGATATGGGTGTGGTTCCTGGTATTAACTCAATCTTGGACTCCAAATCTCGCTCAGGTGGCATGCCTGGAAGATCGTCAGGAAACACATCCGGGTAATCCCGAACAACTGAAATGTCCTCTAGCTTTGTGGCTTCCGTGTTATACACCACTAGAGGTTGTGGTGTCACATTCTTTAGAACCAAAGTATGTTGCCCATGCCTTTTAGAATTCAGTTGCACGGTACGAGCACTGATATTGAAGATTGCTTCATGATGTGTCAACCAGGTCATTCCCAAGATAATGTCAATCTTCTACCCGTCCAATATAATGAAGGTGGTAGGGTAAATGCTACCATCCAAACATAGAGGTGCTCGGGCAATAATCTGGTGGGCTGACATTTTTCCTCCAGGTGAATTTATTGTATACAGTGTTGATAGCGTTGTAGATGATAATTGACGCTTCAACACAAAATCCTTGCTGATGAAATCATGTGTTGCTCCAGAATCAAACAACACAAATGCCGGTTGAGCATTCAAGTTGAACATACTCGCTAACACGGGTTCTCCTACTGGAATATCCACGACAGCCATAAAGTTGAGGCTGCCGTCTTTCATATTCTTCTATTGCTTACGAGATCAAATATTTCTCGGAGGATCAACTTCTAGACCGATGCCTTGTTTAGCTGCAGGACCTTCTAGAACTAACTGCTCTTTATCACCACCACTATGTATTGTCCTTTGCATTGCCTGCAGTGGAGTAACTTCTCGTGCCGCTTGTGGAGGTGGTGCACAAGAACTCACTTGCTGTTGCATCTCAGGTGCTTCAATCCACTGCAACGGTGGTGACCAACTCTGCATCGGTGGCTGTCTTGCAACTACCCGAACTTCCAGTTTGGCTGGTAAATGATATACCAGTCGATATTTCTGAGGAGTACCACTAATATCATCCGTTGATGTGATGCTCTTCCTCATCTCCGCCTGACAACGAAGAGAAGCATCTTCCTGCCATATAGCGTTACTGACCAATTCGTTATAGTGTCCTTTGTTGAATAGGACCAATCTTTCACAAAGTTTGGCACTCAAGCCTCGGAAAAATAGGTCACACCTCGAAGCTTCTGTACTCACATAGTCTGGTGCATATTGTGCCAACTGGTTGAATTCTCTGGAGTACTCAAGAGCACTCCTCCCCCCTTGGGTCAATTCTATAAACTCTTCAAGCTTCAACTTGATAATCCCCCTCGGAATATACCGAGCACAGAACCCATCACGGAATTCATTCCAATTCACGTGATGTCCTCCAATGGTCATGGCAAGATACTCTGCCCACCAAGCTCCAGCAGATCCATGAAGTTGCTGAACTGCAAAGTCCACCTTATGATACTCGTCACACTGGATCAAACCGAGTTTAGCTTCAATAACTCGGATCCAATGATGTGCCTCCAACGAATCTGTTGCTTCCGTGAATACAGGTGGTTGAGTTGTCAGAAAATTCAAATAAGAACTTTCATTCAGATCCCGTTGTCGTGATGCTTGAATAAAGCCTTGTTGCACCAATGTCTGAAGCAGCTGGTTGTTCTCACGATGAGACTCAACCATTTGTGCCATAACCTCCGTCAATCGGGTCGATGGCGGTTCTTACGGTCGAGTCGAGTCATTTCCGCCGTCACTAGACTCTCCCGTTTCAGCGCCGGAATGAGTGCAAACCATACTGCAAGAATGACCAATTACGGTTACTCTCCAAGATTGAATCACCGTCGATGCTTGAAAAACATTAACCGTATATGAATCATAAAACTTTGCAACATATTCATACATGTTCAAACGACACTCTGATTCTAAACTTCTTTTAGACCTCTTAATGAGTTTTTTTTCCAATGCCCCAGTTTCATAAACTGATCATACATACATCTTGACATGTTGCACAACTTTGGCAAGTTTCGAACATGCCTATCCATAAACAAGTTTCCATTTCAATTGCATTGGCCAATCTGCTGTCCAAAATTGACCACTTTGCAACAAACTCAGATTCTACTACAGTAAAGAGTAGAATCAATCCTGAACTTGAATACCAAAGTTACAGTCAACTTCATTAGCTTTCGAAAATATCTTACTTTGCTTCCTGATCAGCTCTGGATCAAAAGTTATGATATTTCAAAGTTGACAGAATTCTGGAAAAATTTTAACAGCACCTCCATTGGAAGTGGCTGATTTGAACATCACTTTCCATACAGTTCTGCCCCAAATTTGGAAAAACTTTGAATTACAAAGTTGTAACACATATCATAAACTTTCCAACGATATAACCTAGGAGCTATAGAATTTTTTTTCAATTTGAAGATTAATTCAGTTCTGGCAGTCTACAAACAAGTTGTAGGCACTTCGAGACCTTTCCAAAACTGTATTACACCTCCACATTGGTTAAATCTAGAAAGAGTTATACCCTGTACAAATTCAGCAAAAATTCTGCCAGAAAAACAGGGGACTCTGCTTTTGAATCTTTTTGAAAATCACTCAACTCCAATGGAATCTTAGTTCAACATCAGAGTTTTGTAGTTAATATTAGATTCTAAAACTTTCTTTTGGTTCTCAATTCAAGGTTTTACTTGTCTTCAACTGAAAAGATTTTTGGGGTGAAGTAAGGTGTGAATGCATCACAACAATTATGTCAGTACTACGTTACCTCACAAACTGGAAATCTTTACCTGATTCTTAGCCGGCATAACATGCTATAGGTGGAACTAAAATGATCACTCGCAAACGTATTCTACTCGCAATACATTCAACGTGGTTAGTGTACCTGTCACTACACTCAAACTACTGATCAATCATATTGTACTGTACGGTACAGTCTAGCCTGCACGGGCGATCAATTCACAGAAACATATATGAGAGTAAAAACATTCGTCCCGTATCATTCCATACGGGACGCCTCGAGTTAAGCCACGTCTCGAGGTACATGACCGGGTTTTCTACCACCCGACGGGGTCCCACGTCTTTGCATAATGCTGCACCAGTAGGAGGCGCATCGGGTTATGTCCCACCCGACAGGGGCTCCCACTAATTTTGTGTCACGCTGGGGTACCGCATGTCATATGTTCTCAGAAATATGGAAAGTTTCAGAGACTCATATTGACAATTCTGTGCCAAGCCATGGGAATAATCACATGCTACCTCTCGCATGGTGAGCTTACTGCAATTGATCCGCTTGCGGTGGCGTAACTTACCTCTTACCTGACGTCAGAGCGTCGTTACAGAATATAATAGCACATAAGTTAGCTTTGCCATATTAAGTAACTAATACTATAATAGACCTTATGTGGTCATATAACTAATCCTCACTCGACTACTTCGTAGTTTTCAAAATTAGGCTCTTTTCGAGCGTGCTATTCCCAATGAAGCTCTGATACTATGTCTGTGGGGACCGGGGTCCGCACATCCGAGGATCTCATTGGGTGGTGCCGTGCGATGCGGCACCTAACAGCACACACGAAAAAGATACCAAAATATACAAAGTTTTCATTTCGTAAATATATTCAGAGTTACAAAACAGTGTACATCAGTAGTACACACGCAGCGGAACTACATACTCATATTCTCACCTATCTAAGCATAAGAGAAGACGTCCATGCCCTAGGACGCTTCTCACTAGCATCATGATGATCGTTTAGCAGCGGCGTGGTTCACATGAGATTTATCTCGACACCTTGAGTCTCATGTACAACCTGAACAGCATAAATAAAACTAATACCTGCAAAATTCGTTAAAGCGCAAACGTGAGCATAGGCTCAGCAAGACTAACCCGTCTCACTAGACATATGCAGGGGTAAGTACTAAGCATGGGTAAGGAATAGCATAAAGGACTCGTCTGCAAGTGGATCCTTATATGCATGTTTTAAGTAGCAAATGACATTCTTCAGGCACGGCACATCATAGACTCCACAATCAAACAAAAAACGCTTTGCCGATGATATGACATGCCCAAAGCACATAATGCTATTACAGCTAAAGATGGGGAAACTGTAAACTTTTAATTGTACTATCTCTAAGCCAAACAAGATTGTTCAAGCAATTTGTAAACCAATATATCGTATTCATCTGACTTCTTTAGTATTTACTACGTCACAACTCAGTGAACAAGTGGTACTCTATTACCAGGAGGGACGGTGATTGCAATCAGGACACACCCGGAATACATGACACATACGCCCGCTCGGAAGTACCTTTCACTGTACTCCACTCCCACGTCCTATGTGGCCACCTTTCACCCGTCATCCCAGTGTTGAACAAGTTCTACTGTCCCAAAAGTAAGGTCCCTAACCGAGAACGTCGAAGTTGCTCCTTAGAGGTTCCACCTTACGATCATCTTCCCCCGAAGGACGGCGGTATAAGTTTCGACACGAGGGTGCCCGAGCTACATCAGTTTAATGGACCCCATTAATCCATTATGTAACCGGTACTGTTCAAACTTGCTCAACAGGGCCGCACACGAGACGGTCCTTGACCGACATAGACGGGGCTACAACCAACCTCCACATTTGCCTTACCCTTACCGGCCCAGGCCCAAATGTGGTCGCAAGCATAGTCCCCCTCATCCGGGATCAGACAACCTTGCACGTCCCGTCCTACAGGAACATCCCCATCCACATCTCCAATTATTAAGAGTGAACATTTTGGTAACATCTCGCGAGTAGATCCCCTACTCGACTTCTCTCGCAAGTAGAATTCAACTACTTGACTTGTAATCAATAAAATGTGACCCTCTCGCGAGTAGATTCCAACTACTCGACTTCTACTGGATTTCCTATACATTAGCAAAGCAGTTACTACAGGTCAAACTATGAACCGTTCCAACTAATCCTTGGGATTTGTGGTCATGCAAGTGGAGTATCAATCACCCTATACGTAATGCACATATCAAACTTAAGACGTAATGTGAGAAATACTGCAAAACTCTGTAAAGCTTTTAAATGCAAACCGGGGCTTGCCTTAGTTTGCGCTAAGTCAAAGATTCAGTGGATTGATGCTTAACGAACAGGTCCTCTTCGACTCCTTTCCGTCACGGCGTCTATCGCAATGAAGATGCATATAACACACAATATACTTTAATAACTTAACTAATGAATATGCATACATTATGCAATGTCATACTCATAAAGGAAGTATGTTTGTAAATCAAGAATGAATAGGGTGTGCTGTTGGGTATTAAATTGGATTTGGGTAGGTTAATTTGATATTACTTCATATTATAAGAATGTACATAAGAAATTTCTATATAGTCATGGATATTAGGAAACTATACAGAATTAATTCTTATGCAGATGAGTTCTTTTGGCACTGATAATTTAACTCTGGTATACAGATGTGATGAAGAAATTCTCATAAAAATTTCAGAGAATCTGATGGGATACAATGATCTACAAAATTCTATCAATCTTTCATCATTTAGGAAATTGCAGATAAAACCTGAAGTTTTATCATGTCCATAAATGGCACAGCTAGATAGCACTGATCAAAAGGAAGCTACCAAAATTGGTTTCACAATTTTTCAAGCTTACTACAGGAAGATATTGAATTTACAAGTCCTTATGAATTTCTGGATTTAATTTGTTATTTTCTGGAATTATAATTAACCTAGGCAAAGACTTTGAATTAAACCCTCTTAAACAACTTTGTTATGCCTGAAACATTTACTGGATCTTCTACATGAAAAAATGATTGGTTGGGTAAATTTACAGAATTTTCTGAATAGAATCCTATTTTCTATATTTTCCACAATGCATTACACTAATTGATTTATAGAATATTTTTTAGGGCTTTTCATGAAGTTTGGGATGGACCAATGGAAAGTACAGATACTAAGGAGAATTACAAAATTTGTTTCATCTAATTTGGAGCATGCTAGCCAAATTTATAGCATTTCAAAGTCTAGGAAATTTTCTAGAATTCTTTTTAAATGGAAAAGGATAACCCTTTAATACGCTGACACGTGGCCACTAAATTTTTCCACCCAGCCGATGCCACACCGGGTCCACAGAGTTTACCGCGTTGTCACATGGAATCCAGGTGCCACAGAAAATCCCGCGGGGGGGGGGGGGGGGGGGGGGGGGGGGTCATCTTCTTCCCCCCGACTCCGGCGGCCCGTGACGGCGCCATGGCCGGAGATAGGTCGGCGACTCGCCGGAAATCACCGCGACACCTTCTCTGAGGCTGGAACTTGGCACCCGGGGGTTTTCGACCCTAGGGAATTCATTGGTGGCCGCGGATTGGACTGAAACGTATTGGAAAAGTACCTACACCAGCAACCGGCGGAAACTGACGATCGGCGACGGTGTTCTCGGTGTACAAGGCATGGGAAAGGCTGATTTTTGCTCTGGAAGCTTTGTGGTGCTGCTCTGATCATCGTCCAACACTCCAATCAGATTGAAATCGACCGGAGGATGGGGGCACCATGGAGCAGACTCTAGGCGGCGGCGAGATTTGAAATCTCGGCTAGCCGGAGTGGGGCTATGGCTATCTAACGGCTCAGGAAGGTGCGCACGCAAGTGTAGATGCTGGGGGAAGCTGGAATTGTGAAGCTACTCACCATGTAGGAAGAGCTCCACGTTGGAACAGAGGTGGGTCGACGGCGCGCAGGAAGGGAAACCGCGAATTCCCTTCGGGGTCTAGGTCCGGCGGCAGCCTCGGTTTAGGGAAGTCGCGAGGGTATGGGCGCGCACCGAAACGCGGCTTTGCTTGAGCGGGGGCTGCAGTACTTTGGGCGGCCGAGTGGAGCGACTTTGGAGCGATGCGGGAGGACGAAGAAACGCCGAGCGCTCGGTTCCTTTTATACTCGAACGACGGAGCGGGGCAGGTGGCGTCGTGGACCGCCGTGGCGCGCATGCACGCGGAGACCATCACGCTGGAGAGCTCCTTGCCGCCTCCTCTGGCGCGCGCGCGTGCAGCCGCTCGAGCAGAGGCGCTGCTGCAGAAGCAAAACGGAATACCTCTACCTAGTGGGCCCCACTACTGTCCTTATCCCCTTACCTTTAATTCTTTTTGTTACCCAAGTCTAGATGTGATAAGGACTCTAAATTCACAAGAGAATTGGTCCTGTTATATTTAAATGGTTTGACAAATTTGGATATCCGAATTGGCCAAATTTGAAATTTGAATTAGATTCAAATTCATATTTATATGTTTTATGTATGTATTTTTTTAATCTTCTAAATTATTGCCTTTTTAAATGGCCATGGGTTTCCAATAATGTGCTCAATAATTAGTCCACTGCAGATTTGAAATTGAACACTTAATTTGAATATATTTCTATTCCACATATAACATGTTTGGTTTCTTGCAAATTTGAATTAGATTCAAATTAAAATTTTAAAATCTATATGCATGTCATTTAATTCTTTCTCCCAATATTAAAGTATATAATGTCCTATGTTTTTAATTGCCTAACCTGATCAAATGGAGAATATGTTTTTGTACCTTGATCGTTGATTTGAATATTTTGTACATTTCCATATATACTTTTATTCACACAAGTTTGTTTTATTTCTTTTGATTTTTCCCTGGTGATCAAAGCACATAATTTTAGATGTCTTAAATTTATGTTTCAAGACCTTTGGAAATTCGAGCTTAGCTGAATTCAAAAGAAATCCTAGGTTTTATCTAGAGCTTCACATAAAATTTTACACTTACATCTATATGACTTTATTTGCTCTCATTTTAACATGGTCCTTATTGTACACACTTAAACTATTATTTCATGTGCCATACATAGGAGACAAAAGCTTCCTAAAATTTGGGATTTTACATCCACCCTGGCTTTTTAGTCATGGTTCGGGAGCAATCCTTCTTAGGGATGGATTATGAGAATCCCTACCATCACCTGCGGGAGTTTGAGCAATTGTGTTCATGCCTTCTAATCAAGGGCATGACACAAGAAACCCTTAAGTGGAAATTGTTTCCCTTTTCCCTCAAGGGAAGAGCAAAGCAGTGGTATACTCATACCATTGGGAGTGCAAATGGAAAATGGAAAGAACTTTGAGACAATTTTTGTCTTGCGATCTTTCCACTCTCCCAAGTTGCCTCTCTACGAAGGGAAATTCTCAACTTTTAGCAAATTGAGAATGAATCTATAGGTGTAGCCTCGGCTAGATTCTCATTGCTAACCAAATCAGGCCCGGACTTGTCCATTCCCGAACATGTGTTATTACAACATTTTTGTTTTGGTCTTGACAAGGATTCTGCCATATACCTCGACATAACCGTTGGAGGCTCTTTCCTCCATAAGACACCAAATGACGAAGGAAGGGAAATTCTAGAACGCATTCTAGAAAATACATCCTTCGTCGCCGGTCTTAATGAACCCCCTCAAGAGGAAGCCATGCCGAGACATGAGGATCCCCCCATAGTCACCCCGGAACCCATACCATGTTCATCTCAAGTTGTGACTATGAAATCCTCACCTGAACCAAAGACACCGAAGGAAGAAGAAATTTGGCCTTCGCAGTTTCCATTATGCTTCGAGGAAGATCTTTTTGAAGATTTTGGAAATACCTCGAAGTATTGTTATGGAAGGAAACCATCATTACATTCCTCACTCCTTGATCCGTGCAAAGGAAAAATCCTTCAGTAAACAATCAAGGAGTTGACCTCAATCATAAGTAGGGAATGGACGGCGGAGGTTGAGCTTTCACCTAAAATTATTCGGGTAAACTCACCCTCAGCAACCATTTGATGTCTTATTCGAGGGGTAATGGTGAACGTCCTTTATAATCCCAGTGTTGGAGCCAATATCATTTCTAAAAATTGTGCTTTAGCCATTTTGGGTGATCTACCCTGGGCTCCAACAAGAAAATCCTTCAGAGACTCCAATGGAAACATCAAGGAAGGATATGGGATTTTGCAAAACGTGTCTATAAGACACGAGAACATCGAGTTCTGCCTTGTTTTTCATGTATTTAAAGTCCAAGAATTTGATTTATTGATAGGGTTACCCATTGAGAAATTACTCATGGATGCACCCTCAAAAGTGAACCTAGATGTTAAACTCAGGGGGAGAAAGTTTTCCATTCCCATCTTGCGATCCAAGAACACATTAGAAGAACCTGAAAGCATCTAGGCCCCTATGAGGTATGGTTTCGATGATTAATGACAACCGTTAGATATTACTAATGAGTTTGTGGATGCAAGGTCTCACGTATAACACATCAAACGTAATGAACTATCTATTCACACCATCTACTGCTCATTGGATACAAATGGAGACCCCTCAACGAACTATTCTAAGGGGTTAATTGATTTTCATGAAGAATAAAAGAAGAACTCATACGTCAATGCAATTCCATCAAAATTGACAACACAAGGAACTCAATATTCATCAGAAGAACATTCCCAACAAATGTCAAAGAGGTCACTCAAGCAAATTCCAAAAGATCAACTAAAAACAACTCGAAGCAAACAAGATCAACACACCGGACCATCCGATGTTTTGTGAAATGACTACATCGGTCGAGTTGTGTCAACAGAAGAAGAAGACCTCAAAACTGAAGTACACATCGGATCATCCGATGTGTAGGAAGTGGTACATCGGTCCAATTCAACAGAAGCAATTATCTCTGGACCAATTCTCAAAATCAACTCACCGGATCATCCGATGTACACAGAAGCACACATCGGTCGATTACTCCAGTAAGGATCAAGTTTGAGTAAATTCTGGAGGAAGACCCACCGGATCATTCGATGAGAAGACAGGATCAACATCGGTCTAACAACGGTCATATATAACACAATGACATCAGCTAAAGTAACTTGACCGATGATAACTAAAGGGGAGACATCGGATCATTCGGTGTTCACAGTAAAGTTCTATCAGCCTACTTTTCCAACGGCTATTTCGGGGAGGCTGGCTATAAATACCCCCTAAACCTGTCATTTCGTCAAGTCTTGATCACCAGAAGCTATCAACACATCCACAAGCATTCAAGACCAAGAGCAATCACTTCCACACCATTTCGATCATCCATACACCGAGGTTTAGGCTAGAACTTGCTAGAGAGAGAGCTTGTGTGCCACCATTCTGGGTGAGTGGACTCTCTAGGATAGTGTGAGAGCCTCAAGGGAGTGCCCTTGGTGTTTGTAATTGTGAGGAGACTTCCGGAGCTTGCCAAGGTGTTTGTGGAAGCCCGGAAGGTCGAAGTTGTACAAGGCTTGAGCTCCACCTTGCCAAGGAGGCGAACGGAGAGGAATAGTGAAGATCCCTCGTCTCGGTGACTTGGGTGTGGCAAAACCCTTTGGTGGGTGCCACAACGTGGATGTAGGAAGATCTTGACGATCTTGCCGAACCACGGGATAAATCCTTGTCTCCTCGGGAGTTTGCATCCTTCTCCTTCCCTTACTTTTATGCATTTTATATTCCACAAAGTTTCTATCTACTAGAATGCATAGATAGTCGCGTAGGGAATTGGGCTTTAGAAATAAGTTTCATTGCTTAGAATTTTTCGAAGAAAGCCCAATTCACACCCCCCCTCTTGGGCATTCGGTCCTTACAATTGGTATCAGAGCAAGGTTGCTCATAGGATCATTCTAGCTTCACCGCTAGAGATCTAAAATGGCCAAGGTTGGGGGTTCAGTTCCTATCTTCGAGGGCAAGAACTTTGCCTATTGGAAAGCACGCATGCGCGCTTACCTTGAGGTTATTGCTCCCAAAGTATGGGAAGCGACCCACGCGGGGTTTGGAGAACATAATTATGTTGGTGATCAAATTAAATGGGATGCTAAAGCTAGGAATGCAATCTATGAATGTATTAGTCAAGATGTATTTGCTAGAATTGCTAGTAAAGAAAAAGCTTGTGAAATTTGGGCTTGCTTAATAGAGATTCATGAGGGCTCTTCTCGTGTCAAAGAACTAAAATATCATATGCTTAAAGCCAAGTATGATGAATTTAAAATGCTTCCTCATGAAAATGTCAATGAGATGTTCTCTCGCTTAAATGTGCTTATTGAAGAAATAAATGTTCTTGACATTGCTTCTCTTGGCAAGGGACTCATCAACCGCAAGATACTCATGCTCCTTCCCAAGCCAAAGTACAACATCATCAACTCCATGCTCCAAAAAGAGTCACTTGACCACATTGAAGTTTCGGAGCTCATTGGAGAAATACACGCTCATGAGATGAGTGTACTTGGGATGATGGAGCAATCATCATCAAAGACAATTGCTCTAAAGGCCTCCACCAAGAAAACAAGCCACAAGAAGAAGAAGGTGGTTGAGCCTAGCTCAAGTGAAGAAGAACAAGCATCAAGTGAAGATGATGATGATGAGCTTGCGTTGATGATGAGAAAGTTCTCACGCTTGAACTCCAAGATCACTAAGAAGGGATACACATTTGATCCTAAGAAGAGAGCATTTCTACCAAGGAGAGATGATCACAAGACTTGCTACAATTGTGGTGATCAAGGCCACATCTCCTATGATTGTCCAAGACCGGACAAACGAAGAGAGAACCACAAGAGCAAGCATCGAAAGCTTGAAGGAAGCGATGATGATGAAGAAGAAGCCAAACCAAAGCCAAGATCCTTTGGGAAGAAGAAACATGACAAGGGCAAGAAAGCAAGGCTCTTCCCAAAGAAGAGAAATGGCCCACAAAAGGTGTTCATGTGTGAGGCAAATGAATGGGTCACCGACAAAGAAACAAGTGATGAAGAGAGTGAAGAGGAAGAAGAAAGCTTGGCCGGCCTCGCCATCGCCAACAATGATGATGCACCTCTTCATCCACCGCCCATGTGCCTCATGGCAAAAGGTAACACCAAGGTATGTGATGACTCTAGCGATGATGAGCTTTCCCCCAATGATTTAACTTCTTTGATAAATGAATATCATGCTATCATTAAGAGGGAAAAGAGTAAGGTTAAAGTGCTTGAAGAAACTCGTGCTAAACTTGAGAGTGCTAACCTTGATTTGCTTGACAAGTATGAAAGCATACTCAAAGAGCATGACACGCTCAAATCCCATGTCAAGCAAATTGAGGAAGAAAAGGCTAAAATCAAGATAGATAATCATGAACTTAACTTAGCACACCAAACACTCTTGGAAGAGCACAACAAGTTAATACAAGAACATCAAACACTTAACCTTGCTCATGACAAGCTTGATCAAGAGTTAAAAAATATGAAGAAGCAAACTCTTAATGATAAGATATCCATAACTTCTCATGCCACTAATGCTTTGCACAAGTCTTTGCCTTTGAAAGCTAATGCTAGGGAGAAGGACTTGTTGGAAGAAATTGAGAGTCTCCGCACTAGTGTGGCTAGACTTTCAAAAGGAGAAATCAAGCACAAGGAAATCCTCTTCCAACAAGCAAAGGCCTTCAACAAGAGAGGACTTGGATCCTTCCTGGTGCCTAACAAAGGAAAGGTGCCCTCACCGGAGCTAAGAACAAGCTTCATCAAGGAAGTTGGTTCTTATTGCCAACATTGTGAGGTCACCGGTCACCACACAAGGGAGTGTCCTCTTCCTAACCGACCTTCTCCTAAATTGCCTACTAACTATAAATCTACTTTTAATGATTATTATTATCTCTTGAGTAAAGTACATGGCAAGGTGAAGGCAAGGTTCATTGGCAAAGACATGAAGGGCATGAAGGGGAAGCTCCCCAAGCAACTTTGGGTCCCAAAAACACTTGTATCACACATACAAGGACCTAAGTTGGCTTGGGTGCCTAAAGTCAAAAATTGAATTCATGTGTGTAGGTGAACTACAAAGCCAGAGGAAAGCATTGGGTACTCGATAGCGGGTGCACTCAACATATGACCGGCAATGATGGTATGTTCACCACCATAGAAAACCCCGGCAATCATGAACAAGTCACCTTTGGTGATAACTCTAAGGGAAAGGTAATTGGGTTGGGTAAAATTGCTATTTCAAATGATTTATCCATTTCTAATATTGTGTACGTTAAGTCACTTAGCTTTAATTTACTTTCTATTGCACAACTATGTGATATTGGACTAACATGCACATTTAGCAAAAATGATGTTGTTGTGAGTAGTGAAACAAGCAAAGACATAGTATTCAAAGGATTTCGGCATGGACACCTCTACCTAGTGGACTTCTCCAACAAGAATGCTAGCTTGACCACTTGCCTTTTCACCAAGACAAGTTTGGGATGGCTATGGCACCGACGCATAGCGCACATAAGAATGAGCAAACTCAAGAAGTCATTCAAGCTTGGGATGGTGACCGGTGTGAAGGATGTCACATTTGAAAAGAACAAGCTTTGTAGCGCTTGTCAAGCTGGGAAGCAAGTTGCTTCACACCACCCAATGAAGGACAATGGTGTCAACCTCCAAGCCACTTGAACTACTCCACATGGACCTCTTCGGACCGTCCACATATCAAAGCTTTGGCGGTAACCTCTATTGTCTCGTTATTGTTGATGACTATTCTCGCTATGCTTGGACTCTATTTCTAGGTGACAAGAGTGAAACTCCGGAAGTGTTCAAGACCTTCGCCAACCGCGCTCAAAGGGAATTTCAACTTCCCATCATCAAGGTCCGGAGTGACAACGGCACCAAATTCAAGAACTACAACATTGGGGAGTGGTGTGACGTGAAGGAGTAAAACATGAGTATTTCGGCCACATACACTCCTCAACAAAACGGTGTCGTTGAAAGGAAGAACAAGATGCTCATCACTCTTGCACGAGCAATGCTTGATGACTATGGCACGTTCGGAGAAGTTTTGGGCCGAGGCAATCAACATGGCGTGCCATGCTGCAAATAGGGTCAATCTCCATCGACTACTTCAAAAGACCCCGTACGAGCACCTCATTGGGAGAAAGCCCAACATCTCCTACTTTCGAGTCTTTGGATGCAAGTGCTACATCTACCGCAAGAAAAGGCTCGATAAGTTTGAAAGAAGATGTGATGTTGGTATATTCCTTGGTTATGCATCAAACTCAAAAGCATATCGAGTATTCAACCAAAACTCCGGTTTAGTTGAGGAAAGTTTTGATGTTGAGTTTGATGAGACTAATGGCTCCCAAGAGGAGATTTTTGGGTCATGATGAAATAGATGATGAGCCTCTACGAGAATCCATGAAGAACATGACCATTGGAGACATCAAGCCCGAAGTTGAGGGGAGCCATGATCAAGGGGGAGCTTCAAGTTCACAACAACACCTCTATGGCGCCTCAAGTTGACGAAGAATAGAAGGATGATCCATTGCCGACTCAAGACTCACAAGCACAACAACATCAAGAAGAAGAAGAAGTCCATGATCAAGTCCAACCACAAGATGAGCAACACGCATCACCATTGCCAAGTGCTTCACAACCACTTCTGAGGCATGGACGCATCTCCAAGGCGCATCCAATGGACCAAATCATTGGAAGTCCGTCAAGGGGTGTAAGTACACGTTCTCGCCATTTCGCTTCATTTTGTGAGCACTACTCGTTTGTTTCATGTGTAGAACCCACTCATATTGAGGAAGCACTCCAAGACCCAAATTGGGTGATGGCCATGCAAGAAGAACTCAACAACTTCATCCGCAATGAAGTTTGGGTGTTGGAGGAGCGACCCAAGGACAAGAACGTCATCGGAACAAAGTGGGTGTACCGCAACAAACAAGACGAGAATGGTGTTGTGGTTCGCAACAAGGCAAGACTTGTGGCCAAAGGGTTCTCGCAAGTTGAAGGACTAGATTTTTGGGAGACATTTGCCCCGGTCGCCCGAACAGAAGCCATCCGTATACTTCTTGCCTTTGCATCACATCATAGTATTAGACTTTATCAAATGGATGTTAAAAGTGCCTTTCTTAATGGTTACATTAACGAGCTTGTTTATGTTGAACAACCTCCCGGGTTTGAAGATCCGAGGAATCCTAATCATGTGTATAGGTTGCACAAGGCGCTCTACGGGCTCAAGCAAGCACCTAGGGCGTGGTACGAACGACTACGGGATTTCCTCATCATGCAAGGATTCAAGATCGGGAGGGTGGACACTACACTCTTCACCAAGGACATCAACGGAGATTTGTTCATTTGTCAAATTTATGTTGATGATATTATTTTTGGTTCAACTAACGAAGCTCTTTGCCATGAGTTTGGCAAAATGATGTCTAGGGAATTCTAGATGTCAATGATTGGAGAGCTCAATTTCTTCCTTGGATTTCAAATCAAGCAACTTCAAGAGGGGACCTTCGTCTATCAAGAGAAGTACACCAAGGACCTCTTGAAGAAATTTGAGATGGGAGATTGTAGCTCAAGAAGCACTCCAATGGCAACTAATTGTCATCTCGACGCGGATAAGGACGGTAAACCTATTGATCAATCTAACTACCGTTCTATGATTGGTTCATTGCTTTACCTTACCGCATCTAGGCCCGATCTCATGTTTAGTGTATGCTTGTGTGCTCGCTTTCAAGCAGCACCTAAAGAATTGCATAGGAAGGCGGTCTTTAGGATACTTAGGTATCTTAAGCATACCCCTAGTGTGGGCTTGTGGTACCCTAAAGGTGCAAAATTCCATCTTGTGGGATACTCGGATTCGGATTTCGCCAGATGCCACGTAGATCGCAAGAGTACCTCCGGTGGGTGCCACTTGCTTGGGCGTTCCCTAGTATCTTGGTCTAGCAAGAAGCAAAATTCCGTCGCCTTGTCCACGGTGAAAGCGGAATATATTGCGGACGGTGCATGTTGTGCCCAAATTCTTTATATGAAACAAACCCTTTTCGACTTTGGTATTAAACTTGGTTGTGTGCCTCTCCTTTGTGACAATGAAAGTGCGGTTAAGATAGCTAAAAACCCCGTTCAACACTCCCGCACCAAGCACATTGATATTCTCCATCATTTCTTAAGGGACCATGAAGCTAAAGGAGACATCTCCTTGAGAGGTGTTAGGTCCGAAGAACAATTGGCGGATATCTTCACTAAACCACTTGATGAGAAAACTTTTTCTAGGCTAAGGAGTGAATTAAATGTGCTAGATGCAACAAACGTCATGTAAGAATGCACTTCATATAGGTCTTGCCTAACTCTCAAAGGATAGGGGTGAACAAGGGTTAGCTTGGGATGGTGGTTCTTTTGGGTTTTCCCAAGGCTTGGAGAGTAGCTCTCCCTGAAGAAGCCTTTGAAAGGTTCAAACTTGGCAATATAGATTTACTTTATGTCTTGCATGATGCCTTCCATATAGACTTGCACTCATATTTAAATTTCTTGCACTATAATTTGTTTGGCAATTGCATACGATAGATTGTCACAAAGGGGAACCCACCTCATGAGAAAGATACTTGTTTGAAATGCAATATCTCAACTCATATGTGGTGGAAAGAACAAAATGTTAGGTGCGTTAATGCCTAGAGGAACATGCTTTAAAGAGATAGAAGTCTTCATACTCTACCTCACAAAGCATGGGCCTTACATTTTATTTGGATAATTTCCTCCTATTTTTCTCGGTGTTCCATTTGCTTTAAGGCCTAGCCAAGCTATTGGCAAATTAGCATTTTTGAGGGGTAAGGGGTCGCCCAAAAGTCCTAAGACATGTGTTTCTCTTTGCTTGTTTGTTTGGTCAAAGGACATATATGGGATGTTTCGGTTTTGTTCTCATCGGATTATCCGATGCCTGGGTCAGTCCGTCGTTGGATCAATTGGTGATTCAATCTCTAAGGGCCAGATTAGTTAGAATCAGAAATCAACCGATGAGTTCATTCTGAGAAACATCGGAGCATCCGGTGTTCAATTTTCTGAAGTCCTGCAGAATTCCACCGATGATCGACCCTTCAACGTCGGATCATCCGGTGCTTAAGAGGTTTTTGGAACATCCTCTCTGTTGAACTCGACCGATGCTCCACCAAGGTGTGCATCGGAGCATCCGATGTTCTTGTCGCGGCTAGGGTTTGCCCGTACCTATTTAAAAGCTTTCAGCCGCCGCCTCAGTTTCCTTTTCCTCTCTCCCCGACGCCGTCACTTCTTCTTCGCCGCCGATCGCCACCGCCGTCTTCCGGCCCGCCGCTGCCGTCCGCCACCACCGTCCCAAGGCCGCGCCGCCCTCTCCCTCGCTGCGCCGCCCTCTCCTCGCCGCGCCGCCGCCTCTCCTCTCCACCACAGTCGCCTCCGCCCTCTCCCTCGCCGTGCGGTCGCCTCTCCTCTCCAGCACAGTCGCCGCCGCCGCCTCCCTCGCCGCGCCGCCACCTCTCCTCTCCACCACAGTCACCGCCACCGCCTCCCTCGCTGCACCGCCGTCTCACCTTCACCGCATCACCTCATCTCGCATCGATCGCCACCGTCGCCGTTAGGGTTTCATCGCCCTTGCGGATTTGTTGTCGCTGTCAACCCTAGCCGGCAATCTCATCGCGATGGGCCGCGACAGGAAGGGCAAAGGCAAGGCTATTGAGGAGCCCGCCGCGAAGAAGCAGAAATTGTCGAAGGAGGCTCGATGTGCAGTGTTGGCCGCTCACGCCGTGGAGGAGCATGAGCGCGGCCATCGCAGATCCCTTCGGATTCGCGAGTATCGGCAGAGGCAGCAGTAGCCACAGATTCAGCCTGTGCCGCCCGAGGACTCAGAAGAGGAGGAGCCTGAGGTGCCGCCACTCATTCGCCGGCGCACCGTCAGGACCCGTGGAGGAGGTCAGACCCCAGCCGCGAGTCAGTGCCCCACTGTAGCTGACCGTGAGGAGGACAGAGCGGCCGAGAGAGCCGTGTACGAGATGGACACAACAGTCCGAGTTGTCGAGGACGTTCGATTGATAGATTACAGAAAACTGAAGGCAAAGCAGCTTCGGAAGCTCAGATGGACAGTCTTGCCTGAGGAGTGGTTCCCGCAGCCCAGGGACACTCGAGTGGATCCTCGCTTTTGGACCCTGACACAGGCGTCGTTGTACAAGACTTACAGACGTCGGGGCCATAAGCTATTTCAGCACACTTACATCGACTGGAATCAGTTAGCAGCAGCAGTTGGCCATGGGATCAGACCTTACTTCGAGAGATACAGAGGACTCGTGGAGCTGTTGTCTCACCAGAGGAGTGCTTACATGGAGGAGTGGATCAGAGTGTTCTATGCCACACTCTACATCTCAGAGGGCCGCAAGTCGATCCACTTCATGTTCTTGGGGCAGCGTCACAACTTGACGTGAGCGAGACTGGCTCAGCTGCTAGGTGTGGACCTTCACACCACCTGTCTGCACGAGGTTGTCTACAGAGGGGCTGACCCATCGAGGAGGCCACTGACTGGAGGAGTGGCACCGCCTTTTGAGGAGATCAGGGGACTGTTCGCTCCACCGTTCACACCTGACCAGCCGAGGATCCCTGCCTTGCTCACTCCAGCTGCTCGCACCGTTCACCACATCCTTCGACGTACCCTTCTGCCTAGATCAGGATACTTGGAGGGATTCACTAGCCTGCAGCAGACTCTCCTGTTCTACATCATGAACGGGATGGAGATCGATATTGTGGATGTCCTTATCTGTGAAATGGAGGACGTGATCACTGACGGAGTCGGGATGCTAAGGCAGTTAGTGTTTGGACACTGGATCAGCTGTCTGCTCTACCTGCTAGCTCCAGAGGACTCTCCAGCTACTGCTCCCCTGACTGAGCTGCATGTCACTCGGTTCAGCCACTACCGAGTTCCCGCTCCTGTAGACTGCCGCATTGGTCGTCCAGTTGAGCGTCAGGTCCGAGCATGACTTTCCGAGGAGGACTGGACAGAGTTGGCTCAGGAGGACGAGGCGCTTGCACAGGCAGAGGCTCAGGGAGGAGACCTTCAGCACATCTGGTCGGACAGCGACACGAGTGACAGCGTCAAGGAGTACTTTCCACCTCCTCCTCCCTCACCGAGGCAGCACGACGCGGAGGCGGGAGGTTCAGCTGCTCCACCACCCACACCACCGCTCGTGTCCGAGGCGCATGTATCTCAGCCGTCTGAGCTCACTTCGTTACTTCAGCAGATGATTGAGCAGCAGCGCCAGGACAGGCTTGCAGCTGAGCAGGCCAGAGCAGAGCAGGCTGCACGACTTGCAGAGCTTCAACGGCAGCAGGAGGAGTTGCAGCTAGAGATAGCCCATCAGAGGCGAGAGGACACTGACAGGCTTACCAACCTAGTTGATCAGATGCATCGGCGCACTCTCGACCAGCAGCAGCAGACTCAGCAGGCGATGGTGGGCATCCTAGGGTTGATCACCAACCTCTACACTTAGACCGGGATCGCCCTTCCCCCTCAGCAGACGGGACTTGGTCAGGCTCCAGGTGCACCTTCTCTGGTACCCGTCACAGCTCCAGTGCCGACTTTGCCGATACTGAGTTTCAGCATGTCCCCGCTGCTTGCTCAGAGCGCACCGATTCACTCTCCAGTGCTGGCACCGACTACCTTCCTGCAGACTCCGACTTCCATTGCCAGTACACCTCTTCCAGCTGCTCCAGCTCCACCGGCGCCCCCAGCACCGTCAGCAGATCCCTCAGCTTCCTCCACTACAGCAGCAGCGACCGCTCCAGCTCCGACAACACCACCCCCGACGGTGACTGCTTCACCATCGCCCCGAGCGCTCCGGAGTCTTAGGCACTCGTCCTCCCTTTTTGGTGTCTTGATGCCAAAGGGGGAGAAGAGTTAGAGTCAGGGGGGGGTTAGCTCAGTCGTAGGGGGAGTCTTAGTTGCAGGGGGAGTTCTATCTTTTTTGGTCTTATTGTTGTATTTACTATCTTTTGCTATTATTGTGTATCTGTGTGTGCTACTTTATGCTCTTATGATTTATTGATCTTTGTTTGAGCCTTCGAGCTTCTTGTGTTGAATTTTGTACTTGTTACATTCTTTTATGAGCATTGCGTTCTTAATTTCATTACCTCTATGCTCTACTTGTTGTGTTGTCATCAATCACCAAAAAGGGGGAGATTGAAAGCATCTAGGCCCCCATGAGGTATGGTTTCGGTGATTAATGACAATCGTTAGATATTACTAATGAGTTTTTGGATGCAAGGTCTCACGTATAACACATCAAACGTAATGAACTATCTATTCACACCATCTACTGCTCATTGGATACAAATGGAGACCCCTCAACGAACTATTCTAAGGGGTTAATTGATTTTCATGAAGAATAAAAGAAGAACTCATACGTCAATGCAATTCCATCAAAATTGACAACACAAGGAACTCAATATTCATTAGAAGAACATTCCCAACAAATGTCAAAGTGGTCACTCAAGCAAATTCCAAAAGATCAACTCAAAACAACTTGAAGCAAACAAGATCAACACACCAGACCATCCGATGTTTTATGAAATGACTACATCGGTCGAGTAGTGTCAACAGAAGAAGAAGACCGCAAAACTGAAGTACACACTGGATCATCCGATGTGTAGGAAGTGGTACATCGGTCCAATTCAATAGAAGCAATTATCTCTGGAGCAATTCTCAAAATCAACTCACCGGATCATCCAATGTACACAGAAGCACACATCGGTCGATTACTCCAATAAGGATCAAGTTTGAGTAAATTCTGGAGGAAGACCCACCGGATCATCCGATGAGAAGACAGGATCAACATCGGTCTAACAACGGTCATATCTGACACAAAGACGTCAGCTAAAGTAACTTGACCGATGATAACTAAAGGGGAGACATCGGATCATCCGGTGTTCTTAGTAAAGTTCTGTCAGCCTACTTTTCCAACGGCTATTTTGGGGAGGCTGGCTATAAATACCCCCTAAACATGTCATTTCGTCATGTCTTGATCACCAGAAGCTATCAACACATCCACAAGCATTCAAGACCAAGAGCAATCACTTCCACACCATTTCGATCATCCATACACAAAGGTTTAGGCTAGAACTATCTAGAGAGAGAGCTTGTGTGCCACCATTCTGGGTGAGTGGACTATCTAGGATAGTGTGAGAGCCTCAAGAGAGTGCCCTTGGTGTTTGTAATCGTGAGGAGACTTCCGGAGCTTGCCAAGGTGTTTGTGGAAGCCCGGAAGGTTGAAGTTGTACAAGGCTTGAGCTCCACCTTGCCAAGGAGGCGAACGGAGAGGAATAGTGAAGATCCCTCATCTCGGTGACTTGGGTGTGGCAAAACCCTTTGGTGGGTGCCACAACGTGGATGTAGGAAGATCTTGACGATCTTGCCGAACCACGAGATAAATCCTTGTCTCCTTGGGAGTTTGCATCCTTCTCCTTCCCTTACTTTTATGCATTTTATATTCCGCAAAGTTTCTATCTACTAGAATGCATAGATAGTCGCGTAGGGAATTGGGCTTTAGAAATTAAGTTTCATTACTTAGAATTTTTCGAAGAAAGCCCAATTCACTCCCCCCCTCTTGGGCATTCGGTCCTTACAGAACACCCCCCCCCCCCCCAAGAGTGAGCCAATCGAGGAAGCCATGGCCCTTTAATTATTAGAACTTCCTGAAAATAAAGAAGAAGAACAATTCATCCAAGAAGAGGATGAATTCCATAAGACATTTGATTTGCCCAAAGAAGAGCCATCACAGAAGCCCCAGATTGAGTTGAAAACCCTACCTCCAGGCCTACGCTATGCTTTCCTACACGGTGATGTGGAAGCTCTTGTCATCATAAGTGACAAGCTTTCACAAGACAAAACTGGCAAACTCATGACCATCTTAGAAAAGCATAGATCCGTCCTAGGCTAGTCACTCGAAGACCTTAAGGAAATCAGCCCTGCTCTTTGAACCCATCACATTCCCACCGACCCTCTTAGCACACCGTCTAGGGAACCTCAAAGGAGGTTGAACAATGCTGTGCGGGAGGTTGTCAAGAAGGAGGTCTTTAAACTCTTGCATGCCGAGATAACTTATCCCGTTGCTCATAGCAAGTGGGTTATCTCTATCCAAGTAGTGCCAAATAAAGGAGGAATGATGATCGTTCAAAATGAGAGGAATGAACTCATTCCTCAACGAACCGTCACAGGGTGGAGGATGTATATTGACTACAGAAAACTCAACAAGGCAACAATGAAGGATCATTTCCCGCTGCCTTTCATTGATGAAATGCTTGAGCGGCTAGCAAAACATTTCTTCTTTTGTTTCCTTTATGGGTGTTATGGTTACCATCAAATTCCCATCCTCCCTGATGATCAAAGTAAGACCACGTTTACATGCCCTTACGGAACATACGCCTATCAGCGAATGTAGTTCGGGTTGTGTAATGCACCCGCTTCGTTCCAAAGGTGCATGAAGTCTATTTTCCCAGACATGATCGAGGAAATCATGGAAGATTTCATGGACGACTTTTCCGTCTATGGAAAAACTTTTGATCATTATCTTGAGAACCTAGACAAGGTCTTACAAAGATGCCAAGAGAATGACCTGGTGCTAAATTGGGAAAAGTGTCATTTTATGGTCTGTGAAGGCATCGTCTTAGGACACTTGGTGTCCGAAAGGGGGATTGAGGTGGACAAAGCAAAATTTGAAGTTATTGAAAAGCTTCCACCTCCCACCAACATTAAGGGTATCCGTAGCTTTTTAGGCCATGCAGGGTTCTACCGACGATTTATCAATGATTTTACCAAAATCGCTAGACCCCTCACTAGCCTATTAGCTAAGGATGTGCCCATTGATTTCGATGATGAGTGTCACCAATCTTTTGACATCCTCAAGAAGGCACTCATCACAGCTCCAATCATTCAACCCCCTGATTGGACACTTCCATTCGAAATCATGTGTGATGCTAGTGATTATGCCGTTGGAGAGGTCCTTGGCCAAACAAAGGATAAGAAGCATCATGCAATAGCCTACGCTAGCAAGACTCTATCAAGAGCTCAGCTTAACTATGCCACAACTGAAAAGGAGTTGTCTTTGCTATCGATAAGTTTAGATCATACTTGGTTGGAGCAAAAATCATAGTCTACGCAGACCATGCTGCTTTGAAATATTTGCTCGCCAAGGAATATATGCTAAACCTAGGCTAATCCGACGGATTCTCCTACTCCAAGAGTTTGACCTGGAGATAAGAGATAAAAAGGGAGTAGAGAATTCTGCCGCTAATCATCTCTCACGTATGGAAATCCAAAATACACCAGACATAACTATCAATGATTTCCTATGTGATGATATGTTGCTCAAGGTGACCGACTCAAACCCTTTGTATGCGGACATCGTAAACTCATGGTTACGGGGTACGTACCACCAGGGCAGGATAAGAAAAAGCTCATTTTTGAGAGTTGACGTCACCTGTGGGATGATCCATACCTCTATAGGGTATGTTCTGATGGGCTGCTTAGAAGCTGTGTCCCAACAATCGAAGGCACCAAAATCATCGAAAGATGCCTTGCGGCCCCATATAGCGGGCACTACGGTGTTCACCGTACTCAAGCAAAGATCTGGCAAAGCGGATTCTTTTGGCCCTCAATGTATGAGGATACAAAAGAATTCATTTGAAGAGGTCGGGAATGCCAAAAGCATGGAGGAATCACTGCTCACAATGCGATGCCCCTCACATACAATCTCCAAGTTGAATTATTTGATGTGTGGGGGATCGACTTCATGGGACCTTTTCCAAAGTCCTATGATTGCGAGTATATTCTGGTGGCTATAGATTATGTGTCCAAATGGGTAGACCAAATGGGTAGACCATGCAAACATGTCGATGCCAAGACTGCTCGAAAAATGTTTCATGAAATCATTTTCCCACGATTTGGAACTCCCTGAATGTTCATAACTGATGGAGGGTCTCATTTCATCAATAAGACCTTCTGGAGCTTTCTGAGAGTGCTTGGGGTTAGGCATAACATTGCTACTTCGTACCATCCCCAAACAAGTGGTCAAGCAGAAACTTCAAACAAACAAATCAAGAATATTCTGCAAAAGACCATCTTTGAGATGGGGAATGGATGGAAGAACAAACTACCCGATGCACTTTAGGAATACCGTACCGCCTATAAGACACCTATTGGAATGTTACCTTTCCAAATTGTCTACGGGAAAACTTGTCATTTACTCGTAGAATTGGAACATAGGGCGTATTGGGCTATAAAGAAGTAGAACATGGATCTCCACGAAGCTAGAAAGTTGCACAAAATGCAAATTTCTAAACTGGAAGAATGGAGGCATAAGGCGTACCATAGTGCCAAGATCTATAAGGAAAAAAACCAAGAGGTGGCACGATAAAAGAATTACGCCTAAGGAGTTCAAGCCTGGAGATAAAGTCCTACTTTTCAATTCTAGAGTCAAACTTTTTGGGCATGGGAAACTAAAAAGCAAATGGGAAGGTCCCTATACTGCGATAGATACTTCATCTCATGGATCTATTACACTCCAAAATGATGAAGGTCATCTATTCAAAGTAAATGGGCACCGTCTCAAGATCTTTTTAGAACCCGAAGAAAATTTGGACAAAGAGGAAGACGTAGTCAATTTGATTGCCTTAAAGCCTATCCTTGAAGTTTGATTAAATTTTCCATGTCCAATAAGGCAAGCTCCAACCTTCACCACTCCTTTCCAATCATCTCACTATCCCCACTTGGCCAAGTAGGAGAGAAGTAAAATGTATAATATCATAAATAATTTCCTACATTGGATGAGGCACTTATTTTGATTCTATCATACAAAGTGTCTTTGTCAAATAAATTGCGACTCACTGGTGTAGGTAAGGCCGGTAGAGTCTTTCACTTCTCCATGTTTTCGTATCAAATAAAAACAGGTACAAGAACAAGTGTGGGGGAGGTCCCACAGGCCTCCCAAAGTGCAACATGCCCGGACCATCATGAAAGAACAATTCAGGGCATCGCATGAAGGACCACGAGAAGATATGACCAAGTCATGATGGATTGGCCCACCCTTCTTCATTAAGGTGATGGTTTGCACTCCCTCACCTCTAATCCGTCTATACCTGATTTTTGAGTTGAAATTGATTATGCATGATAATATCATTAAAAGTCAACTCATTAGAAATTAAAATTGTGTGATTTCATATATTATATTTTGCTAGAGAATGGAATATGTCTACTTCTCATTTCAATTTTATTACCATATTCTTGAACCATATATCAATTTAAGAAAAACATGTCATATAAGTATTTGATTGGTATGATATGGTAAATGAGTGAAACTTGGAAACCCTCCATACTGGAATTGAATTTTACTATTGCAATTTTTAAAGTCATCAGATTTTTATCATCCTCTCTCATTAAAATTTAAATGCCCACCTAGGACATATGATAGAGATATTGAAAACCACATGCATATGCCACTTTGCATTTTCATTGAACTTTGTCAAACTCTTGACCCTTATGAGTGACTTGCATGAAATCTTTGATTAGAAATTTCTTGTGCACTCCACCATATTCCATGATTTTCACACATCCACAAAAAGATACTCCATGCAAATTCTGCAAAATCCTCTCTGAATAAAAAGATGCACAAAAAGGAGTAGAAGACATGGCTATAAGAGCTCTCTCTCAAAAAAAAGAGAGAATTCAAAAAAAAAGAAAAAAAAATGAGAGAGCCAATAAGTAGCCATGTTTCATCCTTGCACACAAAAAAAAGAGTGATCAATTGGGAGTCATCATCACCATTCATCATCCACCATCCATAATAACTGCACAAAATTTCTGTAGTCATTGGTTTTTGTTGCATGGTCTTCTCATGAGGATCTCGTTTTTGACTTAGTAACATATGAATTGCAAGTGAGCCACTTTCTATCCTTACCAAGCTCCACAAAAAAGCCATATTTAGTTGTAGGAAAAGAAGTGGCCACTCATGCCAAGGTGGGGACTAAACACATTGAGAGACGAGAGCATTCTTTTGAGGTGTATAGCAATATCTTTTTGACTTAGGAAAATATAGCAATTTCCAAGTTTATTTCAGTAGGAGGAGTCTAGGTGAACTACATTCAAACTGTTCCATCTCTCAAACACCCAAGATGGTGTGGTATCCACATATCAAAGGTTCTTGAACAAAGGTATGTGTTGAAATGTTTCGTATACATATTTCGTACTTGTAGCTGAATTATGATATCACTTAGTTCTTCTTGCCTTCACTCAAGGACGAGTAAATGACTAAGTGTGGGGAAGTTTGTTGGCAGTCCTTAATTGCCAAATCTGACCGTCAATTCCCTGCAAAAAAGCTATGGATTGGACAACCAACATAGTGGTAGGAGCTATTTACTAACTATCTCCACAAGTGTTGGTGCAATTGTGTATGCAGATGAATTATGCCCATAATTAGAGGTATTTATAGGGACCAATCCAATAAACACACCTTCCTACCAATCAGGCACAAGCACGAGGATTCTTGGGCCCACTCGGAGTACAAAACCAACTAAAAATGAGGAGAATCACCCATACCCATGATGAGGCCCCACAAAACAGCCTCCCAGAAGAAAAACACCGTGTTTGGGGCCACCAGAAAGTCGGCCGAAGTGCCAGGTCGACCAACTAGGTAAACGCGCCAAACATAGTCAACCGCCACGTGTTGGCTCCTCATGGCTTGGAGATCACGATGGCGATTGAGTCCCTCGCTTTTTCTGGCACCAAACTGACCTTTGCAGGGTATAAATAGGGGGTAGGGGGCTCCCTCACTCCACACACCAAAAGCTTGAGTCTAGTACTCCACTCCAAAGGCGTAGCGCTGCCAAAGTGCTTAGAAAATAGGGAGAGGGTGAGAAAGTGGAGGAGGCTCTGGCTTGTCGGGCTTCTTCCACTTAAGGATAGGGTTTGGGCTTGTCGAACCCTCTCCACCTTTGTACCTCAACAGTTCTTTCCATCTCAAGTAAGGTACATGATTTTCATTTGAGTTCATTTATTTAATTCAAGCAAGTTAATTCCTTAGTTGTTTGTTCGTTCATCGCTCTATTCATTTAGAGGCCCTAGTCTTTGCTAGAGAGGTTAGGGAAGTAATCGATAGCATAGGCGTGGTGTCTAGGTTTGATGTTACCTTTGATTATCTCGTAGTCCACAGGTTGTAGAGGTAGGCGGTAGGTGGTGACAGCCCTATCTGTCTGTTGTAATCCTCCATGTTCAACAACTACATAGGCTCTTGGTGGGAGTCGCCTGGCAGACCAGGGTGAACCCGTGCCCAATACAAGCTGCTATTGACCGACTTGCTTTGAATTAGAAACACTTCTCTTAGGAAATTCACTCTATCCCTTGCCTACCACCAATCTTTGTGTCCTTGGACGAACTAGTTAGAAGATTAGCACACACGTTCCTTGGATTCGATACTCTTAAGAATACTCTTTAAGGGGAAGTGCTACAGCGGTTTTTCCATGTGCTTGCAGATTTTCATCTGTGACGTACCTGCCGTCAACAGTGGACCCCATATCCATCTGGTCCGGGGGGCCTCGACGTTGACAAGCCAGAACCCAGGGCTCCGATCTTTACCGAGCCTCACTAGACACTCTTCTTCAAGGAATTCTGCTCCTCGCACCGATCGGGGAGCGGACCAAGTACATGGTCCGCCTTGACTTTAAGCGACCAACAACATGGCGGAATATGAAGCTCTAATCTTCGGATTGAAGGTTGCGCACTCATTCGGCGTCCAGCAGCTACTAGTCAAAGGAAATTCACAACTCATCATCAAGCAAGTTAAAGGTGAATGTTGTTGCAATAATCCACAACTAGCAGCATATCTACTTCATGTTTAGAAGTGGGAGAAAGAATTTCAGGTCCTGGACCTATGCCATGTCCAGTGTGACAAAAACTCAGAAGCCGACGAGCTCTCGATCAAAGCTTCTACTCGGGCTCCAGCACCCGACATAGTTTTCATAAGAAGGCTACAAGTACCATCCGGCCAACCTGCTAAACTAGGTGAAGGGGGTGAGACCAGCACTCGAAGCTGACGATCCTGGTGGTCCTGCAGAATGCTCTGTGCAACTTGGCGCGCAAGATCTAGAAGCTCAAGCTAGTCCTGATGCATGGATCACGAAGGTCTGAGACTACTTGAAGGATAATATACTTCTTGAAGAAGGTGCATCCACTGAATGGATTGTCCGAATGGCTAAGAGATACATGTCGGTCGAAGGCGATCTCTACTGACGTGGCGCCAACGGCATCTTATTGCGATGCATATCCTGGGAAGATGGTTGCGAGCTCCTCGCAGAAATCCATGGAGGTGAGTGTGGGAACCATGCTTCATCCTGCACGTTGGTCTGTAAAGATTTTGGGCATGGTTTTTACTGGCCTACAGCTCTCCAGGGTGCAGTCGAACTGGTCAAGAGATGCGAGGTGTGCAAGTTTTATGCCAAGCAGATCCACACACCAACACAGTCACTGCAAATGATTCCACCCTTATGGCCATTCGTTGTATGGGGGCTGGACATTCTACGACCTTTTCTCAAAGCCGTCGGAGGGTACCAGTTTCTCTACACTGCCACAAGTTCAAAAAGTGGTCGGAAGCTGCTCCAGTTGTAACAATCAACAAGCAGTCTG
Organism: Tuctoria greenei; assembly: GCA_036927565.1. NCBI lineage: Eukaryota > Viridiplantae > Streptophyta > Magnoliopsida > Poales > Poaceae > Tuctoria > Tuctoria greenei. The sequence continues at coordinate 21,408,801 of JAYESD010000011.1, read as the reverse complement.
CAATCAAGTTCTTGAAGTCCATAATCTGCAGATTTGGAGTCCCGAACAGAGTCATCACTGACAATAGGACCAAATTCACTAGTGCAACATTCCAAGAATATTGTGATGACCTCAACGTCAAAATTATCTATGCATTAGTGGCACACCTGGCAAGCAATGGGCAAGCCGAGAGAGCAAATGATGAGTTAGTCAGAGGACTCAAGACTCGCACCTACGAATGCTTGAAAACGAATGGTGCCAATTGGATTGAGGAGCTTCCGTATGTACTATGAGCTAGCCGAACAACATCCAGCCAGGCTACAGGAGAGACACCTTTCTTTTTGGTATACGGAGCTAAAGTTGTCCTTCCTTTGGAAATTACCATGGGTTTTTTTAGTCCATGCTTACGACGAAGCCGCGCAGGACCAGCTCTGGTGTGATGAACTGGACCTTGCTGATGAAGCAATATGTTTAGCAACTGTCCGAAACGCACGGTACTGACAAGCCCTCCAACGCTATCAGCAATGGCACGTGCGCAATCGGCAACTTGAAGTATGCAATCTAGTGCTGCAGTGCATACTTTCTCGAGAAAGAGCAAACAAACTCTCCCCCAGCTGGCAGGCCCCTTCCGAGTGATAAAAGTTTCCTGCCCCGGATGTGTCCGCTTGGCTACAGAGGATGGGTCATCGCTTCCCTACCCCTGGAAGATCGAACACCTCCATAAAGTTCTATACTTAGCACGGTGGTGGGACTGCTCTTGTTGTAGTATTTCATAGTGTCTCAGAGTAAATGGGGTTGGTCTAAATTGTAAATCATGCTTAGTATGGTCCTGTACCTTAAGTATGTATGCTTTGTCTCCCCTGTTCTCCAGAATTACTATGAAATACGATGATATGAAAAATTTGCTCACTATTTGTACACATATTGTTACTTTATTGCTATACTGCGTCTTCTAGCTAATAGTGGAGGTGTGCAATCCTATTGCAGATGGGTACCTTACAGTTCCTGTGATATATATTCAAGTATTTTTGGTAGTCTTTTTTCAGGACCTAGTGATTGTTGAATAGCCCACTCGCCTGAAAAATCAATGCCGGTGATAGGTCCGGAGTGTGCTATACGCATAGCCTGGTCCAGCACCCTAAGTACGTACACTCTACCTTTCTGGTGTTGCGGCAAAGTAAGGCGAGTCCGGACAGCATACAATCCTAGATGAAAGAACATCTAATATACTGGACTTATCACAATAATTTACCCAGGACCTAGACCCAACGAAGGACAGTAAGACACAACTAAACTAAGGGCAAGAAGATGTTAATGAGCATTTTTACTACTCTTTTTTGTCTCTCATGTGCAGGATAAATGTAATAAGATCTGAAACCAGCACCTCTCAAGGGGCCTGCCGTCGATGTTTTACGCATTTACATTGGGCGCCTTGGGATCAACAAGCTTCGGTACCTACAAGGGGCCCCGACGTTAACGTTTTACATGTTCACATTGGATGTCGTCGGAATAACAAGCTCCGACACCTCCAAAGGTGCCACCAGAGGCTAAGTTCAAGTTCAGAGCTTACCAAAAACTTCCAGTCAATGCCAAGAACCTGATGGTAGACGTCACCAACATATTGATCATGTATACCATGGGGCCGATAATACAATGGCGATGACAACAAGTTGTTTACAGCCACTGCGATCATTCAACAATAAAGGCTAAATATCAAGATTCATTTATCAAGGAATTCATTCAAACGCCAAGCATTTATACAAGAGTTTGAAGATACAATGGAAGATGAGGAATGAGGGGGTCCAAACTATCATTGGAGACGCGTTCGAACCACGCGTCTACGGTCTTAGTGGCATCATGTACGCTAGCCTTGGCTGCCTCCTCCGTCTCTATGACGGATCCTTGCATCACCGGATCCAAAGAGATCGTGGGGTCCCAGCTTTGGAAGCAAGTCAGCACATACTCTGCTACTGCTTTAGCCAGGACCCTCCTCTCTGTCTCCAACTGGTCACTGATGACATCTTCCAGCGCTCCCAGTTTGGTCCCGATGGAATTCAGGGCGGTGAGGGCTTGACCAACTTCCAGCGTCGGATCACTGAATCGGATGGGGTTGAAGCCGAGAGGCACTAGAGCACTCTCAGCACATCCCAAGAAGTCTCGGACTTGCTGAGCTTCAATTCTCCGCGCAGCCTCTAGATCCTCCAATGATTTCCTGGCGGTGACCAACTCTTTGTATCCCCCCTTTGAGAACAGTTCACCCTCTTTGGCATGCTGCTACATCCGCTCAGCCAACTGCTTTTCTTGGTTAACAATTTGTTTCTCCCGAAGGTTCAGCCGATCTTTTCGGGCTGCCAGACTCTTAGCTTCACATTCCACCCCTCCCTCTTTAGCGGACAAAGCAAGCTCCTGCTTACTGAGTTCTTGTCTCGCCTACCACAAATCACTTCGCTCTTCCTTAGAGCTAGCTTTAAATAGCTCAATTTGGAGATTCAAGTCTTTTTCCCCACGTTCCAACTTTTGGGAGATCTCCGCATCTTTTTCTTGAAGCTCCAGCTCATTCTTGGCAACTACATCTTGGTGTTGAAGGAGTTCTTCCCTCAGCTTGTTTAGGTAGTCGAAGTAGGTATTGGACAACTCATTGGCGGCCCTTGTGTCATCAAGTTTCTGGTGAGTTTGAAGGTCAAGTGCATCATGGTTGCCTTCCTGTCATTGAGTAACTCATCCATTTGCGCCAGACGCGCCCGCTCAGTCGCAAGATGCTCCCTCTTATCTGCCAGTCGAGTCTGCGCGAGCTTTGTCTTGAAGATCAGCAACTTCCGCCATTGCCATAGAGCTTCCTGCTCCAGCCTTCACTTTCTGCTGGAAGGGTCTGTGGGTTCTTTCCCCTTGCTCTGACCTAAATCAGACCCAGAATGTTTTTGCCGGCTCGGCTCCACAGGAGATTTTCCTTTGCCACCAGCAGAGTCAGACCCGGACCTTTCTTGTTGTCTGGGGGCCAAAACTCCAGAGATCCTTATGCCTTTGGAGTTATCTCCTACCAGCCGCACGACCACACCAGTGTCGTCAACAGTCGGCATCTCCTTCAGCAACCGTCATGCTCTGATAGGGTGAAAACCAGCAAGAAGTCTGATGGAGGCTAGGTGTTGTCATTGGAAACGGGACCACTGTACAACTTCGACAGAAGAAGTACTAAAGTCTTCTCGTCCCAATTGGTCTCGTTGCCACGCTCTAGCCGTGTGAAGTCCATCACTCCGCCATGCCCCCAGGATGGATGCTCCTGTTGCTGAAGATGTGCAAGACGTCGTGTTAAGAAATCGCAGAGCACCATAAACAATGTCAACCCCGCTTCAGTCAGGTGTCGGATCCTTGTTAGCACCGAGTTGTACTCCACTGACAGATCTAGAGTGACCTCCCAGAAGTCGTTGTCTGTAGTGGGTGCTCCAATCGGTCATGTTGATCGATCTGGACTATCACCCAATCATGCTTCTAGTTCTCCCAATTCCCAAAAGAGAAGGATGGGATGTACTTGTAATGTGAGTTCCTACGCTGCTAGTAGTAGGCTCCTATGTAGCCTGAACTTCTTCCGGTGCTCGAAGTGTGAAGAATGTCTTGCAAAGTGGCACACAGGGCCTCACAAACACCCACATTTTACAAAAGTGGACGAAGATTGCCACCAATAGAATGGAATGTGGGGTGAGGTGTTGAAGCTGCAGCCCGTACACCTCCAACAGCATCATTAGGAAGGAGGAAGCGGGGAGAATTAACCCAACCATGGAATAGGCCGTGAAGAAGACAATGTCGCCGAAGCTTTTCTTGGTGAAAGGAAGGCTCCCGCAGTGGATCATGTTGTCGAAGCAAGAATCCTGCCAGCCCATCAAGTTCTGAACTCTCACAATATCTCTCTTGCTGACGAGGTTGGAGGGGAGAAAACTGGAATCCATGGCTACGAGCGGATGAAGTTGGAGGGCACAATACAAAGGAGGCAGTGAGCTCTATGTGCAAGGAGGCATATGAGAGCGTAAGAGTTATTTCGCCATACAACTTCCTTCTTTAATTCTTCTCTACGATGCTCAGAAGGCAACTGCACGTGGGACTTCATCACCCTCCACATGGTTACTTTCCTCGATGACAAGGGGGCCCGGGTCCACTTGACAAATAAGTCGCGCCAGGCGAACCGATGACATGATGAGGAATCGGGAGGACCCCAGGAAGGTAGCCTGACAGGACTACAGAGATTGCGCTGGGAATCGATACGGAAATTGTATTGGGAACCGTTGTTGTTCAATGTGTGGGATCAACACGCAACGCATCGCACCTACCAAATTAGGAAATGCCACGTATCGGCGGTACAGGAACGTACCGTCGCTTAAACCACCCAAGTAAAAAAGTTGAAGCAACAATGCGAGAAGCCTTTATGATGGCCCCACCTGCGCGATCGAAACCTCCCTCGAGGTGGGCCCAGGGGCCACTGTCGGTACCTTGCAGACCAAGTACCCTCACATACTAGGAAAAGAAGTGTTGAGTCCCACCATCCTGGAGAGGAGATATTCGGCTGCTACGTGTCCTGCACCTCTGGACCTGCCTTCCTGCCAAGGACGGCTCCGGTGCTGCCACGTGTCTTGCAGCTCTAGACCTGCCTCCCTGCCAAGGGTGGCTCCGTTGCTGCCACGTGTCTTGCAACTCCGAACCTGTCTCCCTGCTAAGGGTGGCTCCAGTGCAGCCACGTGTCATGCACCTCCGGAACTGCCTCCCTGCCAAGGATGTGGCTCCGGTGCTGCCACGCGTCCTGCAGCTCCGGACCTGCCTCCGTGCCAAGGGTGGCTCTGGTGCTGCCACACGTCCTGCAGCTCCGGACCCTCCTCCCACTTAAGGGTAGCTCCGGAGCTGCCACGTGTCTTGTGGCTATGGACTTTTGCACTCTAGCGAGAAGGGCTCCGAGTCTCCACCTGTCCAAGATGGCATGGACATTCAAGACCATAACTCAGCCCCTTCAAGACCAGGATAACACGTCATTAAATCCGCGTTAATGACGCACGATCGGTGGGGCATCAAGACGTAGTAACATCGCCATCAGGGCACGTTAATACACAATTAAATCAGAAATAAGTGCCTTAGACCATGTATAGGGTACTTAATAGCCCGGGGCCACCTGTCGTACCTTGGCCTCACTGTAAACGGGCGGACCTTGGCATATAAAAGGCTGCACTGCTACAGTAGAGGACATTTGAAGACAGACTCATTCAGGCTCTCACACACTCATACACGCACACTCACCCTTAAGCAATATAACACACAAACCCCCGTGGAGTAGGGTGTCACGCTCAGGCGGCCCGAACCACATAAATCTCTCGCGTTCACCCTGTTCTTGATTCTTGAGTACACACCCCCTCTGAAAAAAGAATCTCCGCAGACTACTTCTTAGTAGTACCGAGGGAAATATCGTTGCAACACTTCAACAACAACATAAATTGAATTACTTTCTAGTCGTTGCCATTTATAAGACCGATAATATTTTTAGTCATAGTGAAGCCACCAATTTTCCATAATAGGCATAGAGATCCTGTGCACACACGGGGTGTTACAAGCTTAAATGTACAAACAATATGCCTCTCCACCGAAAATGTCGCGCGACAAATCTTAGCAAGAGTTGGCAATTACAGTATGTTCTAACCTACAATTCATCAGCGTAGCACTACCAGTAGATTTGTAGCCCGCGCGTAGGGACGAAAACGGAATGGAAAAATCCCGTTCTGTCCCGTACCATATACAATATTTTTTATTTTTCCAGATTGTTTTCGATTTTTTTGGTAATTATTCGGAATCGGTACGAAAACGAAACAGCTACATTCGGAATCGGTATCGATAATGATTTAGGTATATTACCGACCGTTTTGCGGTTCCCGTATTTCATTCGGAATAATCCCGTTTTTATACCGTTTTATTGTATTCAGAATAAGCCCAGCCCAACTAACTCACCGTCCCACCGAGTGCATCCTGGGCGCCTGGCGCCGGCGGCCCGAAGCCCACACCATACCATGAAACCCTAGCCTTCTCCTATTGATCCCCAATCGTATCTCCCGTGACTCCGTGAGCCGTGACCGGCGACACCGCACCCGCACCCCCGACCCATTGCAGCCGATGCCGCCCGGCGATCCATCGCCGCTGTCGCTGCCCCCAAACACGTCGCGGCCGACGCCGCCCCCCTCGAGCCGTCGTTGCTGGTGCTGTGCCAACCAGCCGTCACGGCCGATGTTGCTGCGGGCTCTCGTCGCCGCAGACGCCGTGCTGCGGCCCGGTACTGGTAAGCCATCAAACACTCAAGCCCCAACCCTCATCTGTCGCCGCTCGCTCACAGCCATCATATGGAAATAGACATCGTCGCCACTCGTATTTGTATTGGAAGCAGCAAGCTATTTGTTAGATTGCTGTAGGCAACACCGCAACAGGCAGGCAACAGGCTTAAACTTGCATAATTTCATTTTGTTGCTGCAGGCAACAGGCAGGCAGTAGCAGGCTATTTGCCTTGCAGGTAAACAATGTAGCTGATGAGGAAAATATTACGGATCAAGGAGGATGTTAGATTCCTACTTTATCGTTGTGTGTTAATGTATGAACTATGTATTCATGTATGTCATCAGTATGCGTATGGACTATGTATTCTTGTATGGATTATGTCATGTATCGACTACTTATTAATGTAAGGATTACGTATGAAATGTGATGTATCATATTCGCAATATATGACTATATTAAGTTTATGTGAACTAATTTGTTGTTGTTGTGATTCCGTTGTATTGGTTTTCGAATAACCGACAATATCGATTTTGCATCCCGATCGTGATTTTCCATTTTCGTTTTCGTACCGTTCAAAAAAATATGAAATCAAAAACGATTTTGATGTTTTTTCGATCGTTTTCGACCGTTTTCATCCCTACCCGCACACAAGTTTCATTGGATATTTTTGGCATTTCCTTTTTTCCCTTTTATCTCAAGAAGCTTTCATCGATGCACAGATCTCCACAGACAGAAGAACAGCTTTCGTGCGCGCGCACCGCCGCTCCAAGTAGGTAACAAGGCAGACACAAGACTCGATACAATGCAGTATTTCTGGCACTTTATGAGTTTTTCTTGCATTATTTATTTTTTGGAAGATCTTTTCTTACAATATTTATATGATACAAGACTTCAATGCAAGCACAACGCACTAGCTCAGACATTACAATGTCTAACGTCATAACGCACAGTAACTCACATATTGCAACACATATATCTGATGTTATAATGTGCTTGCCTAGCTAGCGTCATGCATAATTATTGGTAACAGTAAAACTGACTATAAGATTAATTAGGCTAACAAAGTGCAGCGCCGTCCGTCCGTGGTCCTCCTGCCCCGGCTTGCCTATAAAACGGACCTCGCGCGGCTGCCAGACTCCTCATCATCCCTCGTCTACCTAGTCTCTCACGCAGAACCAGTGGAAGTGAGAGAGAACCGTGCGCCTCGGCACCATGGCCAAGCTCGGGATGCCGCTCACCGTCTCGCTAGTAGTCGTCCTCCTGCTCCTCGTCGAGGTAAGCCGATCGACACCAATTAAGCTCCTTAACCAAATCGCTTCCATTCTCTTCATGCATACGCATGTATCCGAGATCCTCGCGTCGTTCGTGCTAACTAAACTCTTGGTCGGTTTCCTGTGTTCGTATTCATCTTCTGCAGACCACCGCGCCTCAAGGTCAAGCCCACGCCATCGGTGAGTTCCGTGCACATATATGCGCGTCAGAGTTACACAGCGATTATTATAGTTCATATAACGAAACAACTAATTGGATCGTCGTATCGGTAACGTACAGACTGCGGGGCGAGCTGCGGATACCGGTGCAGCAAGTCAGGGCGGCCCAAGATGTGCCTGAGGGCGTGCAACACCTGCTGCCAGCGCTGCGGGTGCGTCCCGCCGGGCACCTCTGGCAACGAGAACGTCTGCCCCTGCTACGCCAACATGACCACCAAGAACGGCAGGCACAAGTGCCCTTGATCCGTCCAGCTCCGGCGCCATACATGACGAGCCACCATCGTCAGCTTGCCGAGAGACAACTATGACTCCTATATATACTACTACTCTACTACGGTTATTCCATCCATCCATCCATCCTGTATGCATCCTGTATGTGTGCTTCCCACCTGCACAATATCATCCGCCACTGTGAACTACACTTGGAAAAGAAAGAAGCTTTATGCCTAGCCTCTCTGCAAGTCTTACCTTTTGTCGATCGTATATCCACGTCTGAATGGAAATAGACCGATTCGGTGAGCGTGCTTAGTTGACAACACGTAGCGCGGTGAAACGGTTTCAAAAACTTACTGCGCCGGCAGTTATTAGCAGATCACATGAGAACCAAAATATTCCTGGCACGAACGGCACGGCGTACGAAGGAGTTCATTTGTTGGTACGCTGCTCGTAGTGACTAGTGTACCACACGGGCGCCTTGTAAGCTTGCTGCATGTGCTCGGATGGATGTGACGACCCGAAATGGCAGCACCGAGTCGTCCTGGCCGTCGCAGGATTCGGTGGACTGCAGCCAATGCATGCATGCCTACACGCGCCGCGGACGTATGTCTTTGTGTGCGGCTGTGCCTCACGAGAGCGATGGACTCGCCTGTCGTCTCTGTCTGGACGGTCCTGAACCCAGGCGAAATGCCAAGTGCGCGCTCCTCCTTGTAACCTACAGTAGCTGAAAGCAGAAACCTTTGTCATAGTGGTAGTAATGCACTGATCAAACACATCTTTTTTCACTGCTGCTAGCCTGCTAACTCTGAATCTCTGATGGTGTGCGAATCGACGCAGAAGAAACAATCATATATGCTTAATGTTTCTTAAAGGCAGTGTGTGAATGCGATTAAACTGTTCTTGATGCTCACGTTTCTAGTGCATCTATCATCGTAATCGTGTCATCGCGTGTACGGTTAAAAGACAATGAGTCGTCATACATGTTGTACTCCTTTTTCTAGGCTTCCCTCGCTTGTGGAACGTGAATCCAAGTTGCTCGATTGAGCAAACTACTTATGTGCAGATTGGAGACAACAAGAAAGCGGTTTGTTAGGCGCGTGTCGGGTTGCCCCCATGGAGCAAACTATATTCGATTGCATGTTGTTTGACATGATATGCAGATTACGGTGCAGTCCACCTTCCTACTACTATCAATCCATACTAGCCATCGTGTAGAGTTCTCTACATCGAAACACTTATTGTGTGTTTATTTCAGGAAAAACCATTTTTGTAAGCCGAAACTATTTTTTTCATCTAATACAGACATGCATGACAATATGCTTCAGCGTAGGTTATTGGTCGATGTCAGAAATGTAACGCAAGCATGTTGACGGAGTTAGGTAGTGGGGTACCATAGATACGGGACTCGACGATGGTACACGACTACTATACGGCTACGGACCGTATCTACCCTCCGTCACGAGTAGGGACCCTCACAAACGCCCCGGCCTACCGAGGTTAGAGTACCTAGCCTGCCCAAGACCCGACCCGAGAGGTCGGACGGACCATTCCCGCACACACAATGTTGCCTTGGCGATGAAGAAGAAGTCAAGAATGTGAAGCTTCCGCACCCCGGGCAGCCCAGACAACTAGGACGAACATTGTACAATTCGACTCTACTATTAGGAATGTCGGTTAGATAGGGAACCCCTCGACCCCTATAAAAGGAGCCCCAAGGCCTCCTCCGAGAGGGGCAAATTCACTTTGTACTCGCTTCACTTACGCATTTCCTTACGCATTTACCTTACATATTTACGTACGTGCCTTACCTATGCACTTACATACGCGTTTTGTTTACGCATTACTTTCCTAGAGTTCATATTATTTTTCTAGAGTTCTTGTACTCAAGCAAGACTCACTTGTAATCTGTTCGGCTTTTTCCGCTCGAATCAAGATAAATATCTTATCTTTCGTGGCTAGCTATACGGAGATGAACGTGATTCAATTACAAAATTACTAGTTAGTTTACGAAACATCGATAGTTGGTGCGCCAAGAAGGGGAATGATGTTGGGCGTTCCTCATCAGCTTCATCATGGCTTCATCGACACCAACGAGCATCGCCGGTGACCCCCGAGGGTTCGACGACTCCAGCACCACCGACGACATTCTCAAAACATCCTGTGAGACCTATGTGTGCTGAATACATTGGCTATGGCGATAAAAGTTTTGAATACTATCAAAACACCTTTATCATCTAGGTCCGAGCTCCAGCAAGGTCCGACGATAGGTCCGGCTTGTTTTGGGTAACTCCGGCAAGGTCCAACGTAAGGTCCGACTAGCTTTGGTTAGCTCCGGCTCTAGATCCGACTAGCTTTGGTAAGCTTCGGCGCTAGGTCCTGCTAGCTTTGGTAAGTTCCAGCACTACATCCTGTTAGTTTTGGTAAGCTTTGGTTCAAGGTACGATTAGCTTTGGCAAGGTTCGGAGCTTTCTGCTTTTAATTTGCAATGTTTCAAACTTTCTTTTTGGATTACAGAAAGTTTGCTTAGTTTTATTTTACTAAGTTTTTGGTGTGTTTTGGTGGTTATGGTTGATATTTTTTTGCTAAGGCTTGCAACATGTGTATGTGAGGTACTCATGTAAGGTGTTGTGATTTTAGAACTAACGGGAGTCAAATAGAGGACTTGTGCTTGGAAGTATTGGTTGTTTATTCATGTGCAGGTGTTGCTTGAGTTCAAGACATGGCTGATGACGGGATCCATTGAACTAGTATTAGGGAGAAGATGAGGTTCAACAACCAAGTTCGGGAGGAACTGTGGTTGAGTTGATCGCGAGGTCGCGCAACATGTATAAATAAAGAACAATGCATATGAAGGTATCGTGGACGTCGTTGGAAGGTGTTTGTACGTGTGCAAGGAGTGCATGGACGTGGCTACATAGTTCCAAGGCGTGATGAAGAGATGTGGACATAAAGAATTGGTCGAAAAGGTTCAACCAACTAGGTTATGGACTCAGGCTGCGGCTAAGTCGTATTTGACTCAAATATAGAAAGTTTTGAGTTGGTTATGATAGGATTTCGTGTGGGTCACGAATTTGAGTTGTTTTAGGAATGTGGAATACATTTCTAAGGTGTTTGGAAGTCTTAAGATTGCTTCTATCTTTGTATAGAAGAGTCTTGAACAGTTATGGAAAGTTTCAACTCGTGAATTGAGTAGGATTAGAGTCCTAGTTAAGTGTGGGTTGGCCTAAGGGCTGGTTATATAAGCAAGGGAGGCTAGAGCTCGTGGTGCACGACTTTAGGGCTGTTCCTTATGGGTTTTGATCAATAAAATTCATAGTCTAAAGGATCTTTTGTGCCTTGTTCGTCCGACTTGTTTTCTTCAAGTCTTTCTCGTCGAGTTTCTGCACAACACTACCTTGCTTTGGTGGTTTTATCATAACTCGAGTTTTACAGATCCGTTTGGCGTGATTCTTCTTGGGTTGTCTTCATAGCTTAATTTTCTATCATCTATGAAAAATCCACGGTCATTGGATTTGCGGTTTCTGATCTACACGAGTTTCTTTGTAGTATTTCAGAACTGTTTTTCTCGGGTAGGACACATTGACCTTTGTTCGATCTTTTGATCGTAACTTGAGTTTCTCTCGACGGATTTTCGTAATTCTTGTTGTGACATCTTTGTGACTTGATTCTCTACAATCTATACTAGTTTTGTCACAGTTGAACATGTTTAGATTAGTCACACACACAGTTTCTTTAACAGATCGGTTTTCTGTCGAGGGTGTTTTCGTTGCTTCCGTTGAAAAGTTTTAATCTAACATTCACCCCCCTCCCCCCGTCTGGTAGCTTTACATGTGCTCTTCGATCCTACAATTGGTATCAGAGTCACGATGCTCTAATCTTTGTGATTGGCACGTTCTTTTGACTAATCCTCATGGAGAAATACTCGGCAAAATCTTGTGTATTTGTTGGTATTGATTTTCAGGTTTGGAAGGCACGCATGAAAACTTTTATCCAAGCGCAAGGCTTCGCAATATGGGAAAAGGTGTACAAGCCTTACGATGTGCCGCTGAACGATCAAGTCACGGCTTAAAACTTAAGAGATGTCGACAACAACAACAAAGCCCACAACTTGGTAATCCAAGGACTAACTCAGAGCGACTTCGATCGTGTTGCACACCTCCGATCGGCATACGACGTGTGGAGAGAACTTTGTGACTACCACGAAGGATCCAACATGATCAAGGAGGTAAGACAGGATATGTTCAAGAAAGAATGCATGCTCTTTGAGATGCAACCCGGTGAGTCCATTGATGACCTCTTTGCTCGCGTTAATAAAATTCTCAGCAACTTGCGTAGCGTCAATGTTAATTTTCCAGATGCTGAAAATGCTAGGCAATTACTAAGTGCATTAGACATGTCAATTTGGTAGATGAAATTCACATCTATTCGTGAATCTACTGTCATGAGTACACTTACATTAGATGTGCTATATTCTAAATTGAAAACTCATGAAAGTGACATAATCTCATGTAAGAACCCCAATAAGTCTCTTGCATTTGTTTCTCAACGTGATATGCCTAGATCCGGTCAATCTTCATCTAGTAATACACTTGATTTGCTGTCTTCACTAACCCTGGAAACAAATTGAAGAATTTCTAGAAGAGGAGCTAGCACTCATCTCTACTCGGTTCTCAAAAGCGCAAAATGTGAGAACTAGAAGGAGAGGAAGCTCCGGACCTCAATGATGCTTTGAATGTGGTAAGACATGACACTTTCGTACAGATTGCCCTAACCTTTCAGGTCCTTCTACCCATGATGAAAAGAAGAATAAAGTCAAGTTCTCTTCTAGCAACATCACAAGAAAAAAAAGGGTTTTACAGGACGCAAACTAATAAAAAGTTTCATCACCGCACTTCAAGAACTTGGCTCGAGTGATGTAGACATTGGAAGTGACGAAGATGAAGATGATCTGGCAAACTTGTGTTTCATGGCGGACGAATCAAGATCAAGTATGGAGGATGCAAAACACAACAGTGACAACGAAGAGGTATGTCCTACTTGAGATGAAATGTGTTATGCTATTTCCCGTGCAACTGTTATTGCTAAGAAAAAGGACAAAAAGTTTAGGGACAATATTGTTAAAATTGAGTCACTAGAATCTGAAATTAATTGTTTGAAAACCTTGATTCCTAGTGATGATTCTTGTTCCTCATGCAATTTAATATATGCACAATTGTCCTCCTTAAGAAGTGCACACTCCCCTACTCTTGATAAACTTGAGTTAGAGATTGAAAAGAACAAAAAGCTTGCTGCACTTAATGACAGAAACTTAAAAGATGCTTCTTATTCTACAATTGATTTGCATTGTTCTAACTGTAATGATCTTGAAAAGAAACTAAAAGATGCTATAAATGAAATTTCAATACTAAACAATGCTTTACGTGCTCATGAAGTTAAATATTGCTCTAATTGCGAATTAAAAGGAAAAACTTCATGTGAAAACTGTCTAAATTTGTCTAAGAAATTTGATGACATGAATAGGACACTAGAGTAATTTTGTGTTGGGAACAAAAATCTAAACTTGCTACTGAATTCATCCAAATCTTGCAATGATAAAACTGGTTTAGGTTTTGATCTCATGCTCATGCTAAAGCACATCCACCTAAAATTGTAAAGTCATTAGGAAGCGGTTTGATTAAAATAGTTTCTAAACCAAAAGAGGTAGCTTTTAAATCTGTAGGAGTGTTGTCACGTTCGGGTTCAAATAAACATACTGCATGCTCATCTAGACATGAACACAAAGTTAAATTCCATTGTACCTATTGTGGTAGAGATGGTCATGTCATAGATTTTTATAGACTAGCTAAACAACATAAAAAGAAAAGAATGCAAGCTAGATCTTATAACTCTCATGCAAAATTTGTTGCACATACTAAACCGAATGTCAGGAACATGCAACCTACTGTTATGAGTCAAAAACATTCAAAGTTTAGCTCCGGACCTTCTGTTTTTGCCTCCGAAGATAATGATTTTTGTGCTACAAAAGTAACACCTTATAGTCAGTAGTCAATAACAAAAAATCTCAAACTTTGAGTCATAAACCTTCTGTTTTATCTCAGCCTTTGCGTGTTTTTCCTGCTGCACGTCATGTGACTCGGTACTGGATTCCTAAATGCCTTTTGACTAACCCCAGTATTGAGTCATCGACGTATTGTTCTTCTATGTAGGTTACACGCTTGAGGAAGGAGAATGTTTGGATTGTGGATTCAGGTTGCTCACGCCACATGACCGGTAACAAACAATGGTTATCCTCTCTCTCTTTTGTGTCACGTGTAGAGAATGTTACTTTTGTCGATAATTCTTCAACTCTTATAATTGCTAAGGGTTCAGTTAGAGTAAATAATCACTACACTTTGAAGAATGTGGCACTTGTTAAAAATTTGAAATATATCTTGCTTTTTGTTTCACAACTGCTAGATGAAAATCTAGAAATTATTTTTACTCAAAATTGCTGCAAAGTTGTAAATTAAAATAATGAGCTTATTTTTAACATGTCTCGGTTTGGAAGAGTTTTTAAATCTGATTTTGATATGTCTTCCTCTAAGCATAGGTGTCTAGTTGCTAATGATTCAAGGGACTTATATTTTTGGCATTGTAGAATTGGTCACATAGGCTTTGATCATCCAACGCGTGTTAGTGCTCTTGATCGCATATGTGGGCTGCCTAAGCTTAAAGGAACGAAGAAATTGTGTGCTCTTCTTGTAGACATGCTAAGATGGTTGCAGGTTCACATACTCCTCTCACAATGATTATGACAACTGAACCGGGTCAACTTTTGCACCTTGACACCATAGGACCTTTACATGTTCAATCATTCGGAGGTAAATGGTATGTTCTTGTGATTGTTGATGATTATTCTAGATAAGCTTGGGTTTACTTTATGGCATCAAAGAATGAAGCTTTTAGTTACTTTAGAATCTTATTTCTTAGATTATCAATTGATCATCTAGGATCTTTAAAAGCAATTAGAAGTGATAACGGAACTGAATTTAAAAATCAATCTTTTGATCACTTTTGCGTTGAAAATGGAATAGATCATTTATTTTCTTCACCATATGTACCTCAACAAAATGGTGTTGTAGAAATAAAGAAGAGAACCTTAGTTGAGATGGCTAGGACTATGCTTGATGAATATCAAACTCCTAGAAAGTTTTGGGTTGAGGCAATTTCAACCACTTGTTATGTCTCAAATCGTGTTTTCTTGCGTGCTAAGCTAGGTAAAACACCATATGACCTTCAGTTTGGACATAGGCCTAGTGTTACACACTTTCGGGTCTTTAGTTGCAAATGCTTTGTTAAGAAACATGGTAATCTTGATAAATTTGAACCTAGATCCATTGATGGCATGTTTCTTGGTTATCCATCTCATACTAGAGGATATTGTGTGCTTTTACTTGACACTAACAAAATT
Organism: Tuctoria greenei; assembly: GCA_036927565.1. Lineage (NCBI taxonomy): Eukaryota > Viridiplantae > Streptophyta > Magnoliopsida > Poales > Poaceae > Tuctoria > Tuctoria greenei. The sequence goes on along the minus strand of JAYESD010000011.1, from coordinate 21,393,372 downwards.
GTGGAGACTTTTGAGGTGTCTTTTGATGAAGCTAGCCCAGGTACTAGCTCAAACAATGCAGGTCCAGATCCATATCCTCAGGGGGGGTATTTTTGAAGAAGAAGAAGAAGAGTCAGTGATATTGCCTGGTAGTTTATGTGACACCCGGTTCCGAAAATGAACCAAGTGAACGCATATGTGTGCCCAGGATGTTCAACACACATACACGAGTGCATTCACAAAAGAGTATATAGAAAATTACCACAAGATAAGATTAATTAACCATTTTTATTACAGAATTCAGAATATCCTCGAATACAAGTTCTAATGAATACTAATAACAAGTTCAACTAATGTAGCGGAAATAAACTAAATAAGCAAACTAAACAGCTAGGCAACATAAGCGACAGGGTAGCGCAGCTCCAATCAACACCACAGGCAAAGCTGACGGTAGACACGGCCTAGAACTCCGCATTATCGCCATTAAACTCCCAATCCTGACCTTCAACTATTGGGGGGGGGGGATTGCAAGAGTGAGTACATGTCGTACTCAGCAAGTATGGAAAGTATAACATGTGGCTGATTCAAATGACAAATATAACAATGGTGGAGTGCTGAAAAGTACATTAAAACATTTGAAAAGCAATATAATACATGTATATGAAATGAACCCATCATAGGCCATGTAGTTATCATAATACCAGTCCATACTCCATATCCATCATCATATACCAATATCCATATTCGATACCAGAATTCAATTCATAACCATCCATAACCATAATACCAACCATAACCATTCTGGATCCCAATTTCCTCTAATCATGTGAGGGTCCAGGTTGCTCATAACCAGGAGCATGACTATCATGATAGTTTTAGACACACTCTGCAGAGGTTGTACCGCTTTACCCACATGTTTGTGATTTTATCACCTTTCGATGACTATAGAGTCTCAATTATGCTGTCTCACACTTCCGTAGGTGTGTGGCCAAGAGATCACAAAATAGCATTTACAAAGGGATTACTAGCCTATTTAGACCCCACTGAGGTTTCACTAGTGGTGATGTCTCCAACTGATCACATCTTCAACCAAGGGCCCCCTCTTGAGCCGTTCGGATCCCAGGGTAGTCCCACCAATCATCAACAAACCCAATCCGACTACCCCTTCTCTGAGCATCCTTAATGGTCCAAATATCACTAGCAAAGCCCTAATTAATCAGCTACGCTGCACCCATACTTGGCCTCGTGGTGGCACTGTAAATCCTGGATGGTCGCTCCACGAACTGGTCCTTAGATCTAAAGCAAGCAAAACCACCATAACTGAATGTGGCCTAGAGGGGGGGGGGGGGGGGGCGGGTGAATGGGCCTTTTTGCAAATTGTTGGATCCTGCAACACTTAACAACCAGTTCAATACCAGAGATGTCGGACTAGTCCGGTAAAGTGCAGACTAGTCCGGTGTTCACAGACTAAGTTGGTTGAGCTTGATCGATTAGATTGATTCTTTTATATATGCAGCGGAAATATAGAAACAAATAAAGGTTTCAATGTTATATGCTAGATTATATCACAATTAAATCTTATGTTTAACAATTCAACATGAGATAAGCAATGATTATGAAACCCTAGGTTATATTGATGAATAAGAGCGATGAACACCAAAAACAAGACACAAGGATTTATCCCGTGGTTCGGCTCCCACAAAGGCAACCTACGTCCACGTTGAGGAGTCCAAAAAGGATCGGGTCTTCTCCAACCCTACCCTCGTCGGATCGCCATGAAGGCCAATCCTCTTCCACTAATCACAAAGGGGGTGAATAACCGAATTCAAAGGGGCCTTCTCACACGTTGAGAGCCCCCTTGGATTACAACACGAAATACCACCAAAACACACTCAAAAGATTACAATTAAATCACAAGAGTGTGTTAGAGAATCAAAACAAGAGCTCAATGTGGTGTTGAACGTGTCTCTCAAATGATCTAAAGTGAATCCTCAAAGCATTGATCGTTGTTGCACTTAATTTCGTGGAGAGATGTGGTTTTTGAGGCTCTTGGGAGGTGTGACGGTACTAGGGTTCGAGAGAGTCAAAATTGGGCCGTGCACCTCTATTTATATGGGGTTTCTAAAAGTGACCATTAGGGTTCAGAAAGATCAGACTAGTCCGTGGTGGTCATCGGACTAGTTCGGTGTGCTGTGTGTAGCAAACCCTAAGTGTCCTGAAATATCGGACTAGTCCGGCTAGGAGCGGACTTGTCCGATTTCGCTACTAGAAATCTTCGGACTAGTTCGATAGTCATCGTACTTGTCCGGACATGTGAAACCCTAAGTGTATAGGATGACAAGTTCGCACTTGGAGGACTTGTCCGATTCAGATTAGAGGGTTTTTCGGACTAGTCCGTGCAAACATCGGACTTGTCCGATTTAGATCAGAAAGAATATCGGACTAGTCTGGATGCGATCGGACTTGTCCGATTTTGTGTGACTTGTGAAGTGTTTTGAGGACTAGTCCGCACTAGGGAGGACTAGTCCGATTCTGATCAGAAAGGATATCGGACTAGTCCGATGGATATCAGACTTGTCCGATTTCGTGCAGAAAGGATATCGGACTAGACCGGTGTCTATCGGACTAGTCCGGTCCTGTGTAACCTTGTGCAATGTGTGTGTTTAAATGTGGTTGAGCTCTTGGGATGTGTTTCCTTAACACACTCCATACACAATAATATACTACTCTTCTTCCTTGAGCTCATTTCCACTTTGCTCCTCACTCTTCCTTCTTTTTGGTACTTTGCTCATTTTTCTATCATAAGCCTGCACTCATCTCAACAAAAAGGCTAGGATCCAAATTGCTTGTCATAAATCATCCAAAACCCACAAGGGAGTCCTAGATGCACTTCAATCTCCCCCATTTTGGTGATTGATGACAACCAATTGAGATTTCACAAAATGTGATAAAAATTGAGATTTTGATAAAGTATGCATATATGAATCCAAAATACATCAAGCAGTGAAAATTATTATCCATATGTGCATTCTTTATGGTGGGATGCATAACTAAGTACACTGAAACATTGATAATGATATAATTGACATTAATTACCAAATAGCAAGCATATATGACATTCTAGAGCAAAATCACAGTTTTCATAAATACTACTCAAAGGATTAACTCATTGCATCACAGGACCATAATTAACATAAGATCATTGTGAAAACATTACAAGCCACAAAAGAGTTAAAAAGAAAAGCATATAACTCTCTCCTCGCAAACTACAGCTAAGACTAAGACCCCCCCTCAATCTCTCCCCCTTTGGCATCAAGACACCAAAAAGAAGGAGAGGAGGGTCCTAGGGTCTTCACTCTTCATTGTCGGTCCTCTCATCGTCGTCTTCATCATCTTCATCTTCAGCTTGATGAGGAGGAGGAGGAGGAGGTGCGGAGGTACTCAAGTCCTCAACGCCAAAGTAGGCAAGCTCGGAGGGGGTCAAGGGCCCGAGCTCAGTGAAGTCCGGTTCAGAGTCCTCAGAAATCACTGGAGATCCAATGGGGTCAATCTCCAGCTTCTGGCAAATTTGCTTCACATTCGCCTTGATGTACCTCATGTCCTTCTTTCTTTTCTGATTGAGCTTGTGAGCCTTCACTTCGGTCTTCTTACAGGAGGCAAAGATTGCAGCCAGGTACTTGAGAATTCCGCCGGCTGAACCTTTTTGAGGGGCTGCTCTAGAAGCGGGGACAGCCCTAACATCTTCTCTTGATCTTGCCGGTGCCCCAGGACTGGAGGTCGGTGATGGAGCAGTCTGCACACTTGGATTTTGAGGCATTTGAGGCCTCATAGGGGAGATGCTCCACATCTTTCACAAACTCAATGCTAGTGACTTTCTTAATCACAAACATTAGGTAAGGAGCATATCCGCAAGATCTGTTGGGAGTGCAGGATATGTTCACCATATCATTCCAAATGTATTCCGCCACATCAAATCGGCGGTCCTTGCTTATGACTCTCATCAGAGTCCGGAGGTATCCTTGCACACTCCCAGCATCCCCATCCTTGGGAGCAATTGTCTTTCTTAACACTCTGTTCAACACCACAAAGAATGGCTTCATGTTTTTGGTGGAAGGAGGGTTGAACTTTGAGTTTGGCTCATATAGGAACTTCATCCTATCCTTGTCAATGATACCAATGTTGTGTATGACTAAGCAATCAGATCTTGTGGTGTCAAGGTGGAGCAGGTTAGCAAAATCTTCTTGAGTAATGCTGTACTTGGATCCATGGGTCATCTAAGTGTCACTCTCCTCATCCTCACTTGAGAAGTGACAGGTTGCAAAGAACTGTGCAATCACTTCATCATTCCAGTTATTTCTGAAAGCAAACATATCTCTCAGTCCATGCTTCTCAATGGCTCTCACAACATCAGTGAATGGTGAGCAGCCCTTCTTCTCAAAATGTGCCCAGTCAATCCACTGACTACGCACCACCGGTGTCTTCATCTGCAGGTAAACAGCCCTGTAATAGTCAGCATGAAAATTGCTCCAGAATCTTCCATCTGTAGCTTGCTTTGGATGACTGTAGCAATCCACACTGCGGAACTTGGGCGCTGAGTCACTGCCCTTTCCATTAAAATTCTCTTCAGTGGGGTCCCGGACCCCTTCCCTCGGAGCATGTAGCTTCAACGGGCCAACTGGACCCGTAGCAATCCCTTTGCCCTTGCCCTTTGCTTGGCGAGGGTCACTCGATGATGCAGCTGCCTTGGACACTGGCTTCTTAGCCAACACTTTCCTCCGAGCTTGTGGAGGAGACTGAGCTGGCTTAGACGGTCTTTCTTGGCGCTTCTTTCCTAGACCCGTCGAGGTCCGAGGTGCCACCTCAAGGTCCATCTCGGCCTCAAAATTGGAAACTTCATCGTTTGAGCTCAACATGACCTGAGAATGAGTGGCTTGATTGAGAATGAATGGTGCAAGGCATAGGTGTGAAAGTATAGCAAGGACTTGCATTGAGGAATTGAAAAGTTAGGTTTTGAGTTCAGAAAAGTCAGACTTGTCTGGTGTCCAGGCATGGACTAGTCCGGGATATCGGACTTGTCCGTGCATGGACCGGACTAGTCCGGTATTCAAACTCAAAAACCTAGGAAACTAGACTGGTGATTCCTAATGTACAGCAGGCTTAGCATAAATGTAATACATCAAGGAGGCATGTATATAGTGAAATATGCTAGGCTATTTGATCAATAATGAAGAAATTTGGGTTTTCTAGGGTTAGGGTGAAAAGTTACCAAAGGAATCGACTGGAGCTTGAAGAAGAGGACGTTGAAGGCCGGACTAGTCCGAGAACTTCAGTCCCGATGCAATGTCGATCAAATCCCACCCAAACTTGCAAAGTTTCGATGGAGAAATCAAGAAATCGCCTTGGGGGCTCGAGCACGAAGAGAGAGAGCGTGTGGGGCAAGAGTGGAGGATGAAGGGATTAGGGTTTGGTGGCGGCTAGGGTTATGTACACGAAAAATCGGACAAGTCCGGAGATGACCGGACTAGTCCGAACTTTTCCAGGGGCTATATCGGACTAGCCCGTTGTCTACCGGACTAGTCTGGCCTAACCGGCACTCTACAGACTAGTCTGCATGGGCGGACTAGTCCGGGCAACCACGGACTAGTCCGTGGTCACCAGACAAGAATTTTTAGCCCATTCATATATATTTGAAGGTACATATTTAGAGAAAAGAGGGGCAAAACACATCAAATAATCTTGATGAATATGATCAGTAAGCACACAACAATCAAGCAATGATCATAATTCACCAAGATCTAGTAATTGACATAGTTTTTCGGAGAAAAATGAGAGAGATGATTTTCACAATCCAATCAACATATTTGAAGAATTCATACAGATATGCAACATTTCAAGCCACACCCCGAGCATCAAGGATATTTAGTTCATTTAGGAGTTCACAAAAACGTTTTTCATCAAGTGGCTTGGTGAATATGTCGGCCAATTGCTTTTGAGTGTTGACATGTGAAATGGCTATGTCTCCTTTCATGGCATGATCTCTCAAAAAGTGATGTCTTATGTCTATGTGTTTAGTTCTGGAGTGCTCAACTGGGTTGTGGGCAATTTTAATGGCACTCTCATTGTCACAAAGGAGTGGAATATGGTTCATATTGTAACCATAATCCCTTAGAGTTTGTCGCATCCAAAGGAGTTTAGCACAACAACTCCCGGCTGCAACATACTCCGCTTCGGCTGTGCATAAGGCAATGGAATTTTGTTTCTTAGAGGACCAAGAAACTAAGGATCTCCCTAGGAATTAGCATGTACCAGAAGTGCTTTTTCTATCTACTTTGCACCTGGCATAATCTGCATTAGAATAACCGATGAGATTGAATTTTGATCCTTTTGGGTACCAAAGGCCAAGGTTGGGTGTATGAACTAAATATCTCAATATCCTTTTTACGGCTGTCAAGTGACATTTCTTAGGATTGGCTTGAAATCTTGCACACAAACATACACTCAACATAATATCTGGCCTAGATGCACATAAATAGAGTAGAGATCCAATCATGGAGCGATATACCTTTTGGTCGACGTTAGGTCCATCTTCATTGAGATCCAAGTGGCCATTTTTTGCCATGGGGGTCTTTATGGGCTTTGCCTTGTCCATACCAAACTTCTTAAGTATGTCATGCGTGTACTTGGTTTGGCTTATGAACGTCCCTTCCTTTTGTTGCCGCACTTGGAATCCTAAGAAGTACTTTAACTCTCCCATCATTGACATTTCAAACCTGTATGTCATGATTTTACTAAATTCTTCACAAAAAGATTGGTTAGTTGACCCAAAGATTATATCGTCAACATAAATTTGACAAATAAAAAGATCATCATCAAAATTCTTTGTAAACAATGTATAGTCTACTTTGCCAATCTTAAAGCCATTTTCAATTAATAAATCTCTAAGACACTCATACCAAGCTCTAGGAGCTTGTTTGAGGCCGTAGAGAGCCTTACGCAATTTAAACACGTGGTCGAGGAACTCTTCATCTTCAAATCTGGGTGGTTGCTCCACGTACACCTCTTCCTTGATTGGTCCGTTGAGGAAGGCGCTTTTCACATCCATTTGATACAGCTTGAAATCATGGTGAGTAGCATATGCAAGTAATATTCTAATAGATTCAAGCCTAGCTACTGGAGCAAAAGTTTCATCGAAATCCAAACCTTCGACTTGTGAATACCCTTTGGCCACAAGTCGTGCCTTGTTCCTTGTCACCACCCCGTGTTCATCTTGTTTGTTGCGGAAGACCCACTTGGTGCCGACAATGTTTGCATTGGGTCTTGCCACAAGTTCCCACACTTCGTTCCGCTTGAAGTTGTTCAATTCTTCTCGCATTGCCACCACCCAGTCCGGATCTTTCAATGCATCTTCAACCCTACATGGTTCCAAAAAGGATACAAACGAATAGTGTTCACAAAAGTTAGCTATGCGAGATCTATTAGTTACTCCCTTTTGGATGTCACCGATGATCTTGTGTTGAAGCTCCCCCTTGATCGTTGATCTCCTCTTGTGGTTCATCTTCTTCATGTACATGTGGAGGTGGCTCTTGTGGTCGAACCTCACCTAGAGCCATTCTTTTCAATGCTTGACAAGGCGCTTCTTCTTTACCTAGTTCACATGGATCAACTTGCCCCTTTTTGGAGCGATTAGTCTCATCGAACACTATGTCACGTGCTACTTCAACAAGTCCGGAGGTCTTGTTGAAAACACGATAGGCGTAAGTGTTCGAATCATAACCAAGCAAGAAACCTTCATCGGACATCGAAGCGAACTTTGAAGTCCTAGGCTTCTTGTTCAAGATATAACATGGAGAACCAAAAACACGAAAATATGAAATATTTGGTTTGTTACCGGTGAGTAGCTCATATGATGTCTTCTTGATTAGTCGATGAAGGTAGAGTCGATTTACAGCATGGCAAGTGGTGTTAACCGCTTCCGCCCAAAATCGATCCGACGTCTTGTACTAATCGAGCATTGTTCTTGCCATCTCTATGAGTGTTCGATTCTTTCTTTCGGCAACTCCGTTTTGTTGTGGGGAGTACGGCGCTTAAAATTCATGCTTTATGCCTTCTTCATCAAGGTACTCTTCCACTTGCGTGTTCTTGAACTCCGTGCTGTTTTCGCTTCGAATATTCTTAATTGTCAATGAGAATTCGTTTTGAGCTCGCTTGAAGAACTTCTTGAGTGTTCCTTGTGTCTCTGACTTATCATGCAAAAAGAAAACCCAAGTGAAGCGAGAAAAGTCATCAACAACTATTAAACCATATTTGTTACCGCCAATGCTTATGTAAGCAATTGGACCAAATAAGTCCATGTGTAGTAGTTCGAGCCGTCTTGTTGTAGTCATGACGTTCTTTGCGGGATGAGGTGCTCCAACTTTCTTCCCGGCTTGGCACGCTCTACAAGGCCTGTCTTTCTCAAAAACAACATCCTTCAAACCGCGGATGTGATCGCCCTTGAGGAGTTTTTGAAGATTCCTCATACCAACATGCGCTAGCCATCTATGCCACAGCCAACCCATGTTGGTCTTTGCAATCAAGCATGTGTCAAGTTCGGCTTTATCCTTGTTGAAATCAACAAGGTAAAGCTTTCCCTTCAACATGCCCTTGAATTCAATGGAACCATCACTCCTCCTAGAGACGGTCACACCCTCGTTAGTGAACAAGCAATTATAATCTTTGTCACATAGTTGAGATATGGACAGCAGGTTATAATCTAAGGATTCAATATGTAGTACATGAGAAAGTGTGTCTTTAGATGATATAGCAATTTTACCGGTACCGAGCACCCTTCCTTGACTGTTATCTCCAAAGTAGATGCCCTCATTTTGGTCCTCATTCTCTTCATATTCCACGAACATTCTTCTTTCTCCAGTCATATGGTTGGTGCACCCACTGTCTAGCACCCATTTAGATCCACTAGAGGAATAGGCCTGCAAAAACAAATTATGCTTTGGTTTTAGGTACCCAAGCTTGCTTGGGTCCTTGGAGGTTAGTTACAATACATTTAGGCACCCACACATGATATTTAGTGTTCCCATGGCGTGGCCCAACATAATGAGCATAAACCTTGCCAAAATTATTTCTCATCAACACATAGGAGGCATCAAAGGTTCTAAAGAGTAATTGTTGTTGTTTGTAAACAGGACTAGTCTGGGAGGCCGGACTTGTCTGGAGGACCGGATTTGTCCGAACACTGACCGGACTAGTCCGGTGTTCGTGTGAGTTCAAGTTTTTACCCTTCGATTTACTAGCTTGCGAGGGTCTTCCATTCACAAAGGAAATCCTCTCCTTGTTATTCTTATGGTTTCTAGCATGCTGCTTTTCATCATAAGAGTAACCAATGCCATATTTAACATTTGGAGGTCTTTGGACGAAGTATGCACTACGTGCATAGTCGATCTTCTCCTTGTCAAATATGCCACTTCGGGCAGGATGTTTATCCTTTGTGGAGGTTGACTTTTCCTTCAAACTGGAGTCACCTTTCTTACATGTGCAAGCATGAGCAAAATCAGTTTTAGTGGGTTGAGAAGGTGAGCTTGAAGAGGAGGAAGGTTCACTCAGCTTGAGTGACTCAACTTGCACTTCAAGGATCTTGTTAACCTTGATCAGGTCAGCAAGTTGGTCCTTGATTGCAACATTTGAGTTTGTTAACTCCAGACAAGCTTCCTTGCTTGAAGCTAACTCAAGCTCTAGTGAATTGCTTTTCTCCTTTTCAAGTTCTAGAAGTTTGTCAAGTTCGACATACTCCTCCTTTTGGGAGATAATCATGTCCTCTTGATGATGAATTAACCTCTCCTTCTCAACAAGTTGATAAAGTAAGAATTTCATTTTTGTTGCAACTTTCCTATCTAGTCCAATAAGCATATCCTCATTATCACTATTTATTTCATCATCACTAGAGTAGGAATGCACAGAAGGGGCTTTGATGGTTACCTTGCGTCTACCTTCCTTTGCCATGAGCCAAGTGCCATTTCCCTTCCTTGCGCCAAGTGTAGGGAAGAGGGTAGACTTCTTGGATGTCTTCTTGATGGCTATGCTAGCCATCTCTTCTTCTTCGGATGATGAGGACTCATCATATGAGTCCCACTCTTTCCCAATGTGTGCTTGTTCGTCTTGTTTCTTCTTCTTGAAGAATTTCTTGTGTTGAGGCTTGGCTTCTTTAGTCTTTTTCTTGTTCTCCTCATATGGGCAATCAACTATAAAGTGGTTATACTCACCACAATTATGGCATGCCCGCCTCAACTTTGGCTTTGTTCTTTCTTTGTACTTTCCTTCGCTTGACTTTGTACCTTGTCTCTTCTTCATGATTCTTTTGAATTTCTTCATGAAAAATATCATGTCTTCTTCATCTAATTCACTGCTCTCATCGTCACTATCTTCCTCTAGTTGTGCTTCTCTATCTTCTTTGGATAGGGGCTTGAGGGTGGACTTCAAAGCAACCCCTTTCTTCTTTGCCGAGGTGAGGTCGGCAATTTCCTTGACGTGCTTTGCTTGTTTTTCCATCATCTCAAAGTTGATGATCTTTCCAAGCAATTCATCCGGAGTCATCCTTTTGTATCCGGGGCTTTCTCTAATCATGGAGCATAGTGTGACATTGCGAGGCATAAACGCTCTAAGGATGAGCTTTACCACCTCATGATCATTCCACTTCTTTCTCCCATATGATCGAACTTTATTGACGAGTGTCTTCAATCGGTTGTACATTTCTTGGGGTGACTCGTCTTCCTCAATTGCGAATCTTCCTAATTCGCCTTCGATCATCTCGATTTTTGCTTCACGCACATGTCGGTCACCTTCATGTGCGTTTTGTAGTGTATCCCATATATCCTTAGAAATTTCGAGTCCATCCACCTTGGTGAACTCGTCCCGACTGAGTGAGGAGGTGATTACTGCTGCGGCTTGGGCATTTCTACGAATACCCTGCTCTTGGCTTGGGGTGAGCTCTTCGTCGTCGTCCGGAATATCTATCCCTATGCATACAACATGCCATAGACTTAGATTGAGGGAAATCAAATGCATTTTCATATTCTGCCTCCACATTGAGTAATCACTTCGATCGAAGTGTGGGGCTTTTCCAAGTGGGATAGATAAGTAATGACTATTATTGGAATTTAGATGATCATAGTTAAAAGGATATCGGGAGTAGTCGGTGTGACTACTCCCCTTCTTCTTCTCTTCAACTTTCACTTTCCCTTTGGAAAGCGCCTTCTTTTTTAGGAGCGCCTTTAGCTCCAGTGTCTCCTCATCATCGTCCTCGAAGTCTTGAATGGCTTCGAGGTACTTCTCCACCTTTTGATTTTTGTCGGTGTTAACCTCTTCTTGGTTGTTGATTTTGTGGATGTCCTTCATCTCCGACATGATCTCTTTGAGTGGTTAGACTCTTTCTTGAAGAACCCGCTCTGATACCAATTGAATGTGGCCTAGAGGGGGGTGAATAGGCCTTTTTGTAAATTGTTGGATCCTGCAACACTTAACAACCAGTTCAATACCAGAGATATCGAACTAGTCCGGTAAAGTGCGGACTAGTCCGATGTTCACGGACTAAGTTGGTTGAGCTTGATCGATTAGATTGATTCTTTTATGTATGCAGCGGAAATATAGAATCAAATAGAGGTTTCAATGTTATATGCTAGATTATATCACAATTAAATCTTATGTTTAACAATTCAACATGAGATAAGCAATGATTATGAAACCCTAGGTTATATTGATGAATAAGAACGATGAACGCAAAAACAAGACACAAGGATTTATCCGGTGGTTCGGCTCCCACAAAGGCAACCTACGTCCACATTGAGGAGTCCACAAAAGGACCGGGTCTTCTCCAACCCTACCCTCGTCGGATCGCCACGAAGGCCAATCCTCTTCCACTAATCACAAAGGGGTGAATAACCGAATTCAAAGGGGCCTTCTCACACGTTGAGAGCTCCCTTGGATTACAACACGAAATACCACCAAAACACACTCAAAAGATTACAATTAAATCACAGGAGTGTGTTAGAGAATCAAACCAAGAGCTCAATGTGGTGTTAAACGTGTCTCTCCAATGATCTAGAGTGAATCCTCAAAGCATTGATCGTTGTTGCACTTAATTTCGTGGAGAGATGTGGTTTTTGAGGCTCTTGGGAGGTGTGACGGCGCTAGGGTTCGAGAGAGTCAAAATTGGGCCGTGTACCTCTATTTATATGGGGTTTCTAAAAGTGATCGTTAGGGTTCAGAAAGATCGAACTAGTCCATGGTGGTCACTGGACTAGTCCGCTGTGTTGTGTGTAGCAAACCCTAAATGTCCCAAAATATCGGACTAGTCCGGCTAGGAGCGGACTTGTCCGATTTCGCTACTAGAAATCTTCGGACTAGTCCGATAGTCATCAGACTTGTCCGGACATGTGAAACCCTAAGTGTATAGGATGACAAGTCCGCACTTGGAGTACTTGTCCGATTCAGATCAGAGGGTTTTTCGGACTAGTCCGTGCAAACATCGGACTTGTCCGATTTGGATCAGAAAGAATATCGGACTAGTCCGGATGCGATCGGACTTGTCCGATTTTGTGTGACTTGTGAAGTGTTTTGAGGACTAGTCCGCACTAGGGAGGACTAGTCCGATTCTGATCAGAAAGGATATCAGACTAGTCCGATGGATATCAGACTTGTCCGATTTCGTGCAGAAAGGATATCGGACTAGACCGGTGTCTATCGGACTAGTCCGGTCCTGTGTAACCTTGTGCAATGTGTGTGTTTAAATGTGGTTGAGCTCTTGGGATGTGTTTCCTTAACACACTCCATACACAATAATATACTACTCTTCTTCCTTGAGCTCATTTCCACTTTGCTCCTCACTCTTCCTTCTTTTTGGTACTTTGCTCATTTTTCTATCATAAGCCTGCACTCATCTCAACAAAAAGGCTAGGATCCAAATTGCTTGTCATAAATCATCCAAAACCCACAAGGGAGTCCTAGATGCACTTTCAATAACATCCAACCCATCCACGCACCAGGCTTGCTTAGATCACCCATTACCGTATCAGATTTAACCAGTTCATGTCAACCACAATCTCATTAATGCATAATTAAATTAAGTAGTGTAGTTGTTCTTCCATCCCAATTAATTAAACGAAGAAAAAAGGTAAAAATCTCATCCCGACTCTCTAGCATATATTCCAGGTGACAAGGGTGGTTAAACAAAGCTAATAAACTTCCTATCATAGGATTCCCATCAAAATTGACACAAGCATGAAGTTTTGCAAACAAAACATTTATTTTAAAAATAGGATCAATATGCTTCAATGACACTTGCCCTGCTCTTGGGATTGATTAGGATCAAAGACTTCAAACTCTTGATGTTGGAGATCCTCTGCGGCACTCTCTAGCGCAAATACGTCTAATCCGCACAATAAACATACAAACAAGAAACACAATCAAAGAGTGCACAAATATTACTCAATATGACATGACATGCATGATTAATGCAAATGCAAGGTAGAACTTGTTAATAGATTGCTTTTAAATGATCACTAACTAGTTCTAATAGCTTTTAATAAGTTTATGTAGGTTTGGATGTGATTAGATCTAATTTTGGAATTAACTCAACAAAAATTAACCAGGAAAATCAGACTAGTCTGCTAGGGACTGGACAAGTCTGCACTTTGCGAGACCAGCAGATTAGGGTTTTCTAGATCGACGTGAATTTGGAGACTTGGGGTTGAATTCACGTAAGAAAGAGAGAATAAAAGGTATACCAGGTTTTTAGGACTCCAATGAATCGAGAAACCTGGAGGTAGCACTTGGATCTTGATGATCTAGGGTTGATGAAGAACTTGATGGTGGATTGTTGATAAAGAACTCAAAGTTGATGGAGATCTTGATCCTATTTCATTTCCTCCTCCTCTTCTTCTTGCTTGGGATCTCCTCCTCCCTCCTTGATGGTGGCTCTCCACGAACTAGGGTTTGGGTGAGGTGGAAAAGTGGCAATAGATGTCAAGCCAAGGGGTGGGGTTGTTTATATAGAGGTGGTGGCTAGGGTTAGATGGATTTCGAGTTTGAGGTGAGTAGAGGACGGTTTAGAGTCCCACATGGGCTCTAAAAGAGTTAGGCACGACGTCTCTAGGCCCACTTAACGTGAAACCTAAGAAACAAGTCGTGGAACAAAAGATCAATTCAGAGTCGCGAAATATCGAACAAGTCCAAAAAGGACTGGACTAGTTCGAAGTTGTCCAGAGAGAAATCGGACAACTCTGTCCAAAAATCGAACAAATCCAACTTTCGTCAGAGAGAAATTGGACAAGTCCGCTGGAACACCGGACTAGTCCGGACAAGTCCAGGGACTTAGCAAATTTTCAAGGATTCTTGGAACACCGGACTAGTCCGCACAAAATCGGACAAGTCCAAAAGTGTCCAGAGGCAAAAACGGACTAGTCCGCAGTAAAAACGGACAAGTCCGACCGAGGTCAGAGAGAAATCGGACTAGTCCGCACCAAAATCGAACTAGTCCACACTTTCCAGAATTTTAAGTGCGGTTTTGTTCCAAATCAATTTTAAACTTATTCCTCTTTATATGGATTAATGTTAAACATGTATATGAATTTATGTAGGGCATGATGCATGAAAATGAGTGTAACACCCTCAATTTTCGCATCCTACTTTACATACATGATCATGCATTAAACATTAGAGGGATAAAAGAATAAAAGAAAAGATAAAACATACATATATGTATGTAGCAAAAGAAGAAATTAAAATAATAATAGTAATAGATAAATATATATATATATAAATAAATCATGTAATAATAAATATATATATATAAAATAATGAATAAATAAATGAATAAGATAAATAAAATAAATAAAATATAAATAGTAAAATATATAATAATAATAATATAAAAAGAATAAAAAATAATATATATATATAAAATAATAATAATAATAATAATAAATAATATAAAAAAAGAAAAAAAAACCCGCCGGCCAGGCCGCCGACCGGCCCAGCCGGCAACGCCCCGCCAGCCGCCCTCCCACGCTGCGGCCGCCCCGCGGGCCCCGCCTGCCGCTGGGCACGCGCCGAGGCGCCCAGCCCCGCGCCACACGCCCCCCCCCCCGCCTCGATCGCCCCCCCCCCCCCCCCCCCCCCCGCCTCGATCGCCCCCCAGCGCGCACTCCCGCGTGACGGGCCCCGCCCACGCGCGCCCACCAGCGCCGCCACGCCTTCCCCGAACCCCACGCCCGGCCGACGCGCGTAGCTCGCCCGCACTGCCGACAGCCGCCCCGCGCCTTGGCCCCGCGTCCGACTCCCGCTCGCGCGCGCGCGCAAATTTCCCCGCCGCCCGATTTTCCCGCCACCCGCCTGGACCGCGATTCCCGCGCCAGCCGGCCCTAGCGCCCTACCGCGTGGCCTCCACCCTATAAAAAGGACCGTAGGTCCTAGGTTTTTTCCCGATCCAGCGAACCGCCGCCGCCAGAGAAGAAAACACTGCCGCCAGAAGAGCCACGCTGCCAGAAAAAAAAGGACCAGGAGGCTGCGCCAGGGGAAGAAAACGAAGAAAAAAAGAGGGGAAGAAGAGGAAGGAAAAGAGGAGGGTGCCACCGTCCACTGGAGATCGTCGCCGTCGTCGTGCCGCCGAAGGACTGCTGCGCCATCCACTTCGTCTACGCGTCGCATTCGTTCCACGACCGTTAAGCCGTCAGATCTACGGTAGGATTCGTTCCCGATGCGAATTTTGGCGACGCATTAGATCTAATAGACATAAATTGATTTTAGTTGCACCATAATTTTATTTTCAGCAGCATTAATCCACGTTAAAATCCCCGTAAACTCATATGAACACGTATGAACTAGTTGCATCTAATTAATAAACAACCCTAGTTAATTAATTAATTGGTCCTTGCATGCATGCATATCATCGCATGTTGATTAATGGGTGTGCATCATGTTGAATTGTATGTATTTTCTTGTATGTGTGATCACAAGTAGAGGGAAGTGCTCAAGAGGTCGTGTACGAGGATTTCCAGAATCAAGATTTCGAAGCGCTTGAACAACCCCATCCGCCGGAGCAAGGCAAGTGTCCTTGAAGCATATTGATCCTATTTTAAAATAAATGTTTTGTTTGCAAAACTGCATGCTGTGTCAATTTGATGGGAATCCTATGATAGGAAGTTTACTAGATTTGTTAAACCACCTTTGTCGCCTGGAATTTATGGTAGAGAGTCGGGAAGGGTTTTTACCTTTTTGCTTCGCTTAATTAATTGGGATGGAAAAACCAACACTACACATTTAATTATGTATTAATGATATTCTGGTTAATGTGAACTGGTCAATACGATGGGTGATCTAAGCAAGCCTGGTATGTGGATGGGTTGGATGTTATGGTGGTTTGCTTGCTTTAGATCTAAGGACCGGTTCATGCGAGAATAAGCCAGGACTACAGTGCCACAACGAGGCCAAGTTATGGGTGCGGCGTAGCTGATTAATTAGGGCTTTGCTAGTGCTGTTTGGACCATTGTGGATGCTCGGGGAAGGGGTAGTCGGATTGGGTTTGTTGATGATTGGTGGGACTACCCTGGGATCCGAATGGCTCAAGAGGGGGCCCTTGGTTGAAGATGTGCTCAGTTGGAGGCATCGCCACCGGTGAAACCTCAGTGGGGTCTAAATAGGCTAGTAATCCCTTTGTAAAGGCTACTTTGTGATCTCTTGGCCACACACCAACGGAAGTGTGTAATGTGACCGACGGATCATGGGCATAAGGGAGGTTCTTAGTCGCCGAAAGGTGATGAAATCACGAACACGTGGGTAAAGAGGCACAAACTCTGCAGAGTGTTAATTAAAACTATCATGATAGCCGTGCTCCCGGTTATGAGCGCCTGGACAACTTCCATGATTAGAGTTGGAAATTGGGTTTTGGGATGGTTATGGTTTGGTAATGGTTATGGTTATGGTTTGGTAATGGTTATGGTTTATGGATTATGATCATGGATATAAATTTGAGTTATGGTAATTGGACATGGATAATGGTGATGTTGACAATAATTGGATATGGTTTATATTTTGTTCATATGATGGTTATGATGGGATTGTTTCACATAGACATAGTATAATGCTTTTCAAATGTTTTACTGTACTTTTCAGCACTTAGCCATTATTACATTCGTCATTTGAATCAGCCACATGTCATACTTTCCACACTTGCTGAGTACGACATGTACTCACTCTTGCAATCCCCCCCCAACAGTTGCAGGACAGGATTATGAGTTTAATGGCGATAATGCGGAGTTCTAGGCCGTGTCTACCGTCAAGTTTGCCTGTGGTGTTGCATGGAGCTGCGCTATCCCTTTTGCTTAGTTTGCTTAATTAATTTATTTCCGCTACATTAGTTGAACTTATCATTAATATTCATTAGAGCTTGTATTCGAGGATTTAATGAATTATGTAATAAGAGTACTTATTTAATAATTTGAGCTGTGGTAATTATCTGTTTATCATTTGTGAATCACTCGTGTATGTGTGTTGAACATCCTGGGCACACATATGCGTTAGCTTGGTTCATTTTCGGAACCGGGCATCACAGATTGGTATCAGAGCCACAGGTTGACCGTAGGACGCAGCCTAGATAGAATGGACACTCTAGAGCACATAGGAGCACTCAGGAATCGATGTGTTTTTACTTGAGGTGTTGTTTGCTGTATATATATTGTTTGCTTGTGTGCTTAATAGAGGATTTTGGGATGCTTTAGCATTACCATGTACACCTAGGCTAGTATAGCTAGTTGGTTAGCTCCATATCCCTTGATGCATATAGTTGGGACGTTTCCTAATTCTTACCTATTGCTTTCCTTCAGATGGTGAGGACTCGCAACCAGAGGGATGGCAATGATGAAGAGAAGAACAATGGAGTGCCTCAGAACAACAATGGGCAAGGATCTACTCAGGGAGCTATCAGCATCGAGCAGCTATTGGCCATGCAAAACCAGCTCATGCAGACCATGATACAGACTATGGGACAGCTGCAGGCTGGCAATATCAACAATCAGCCCCACGTGCCTCCACCGCCACCCCCACCTCCTCATAACCGATTGGGGGAGTTTATGAGGACTAGGCCGCCAACCTTTGCTCAAGCTGCTGACCCTATGGATGCGGACGATTGGCTCAAGTCCGTGGAGAAGAAGCTAGCCATTGTTCAATGTAGTGACCGGGAGAAGGTGCTATTTGCTTCTCATCAACTCGTTGGAGCAGCTGCAGATTGGTGGGATTCTTATTGCAATGCTCATGAGAACCAAGAGAGAATTACTTGGGCCGAATTCAAGGAGAATTTTCATTCTCATTATGTGCCGGAAGGTGTTATGATCTTGAAGAGGCAAGAATTTGAGAACTTGAGACAAGGAAAATCAAGCATGAGTGAATATCTCAATAAGTTCACTCAACTCTCAAGATACGCGTCTGAGGATGTTAGCCGGGACAGCCGGAAGCAATACTTGTTCATGAGGGGATTGAACAATATGATCCAAGTGCAATTGCTCAACTGTGATTATGTCAATTTTCAGAAGCTTGTGGACAAAGCAATTGTGGTTGAGAACAAGATCCGTGAGATGGAGCAAGAAATCAAGAGGAAGGCGCCATATCAAGGACAGCAACAAGGAAGTAATGTGCGCCCTCGCTTTGCGCCGCCCAATGCGCCTCATTACAGCTCCTCTATTCCTGCTCAGCGCCCTGGTTATGCACCGCGCCCAACTCAGTTTGTGCAGCAGCGCCCTGTCATGCAAGCACCTAGGCCTCCGATGCCTTATGCACCTCGTGCTGATTTTCCTGGAGCCAATGCTCAAAACCAAGCTCGTCCCAATAATTCTGGTGGAGTTAAGAAGTGCTATACTTGTGGAGAAGCTGGAAACTTTGCGAATCAATGTCCTAAGTCAGGCCTTGGTCAAGGAAGCAATACGCCGAGGCAAAACCCAAGACCCAATGGGGGACAGCCACACGGAAGCCGTGGACAGCAGGATTTTGCTCGTGGTAACGTGAACCATGTCTCTACGGAGGATGCTCAACAAGCGGATGACGTGGTCATTGGTATGTTTCTCGCCAACTCCAACCCCGCGACTATGTTATTTGATTCTGGAGCATCACACTCATTCATTGCATCAAAGTATGTTGCCAAGTATAGTTTGCCTATCTCTTATATGAAGTTTACTCTGTTGGTTAAGTCTCCTGGAGGAGAGATGAGGACAAATATAGTATGTCCAAAAGTAAGCCTTAGAATAAGGGGGGTAGACTTCTCCGCCAACCTCATCGTTTTGGATTCTCAAGGATTGGACATTATACTTGGTATGGACTGGTTAAGGAAGCACAATGGAGTTATTGAGTGTGCCACGAAGACGGTGAAGTTGACCAATGAGGAAGGGATCACAGTAGAATTTGAAGCATCTCAACCCGCACCGAAGCAATTGGAGCTGAACCATGTGGACGGTGCCACAATTGAGGAGATTTCGGTAGTGTGTGAATTTTTGGATGTTTTTCCAGATGAGTTGCCAGGTATGCCACCCGATCGAGACATTGAGTTTGTTATTGATTTAATACCTGGAACTGCACCTATAGCTAAGAGGCCGTATAGGATGCCTCCTAAGGAATTAGCAGAGCTCAAGAAGCAGATTCAAGAACAACTAGAGAAGGGTTTTATTCGCCCTAGCTCTTCACCTTGGGGAGCGCATGTTCTATTTCTGGACAAGAAGGATGGAACGCAAAGGATGTGTGTGGATTACCGAGCTCTCAACGAGGTAACAATCAAGAACAAGTATACCTTGCCACGTATAGAAGACTTGTTTGATCAGATGAAGGGTGCTTGTGTCTTCTCTAAGATTGATTTGAGGTCGGGACACTTTCAAATGAAGATTAGACCATCAGACATACCCAAGACAGCTTTTAGGACACGGTATGGATCTTATGAGTACACTGTGATGTCTTTTGGATTGACAAATGCACCTGCCTACTTTATGTACCTCATGAATAAAGTCTTCATGGAGTACTTGGACAAGTTCGTTGTGGTGTTCATCGATGATATTATGATCTACTCGAAGGATGAGAAGGAACACGAGGAACACTTGAAGCTTACGGTGCAGAAATTGAGGGAGCACCAATTGTACGCCAAGTTCAGTAAATGTCAATTCTGGTTACGGGAATTTTCTTTCTTAGGCCATATTATTTCTGGAGGAGGAGTATCGGTTGACCCCGGTAAAGTGAGGGATGTGTTGAAGTGGGAACCACCGCAGAATGTCAAGGAAATCCGGAGTTTCCTTGGAATGGCTGGATATTACCGCCGATTCATCAAGGATTTCTCCAAAATAGCCAAGCCTATGACCGAATTACTCATGAAAGGGAAGGCATTCCGATGGACTCAAGCTTGTCAGGATAGCTTTGAGGAGTTAAAGAAAAGGTTGACAACCGCGCCGGTGTTAGTATTACCGGACGTAAGCAAGAGTTTCGACATCTATTGCGATGCATCAAGACAAGGACTTGGATGTGTATTGATGCAAGAAGGTCAAGTGGTCGCCTATGCGTCAAGACAATTGAAGAAACATGAGCAGAATTACCCAACACATGATTTAGAACTTGCAGCCGTGGTACATGCATTAAAAATTTGGAGACACTATATTCTTGGACATAGGTGTGAAATTTATACGGATCATAAGAGTTTGAAGTATATTTTCACACAAACGGATCTGAACTTGAGGCAACGAAGATGGTTGGAACTCATCAAAGATTATGATTTGGGGATCAAATATCATCCGGGAAAAGCCAATGTAGTGGCCGATGCTTTGAGTAGAAAGGGAGTAAGCCATCAACTTACAGTTCGAGAGTTACCGTCCGAGTTATGTAAGGAGTTTGAACGGTTGAACCTCGGGTTTGTAAATGAGATGGAGGTAATGGAGTTAAATCCGACCTTGGAGCAAGAAATTCGAGAAGCACAGACCACAGATGAGGAGATCAAGGAAATCAAGGAAAGAATCGAAGAAGGGAGAGAATTCAGATTTGATGAAGACGAACATGGTACCTTATGGATTGGAAAGAGAATTGTTGTGCCTAATGTAAAGCATATTCGAGAAACAATATTAAAGGAGGCACATGACTCGCCATACTCAATTCACCCTGGTTGTACAAAGATGTACAAAGACTTGAAGACTTGCTATTGGTGGGATAGCATGAAGAGGGACATAGCCGAATATGTGGCATTGTGT
Source organism: Tuctoria greenei (assembly GCA_036927565.1). Taxonomy (NCBI): domain Eukaryota; kingdom Viridiplantae; phylum Streptophyta; class Magnoliopsida; order Poales; family Poaceae; genus Tuctoria; species Tuctoria greenei. The sequence goes on along the minus strand of JAYESD010000011.1, from coordinate 21,372,139 downwards.
GATGTGTGCCAACGAGTGAAGGCAGAACATCAAAAGCCAGCCGGATTGTTGCAACCGTTGAAGATACCGGAGTAGAAGTGGGAAGAAATTGGAATGGACTTCATAGTTGGGTTACCACGTACTCAGTCCGGGTATGACTCAATTTGGGTAATTGTGAATCGCTTAACCAAGTCAGCTCATTTTGTCCCTGTGAAGACCAAATATACAGCCGCACGATTGGCCGAAATATACATGGAGCATATTGTGTGTCGACACGGAGTACCGAAGAAGATAGTCTCGGATAGAGGTTCTCAATTTACCTCCAGATTTTGGCAAAAATTGCATGAAGCTTTGGGAACAAGGTTGAATTTTAGTTCAGCATATCATCCTCAAACGGACGGACAAACCGAGAGGATAAATCAGATTTTGGAGGACATGTTAAGAGCTTTTGCATTAAAGCATGGGAAAAGTTGGGATAAAAGCTTGCCATACGCAGAATTTTCATACAACAATAGTTACCAAGCAAGCTTGAAAATGTCACCACATGAAGCACTTTATGGGAGGAAGTGTAGGACACCTTTATTCTGGAATGAGGCAGGAGAAACTCAAGTATTTGGTCCATATGTGTTGCAAGAAGCCGAAAAGCAAGTCCAGATAATTCGTGAAAACTTGAGGGCTGCCTAATCAAGGCAAAAAGGCTATGCGGACAATAGGAGAAGGAAATTAGCCTTTGAAATTGGAGATTTTGTTTACCTCAAGGTGTCACCTATGAGAGGTCATAAGAGGTTTAACATAAGAGGCAAGCTCGCACCTCGCTATATTGGACCATTCAAGATTTTGGACAAGAGAGGAGAAGTAGCATATAAGTTGGAGATGCCAGCTCATCTTTCAGACGTACACGACGTATTTCACGTGTCTCAACTTAAGAAGTGTCTCAGGGTGCCGGAAGAACAAGTGCCAATGGACGAGTTAGAACTTCAGGAGGATTTGTCTTATGTTGAGCAACCTATCCAGATCTTGGACGTGAAGGAAATGGTCACGAGAAATAAGAGGATCCGTTGGTGCAAAGTGCAATGGAAACACCATACAGAAGCCGAAACTACGTGGGAACGTGAAGAAGAACTGAAGACAGAATTCCCGCATCTTTTCTCCACGCTGTCGAATCTCGAGGGCGAGATTCACTTTAAGGGGGGTAGGTTTGTAACACCCTCAATTTTCGCATCCTACTTTACATACATGATCATGCATTAAACATTAGAGGGATAAAAGAATAAAAGAAAAGATAAAACATACATATATGTATGTAGCAAAAGAAGAAATTAAAATAATAATAGTAATAGATAAAAATATATATATATAAATAAATCATGTAATAATAAATATATATATATATATAAAATAATGAATAAATAAATGAATAAGATAAATAAAATAAATAAAATATAAATAGTAAAATATATAATAATAATAATATAAAAAGAATAAAAAATAATATATATATATATAATAATAATAAATAAATAATATAAAAAAAGAAAAAGAAAAAAAAAAAAGAAAAAAAACCCGCCGGCCAGGCCGCCGACCGGCCCAGCCGGCAACGCCCCGCCAGCCGCCCTCCCACGCTGCGGCCGCCCCGCGGGCCCCGCCTGCCGCTGCCGCACGCCCCCCCCCCCCCCCCCCCCCCCCCCGCCTCGATCGCCCCCCAGCGCGCACTCCCGCACGACGGGACCCGCCCACGCGCGCCCACCAGCGCCGCCACGCCTGCCCCGAACCCCACGCCCGGCCGACGCGCGTAGCTCGCCCGCACTGCCGACAGCCGCCCCGCGCCTTGGCCCCGCGTCCGACTCCTGCTCGCGCGCGCGCAAATTTCCCCGCCGCCCGATTTTCCCGCCACCGCCTGGACCGCGATTCCCGCGCCAGCCGGCCCTAGCGCCCTACCGCGTGGCCTCCACCCTATAAAAAGGACCGTAGGTCCTAGGTTTTTTCCCGATCCAGCGAACCGCCGCCGCCAGAGAAGAAAACACCGCCGCCAGAAGAGCCACGCTGCCAGAAAAAAAGGACCAGGAGGCTGCGCCAGGGGAAGAAAAGGAAGAAAAAAAGAGGGGAAGAAGAGGAAGGAAAAGAGGAGGGTGCCACCGTCCACCGGAGATCGTCGCCGTCGTCGTGCCGCCGAAGGACTGCTGCGCCATACACTTCGTCTACGCGTCGCATTCGTTCCGCGACCGTTTAGCCGTCAGATCTACGGTAGGATTCGTTCCCGATGCGAATTTTGGCGACGCATTAGATCTAATAGACATAAATTGATTTTAGTTGCACCATAGTTTTATTTTCAGCAGCATTAATCCACGTTACAATCCCCGTAAACTCATATGAACACGTATGAACTAGTTGCATCTAATTAATAAACAACCCTAGTTAATTAATTAATTGGTCCTTGCATGCATGCATATCATCGCATGTTGATTAATGGGTGTGCATCATGTTGAATTGTATGTATTTTCTTGTATGTGTGATCACAAGTAGGAGAGAAGTGCTCAAGAGGTCGTGTACGAGGATTTCCAGAATCAAGATTTCGAAGCGCTTGAACAACCCCATCCGCCGGAGCAAGGCAAGTGTCCTTGAAGCATATTGATCCTGTTTTAAAATAAATGTTTTGTTTGCAAAACTGCATGCTGTGTCAATTTGATGGGAATCCTATGATAGGAAGTTTACTAGATTTGTTAAACCACCTTTGTCGCCTGGAATTTATGGTAGAGAGTCGGGAAGGGTTTTTACCTTTTTGCTTCGCTTAATTAATTGGGATGGAAAAACCAACACTACACATTTAATTATGTATTAATGATATTCTGGTTAATGTGAACTGGTCAATACGATGGGTGATCTAAGCAAGCCTGGTATGTGGATGGGTTGGATGTTATGGTGGTTTGCTTGCTTTAGATCTAAGGACCGGTTCATGCGAGAATAAGCCAGGACTACAGTGCCACCACGAGGCCAAGTTATGGGTGCGGCGTAGCTGATTAATTAGGGCTTTGCTAGTGCTGTTTGGACCATTGTGGATGCTCGGGGAAGGGGTAGTCGGATTGGGTTTGTTGATGATTGGTGGGACTACCCTGGGATCCGAATGGCTCAGGAGGGGGCCCTTGGTTGAAGATGTGCTCAGTTGGAGGCATCGCCACTGGTGAAACCTCAGTGGGGTCTAAATAGGCTAGTAATCCCTTTGTAAAGGCTACTTTGTGATCTCTTGGCCACACACCAACGGAAGTGTGTAATGTGACCGACGGGTCATGGGCATAAGGGAGGTTCTTAGTCGCCGAAAGGTGATGAAATCACGAACACGTGGGTAAAGAGGCACAAACTCTGCAGAGTGTTAATTAAAACTATCATGATAGCCGTGCTCCCGGTTATGAGCGCCTGGACAACTTCCATGATTAGAGTTGGAAATTGGGTTTTGGGATGGTTATGGTTTGGTAATGGTTATGGTTATGGTTTGGTAATGGTTATGGTTTATGGATTATGATCATGGATATAAATTTGAGTTATGGTAATTGGACATGGATAATGGTGATGTTGACAATAATTGGATATGGTTTATATTTTGTTCATATGATGGTTATGATGGGATTGTTTCACATAGACATAGTATAATGCTTTTCAAATGTTTTACTGTACTTTTCAGCACTTAGCCATTATTACATTCGTCATTTGAATCAGCCACATGTCATACTTTCCACACTTGCTGAGTACGACATGTACTCACTCTTGCAATTCCCCCCCAACAGTTGCAGGACAGGATTATGAGTTTAATGGCGATAATGCGGAGTTCTAGGTCGTGTCTACCGTCAACTTTGCCTGTGGTGTTGCATGGAGCTGCGCTATCCCTTTTGCTTAGTTTGCTTAATTAGTTTATTTCCGCTGCATTAGTTGAACTTATCATTAATATTCATTAGAGCTTGTATTCGAGGATTTAATGAATTATGTAATAAGAGTACTTATTTAATAATTTGAGCTATGGTAATTATCTGTTTATCATTTGTGAATCACTCGTGTATGTGTGTTGAACATCCTGGGCACACATATGCGTTAGCTTGGTTCATTTTCGGAACCGGGCGTCACAATGAGGGTGTTACAAACCTACCTCCCTTTTAAAATGAATCTCGCCCTCTAGATTCGACGCGGAAGAGAAGAGATAGGGAAATTCCTTCTTGAGATCATCTTCTAGCTCCCAAGTTGCCTCTGATTCTGTATGATGCTTCCATTGAACTTTACACTCTCTGATGACCTTGTTCCTTGTGACTCTTTCCTTGGTTTCCAAGATTTTGACCTGTTGCTCGGCATAAGTCAAATCTTCCTCTAGTCCCAATTCTTCCATTGGAACTTGTTCTTCCAGTACTCTCAAGCACTTCTTGAGTTGGGAAACATGAAAGACATCATGTACATCTGAAAGAAGAGTTGGCATATCCAACTTATATGCTACCTCTCCCCTCTTGTCCAAAATCTTGAATGGTCCAATGTAGCAAGGTGCTAGCTTGCCTCTTATGTTAAACCTCTTATGACCTCTCATTGGCGACACTTTGAGGTAAACAAAATCTCCCAGTTCAAAGGCTAATTTCCTTCTCTTGTTGTCTGCATAGCCTTTTTGTCTTGATTGGGCAGCCCTCAAGTTTTCACGAATTATTTGAACTTGCTTTTCGGCTTCTTGCAACACATCCGGACCAAATACTTGAGTTTCTCCTGCCTCATTCCAGAATAAAGGTGTCCTACACTTCCTTCCATAAAGCGCTTCATATGGTGACATTTTCAAGCTTGCTTGGTAACTATTGTTGTATGAAAATTCTGCATATGGCAAGCTCTTGTCCCAACTTTTCCCATGCTTTAAAGCACAAGCTCTTAACATGTCCTCTAAAATCTGATTGGTCCTCTCGATTTGTCCATCCGTTTGAGGGTGATATGCTGAACTAAAATTCAACCTCGTTCCCAAAGCTTCATGCAACTTTTGCCAAAACTTGGAGGTAAATTGAGAACCTCTATCCGACACTATCTTCTTCGGAACTCCATGCAAACATATTATTCTTCCCATATACAGTTCCGCCAATTTCTCTCCATTATAGGTGATCTTGACGGGAGTAATGTGAGCTGACTTAGTTAGTTGATCCACAATTACCCAAATTGAGTCATAACCATTATGAGTACGTGGTAAACCAACTATTAAGTCCATTCCAATTTCTTCCCACTTTCACTCCGGAATCTTTTATGGTTGCAATAGTCCAGCTAGCCTTTGATGTTTCGCCTTGACTCGTTGACACACATCACACAATGGTACATATTCAGCTATGTCCTTTTTCATGCTATCCCACCAATAGCACGTCTTCAAGTCTTTGTACATCTTGTTACAACTGGGATGAATTGAGTATGGTGAGTCATGTGCCTCTTTTATTATTGTCTCCCGAATATGCTTCACATTAGGCACAACAATCCTCTTACCAAGCCATAGGGTACCATGTTCATCCTCATCAAACCTGAATTCTCTTCCCTCTTGGGTCATTTCCTTGATTTCCTGGATTTCCTCATCCTTTGTTTGACCTTCCCGAATCTCTTGCTCTAAAGTTGAGCTTAACTCCATCATTCCCACCTCATTCACTAATCCGAGGTTCAACCGTTCAAACTCCTTACATAACTCGGATGGCAACTCTCGAACTGTGAGTTGATGACTTACTCCTTTCCTACTCAATGCATCGGCCACAACATTAGCCTTCCCCGGATGATAGTTGGTTCCCAAATCATAATCTTTGATGAACTCCAACCATATTCATTGCCTCAAATTCAGGTCCATTTGTGTGAAAATATACTTAAGACTCTTGTGGTCCGTGTAAATTTCACACCTATGTCCAAGGATGTAGTGTCTCCAAATCTTCAATGCGTGTACCACGGCTGCAAGTTCCAAATCGTGCGTTGGGTAATTCTGCTCATGTTTCTTCAATTGTCTTGATGCATATGCAACTACTCGACCTTCTTGCATAAGCACGCATCCAAGTCCTTGTGTTAATGCGTCACAATAAATATCGAAACTTTTGCTCATATGTGGCAATGTCAAAACTGGGGCTGTTATCGACCTCTTCTTTAATTCCTCAAAATTCTCTTGACAACCTTGGGTCCACTGGAAAGCTTTTCCCTTCATTAGCAATTCCGTCATTGGCTTGGCTATTTTGTAAAAGTCCTTGATGAACCGACGGTAATATCCAGCCATTCCAAGAAAACTCCGGATTTCCTTTACATTCTACGAGGGTTCCCACTTCAACACGTCCCTCACTCTTCCGGGGTCAACTGATACTCCTCCTCCTGAAATTATATGACCCAAAAATGAAACTTCCCTTAACCAGAACTGACACTTGCCGAACTTGGCATACAATTGATGCTCCCTCAATTTCTGCAACGTAAGCCTCAAGTGTTCCTCATGCTCCTTCTCATCCTTCAAATAGATCATAATGTCATCAATAAACACCATGAAGAACTTATCCAAGTACTCCATAAAGACCTTATTCATGAGGTACATAAAGTAGGCAGGTGCATTGGTCAATCCAAAGGACATCATGGTGTACTCATATGATCCATATCGTGTTCTAAAAGCTGTCTTGGGTATGTCCTATGGTCTAATCTTCATTTGAAAGTATCTCGACCTCAAATCAATCTTGGGGAAAACACATGCACCCTTCATCTGATCAAACAAGTCTTCTATGCGTGGCAAGGTGTACTTGTTCTTGATTGTTACCTTGTTGAGAGCTTGGTAATTCACACACATCCTTTGCGACCCATCCTTCTTATCCACAAACAGCACGGGCGCTCCCCATGGTGAAGAGCTTGGGCGAATAAAACCCTTCTCTAGTTGCTCTTGAATCTGCTTCTTGAGCTCCGCTAATTCCTTAGGAGGCATCCTATACGGCCTCTTAGCTATAGGTGCAGTTCCAGGTATTAAATCAATAACAAACTCAATGGCTCGATCAGGTGGCATACCTGGCAACTCATCCAAAAAAACATCGAAAAATTCACACACCACCAGAATCTCCTCAATTGCAGCACCGTCCATATGATTCAGCTCCAATTGCTTCGGTGCGGTTTGAGATGATTCAAATTCTACGGTGATCCCTTCCTTATTGGTCAACTTCACCATCTTCGTGGCACATTCAATAACTCCATTGTGCTTCCTCAACCAGTCCATACCAAGTATAATGTCCAATCCTTGAGAATCCAAAACAATGAAGTTGGCGGAGAAGTATACCCCCCTTATTCTAAGGCTTACTTTTGGACATACTATATTTGTCCTCATCTCTCCTCCAGGAGACTTAACCAATAGAGTAAACTTCATATGAGAGATAGACAAACTATACTTGGCCACATACTTCGATGCAATGAATGAATGCAATGCTCCAGAATCAAACAACATAGTCACGGGGTCGAAGTTTGCGAGAAACATACCAATGACCACGTCATCCGCGTTATGATCATCCTCCGTAGAGACATGGTTCACGTTGCCACGAGCAAAATTCTGATGTCCACAGTTTCCTTGCGGTTGTCCTCCATTGGGTCTTGGGTTTTGCCTTGGCGCATTGCTTCCTTGACCAAGGCCTGACTTGGGGCATTGATGTGCAAAGTGTCTAGCTTCTCCACATGTATAGCACTTCTTTACTCCACTAGAATTATTGGGACGAGCTTGATTTTGAACATGTGCACCAGGAAAATTAGCACGAGGTGCAAAAGGCATTGGAGGCCTAGGTGCTTGCATAACAGGGCACTGCTGCACAAACTGAGTTGGGCGTGGTGCAAATCCAGGGCGTTGTACAGGAGTCGAGGAGTTGTAATATGGCGCATTAGGAGGTGCAAAGCGAGGGTGCACATTACTTCCTTGTTGTTGTGCTTGATATGGCGCCTTCCTCTTGTTGTCCTGTTCCATCTCACGAATCTTGTTCTCAACCACAATTGCTTTGTCCACAAGCTTCTGGAAGTTGGCATAATCACAATTGAGGAATTGCACTTGGATTTCATTGTTCAAGCTTCTCATGAACAGATATTGCTTCCGGCTGTCCCGACTAACATCCTCAGGGGCGTACCTTTAGAGTTGAGTGAATTTATTGATATATTCACCCACACTCGATCTTCCTTGCCTCAAGTTCATTCTTGCCTCTTCAAGATCATAACACCCTTGGGCACATAATGGGAACGGAAACTCTCCTTGAATTCGGCCCAAGTGATCCTCTCTTGATTCTCATGAGCATTGCAATAAGCATCCCACCAATCCGCAGCTGCTCCAACGAGTTGATGAGAAGCAAATAGCACCTTCTCCCGGTCACTGCATTGGACAATAGCAAGCTTCTTCTCCACAGACTTGAGACAATCATCCGCGTCCATAGGGTCAGCGGCTTGAACAAAGGTTGGCGGCCTAGTCCTGATAAACTCTCCCAACCGGTTATGAGGAGGTGGGGGTGGCGGTGGAGGCATGTGGGGCTGATTGTTGTTATTGCCAGCCTGTGGCTGTCCCATAGTTTCTATCATGGTCTGCATGAGCTGAGCTGGTTTTGCATAGCCAACAGCTACTCAATGCTCATAGCTCCATGAGCAAGTCCTTGTCCATTGTTGTTCTGGGGTACTCCATGGTTCTCCTCTTCATCATTTGTGACGCCCGGTTCCGAAAATGAACCAAGCTAACGCATATGTGTGCCCAGGATGTTCATCACACATACACGAGTGCAATCACAAAAGGATATACAGAAAATTACCACAGCTCAAATTATTAAATAAGTACTCTTATTACACCATTCATTAAATCCTCGAATACAAGCTCTAATGAATATTAATGACAAGTTCAACTAATGCAGCGGGAATAAACTAATTAAGCAACTAAGCAACTATGCAACATAAGCGACAGGGTATGTATGCGCAGCTCCAATCAACACCACAGGCAAAGCTGACGGTAGACACGGCCTAGAACTCCGCATTATCGCCATTAAAATCCCAGTCTTGACCTGCAACTGTTGGGGTGGGGGATTGCAAGAGTGAGTACATGTCGTACTCAGCAAGTGTGGAAAGTATGACATGTGGCTGATTCAAATGACGACAATAATAATGGTAAAGTGCTGAAAAGTACATTAAAACATTTGAAAAGCAATATAGTATAAGTATGTGAAGTAATCCCAACATAATCGTAAGTAATACCATAATACCAAACTGAATTCATTACCATCATCAATAAACCCAGATTTCACCATTGCCAATAACCATATTCAATACCAGAGATTAATCCATAACAATCCATAACCATTACCAAACCATAACCATCACCAAACCATAACCATCCCAAATTCCAATTTCCCTCTAATCATGGAAGTTGTCCAGGTGCTCATAACCGGGAGCACGGCTATCATGATAGTTTTTAACACTCTGCAGAGGTTGTACCACTTTACCCACATGTTTGTGATTTTATCACCTTTCGATGACTAAGAAACCTCCATTGTGCCCATGACCCGTCGGTCACATTACACACTTCCGTTGGTGTGTGGCCAAGAGATCACAAAATAGCCTTTACAAAGGGATTACTAGCCTATTTAGACCCCACTGAGGTTTCACCGGTGGCGATGCCTCCAACTGAGCACATCTTCAACCAAGGGCCCCCTCTTGAGCCATTCGGATCCCAGGGTAGTCCCACCAATCACCAACAAACCCAATCCGACTACCCCTTCCCCGAGCATCCACAATGGTCCAAACAGCACTAGCAAAGCCCTAATTAATCAGCTACGCCGCACCCATAACTTGGCCTCGTGGTGGCACTGTAGTCCTGGCTTATTCTCGCATGAACCGGTCCTTAGATCTAAAGCAAGCAACCACCGTAACATCCAACCCATCCACACACCAGGCTTGCTTAGATCATTTGTTACCATACCATGTTTAACCAGTTCATGTTAACCATAATCTCATCCATGCATAATTAAATTGAGTGATATAGTTGTTTCCCATCCCAGTTGATTAAGCGAAGCAAAAAGTAAAAAGCCCTCCCGACTCTCTCTCTACCATAAATTTCAGGTGACAAGGGTGGTCAAACAAAACTAGTAAACTTCCTACCATAGGATTCCCATCAATTTGACACAAGCATGCAGCTTTGCAAACAAAACATTTATTTTAAAATAGGATCAATATGCTTCAAGGACACTTGCCTTGCTCTTGCCGTTGATTAGGGTCAAAGCCTTCAAACTCTTGATGCTGTAGGTCCTCCGCGGCACTCTCTAGCGCAAATCCGTCTAATCCACACAATAAACATACAAAACAAGAAACACAATCAAAGAGTGCACAAATATTACTCAATATGACATGACATGCATGATTGATGCAATGCAAGGTAGAACTTGTTACTAGATTGCTTTTAATGATCACTAACTAGTTCTAATAGATTTTAACAAGTTTATACAGGTTTGGATTCGATTAGATCAAATTTTAGAATTAATTCAACACAATTTAACCAGAAAGATCGGACTAGTCCGCTTGGGACCGGACAAGTCCGCACTCTGCGAGATCAGCGGATTAGGGTTTTCTAGATCGACGTGAATTTGGAGATTAGGGGTTGAATTCACATAAGGAAAAGAGAATAGAAGGTATACCAGGTGTTTAGAACTCCAATGAACCAAGAAACTTGGAGGTAACACTTGGATCTTGATGATCTAGGGTTGGTGATGAACTTGGGGATGAATTGGTGGTGAAGGACGAAACTTGGTGGAGATCTTGATCCTCCTTCGTTTCCTCCTCTTCTTCTTCTTGTTTGGGATCTTCTCCTCCCTCCTTGATGGTGGCTCCCCACGAACTAGGGTTTGGGTGGGTGGAAAAGTGGCAAATAGATGTCAAACCAAGGGGTGGGGCTGTTTATATAGAGGTGGAGGCTAGGGTTAGATGGATTTCGAGTTTTGGGATGAGTAGAGGACGGTTTAGAGTCCCACATGGGCTCTAAAAGAGTTGGGCACGAGGTCCCTAGGCCCACTTGACGTGAAATCCAAGAAACAAGTCGTAAAACAAAAGGTCAATCTCGGAGTCACGAAATATCGGACAAGTCCGAACAGGACCGGACTAGTCCGAAGTTGTCCAGAGAGAAAATCGGACAAGTCTGGCCAAAAATCGGACAAGTCCGATCTTAGTCAGAAAGGAAAACGGACAAGTCCGCTGGAACACCGGACTAGTCCGGAAAAGTCCAGGGACTTAGCAAATTTTCAAGGATTCATGGAATATCGGACTAGTCCGCACAAAATCGGACAAGTCCGAAAGTTTCCAGAGCCAAAATCGGACTAGTCCGCAGCAAAAACGGACAAGTCCGTTTTTAGTCAGAGAGAAATCGGACTAGTCCTCAGTAAAATCGGACTAGTCCGCACTTTCCTGCGTTTTAAGTGCGGTTTTGCTCCAAATCAATTTTAAATGCTCCGAATCAATTTTAAACTCGTTCCTCTTATTGTGGGCTAATGTTAAACATGTATATGAGTGCATGTAGGGCATGATGCATGAAAATGAGGGTGTTACAAACCTACCCCCCTTAAAATGAATCTCGCCCTCGAGATTCGACGCGGAAGAGAAGAGATGGGGAAATTCCTTCTTGAGATCGTCTTCTAGCAACCAAGTTGCTTCTTTTTCTGTGTGGTGCTCCCATTGAACTTTACACCATCGAATCACCTTGTTCCTTGTGACTCTCTCCTTGGTTTCCAAGATTTTGGCCGGTTGCTCGGCATACGTCAAATCTTCCTCTAGTTCCAATTCTTCCATTGGCACTTGATCTTCCGGTACCCTCAAGCACTTCTTGAGCTGGGAACGTGAAACACATCATGTACGTCTGAAAGATGAGCTGGCATCTCCAACTTATACGCTACTTCTCCTCTTTTGTCCAAAATCTTGAACGGTCCAATATAGCGAGGTGCGAGCTTACCCCTTATGTTAAACCTCTTATGACCTCTCATTGGTGACACCTTGAGGTAAACAAAATCTCCTATTTCAAAGGCTTATTTCCTTCTCCTATTATCCGCATAGCCTTTTTGCCTTGATTGGGCAGCCCTCAAGTTTCCACGAATTATTTGGACTTGCTTTTCGGCTTCTTGCAACACGTCCGGACCAAATACTTGAGTTTCTCCTGCCTCATTCCAGAATAAAGGTGTCCTACACTTCCTCCCATAAAGCGCTTCATATGGTGACATTTTCAAGCTTGCTTGGTAACTATTGTTGTATGAAAATTCTGCGTATGGCAAGCTCCTGTCCCAACTTTTCCCATGCTTTAAAGCACAAGCTCTTAACATGTCCTCCAAAATCTGATTGGTCCTCTCGGTTTGTCCATCCGTTTGAGGATGATATGCTGAACTAAAATTCAACCTCGTTCCCAAATCTTCATGCAATTTTTGCCAAAATCTGGAGGTAAATTGAGAACCTCTATCCGAGACTATCTTCTTAGGGACTCCATGTCGACACACAATATGCTCCATGTATATTTCGGCCAATCGTGCAGCTGTATACTTGGTCTTCACAGGGACAAAATGAGCTGACTTGGTTAAGCGATCCACAATTACCCAAATTGAGTCATACCCGGACTGAGTACGGGGTAACCCAACTATGAAGTCCATACCAATTTCTTCCCACTTCCATTCCGGAATCTTCAACGGTTGCAATAATCCGGCTGGCCTTTGATGTTCCGCCTTGACTCGTTGGCACACATCACACAGTGCTACATATCCAGCTATGTCCTTCTTCATGCTATTCCACCAATAGCAAGCCTTCAAGTCTTTGTACATCTTCGTACAACCGGGGTGAATTGAGTATGGTGAGTCATGTGCCTCCTTTAATATTGTCTCCCGAATATGCTTTACATTAGGCACAACGATTCTCTTTCCAAGCCATAAGGTACCATGTTCGTCTTCATCAAATCTAAATTCTCTCCCTTCTTTGATTCTTTCCTTGATTTCCTTGATCTCCTCATCCGTGGTTTGTGCTTCTCGAATTTCTTGCTCCAAGGTTGGGTTTAACTCCATCATCTCCATCTCATTTACAAACCCAAGGTTCAACCGTTCAAACTCCTTACATAACTCGAATGGTAACTCTCGAACCGTGAGTTGATGACTTACTCCTTTTCTACTCAAAGCATCGGCCACTACATTGGCTTTTCCCGGATGATAGTTGATCCCCAAATCATAATCTTTGATGAGTTCCAACCATCTTCGTTGCCTCAAGTTCAGATCCGTTTGTGTGAAAATATACTTCAAACTCTTATGATCCGTATAAATTTCACACCTATGTCCAAGAATATAGTGTCTCCAAATCTTCAATGCATGTACCACGGCTGCTAGTTCAAGATCATGCGTGGGGTAATTCTGCTCATGTTTCTTCAATTGTCTTGACGCATAGGCGACCACTTGACCTTCTTGCATCAATACACATCCAAGCCCTTGTCTTGATGCATCGCAATAAATGTCAAAACTCTTGCTTACATCCGGCAATACCAAAACTGGGGCTGTTGTCAACCGCTTCTTCAACTCCTCAAAACTCTCTTGACAAGCTTGAGTCCATTGGAATGCCTTTCCCTTCATTAGCAACTCCGTCATAGGCTTGGCTATCTTGGAAAAATCCTTGATAAACCGACGGTAATATCCAGCCATCCCAAGAAAACTCCTTATTTCCTTGACGTTTTGCGGTGGTTCCCACTTCAACACGTCTCTCACTTTTCCGGGGTCAACTGATACTCCTCCTCCTGAGATTATATGACCCAAAAATGGCACCTCTTTCAACCAAAACTGGCACTTGTTGAACTTGGCATACAATTGATGCTCCCTCAATTTCTGCAGCGTAAGCCTCAAGTGTTCCTCATGTTCCTTCTCATCCTTCGAGTAGATCATAATATCATCAATAAACACCACAACGAACTTATCTAAGTACTCCATGAAGACTTTATTCATGAGGTACATAAAGTAGGCAGGTGCATTTGTCAATCCAAAAGACATCACGGTGTACTCATAAGATCCATACCGTGTCCTAAAAGCTGTCTTGGGTATGTCCGATGGTCTAATCTTCATTTGAAAGTAACCTGACCTCAAATCAATCTTGGAAAACACACAGGCACCTTTCATCTGATCAAACAAATCCTCTATACGGGGCAAGGTGTACTTGTTCTTGATTGTTACCTCGTTGAGAGCTCGGTAATCCACGCACATCCTTTGGGATCCGTCCTTCTTGTCCACGAATAGAACGGGCGCTCCCCAAGGTGAAGAGCTAGGGCGAATAAAACCCTTCTCTAATTGCTCTTGAATTTGTTTCTTGAGCTCCGCTAATTCCATAGGAGGCATCCTATACGGCCTCTTAGCTATAGGTGCAGTTCCAGGTGTTAAATCAATAACAAACTCAATGTCTCGATCAGGTGGCATACCTGGCAACTCGTCCGGAAAGACATCCAAAAATTCACACACCACCGGAATCTCCTCAATTGCGACACCGTCCATATGATTTAGCTCTAATTGCTTCGGTGCATGTTGGGTTGCTTCAAATTCTACGGTGATCCCTTCTTCATTAGTCAACTTCACCGTCTTTGTGGCACATTCAATAACTCCATTGTGCTTCCTCAACCAGTCCATACCAAGTATAATATCCAACCCTTGAGAATCTAGAACAATGAGGTTGGCGGAGAAGTCTACCCCCCTTATTCTAAGGCTTACTTTTGGACATACTATATTTGTCCTCATCTCTCCTCCAGGAGACTTAACCAACAGAGTAAACTTCATATGAGAGATAGGCAAACTATACTTGGCAACATACTTCGATGCAATGAATGAATGCGATGCTCCAGAATCAAATAACATAGTCGCGGGGTTGGAGTTGGCGAGAAACATACCAATGACCACGTCATCCGCTTGTTGAGCATCCTCTGTAGAGACATGGTTCACGTTGCCACGAGCAAAATTTTGCTGTCCACGGCTTCCTTGTGGCTGTCCTCCATTAGGTCTTGGGTTTTGCCTCGAGGTATTGCTTCCTTGACCAAGGCCCGACTTAGGACATTGATTCGCAAAGTGTCCAGCTTCTCCACAAGTATAACACTTCTTAACTCCACCAGAATTATTGGGACGAGCTTGGTTTTGAACATTGGCTCCAGGAAAATCAGCACGAGGTGCATAAGGCATCGGAGGCCTAGGTGCTTGCATAACAGGGCGCTGCTGCACAAACTGAGTTGGGCGCGGTGCATAACCAGGGCGCTGAGCAGGAATAGAGGAGCTGTAATGAGGCGCATTGGGTGGCGCAAAGCGAGGACGCACATTACTTCCTTGTTGCTGTCCTTGATATGGCGCCTTCCTCTTGATTTCTTGCTCCATCTCACGGATCTTGTTCTCAACCACAATTGCTTTGTCCACAAGCTTCTGAAAATTGACATAATCACAGTTGAGCAATTGCACTTGGATCGTATTGTTCAATCCCCTCATGAACAAGTATTGTTTCCGGCTGTCCCGGCTAACATCCTCAGGCGCATATCTTGAGAGTTGAGTGAACTTATTGAGATATTCACTCACGCTTGTTTTTCCTTGTCTCAAGTTCTCAAATTCTTGCCTCTTCAAGAGCATAACACCTTCCGGCACATAATGAGAACGAAAATTTTCCTTGAATTCGGCCCAAGTAATTCTCTCTTGGTTCTCATGAGCATTGCAATAAGAATCCCACCAATCGGCGGCTGCTCCAACGAGTTGATGAGAAGCAAATAGGACCTTCTCCCGGTCACTGCATTGGACAATGGCTAGCTTCTTCTCCACGGACTTGAGCCAATCATCAGCATCCATAGGGTCAGCAGCTTGAGCAAAGGTTGGCGTCCTAGTCCTCATGAACTCTACCAATCAGTTATGAGGAGGCGGGGGTGGCGGTGGAGGCATGTGTGGCTGATTGTTGATGTTGCCAGCCTGCAGCTGTCCCATAGTTTGTATCATGGTCTGCATGAGCTGGTTTTGCATGGCCAATAGCTGCTCGATGTTGATAGCTCCCTGAGTAGATCCTTGCCCATTGTTGTTCTGAGGCACTCCATTGTTCTCCTCTTCATCATTGCCATCCCTCTGGTTGCGAGTCCTCGCCATCTGAAGAAAAGCAGTAGGTAAGAATTAGAAAATGCCCCAACTATATGCATCAAGGGATATGAAACTAAACAACTAGCTACACTAGCCTAAGTGGACATGGCAATGCTAAGGCATCCCAAAATCCTCTATTAAGCACACAAGCAACCAATATATATAGCAAGCAGCACTCCAAGCAAAAATACATCGATTCCTGAGTGCTCCTATGTGCTCTAAAGGGTCCATTCTATCTAGGCTGCATCCTACGGTCAACCTGTGGCTCTGATACCAATCTGTGACGCCCGGTTCCGAAAATGAACCAAGCTAACGCATATGTGTGCCCAGGATGTTCATCACACATACACGAGTGCAATCACAAAAGGATATACAGAAAATTACCACAGCTCAAATTATTAAATAAGTACTCTTATTACACCATTCATTAAATCCTCGAATACAAGCTCTAATGAATATTAATGACAAGTTCAACTAATGCAGCGGGAATAAACTAATTAAGCAACTAAGCAACTATGCAACATAAGCGACAGGGTATGTATGCGCAGCTCCAATCAACACCACAGGCAAAGCTGACGGTAGACACGGCCTAGAACTCCGCATTATCGCCATTAAAATCCCAGTCTTGACCTGCAACTGTTGGGGTGGGGGATTGCAAGAGTGAGTACATGTCGTACTCAGCAAGTGTGGAAAGTATGACATGTGGCTGATTCAAATGACGACAATAATAATGGTAAAGTGCTGAAAAGTACATTAAAACATTTGAAAAGCAATATAGTATAAGTATGTGAAGTAATCCCAACATAATCGTAAGTAATACCATAATACCAAACTGAATTCATTACCATCATCAATAAACCCAGATTTCACCATTGCCAATAACCATATTCAATACCAGAGATTAATCCATAACAATCCATAACCATTACCAAACCATAACCATCACCAAACCATAACCATCCCAAATTCCAATTTCCCTCTAATCATGGAAGTTGTCCAGGTGCTCATAACCGGGAGCACGGCTATCATGATAGTTTTTAACACTCTGCAGAGGTTGTACCACTTTACCCACATGTTTGTGATTTTATCACCTTTCGATGACTAAGAAACCTCCATTGTGCCCATGACCCGTCGGTCACATTACACACTTCCGTTGGTGTGTGGCCAAGAGATCACAAAATAGCCTTTACAAAGGGATTACTAGCCTATTTAGACCCCACTGAGGTTTCACCGGTGGCGATGCCTCCAACTGAGCACATCTTCAACCAAGGGCCCCCTCTTGAGACATTCGGATCCCAGGGTAGTCCCACCAATCACCAACAAACCCAATCCGACTACCCCTTCCCCGAGCATCCACAATGGTCCAAACAGCACTAGCAAAGCCCTAATTAATCAGCTACGCCGCACCCATAACTTGGCCTCGTGGTGGCACTGTAGTCCTGGCTTATTCTCGCATGAACCGGTCCTTAGATCTAAAGCAAGCAACCACCGTAACATCCAACCCATCCACACACCAGGCTTGCTTAGATCATTTGTTACCATACCATGTTTAACCAGTTCATGTTAACCATAATCTCATCCATGCATAATTAAATTGAGTGATATAGTTGTTTCCCATCCCAGTTGATTAAGCGAAGCAAAAAGTAAAAAGCCCTCCCGACTCTCTCTCTACCATAAATTTCAGGTGACAAGGGTGGTCAAACAAAACTAGTAAACTTCCTACCATAGGATTCCCATCAATTTGACACAAGCATGCAGCTTTGCAAACAAAACATTTATTTTAAAATAGGATCAATATGCTTCAAGGACACTTGCCTTGCTCTTGCCGTTGATTAGGGTCAAAGCCTTCAAACTCTTGATGCTGTAGGTCCTCCGCGGCACTCTCTAGCGCAAATCCGTCTAATCCACACAATAAACATACAAAACAAGAAACACAATCAAAGAGTGCACAAATATTACTCAATATGACATGACATGCATGATTGATGCAATGCAAGGTAGAACTTGTTACTAGATTGCTTTTAATGATCACTAACTAGTTCTAATAGATTTTAACAAGTTTATACAGGTTTGGATTCGATTAGATCAAATTTTAGAATTAATTCAACACAATTTAACCAGAAAGATCGGACTAGTCCGCTTGGGACCGGACAAGTCCGCACTCTGCGAGATCAGCGGATTAGGGTTTTCTAGATCGACGTGAATTTGGAGATTAGGGGTTGAATTCACATAAGGAAAAGAGAATAGAAGGTATACCAGGTGTTTAGAACTCCAATGAACCAAGAAACTTGGAGGTAACACTTGGATCTTGATGATCTAGGGTTGGTGATGAACTTGGGGATGAATTGGTGGTGAAGGACGAAACTTGGTGGAGATCTTGATCCTCCTTCGTTTCCTCCTCTTCTTCTTCTTGTTTGGGATCTTCTCCTCCCTCCTTGATGGTGGCTCCCCACGAACTAGGGTTTGGGTGGGTGGAAAAGTGGCAAATAGATGTCAAACCAAGGGGTGGGGCTGTTTATATAGAGGTGGAGGCTAGGGTTAGATGGATTTCGAGTTTTGGGATGAGTAGAGGACGGTTTAGAGTCCCACATGGGCTCTAAAAGAGTTGGGCACGAGGTCCCTAGGCCCACTTGACGTGAAATCCAAGAAACAAGTCGTAAAACAAAAGGTCAATCTCGGAGTCACGAAATATCGGACAAGTCCGAACAGGACCGGACTAGTCCGAAGTTGTCCAGAGAGAAAATCGGACAAGTCTGGCCAAAAATCGGACAAGTCCGATCTTAGTCAGAAAGGAAAACGGACAAGTCCGCTGGAACACCGGACTAGTCCGGAAAAGTCCAGGGACTTAGCAAATTTTCAAGGATTCATGGAATATCGGACTAGTCCGCACAAAATCGGACAAGTCCGAAAGTTTCCAGAGCCAAAATCGGACTAGTCCGCAGCAAAAACGGACAAGTCCGTTTTTAGTCAGAGAGAAATCGGACTAGTCCTCAGTAAAATCGGACTAGTCCGCACTTTCCTGCGTTTTAAGTGCGGTTTTGCTCCAAATCAATTTTAAATGCTCCGAATCAATTTTAAACTCGTTCCTCTTGTTGTGGGCTAATGTTAAACATGTATATGAGTGCATGTAGGGCATGATGCATGAAAATGAGGGTGTTACATCATTGCCATCCCTCTAGTTGCGAGTCCTCACCATCTGAAGAAAAGCAATAGGTAAGAATTTAGAAACATCCCCAACTATATGCATCAAGGGATATGAAACTAGACAACTAATTAGCCTGCGTGGACATGGCAATGCTAAAGCATCCCAAAATCCTCTATTAAGCACACAAGCAAGCAATATATAGCAAACAACATACCAACCCAAAACACATTGATTCCTGAGTTCTCCTATGTGCTCTAAAGTGTCCATTCTATCTAGGTTGCATCCTACGGTCAACCTGTGGCTCTGATACCAAATCTGTGATACCCGGTTCCGAAAATGAACCAATTGAACGCATATGTGTGCCCAGAATGTTCAATACACACACACAAGTGCATTCACAAAAGAGTATACAGAAAATTACCACAAGACAAGATTAATTAACCACCTTTATTACATAATGAAAAATATCCTCGAATACAAGTTCTAATGAATACTAATAACAAGTTCAACTAATGCAGTGGAAATAAACTAAATAAGCAAACTAAACAGCTAGGCAGCATAAACGATAGGGTAGCGCAGCTCCAATCAACACCACAGGCAAAGCTGACGGTAGACACGGCCTAGAACTCCGCATTATCGCCATTAAACTCCCAATCCTGACCTACAACTGTTGGTGGGGGGGAATTGCAAGAGTGAGTACATGTCGTACTCAGCAAGTGTGGAAAGTATGACATGTGGCTCATTCAAATGATGAATATAATAATGATGGAGTGCTGAAAATTACATTAAAACATTTGAAAAGCAATATATTACATGTATATGAAATGAACCCATCATAGGCCATGTAGATATCATAATACCAGTCCATACTCCATATCCATCATCATATACCAATATCCATATTCGATACCAGAATTCAATTCATAACCATACATAACCATAATACTAACCATAACCATTCTAAATCCCAATTTTCCTCTAATCATGTGAGGGTCCAGGTTGCTCATAACCGGGAGCACGGCTATCATGATAGTTTTAGACACACTCTGCGGAGGTTTTGTACCGCTTTACCCACGTGTTTGTGATTTTATCACCTTTCGATGACTAGAGAATCTCAATTATGCCGTCTCACACTTCCGTAGGTGTGTGGCCAAGAGATCACAAAATAGCCTTTACAAAGGGATTACTAGCCTATTTAGACCCCACTAAGGTTTCACCAGTGGCGATGTCTCCAACTGAGCACATCTTCAACCAAGGGCCCCCTCTTGAGCCGTTCGGATCCCAGGGTAGTCCCACAAATCATCAACAAACCCAATCTGACTACCCCTTCTCCGAGCATCCTTAATGGTCCAAATAGCACTGGCAAAACCCTAATTAATCAGCTACGCCGCACCCATACTTGGCTTCGTGGTGGCACTGTAAATCATGGATGGTCGCTCCACAAACCGTTCCTTAGATCTAAATAGGCTAAAAGAACCATAACATCCAACCGTCCACGAACCACGCTTGCTTAGATCACCCATTACCATATTAGATTTAACCAATTCATGTCAACCACAATCTCATTAATGCATAATTAAATTAAGTAGTATAGTTGTTCTTTTATCCCACTTAATTAAGCGAAGCAAAAAGGTAAAAATCCCATCCAGACTCTCTACCATATATTCCAGGTGACAAGGATGGTTAAACAAAGCTAGTAAACTTTCTATCATAGGATTCCTATCAAAATTGACACAAGCATGCAGTTTTGCAAACAAAACATTTATTTTAAAAATAGGATAAATATGCTTCAAGGACACTTGCCTTGCTCTTGGGATTGATTAGGATCAAAGACTTCAAACTCTTGGTGTTGGAGATCCTCCACGGCACTCTCTAGCGCAAATCCGTCTAATCCGCACAATAAACATACAAACAAGAAACACAATCAAAGAGTGCACAAATATTACTCAAGATGACATGACATGCATGATTAATGCAAATGCAAGGTAGGACTTGTTAATAGATTGCTTTTAAATGATCACTAACTAGTTCTAATAGCTTTTAACAAGTTTATACAGGTTTGGATGTGATTAGATCTAATTTTAGAATTAATTTAACAGAAATTAACGAGGAAAATCGGACTTGTTCGCTAGGGACCAGACAAGTCCGCACTTTGCGAGATCAGCAGATTAGGGTTTTCTAGATCGACGTGAATTTGGCGACTTGGGGTTGAATTCACATAAGAAAGAGAGAATAAAAGGTATCCCAGGTGTTTAGGACTCCAATGAATTGAGAAACCTGGAGGTAGCACTTGGATCTTGATGATCTAGGGTTGATGAAGAACTTAATGGTGGATTGTTGATGAAGAACTCGAAGTTGATGGAGATCTTGATCCTCTTTCGTTTCCTCCTCCTCTTCTTCTTGCTTGGGATCTCCTCCTCGCTCCTTGATGGTGGCTCTCCACGAACTAGGGTTTGGGTGAGGTGGAAAAGTGGAAATAGATGTCAAGCCAAGGGGTGGGGTTTTTTATATAGAGGTGGTGGCTAGGGTTAGATGGATTTCGAGTTTGAGGTGAGTAGAGGCCGGTTTAGAGTCTCACATGGGCTCTAAAAGAGTTAGGCACGATGTCCCTAGGCCCACTTAATGTGGAACCCAAGAAACAAGTCGTGGAACAAAAGATCAATTTGGAGTCGCGAAATATCGGACAAGTCCGAAAAGGACCAGACTAGTCTGAAGTTGTCCAGAGAGAAATCGGACAACTCCGGCCAAAAACCGAACAAATACGACTTTAGTCAGACAGAAATCGGACAAGTCCGCTGGAACACCGGACTAGTCCGGACAAGTCCAGGGACTTAGCGAATTTTCAAGGATTCTTGGAACACCGGACTAGTCCGCACAAAATCGGACAAGTCCAAAAGTGTCCAGAGGCAAAAACGGACTAGTCCGCAGCAAAAACGGACAAGTCCGATCGAGGTCAGAGAGAAATTAGACTAGTCCGCACCAAAATCGGTCTAGTCCGCACTTTCCAGAATTTTAAGTGCGGTTTTGTTCCAAATCAATTTTAAACTTACTCCTATTTATGTGGATTAATGTTAAACATGTATATGAATGTATGTAGGGCATGATGCATGAAAATGAGGGTGTTACAGTTTTGAAGCTGACACGTGTCCAGCTCCAAACATTGAACAAGCTCTGACTACCATCTCTGCTGGTCCTGATCGTCAACAAGTCACAAGATCATGAATCTGCGATGAACCTTGCCGAGGTGTCTAAACTGACAACAACCCCGAACTGGCTCGGGAGCAGCCCGCGGAAGTTCAATGTATTTTTGGGGGCTAGTCCTAGCAAGATCGAGCGTAGCGAATGATAAACGCGAGGGATTTACGTGGTTCGGGCCGCCTGGGCATAATACCCTACTCCACTGTGGTTTGTGTGTTGTATTGCTCAAGCGTGTGTCTGGGCCTGAGGGAAGTTGTCTTAGTCGGTGGCTGCTCGGTCCTTTTATAGTCCAAGGCCGAGCAGCTTACAAGTGGGGCCCAGGGCCTGACAAGTGGCCCTAGGAGTACCAAATCCATCGTAAGATTTGGAAGTAAATGCTATCCCCTGACAATGGCTTCAATGTGCCACCTGGCCATGCCTTGCTGCAGGGCTACACATAGCCCCTCATCATGGTTGGTCGTGTCCCGTCTGTCTTGTTGCGGCCTCTCATTCGTCCGCCGTACATAGTAGTTCAGCGCCAGCCTGTTATCACAAGACTGGGTATAGGACTCTTGACTTATGAGTGCGAGCTCCCGCTTACCTAGGGAATGTGCGCGTCCTTCCAGTTTAGGCGCACTTGGCTCGTCTCCCTTCATTGCCGCTACCGTAGGACGGACTAGGCCCGGCGCTGCTTGGCACGTGACAGGTCCGGTCCTTCCCTCCGCTGGGAGGCCGGGTCCGGAGCTGCCGGACACGTGGCTGCGCCGGACCTTCTTTCAGTAGGCAGGCAGGTCCGGAGCTGCCGGTCTTGCGGACGCATCGTACCTCTCCTCAGCAAAGAGGTGGGCCCAAAGCTGTGAGACGCGTGGTAGTGCCGGACCCCCCCCCCCCCCCCGAGGGGGAGACAAACCTGGAGCAGCAATACACGTGGTAGCGTCGGGCCTTCCCTGAGTGGAGAGGCGTGGCCATGCCGCACGCCACGTGGCACCCTGGGACCACGTTGGATCTTGCCCCCGTGGGGGGCGGGACCCAGCGCGCCTTCATTCCTATATCTATGGGTACCCGGTTCGCCAGGTACCGACAGTGGCCCCCGGTCCCATCTCGGGGAGGAACTTCTCGGTTAAGTGGTTATACCTGAGGTGGGGCCATTTTGGATCCTCGTGCCGCGACTTTAAGGGCTTCCTCTCAATGCGGCGGATAAAATCTTTGTCTGCAAATATCACGCCATCAACTGGCATCAGTTCCCGATACGAATTTCGTTTTGGTTCCGGCCGCCCATCAAGTCGTCGCCCCTATGTTTTGAACTCTCCCTTATGGGAGCGGTTGCCTTGAGGCGGCTACGTCGGCCTTTCCGCCGAATCTGACTTTGGCCCACCAGTCATCGTGAGGGTAGATCCAGCATTGCAGCGTCACGGTTCCCATCCAAACGTCGTAGAAGTATACTTAAGAAGGGGACTAGCACAGGTCTCGAGCCCCTTATGCCCCCATTCGCTCTCGCACTTAGGACCTTACTACTTTCTCGCATCCTCCATTCCTGAGCCTTAGCCTTTGCACAGCCATCCTTCCTCTACTCCATCTTGTCGCAATGGAGTTGGGTCTCCCCGCCAGTAAGATCAAGAACGAGAAGGAGCTGAAGAAGGTCCGTGCTTACATGGGATGATCCCATGACTCCTTCAACGACAAGATCCGCATTGGCGAGCTTCCTTTCGAGAAGAAGAGCGCTGGTGACATGGTCTACTTCCAAGGGTACGTCATGGTGAGCTTGCTCCCGCCCTTCTCATCTTTCCTAATGACGCTGCTGGACTTCTATGGTATCCAATTGCACTTCCTTGGCCCCCATTCCATCTTGCTGGTCGCTACCTTCGTTCACTTCTGCGAGATGTGGGTGAGGGTGCGGCCCAGTCTAGAGCTCTTCCGGTGCATCTTCACCCTGCTGACCACCGGGAAGGGGAACGAGATGATAGGGATGTACTACTTTGTGAAGCGGAAGAGGTTCTCCTTCATGTACTGTGACGCCCGGTTCCGAAAATGAACCAAGCTAACGCATATGTGTGCACAGGATGTTCATCACACATACACGAGTGCAATCACAAAAGAGTATACAAAAAATTACCACAAGTCAAGATTAATTAACCAAATTTTATTACACAAACCAGATTATCCTCGAATACAAGCCCTAATGAATATTAATGACAAGTTCAACTAATGCAGCGGAAATAAACTAATTAAGCAAACTAAGCAACTATGCAGCATAAGCGACAGGGTATGTATGCGCAGCTCCAATCATCACCACAGGCAAAGCTGACGGTAGACACGGCCTAGAACTCCGCATTATCGCCATTAAACTCATAATCTTGACCTGCAACTGTTGGGGTGGGGGATTGCAAGAGTGAGTACATGTCGTACTTAGCAAGTGTGGAAAGTATGACATGTGGCTGATTCAAATGACGACAATAATAATGGCAAAGTGCTGAAAAGTACAGTAAAACATTTGAAAAGCATTATCCTACGTCTATGTGAAACAATCCCATCATAACCATCAGATTAACAAAATATAAACCATATCCAATTATTGCCAACATCATCATTATCCATGTCCAGTTACCGTAACTCAAATTCATATCCGTAACCATAAGCCAAAAACCATCCATAACCATTACCAACCCATAACCATAAACCAACCATAACCATAACCATATCCCAATTTCCCTCTAATCATGTAGGTCATCCAGGCGCTCTTAACCGGGAGCACGGCTATCATGATAGTTTTAATTAACTCTGCAGAGTTTGTAACTCTTTACCCACGTGTTCGTGATTTCATCACCCGTCGGCGACTAAAGAACCTCCCTTATGCCAATTACACTTCCTTTGGTATAGGGCCAAGAGATCACAAAATAGCCTTTACAAAGGGATTACTAGCCTATTTAGACCCCACTGAGGTTTCACCGGTGGCGATGCCTCCAACTGAGCACATCTTCAACCAAGGGCCCCCTCTTGAGCCATTCGGATCCCAAGGTAGTCCCACCAATCATCAACAAACCCAATCCGACTACCCCTTCCCCGAGCATCCACAATGGTCCAAACAGCACTAGCAAAGCCCTAATTAATCAGCTACGCCGCACCCATACTTGGCCTCGTGGTGGCACTGTAGTCCTGGCTTATTCTCGCATGAACCGGTCCTTAGATCTAAAGCAAGCAAACCACCATAACATCCAACCCATCCACATACCAGGCTTGCTTAGATCACCCATTACAATACCATATTAACCAGTTCATTTATCCAGAATCTCATCCATGCATAAATAAGTTGATTGGTATAGTTGTTTTCCATCCCAGTTGATTAAGCGAAGCAAAAAGTAAAAAGCCTTCCCGACTCTCTACCATAAATTCCAGGTGACAAGGGTGGTCAAACAAAACTAGTAAACTTCCTACCATAGGGTTTCCCATCAATTTGACACAAGCATGCAGTTTTGCAAACAAAACATTTATTTTAAAACGGGATCAATATGCTTCAAGGACACTTGACTTGCTCTTGCTGTTGATTAGGGTCAAAGCCTTCAAACTCCTGGTGCTGTAGATCCTCCGCGGCACTTTCTAGCGCAAATCCGCCTAATCCACACAATAAACATACAAGACAAGAAACACAATCAAAGAGTGCACAAATATTACTCAATATGACATGACATGCATGATTGATGCAAATGCAAGGTAGAACTTGTTACTAGATTGCTTTTAATGATCACTAACTAGTTCTAATAGCTTTTAACAAGTTTATACAGGTTTGGATTCGATTAGATCAAATTTTAGAGTTAATTCAACACAATTTAACCAGAAAGATCGGACTAGTCCGCTAGGGACCGGACAAGTCCGCACTTGACGAGATCGGCAGATTAGGGTTTTCTAGATCGACGTAATTTCGGAGATTAGGGGTTGAATTCACATAAGGAAAAGAGAATAGAAGGTATACCAGGTGTTTAGGACTCCAATGAATCAAGAAACTTGGAGGTAGCACTTGGATCTTGATGATCTAGGGTTGGTGATGAACTTGGAGATGAATTGGTGGTGAAGGACGAAACTTGGAGGAGATCTTGATCCTCCTTCGTTTCCTCCTCTTCTCCCTCTTGCTTGGGATCTTCTCCTTCCTCCTTGATGGTGGCTCCCCACGAACTAGGGTTTGGGTGGGTGGAAAAGTGGCAAATAGATGTCAAACCAAGGGGTGGGGCTGTTTATATAGAGGTGGAGGCTAGGGTTAGATGGATTTCGAGTTTTGGAATGAGTAGAGGCCGGTTTAGAGTCCCACATGGGCTCTAAAAGAGTTGGGCATGACGTCCCTAGGCCCACTTAACGTGAAACCCAAGAAACAAATCATAAAACAAGAGGTCAATCTCGGAGTCGCGAAATATCGGACAAGTCCGGAAAGGACCGGACTAGTCCGAAGTCGTCCAGAGAAAAAATCGGACAAGTCTGGCCAAACATCGGACAAGTCCAATCTTAGTCAGAAAGGAAAACGGACAAGTCCGCTAGAACACCAGACTAGTCCGGAAAAGTTCAGGGACTTAACAAATTTTCAAGGATTCATGGAATACCGGACTAGTCCGCACAAAATCGGACAAGTCCGAAAGTTTCCAGAGCCAAAATCGGACTAGTCCGCAGCATAAACGGACAAGTCCGTTTTTAGTCAGAGAGAAATCGGACTAGTCCTCACTAAAATCGGACTAGTCTGCACTTTCCTGCGTTTTAAGTGCGGTTTTGCTCCAAATCAGTTTTAAACTTGTTCCTCTTGTTATGAGTTAATGTTAAACATGTATATGAATGTATGCAAGGCATGATGCATGAAAATGAGGGTGTTACAAACCAACCCCCTTTAAAATGAATCTCGCCCTCGAGATTCAACGCGGAAGAGAAGAGATGGGGAAAGTCCTTCTTGAGATCATCCTCCAATTCCCACGTTGCTTCTTTTTCTGTGTGGTGCTTCCATTGAACTTTACACCATCTAATGACCTTGTTCCTTGTGACTCTCTCCTTAGTTTCCAAGATTTTGACCGGTTGCTCGGCATAAGTCAAATCTTCCTCTAGCTTCAATTCTTCTATTGGCACCTGTTCTTCCGGTACCCTCAAGCACTTCTTGAGCTGGGAAACATGAAACACATCATGGACATCCGATAGGTGAGCTGGCATCTCCAACTTATACGCTACTTCTCCTCTTTTGTCCAAAATCTTGAATGGTCCAATATAGCGAGGTGCGAGCTTACCCCTTATGTTAAACCTCTTATGACCTCTCATTGGTGACACCTTGAGGTAAACAAAATCTCCTATTTCAAAGGCTAATTTCCTTCTCCTATTGTCCGCATAGCCTTTTTGTCTTGATTGGGCAGCCCTCAAGTTTTCACGAATTATTTGGACTTGCTTTTCGGCTTCTTGCAACACATCCAGACCAAATACTTGAGTTTCCCCTGCTTCATTCCAGAATAAAGGTGTCCTACACTTCCTCCCATAAAGCGCTTCATATGGTGACATTTTCAAGCTTGCTTGGTAACTATTGTTGTATGAAAATTCCGCGTATGGCAAGCTTTTGTCCCAACTTTTCCCATGCTTTAAAGCACAAGCTCTTAACATGTCCTCCAAAATCTTATTGGTCCTCTCGGTTTGTCCGTCCGTTTGAGGATGATATGCTGAACTAAAATTTAACCTCGTTCCCAAAGCTTCATGCAACTTTTGCCAAAACCTGGAAGTAAATTGAGAACCTCTATTTGAGACTATCTTCTTCGGTACTCCATGTCGGCACACAATATGCTCCATATACAATTCTGCTAGCTTCGCGGTGGTATATGTGGTCTTGACAGGAATGAAGTGAGCTGATTTTGTCAACCGATCTACAATGACCCATATTGAATCATAGCCATACTGGGTTCGCAGTAATCCAACTATAAAGTCCATACCAATCTCTTCCCACTTCCACTCTGGAATCTTTAATGGCTGCAATAACCCTGCTGGCCTTTGATGTTCCGCTTTGACTCGTTGGCACACGTCACACAATGCAACATATTCGGCTATGTCCTTCTTCATGCTATCCCACCAATAGCAAGTCTTCAAGTATTTGTACATCTTCGTACAATCTGGGTGAATCGAGTAAGGCGAGTCATGTGCCTCCTTTAATATTGTCTCCCGAATATGCTTTACATTAGGCACAACGATCCTCTTTCCAAGCCATAAGGTACCATGTTCATCCTCGTCAAATCTGAATTCTCTCCCTTCTTTGGTTCTTTCCTTGATTTCCTTGATCTCCTCATCTGTGGTTTGTGCCTCTCGAATTTCTTGCTCCAAGGTTGGGTTTAACTCCATCACCTCTGTCTCATTTACAAACCCAAGGTTCAACCGTTCAAACTCCTTACATAGCTCGGATGGTATCTCTCGAACTGTGAGTTGGTGACTTACTCCCTTTCTACTCAAAGCATCGGCCACTACATTGGCCTTTCCCGGATGATAGTTGATCCCCAAATCATAATCTTTGATGAGTTCCAACCATCTTCGTTGCCTCAAGTTCAAATCCATTTGTGTGAAAATATACTTCAAACTCTTATGATCCGTATAAATTTCACACCTATGTCCAAGAATATAGTGTCTCCAAATCTTCAATGCATGTACCACGGCCGCGAGTTCCAAATCGTGTGTGGGGTAATTCTGCTCATGTTTCTTCAATTGTCTTGATGCATAGGCGACCACTTGACCTTCTTGCATCAATACACATTCAAGCCCTTGTCTTGATGCATCACAATAGATGTCGAAACTCTTGCTTACATCCGGCAATACCAAAACTGGGGCTGTTGTTAACCTCTTCTTCAACTCCTCAAAACTTTTTTGACAAGCTTCAGTCCATTGGAACGCCTTTCCCTTCATTAGCAACTCCGTCATAGGCTTGGCTATCTTGGAAAAGTCCTTGATGAATCGACGGTAATATCCAGCCATTCCAAGAAAACTCCTTATTTCCTTGACATTTTGCGGCGGCTCCCACTTCAACACGTCTCTCACTTTTCCGGGGTCAACCGATACTCCTCCTCCTGAGATTATATGACCCAAAAATGGCACCTCTTTCAACAAAAACTGGCACTTGTTGAACTTGGCATACAATTGATGCTCCCTCAATTTCTGCAGCGTAAGCCTCAAGTGTTCCTCATGTTCCTTCTCATCCTTTGAGTAGATCATAATATCATCAATGAACAACACAACGAAATTATCTAAGTACTCCATGAAGACCTTATTCATGAGGTACATAAAGTAGGCGGGTGCACTTGTCAATCCAAAAGACATCACGGTGTACTCATAAGATCCGTACCGTGTCCTAAAAGCTGTCTTGGGTATGTCTAATGGTCTATTCTTCATTTGAAAGTAACCTGACCTCAAATCAATCTTGGAAAACACACAGGCACCTTTCATCTGATCAAACAAGTCTTCTATGCGTGGCAAGGTGTACTTGTTCTTGATTGTTACCTCGTTGAGAGCTCGGTAATCCACGCACATCCTTTGGGATCCATCCTTCTTGTCCACAAATAGAACGGGCGCTCCCCAAGGTGAAGAGCTAGGGCGAATAAAACCCTTCTCTAATTGCTCTTGAATTTGCTTCTTGAGCTCTGCTAATTCCATAGGAGGCATCCTATACGGCCTCTTAGCTATAGGTGCAGTTCCAGGTATTAAATCAATAACAAACTCAATGTCTCGATCAGGTGGCATACCTGGCAACTCGTCTGGAAAAACATCCAAAAATTCACACACCACCGGAATCTCCTCAATTGCGACACCGTCCATATGATTCAATTCCAATTGCTTCGGTGCGGTTTGAGATGCTTCAAATTCTACGGCGATCCCTTCCTCATTGGTCAACTTCACCGTCTTCGTGGCACACTCAATAACTCCATTGTGCTTCCTCAACCAGTCCATACCAAGTATAATGTCCAATCCTTGAGAATCCAAAACTATGAGGTTGGCGGAGAAGTCTACCCCCCTTATTCTAAGGCTTACTTTTGGACATACTATATTTGTCCTCATCTCTCCTCCAGGAGACTTAACCAATAGAGTAAACTTCATATGAGAGACAGGCAAACTATACTTGGCAACATACTTCGATGCAATGAATGAATGCGATGCTCCAGAATCAAATAACATAGTCGCGGGGTTGGAGTTGGCGAGAAACATACTGATGACCACGTCATCCGCTTGTTGAGCATCCTCCGTAGAGACATGGTTCACGTTGCCACGAGCAAAATTCTGCTGTCCACGGCTTCCTTGTGGCTGTCCTCCATTAGGTCTTGGGTTTTGCCTCGGCGCATTGCTTCCTTGACCAAGGCCTGACTTAGGACATTGATGCGCAAAGTGTCCAGCTTCTCCACAAGTATAACACTTCTTAACTCCGCCAGAATTATTGGGACGATCTTGGTTTTGAGCATTTGCAGCAGGAAAATTAGCACGAGGCTCATAAGGCATTGGAGGCCTAGGTGCTTGCATAACAGGACGCTGCTGCACAAACTGAGTTGGGCGTGGTGCATAACCAGGGCGCTGAGCAGGAATAGAGGAGTTGTAATATGGTGCATTGGGCGGCGCAAAGCGAGGGCGCACATTACTTCCTTGTTGTTGTCCTTGATATGGCGCCTTCCTCTTGGTTTCTTGCTCCATCTCACGGATCTTGTTCTCAACCACAATTGCTTTGTCCACAAGCTTCTGGAAATTAACATAGTCACAGTTGAGCAATTGCACTTGGATCTCATTGTTCAAGCCCCTCATGAACAAGTATTGCTTCCGGCTGTCCCGACTAACATCCTCAGGCACATACCTTGAGAGTTGAGTGAATTTGTTGAGATATTCGCTCACACTTGATTTTCCTTGTCTCAAGTTCTCAAATTCTTGCCTCTTCAAGATCATAACTCCCTCGGGCACATAATGAGAACGAAAATTCTCCTTGAATTCGGCCCAAGTAATTCTCTCTTGATTCTCATGAGCATTGCAATAGGAATCCCACCAATCCGCAGCTGCTCCAACTAGTTGATGAGAAGCAAACAAGACCTTCTCCCGGTCACTGCATTGGATAATAGCTAGCTTCTTCTCCACGGACTTGAGCCAATCGTCCGCATCCATAGGGTTTGCAGCTTGAGCAAAGGTTGGCGGCCTAGTTCTCATAAACTCTCCCAATCGGTTATGAGGAGGCGGGGGTGGCGGTGGAGGCATGTGGGGCTGATTGTTGATGTTATTGCCAGCCTGCAGCTGTCCCATTGTTTGTATCATGGTCTGCATGAGCTGGTTTTGCATAGCCAATAGCTGCTCAATGTTGATAGCTCCATGAGCAGGTCCTTGCCCATTGTTGTTCTGAGGTACTCCATTGTTCTCCTCCTCATCATTAGCGTCCCTCTGGTTGCGAGTCCTCACCATCTGAAGAAAAGCAATAGGTAAGAATTAGAAAACGTCCCCAACTATATGCATCAAGGGATATGAAACTAAACAGCTAGCTACACTGGCCTAGGTGGACATGGCAATGCTAAGGCATCCCAAAATCCTCTATTAAGCACACAAGCAAGCAATATATATAGCAAACAGCACACCAAGCAAGAACACATCGATTCCTGAGTGCTCCTATGTGCTCTAAAGTGTCCATTCTATCTAGGCTGCATCCTACGGTCAACCTGTGGCTCTGATACCAATCTGTGATGCCCGGTTCCGAAAATGAACCAAGCTAACGCATATGTGTGCCCAGGATGTTCATCACACATACACGAGTGCAATCACAAAACAGTATACAGAAAATTACCACAAGTCAAGATTAATTAACCAAATTTTATTACACAAACCAGATTATCCTCGAATACAAGCCCTAATGAATATTAATGACAAGTTCAACTAATGCAGCGGAAATAAACTAATTAAGCAAACTAAGCAACTATGCAGCATAAGCGACAGGGTATGTATGCGTAGCTCCAATCATCACCACAGGCAAAGCTGACGGTAGACACGGCCTAGAACTCCGCATTATCGCCATTAAACTCATAATCTTGACCTGCAACTGTTGGGGTGGGGGATTGCAAGAGTGAGTACATGTCGTACTCAGCAAGTGTGGAAAGTATGACATGTGGCTGATTCAAATGACGACAATAATAATGGCAAAGTGCTGAAAAGTACAGTAAAACATTTGAAAAGCATTATCCTACGTCTATGTGAAACAATCCCATCATAACCATCATATTAACAAAATATAAACCATATCCAATTATTGCCAACATCATCATTATCCATGTCCAGTTAACGTAACTCAAATTCATATCCGTAACCATAGGCCAAAAACCATCCATAACCATTACCAACCCATAACCATAAACCAACCATAACCATAATCATATCCCAATTTCCCTCTAATCATGTAGGTCATCCAGGCGCTCTTAACCGGGAGTACGGCTATCATGATAGTTTTAATTAACTCTGCAGAGTTTGTACCTCTTTACCCACGTGTTCGTGATTTCATCACCCGTCGGTGACTAAAGAACCTCCCTTATGCCAATTACACTTCCTTTGGTGTATGGCTAAGAGATCACAAAATAGCCTTTACAAAGGGATAACTAGCCTATTTAGACCCCACTGAGGTTTCACCGGTGGCGATGCCTCCAACTGAGCACATCTTCAACCAAGGGCCCCCTCTTGAGCCATTCGGATCCCAGGGTAGTCCCACCAATCATCAACAAACCCAATCCGACTACCCCTTCCCCGATCATCCACAATGGTCCAAACAGCACTAGCAAAGCCCTAATTAATCAGCTACGCCGCACCCATACTTGGCCTCGTGGTGGCACTGTAGTCCTGGCTTATTCTCGCATGAACCGGTCCTTAGATCTAAAGCAAGCAAACCACCATAACATCCAACCCATCCACATACCAGGCTTGCTTAGATCACCCATTAAAATACCATATTAACCAGTTCATTTATCCAGAATCTCATCCATGCATAAATAAGTTGATTGGTATAGTTGTTTTCCATCCCAGTTGATTAAGCGAAGCAAAAAGTAAAAAGCCTTCCCGACTCTACCATAAATTCCAGGTGACAAGGGTGGTCAAACAAAACTAGTAAACTTCCTAACATAGGGTTTCCCATCAATTTGACACAAGCATGCAGTTTTGCAAACAAAACATTTATTTTAAAATAGGATCAATATGCTTCAAGGACACTTGCCTTGCTCTTGCTGTTGATTAGGGTCAAAGCCTTCAAACTCCTGGTGCTGTAGATCATCCGCGGAACTTTCTAGCGCAAATCCGTCTAATCCACACAATAAACATACAAGACAAGAAACACAATCAAAGAGTGCACAAATATTACTCAATATGACATGACATGCATGATTGATGCAAATGCAAGGTAGAACTTGTTACTAGATTGCTTTTAATGATCACTAACTAGTTCTAATAGCTTTTAACAAGTTTATACAGGTTTGGATTCGATTAGATCAAATTTTAGAGTTAATTCAACACAATTTAAACAGAAAGATCGGACTAGTCCGCTAGGGACCGGACAAGTCCGCACTTGACGAGATCGGCAGATTAGGATTTTCTAGATCGACGTAATTTCGGAGATTAGGGGTTGAATTCACGTAAGGAAAATAGAATAGAAGGTATACCAGGTGTTTAGGACTCCAATGAATCAAGAAACTTGAAGGTAGCACTTGGATCTTGATGATCTAGGGTTGGTGATGAACTTGGAGATGAATTGGTGGTGAAGGACGAAACTTGGTGGAGATCTTGATCCTCCTTCGTTTCCTCCTCTTCTTCCTCTTGCTTGGGATCTTCTCCTTCCTCCTTGATGGTGGCTCCCCACGAACTAGGGTTTGGGTGGGTGGAAAAGTGGCAAATATATGTCAAACCAAGGGGTGGGGCTGTTTATATAGAGGTGGAGGCTAGGGTTAGATGGATTTCGAGTTTTGGGATGAGTAGAGGCCGGTTTAGAGTCCCACATGGGCTCTAAAAGAGTTGGGCACGACGTCCCTAGGCCCACTTAACGTGAAACCCAAGAAACAAGTCGTAAAACAAGAGGTCAATCTCGGAGTCGCGAAATATCGGACAAGTCCGGAAAGGACTGGACTAGTCCGAAGTCGTCCAGAGAAAAAATCGGACAAGTCTGGCCAAACATCGGACAAGTCCGATCTTAGTCAGAAAGGAAAACGGACAAGTCCGCTGGAACACCGGACTAGTCCGGAAAAGTTCAGGGACTTAACAAATTTTCAAGGATTCATGGAATACTGGACTAGTCCGCACAAAATCGGACAAGTCTGAAAGTTTCCAGAGCCAAAATCGGACTAGTCCGCAGCAAAAACGGACAAGTCGGTTTTTAGTCAGAGAGAAATCGGACTAGTCCTCACTAAAATTGGACTAGTCTGCACTTTCCTGCGTTTTAAGTGCGGTTTTGCTCCAAATCAGTTTTAAACTTGTTCCTCTTGTTATGGGTTAATGTTAAACATGTATATGAATGTATGCAAGGCATGATGCATGAAAATGAGGGTGTTACATGTACTTGGAAACCTTTCCCTCTGGCAAATGGGATGAATGGAAGAAGGAGTGGGTGATCATCACCGTGACAACCATGAGAAGCTGGACCAACCAGAGGGCCTTCCTAATGTGGACACCGACCTCTAGAACGAGCTCCCGGAGTTGCCAGCGGCGTACAAGCCCGTTATAGCAAGGATCGAAGGCTGCGTCACCGGCGGTGTGACCCCCCAGATGGTCTTTGGGAACTTCCTGAGTAACAGTTGGGCTCCACTGAAGTTCATGGAACGGTCTACGTGGACATTCATGCTGCGTGGAGCTGATTCTCAGATGAGGGACGAGGATTTGAGGACTCTGTTGAAGAAATTCCAGAGCAAAACCAACATCCCGCTTGACTCCTTGAAGCTCCCCGAGTCCTTACCGCCTTTGAATATAGTTCCCGGGTTCTGTCTGGAGCTCTGGAAGTTAATGCCAACGCTGGACGATATTGGAGTTGTGGAGAGGTGGGATCCCTCCACAATCACTATTCCTGGGGCCCCTGGGGGGCCGATTCCTGTTCCCCCGAGCCAGGGGAGTGAAGTTGCTTGCTCCGGCAGGGGCAAGGTGTCGGCGGAGCCCTCCAGTCAGAAGAGGAAGCTGGTGCGGGGCGACGGAAGCCACGTCAGGACCTCTGGAGGGCTAGCTCCTCCGGCCCAGGGACCTCCAATGAGTGTTAGTTTCGGGGGGCCACCTCCCACTTCGACGCCGAGCGCTGGGCCAAGCTTCGGGGGCCCCTCCGAGTCGAGGGACGCTCCAGCCCGGGAGGCACCATCCCAAGCCCCTGGGGGTCCGGGGGCTCCGAGCGCATCAGGTCCTTCAGGCTTCGGTTCTGGCCCTGCTCCGAAGCAGCTCTGCCTCCGTGGCACCTGGAGCTTCCCAAGGTAATCGTCCGAGTTATTACTCTGATTTCTATTTTGGGTTAAAGTGAATCTCTTGAACGTTTTTATCTTTGGCGTGCAACACCTCCAAGAAGGGAGATAAAACTGCAACTCCAACGGCAGCACAGGGGGTTGAGCGAGCGGGCGCCCCAGCTGCGGCTGTTGCGCCTGCACGGGCGAACGTGGAGGCTCCGGGAGACACGAGGATGGCACCAATCGCAGATGCCGTTGCACCAGCACTGAAGACCCCGGTCATTTATGCAGGGGTGGCCGGAGTTTTAGCGCCGGAGCCGGTAGCCTCCGAGGCTCTAGTGGAGATGCCAAGTGCCGACACAACTCCAGCATCGACAACGGTTCCACCCCTCGTGCGTGGAGCCACCGACGGGTCGGCCCCCACGCCATCTTCTGGGGAGATCCCGGTGCCCCAGTCGGATGTAGCTGACGGGCCGGCCCCCACGCCAAATGCGGTAGAGGCTCCAGTCGAAGGGCCGGAGGCAGTTGAATAGTCGGCCCCCCACGCCAACTACCGATGAGGTTGTGGTGGTCGTCCTGATGGTAGTCGAAGTACCTGCTCCTACGCTGGAGGAGATTCAGGCATTGGTGTCCCGGTCAGGGGCTCCAGCACACCTGCACCTGGGCTGCAAAACGCGGAGGCTCCGGTTGAGCATCCTGCCTCTCTGCTGGCGGAGGCTGATCCATGAGCGTCCGTGGCCGCAACAAAGGGCCCGGCAGAGACCGGTGCTGCCCCAGTCATCCCTCCTCTAGACGCCTTCGGGGTTGTGGGGCTTCTGGGGGACACCCCAGGTGCCTCAAGCCCACGGGTGCCCCCGTTTGCGAGGTGGAGCCCCTCTTGAATGACAGCGGACATCCTGGTGGAGATGGGGGAGGAGGCGCCCCCATCAGGTTCGGCACCCATGCCCTTGGTACTGGCTATCGACAACGCCCACTCAAGTCTACAGCAGGTTGCATTGTCCTTCGAGCACAATCTCAAGGCCTTGGAAGAAGAGCGTATAGCCCTTGACCGTTGGCGCGATAGGCTCTGTCAGCGCGAAGACTGGATCGGGGGGGGGGGGAGAAAGCCCTGCTGGTCGAGCAAGGCGAGCTGCTCAGCGCGAGGGAGGCTACCCTCCAAGCTCTCGATGTGAAGGCGCAAAAGATTTATGAAGAAGCTTTGGAATGCCACAGAGTTGCGGTCCAGTGCCAAGGAGGTCTAATTGCCTAGAATGAGACTCTCCAGAAGCGCCGCCAGGAGCTCGACATGAGGGAGGCCAAACTTTCCGAGAAGCAGAAGTACTTGGGTCGGAGAGAGGAAGAGCTCTCCCGGAAGCTCTCAGCGGGTGAGAAGAGCTTGGCGGACTGCTGCAAGAAATTTGATGTGCGGTGCAAGCTCAAGGAGGATAGGCTCTGGGAACGGGGCAAGACCATAACAGGCGGGAAGTCGATGTCTCCGCCAGGGAGGATACGGTTCAGGGCCGGGAGGAAGACCTGGCAGAGCGGCGGAACCGTATCCACCTCAAAGAGTCGGAGCTTGCTGGCCGCGAGCGACAGTTAGCCAAGAGCATTCAGCAGCACGACAAGGAGGCTGAGTGCCTTGCAAAGTAGAGTACGTAACTAGTGGCCACCAAGAAGGCACTGGAGGAGTTGCAGGGCTCGAGGGCGGTGGAGTCCCAGCGGGTGTGGGTCTTCCTGGGACGGGCCGACGGAGCGCTGGCGCTGTTTGGCTTCAGCCCCGTACGTCCGACCAACCCAGTGTCGGAGCTGGACGAAGTGCTGGTGGCTCTTAGCTCCATTGGTGGCAAGCTCGATGATGTGGGCGACGTCGTCGCGGACCAACTGGAGACAGAAGGGAGGTCCTTGGCCAAGACCGTCACCGAGTACGTGCTAACGTGCTATCAGGGCCGGGACCACCACTTTCCCCTAAGTCCGACAATCGAAGGGCCGATCGAGGAAGGGATGGATGCTGCCAAGGAGAGCGTTCAAGAGGCTGCTCAAGCCGTAGCCTCAGCTATCCGTAGGACCTAGGCCTTTCCTTCCTTGTTCCCACTTGTATGCTTCCGGTCTTGTAATATGATCTTTCAATGAATGAAGTCCTCTTGATATTTGTCTTTGATATTTTTGTGTCCTGCCCCCTGGTAGATGTACGTAATTTCGATTTTGTACATGTACCAAGAAGAACTAACACTTGTTTCGGGGACATCGGCCCCCTGGGGTTGTCGGGGCTTAGGAGCTCCGGCGAAACTCATCATGAATGTAAGACGTTGACGTCGGGCCCCCTGGGGTTATCGGAGCTTAGGAGCTCCGGTGACACCCATTGTCCATGTAGGAGACGTCACCGCCGGGCCCCCTGGGGTTGTTGGAGCTTAGGAGCTCCGGCGACACCCATGATCAATGTAGGACGTCGATGTTGGGCCCCCTATAATTGTCAGAGCTCAGAAGCTCCGGCGACGCCCGTTGCTCACGTAGAGGACGTTGATGACGGGCCCCTGAGCCCACTCTCAGTGAGGTGGCCGTTCATCATCGGTGGTACGGGAGTGGCTTTACTAGCCTTACAACCTTAGGAACCTGCACACATGACAGATAAAAGGTAATTCCGCTCTCCAGTCAATCTTTTACCCACGCTCTATTAGTGTTGT
Source organism: Tuctoria greenei (assembly GCA_036927565.1). Lineage (NCBI taxonomy): Eukaryota > Viridiplantae > Streptophyta > Magnoliopsida > Poales > Poaceae > Tuctoria > Tuctoria greenei. The sequence continues at coordinate 21,333,684 of JAYESD010000011.1, read as the reverse complement.
TTGTCTTACAATCTGTTACCGTCGTGGGGGACTTGATTAACTTAGGGCCTCCATACCCGAAACTTGTTACCCACCACACGTGAGGAGTGGGTTCGAAGGTTCCGGAAACTTAGCAAGTACCTCAAGTGACCCAATGGCAAACGGACAGCAACGCTCCCACTATTGTAGAGACGAGGGAAAAAATGACCGCACCCACGCTAGGTGATGAGCTAATGGCAAACGTGTGACATCATTCATAAGAACTAAAGATAATTTCAAATGAACAAAGCATTTCAGGGTAGGACAAACATCTTTTCATTATAACGTTCATGGGAGAGAACAGACTTTACAAGAGGAATGACCCGGCCTAGGCGACAGGGAGCTGAGTGTACCTTCTCAGGGTACCGGACCATGCCGAGCAAGGCAGACACTCGGAGCTCATCTCCCTGGCCTTAGTTAACCCAAGTGCTGTTTCTAGACACTGTGCTCTCTTTATAAAAAAAAGAAAATCAAATGCCCTTCCACTGGCTATGGATAACTCTTACGGAGGTGTTCAATATTCCATGGGTTGGGCACTGGTTGCCCAAACTCCGTAGCTAGGCGAACACATCTGAGGCGACAAACTTTTGTCACCCGGAAGGGGCCCTCCCAACTGAGGGAGAGCTTGTTTGTCCCTTCTCAGGAAAGCAGATGTTGTAGGACCAGGTCATTCACCTTCAGCTCCCTACTGCGCACGGTCCGCTGATGGTAGCGCCAGAGTGCTTGCCTGTACTTGCATTTCAGAGGGCTGCTCATATGCGTCCCTCGTCGACGAGGTCCATGTCTTCACGCCTGGACTGGTCCTGTGTGGCTTCTTCGTACATCCGGACATGAGGGGAGCCCATGGTGATCTCTGGGTGAAGGACGGCCTCTGCCCCGTACACCAGGAAGTAGGGCGTTTCTCCTGTAGCCCGGCTGGTTGATGTCCGGCTAGCCCACAGTGCATATGGCAGCTCATCCACCTAGTTGGCACCATGCTTCTCGAGGCTTGAGTATGTACGAGTCATGAGTCCCTTGAGAATCTCAGCGTTTGCCCTCTCTACCTGCCCATTGCTTTCGGGATGAGCAACAGAGGCATAACAAACTTGGATTTCAAGGTCCTCGCAGTATTCTTGGAATGCCGCGCTCGTGAACTGGGTCCCGTTATCAGTGATGATCCTGTTCGGGACCCCGAACCTGCAAACGATTGATTGGATGAACTTCACTGCTGACTGCTTGTTAATGGTGACAACTGGGGTGGCTTCTGGCCATTTAGTGAACTTATCTACGGCGACGTAGAGGTACCAGAATCCTCCGACGGCTCTTGGGAAAGGTCCCAGGATGTCCAGTCCCCACACGGTGAATGGCCACAAGGGGGGATCATCTGCAGTGCTTGAGCTGGTGTGTGGATCTGCTTAGCATGGAACTGGCACGCCTTGCATCTCTTAACCATGTCATTGGCATCCTGGAGTGTTGTGGGCCAATCGAAGCCGTGCCGAAAGGCTTTGCCGACCAGCGTGCGGGCTAATGCGTGGTTCCCGCACTCACCTCCATGGATTTCTGCGAGCAATTCGCAGCCTTCCTCCCGGGTAATGCATCGCAGTAGGACGCCGTTGGCGCCATGCCGGTAGAGATCCCCCTCTACCAGCGTGTATCTTTTAGCCATCCGCACAATCCGTTCCGCCAGGGCATGTTCTTCGGGAAGGTAGTTGTCTTTCAAGTAGTCCCAGAACTCCGAGATCCATGCATCGGGACCTTCTTGAGTTTATTGTTCTTGGGCACCCGGCTGCTCGGAGCTGCCGGTGGCGCATAAGAACCTTGGCGGGCACCATGGCTGCAGGGCCGTCGGGATTGCTAGCTTCGAGTTGCTAGCTTCACCCCCTTCACCCGGCTCGGCAGCTCGGGTCGGTTGGTCGCGATAACATCCTTGCAAAGACTCCTTCGGGCACTGGTGCCTCTGTGGAGGCCTTTGTTGATAGGTCATCTGCGACTGAGTTGTCAGCTCGGGGCACATGGCACAGATCCAAGACTTCAATGTCTTTCTCCAGCTTCCTGATGTGCAGCAAGTATGCTGCCAGTTGGGGGGGTCATTGCAATTGCACTCCCCCTTGACCTGCTTGACAATTAGCTGGGCATCACCTTTGGCAAGGAGCTGGCGGACATTGAGGGCCAACGCTGTCTTTAGCCCATAGATGAGGGCCTCGTACTCTGCCATGTTGTTGGTGGCTTTGAAGCCAAGGTGCACCATATATTTGAACTGCTCCCCTGTCGGAGCTATGAGCACCACTCCGGCCCTGACCCCCTGTTTCTGGGTGAAACCATCGAAGTAAAGTGTCCATGGGGTCTCAGTCAAGATTGGTGCGCCAGACACTGCCTCCCCACTGATTGAGCCTTCTGGGTTGCTAGGTGATGGATTCCACTCGGCCAAGAAATCTGCCAGTGCCTGACTTTTGACCGCGTGTCGAGGAAGGAACTCAATCTCAAACTCCGCTATCTCGGCTGCTCACTTGGCAATGTTGCCGGTCGCATTAGGGTTCTGGAGCACCGTTCTCAGCGGGAAGGAGGTGAGCACCGAGATCTTATGGCCCTGGAAATAGTGTTGGAGCTTCCTCGATGCTATCAACACGGTGTACAACAACTTGTGTATCTCCAGATACCTTGTTTTCGCTTCATGGAGGACTTCGCTGATGTGGTAGACTGGCCTTTGAGTGGTCTGAACTCTGTTTGAGAGGTCTGGTGCCCCTCGCAGCGGGTCCAGGTCCCGGGGCTCCTGGCTCCCAGGATCCGCATCATCCTCTGGGGGTTGGGACCCGGGGGTTTCCTAGTTTTCGGAGCTCCCTAGGGAAAGATCCATGGCCTGGTCCAAGGCCTGAGGCTTGGTGCTTGTGTCGTGAGCTCCTTCCCGTGTATGCTGCTGATGTGGTTCCGATTGCTTTGCGACCATGACCATACTAACCACTTCGGTTGTTGCGGTAATATACAGCAGAAAGGGCTCACCAGGCTCCGGCGCCACCATAACGGGGAGGGACGTCAGGTGTCTCTTGATCTCCTGGAATCTCGTTTCCGCCTCTTCGGTCCATGCAAAGGGACCTGCTTTCTGTAGAATCTTGAAGAAGGGAAGCGCACACTCTGCCAGCCTCGAGATGAATCGGTTGAGGGCCGCTAGGCACCCTGCAAGCTTCTGCACATCCTTGATGTGAGCCGGAGGCCGCATCAGCTCTATTGCCTTAATCTTCTCTAGATTAGCTTCAATTCAACGGTGGGAGACCAGGAACCTAAGCAGCTTCCCAGAAGAGACCCCGAAGACACACATTTCGGGGTTCAGCATCGTGTGCGTGATGCGCAGCCTGCTGAAGACTTGCGCCAAGCAGCTTTCACTGCCCTGTGGGGCTCCTGGTAACCCATGTATTCGTCCTTGTCCTCCACCAGGTCAAGCTTCTACTTACCCTCCCCCTAGCAGGGGGGCTTGCTCTCTTGGCGTTGCTGCTTCTGCCTCTGCTCGTGGAAATGTTCCGCGAGCTTCTTGACTTCCCGGCACTCACTTGCACTGTGACCATTGGTTCGGTGCACCGGGCACTTGAAGTCAGCGTCATCACCCTCGGGTTACGGGCGTGGGCGCTTATCTTGGCGCGAGCTCCGTGCTCTACCAGCTGCCGCAGCTACCACCGTGGGAGCCCTGCACCTCGGCTTACTCCTGTCACGGCCCCTGTTCTCTTTCTTCCTGCCACCACTCCTGGTAGTGGCTTCCACTTCGGACTGTGAGGGCTCCCCACTCTCTGAGGGGGGTGTAGTGTACCAGTTACGACCCTCCGCAGCCTTGGCGCATCTGTCTACCAAGGCAAACAGCTGAGAGACATCGCGCACGTCATGCGTGAAGAGCTTCTCGAGCATCTTCTTGTCCCTCACACCCTGTCTACATGTAAATATGACAGATGCATTCGAGATGTGCGGGGTGGTGTTCCGTACCTGGGAGAATTGATGGATGAACGTTCACAGCGGCTCCCCCGAGCGCTGTCTAACAGCGTGGAGGTCGAGCTCCGTGCCTGGGCGCTCGTATGAACTCCCGAAGTTTGCCATGAACTGCCGGCATAGCTCCTCCCAGGAGGTGATGGACCCCTGGGGAAGGTTCATGAGCCATGATCGGGATGGGCCGGCCAGGACTACCCAGAAGTAATTGGCCATGATGACCTCGTCACCCCCTGCAGCTAGGATCGAAGTGGAGTAGATCTGCAGGAACTCACTCGGGTTGACGCTCCCATCATACTTCTCTGGCATGTGCGGCCAAAACATGTGAGCCCACACTACTCTCTGTAGGTGCGGAGCTAAAGCTACACACCCTCCACCTGTGCTTGCGGGCGGTAGGTTTGGTGTTGCGTGACCTTGATGGCCAGGCGGCACTGTGTACGCCTGGTATTGCAGTGTGGCAGCAGGCGCATGGTGCGGCGGAGGCACACCATACTCCTGGGGTGGGGGAGGCGCAACGTACGCCTGGCGTGGAGGAGGCTCCATGTACGCCTGGTGCTGAGCAGGAGGTGCCACATACGTCTGACGTGGCGGGAGTGCGCCATGGACCTGGGGTTCAGGACCCGGCAGGCTGTAGTCAGCTTCAAGGTTGCGGCGCCACTCCCGTTGTCATTCGATGATGACTCGACAGTCCTCTCCAGCTCTGCAGCGCTGCAACTCAGCCCGCAGGTCTACCGTTGAAAGCCTTGTTGAGCGGCTATCGACAGTCCGCCGGTTGACGATAGGCGTACACGACAGCGAGATGAATGTTGTTGTCGCTCGCCTCCCGCCTTGTGGAGTCGCTTGGAGTGCAGCGACGACTAGATGGTCGACGTCGTTTGCCCACTGCTGGGTTGCTCCCTGCGGGGCACCTGTCATCGGTGTGTTGCGGAGTAGCGCACGTGCATCAAGAAGTGCACTTTCCGGGCTTGCTGTCGGCAGAGCCGTAGCAGTTGTCATGGTAGGGGTTCGTCGTGCCATGTTGTGCGGGCCTGGAGTCAGTGGAGTGACTGTGCGGCGTCGCGATGGCCCAAATATTCCTGCCCTGGAGCGGGACCCAGCTCTGGGGTGGGATGAAGCTTGGTCCTCACCCGCCACCTGCTGGTGGGGCCGTGGCCTGGAGGAACTAGCGTTGGAATGAGCGTTCACCATGCTGCTGGTGAAGATCCTTGCAGGAGAAAACCCCCCTACCTAGCGCGCCAAATGTCGAGGTGTCTAAACTGACACCTCCCCCGGACTGTCTCAGGAGTAGCCCGCGGGGGTTTGATGTATTTTTGGGGTTTAGTCCTAGCAAGATCGAGCGTAGCGAACGATGAACGCGAGGGATTTACGTGGTTCGGGCCGCCTGGGTATAATACCCTACTCCACTGTAGTTTGTGTGTTGTATTGCTCAAGCGTGTGTCTGGGCCTGAGGGAAGTTGTCTAAGTTGGTGGCTGCCCGATCCTTTTATAGTCCAAGGCCGAGCAGCTTACAAGTGGGGCCTGGTGCCCGACAAGTGGCCCCAGGAGTACCAAATCCACCCTAAGATTTGGAAGTAAATGCTATCCCCTGACAATGGCTTCAATGTGCCGCCTGACCATGCCTTGCTGCAGGGCTACACATAGCCCCTCATCATGGTTGGTCGTGTCCCGTCTGTCTTGTCGTGGCCTCTCATTTGTCCGCCATACATAGTAGTTTGGCGCCAGCCTGTTATCACAAGACTGGGTACAGGACTCTTGACTTATGAGTGCGAGCTCCCGCTTACCTAGGGAACGTGCGCGTCCTTCCAGTTTAGGCGCACTGGGCTCGTCTCCCGTCATTGCCGCTACCGCATGATGGACTAGGCCTGGCGTTGCTTGGCACGTGGTAGGTCTAGTCCTTCCCTCAGCTCGGAGGCCGGGTCCGAAGTTGTCGGACACATGGATGCGCCGGACCTTCTTTCAGTAGGCAGGCAGGTCCAGAGCTGCCGGTCTTGCGGACGCGCTAGACCTCTCCTCAGCGGGGAGGTGGGCCCAGAGCTGCGAGACGTGTGGTAGTGCCGGACCTCCCCCCCGAGGGGGAGACAAACCTGGAGCGGGAAGACACGTGGTACCGTTGGGCCTTCCCTCAGTGGAGAGGCGTGGCCATGCCGCACGCCATGTGGCACCGTGGGACAACGCCGGATCTTGCCCCCATGGAGGGCGAGACCCAGTGCGCCTTCTTTCCTGTATCTATGGGTACCCGATTCGCCAGGTACCGACAAACCTGATGAAGAAGGAGCTTGTGAAGTGTCTACTCCCCTCCTGATTCTCAAAAGTCATCCTTCGCAACAGATATTTGGAAGGTTGCATGAACGAGTTACAAGATCCAGGTTTTTCGACCCCAATTCTCATGCTCATTCTACTTTTGTTGCTTCTTTTGAAGCCATAGATATATCACACGCACTCACTAATGAAGCTTGGATTATTGCCATGCAAGAAGAGTTAGAAAATTTTGAAAAAAAAATAATGTTTGGAAACTTGTACCTTCACCTCAAGATCAAACTTTAATTGGAACTAAATGGGTGTTTAAAAAAAAAACAAAGTGAGGATGGGGTTGTGGTTAGGAATAAGGCTAGATTGGTTGCTCAAGGTTTCACACAAATTGAATGTCTAGATTTTGATGAAACTTTTGCTCCTGTTGCTAGATTAGAAGCCATAAGAATTTTGTTAGCTTTTGCTGCATCTAATGGTTTCAAGATATATCAAATGGATGTAAAAAGTGTTTTTCTTAATGGCTACATAGATGAGGAGGTTTATGTTAAGCGACCACCTGGTTTTGAAAATCCAGATTTTCCCAATCATGTTTTCAAACTGACTAAAGCCTTGTATGGTCTAAAACAAGCTCCTAGAGCATGGTATGATAGGTTAAAAACATTCTTACTTGAGAAGGGGTTTACCATGGGCAAGGTTGATAAAATTCTTTTTGTGCTTAAGCATGGCAATGACTCATTATTCGTTCAAATGTATATGGATTATATTATCTTTGGTTGTACCTCTCATGATCTTGTGTCCAAGTTTTCAACGATGATGAGTTCGGAATTTGAAATGGGTATGATGGGTGAACTCAGTTACTTTTTGAGGCTACAAATCAAGCAAACCAAGGAAGGTACCTTTGTGCATCAAACGAAGTATACAAGCGACCTTCTCAAGCACTTCAACATGGACAAAAGCAAGCCTCTTTGGACACCAATGGGAACAACATCAACACTTGAACTTGATGAAGATGGTGAACCCATTGATACAAAAGAATATATAAGCATGATCGGATCACTTTTGTACCTCACGACATCAAGACCGGACATACAATTCAGCGTATGTCTTTGTGCACGGTTTCAAGCTTCCCCACGTGCTTCACATCGTCAAGACGTCAAAAAGATTCTCAGGTACTTACATGGAATTCAAGAATTTGGCATTTTTCTTCCTTCTTCCTCGGCCGTTACTTTGAACGCTTTTTCGGATGCTGATTTTGGGGGGTTGTAGAATTGATAGGAAAAGTACTTCCTGTTCTTGTCATTTTCTTGGTAATTCTCTTGTTGCTCAGTCCTCTAGAAAACAAAACTCAGTTGCACAATCCACAGCTGAATTTGAATATGTAGCTGCTGCTAGTGCTTGCTCACAAATTCTTTGGATTGTTCAAACACATAAGGACTATGGGGTTGATCTGGATAATATTCCACTATTTTGTGATAACACTAGTGCCATTTGCGTTGCTAGAAACCCCGTGCAACATTCTAGAAATAAGCACATTGATATTAGGTATCACTTTCTACGTGATAATGTTGAAAAAAAACAGTGTGCTTCACCATGTAGATACCAGACAACAATTGGCTGACATTTTCACAAAAACCTTTGGATTTCACTCGTTTTTGTTACATTCGTAGTGAAATAGGGGTTATGCATATTCATGTATTAAATTGACGGGGAGTTTTGAAACTTGAGAAGTCTATGTGTGAATCTGAACTTAAAATAATATGAGCATAGTATTTCATACATATATGACTTTGTGATTCCTTTTACATGCTGAAAATTCTTACTACCTTACTCATGTTATACATTTTGTAGTTTTTGCCATGACTAGTAATGGGAATAATTACTTACACTAAATCTGGTCATGATCGAACTTTCTTGCTGTTTTGAACTTGTTACATGATCACAAGTGCTTTTAATCATAATGAATTAATCAAGTAATCAACTTGCATGTTGAGTTTTATGAACAAATATAAATTGAGAAAAGATCAAGAGAATATGCATTCATCGCACTTCTTCTTTTGAGATGGCTTATCATTGCACTTAGATATGAACTTGGAAGAAGTTGTGTATGACTAAAATCATGTCCTTAAGCTTCTGATTGTCAAATGACATAGGATTGACTTGGTCGGTTAGAATAAGGCTGATGCGCATATAATCTCTTGCAAATATTATATGATATAAATTTGTGCTTTCAAAAATAATAAAATGCAGCAACAGTGTCATGCTTTCAGGTTTTGAAATAGTTAAGTTTGTGAGATCATGACTTGCTAAAATTGAAAATTACATTTGATTTGTAGCATGGCTTACACTACTTTATGTTTCTCATTGCTGTGATAGTGTGAGTTACTTGATAGTATGACTTAGATGAGCTTTGTTTTATATGTATATGTTATAATGTGCTCATAACAAATTAAAATTTCTCTTTTATACCTTGCTGAATACATTGTCAAAGGGGGAGAAGTATGCAAAGACGGAGAAATATGTATAGGGGGGAAATTTATTTAGAAATTTATTTCTATATCATTTGATTTTCAAAAGGGGGGAGAAATTGTTTTCAAAACTTTTCATGCCAATATTCGGATTTTAAATGGTGTTGCCAATGCATTCATCAAGGGGGAGATTGTGAGACCTATGTGTGCTGAATACATTGGCTATGGCGATAAAAGTTTTGAATACTCCCAAAATACCTTTATCATCTAGATTCGAGCTCCAACAAGGTTCGACGATGGGTCTGGCTTGTTTTGGGTAGCTCCGGCAAGGTCCGACATAAGGTCTGACTAGCTTTGGTTAGCTCCGACTCTAGGTTCGACTAGCTTTGGTAAGCTCCGGCGCTAGGGCCTGCTAGCTTTGGTAAGTTCCGGCACTACATCCTATTAGTTTTGGTAAGCTCCGGTTCAAGGTCTGATTAGCTTTGGCAAGGTTCGGAGCTTTCTACTTTTAATTTGCAATGTTTCAAACTTGTTTTTTGGATTATGGAAAGTTTGCTTAGTTTTATTTTACTAAGTTTTTGGTGTGTTTTGGTGTTTATGGTTGTTATCTTTGTGGTAAGGTTTGCAACATGCTTATGTGAGGTGCTCACGTAAGGTATTGTGGTTTTAGAACTAATGAGAGTCAAGTCGAGGACTTGTGCTCGGAAGTATTGGTTGCTTATTCATGTGCAGGTGTTGCTTGAGTTCAAGACATGGCTGGTGATGGGATCCATTGAACTAGTCTTAGGGAGAAGATGAGGTTCAACAACCAAGTTCGGATGTTGGGGGGGGGGGGGGGCGGGGGGGGGGGTGGTATTGTGGTTGAGTTGATCGGGAGGTCGCGCAGTATGTATGAATCAATAACAATACATATGAAGGTACCGTGGACGTCGTTGGAAGGTGTTTGCACATGTGTAAGGAGTGCATGAATGTGTCTACATGGTTCCGAGGTGTTATGAAGAGATGTGGACGAAAAGAATTGGTCGAAAAGGTCCAACTGACTAGGTTATGGACTCAGGCTGCGGCTGGGTCGTGTTTGACTCAAATATGGAAGTTTTTAGTTGGTTATGATAGGATTTCGTGTGGGTCACGAATTTGAGTTGTTTTAGGAATATGGGATACGTTCCTAATGTGTTTGGAAGTCTTAAGATTGTTTCTATCTGCGTATAGAAGAGTCTTGAACAGTTATGGAAAGTTTCGATTCGTGAATTGAGTAGGATTAGAGTCCTAGTTAAGTTTGGGTTGGCATAAGGGCTGGTTATATAAGCAAGGGAGGCCAGAGCTCGTGGTGCACAACTTTGGGGTTGTTCCTTTTGAGTTTTCATCAATAAAATTCATAGTCTGAAGGAGCTTTTGTGCCTTGTTCGTCCGACTTGTTTTCTTCAAGTCTTCCTCGTCGAGTTTCTGCATAGCACTACCTTGCTTCGGTGGTTTTATCATAACTCAAGTTTTACAGATTCGTTTGACGTGATTCTTTTTGGGTTGTCTTCACACCTTAATTTTCTATCATCTGTGAAAAATTCACGGTCATTGGATTTGCGCCCCCATAACAAGGGACGTGGCGCCCGAAACTCGCAAAGGAACTTCCACGCAGTCCCGTTCCTGATCAGCGTCCCGGGGCATAGCACACCCCCCTCAATCCCGAGCTGTCGCACCCAAACCTAGAGACGAGACTGTGTCCCAATCTGAGTTTTGTCACCACATTGACCCGGACGCGAGGCACTCTCATACGCGTTGTGCCTGGACCGACATCTCCACCGACATCGCTGACGCCCCACGCTTCGAACAGATAGGCTAGAGCACAGCAGCAACAGCTACGATATGGCAAGTCTCGTCCGATTCGGATGAATCCCAGTTCAATTTGGCTTGTCAGGACCTCCAGCCTCCACCGGGCCACGCTGCTGACAGATATGTAGATGGGCATCATCCCCAGCATCATGCTAAGAATGGGTCTGGACAGTCAGAGGATAACACCCCAACCCAAACGGGAGGCGCCGACAGGACCGAATCATCCACCCGCTCGTCTTCTCTGACCCTAGCACGAGAAGCAATCCCCAATCTTTGCCTAGTCCTTGGTGCTACCTGGGCAGGGGTCGCAAAACCCTGATCTAGGTTCCTGCGATGTCGTCTCCAATGAGGAAGTCATTACAACAACGATGAGGATTGTAGTCTGAGCCCCGTACATAGGAGGGTCCGAGCCCGAGACAGCCTTCAACAGCGATAACTTTCGGGGGACGTACGAGCATTTTGACAACCCACAAGACCTCGAGGGATGCCGACAGAGGTTGGATGAAACCCTCCATAGGTAAATACGATTCTTCTTTGAGAGGTGCAACAAGCTCTTGACGTCGTCGATGCAGATGTCATCAGAGCTTTCCTCACGAGAACTATCTGCGGGTCCCCAATACACAAGCTTGTCTACGACAAACCAAAATACACAACAGAACTACTCGACATCACCTCCCGCTTTGCCCCAGGTTAGGGGACAGTAGCGATTGGCTCCGACACATCAAAGTCGAGACCCAGCAACCCCAAAACTCAAAAAGGCCTCACGCTTCGCCGAAAGCAAAGGAAGCAGCAACTCGACCCCAACAAAGGCGACCCTTAGATGCCAGGCTCCAACATAGTCGTGACCACCAACCAACATGAAGACGGGAGATGGGCCAAACTGCCGACCAATCACTTCGAGAAGATGCTCGAGAAACTTTGCACACATAACGCCTTCCTGAAAAAACATGCGCTGAAAGAATGCATCCTCCTTTGACGTTTCTTCAATGGGAAGCTCGACGCTCCAGGCAGCAAAAGGAAGAGGTAAGCCATCTCGGGCTCTGAGTCAGAGGAGCCTGACCCTGATGGTTACATTGATTGCCTCGTGATCTGTGAGGATAGTTACGCACCCGGAAACCAACCGGGCTGGAGAAGGCGCCCCGAATGGTGGGGCTTGCCGACCCGAATATCCCAACTTTCCTCCGATGGTCAGAAATGAAAGTCACCTTTGATAGGTTGGACCACCCCGATCATATCCCGCAACACTAGCGACACACCTTAGTTAACCCAATCGTGGGAACCGCGTGACTCGCCCGAGTGTTGATGGATGGGAGGAGCATCCTCAACATCATGTACACCTCTACTCTGGATCTGATGAAGATCTCGCGCTCCCGACTCCATCCTGAGCGAGGATCCTTCAATGAGATCATGCCCAGGGTGCAGGCAATGCCTCTCGGGCGCATTGACCTGCCTGTCACATTCGAGAGTTCGACGAACTCCCACACGGAGACCCTCACGTTTGATGTCGCTAACTTGAACAACTCCTACCACGCCATCCTGGGACAACATTGCTACACAAAGCTAATGGCAGTATCGAACTACACCTACCTCAAGTTGAAGATCCAACACTACAGGAATCCCGACGATTTGCGACGGCCAGGGCCATCGCAAATAAGCCAAAAATCGTCGCAAATAAGATATTTGCGACGGCTTTACTTATCTGCAACGACTTTTGGCCATCACAAATAATTTGTCGCAAATAAGCTTATTTGCGACGGCCACCGTCGCAAATAGGCTTATTTGCGACGGCCCGCAGTTGCCGTCGCAAATTATTGTCAGGGGGCCAATGGGCCCTACGGTTCAATTTGCGATGGCCATGCCATCGCAATTAAGTTCCTATTTGCGACGGCCAGGCCGTCGCAAATAAGCTCAGCCGATGGGTCCCACACGGTCATCCGACGGGGCCCATGCGGCATTTTGCGACGGCCTGGCCATTGCAAATAGGGACTTAATTGCAACGGCCAGGCCGTCGCAAATAACAGAGGCTAGTTTGCGACAGCTTGGATCCTTATTTGCTATGGTACTGTATAAAAAGCCGTTGCAAATAAGGTTTTTCATTTTTTAAAAAACTTGACAATCACAAACAACATTACAATATCGTCGATACATTGCACATCACCATCAACAAAGCAAACAAGAGCTCACTCGCCCGTCTGACCTCCGAAGCCACCTCCAAAGCCACCTCCAAAGTCGAAGTCGTCGTCGCACCTCATTCCAGGTGGCGGTAACGATGGCGACAGAGTTTGAGCAGCCGTCGCAGATCCCTGCAATTAATGAGACTTAGAGTTAAAATATAAATGCATCAACATCTCTCTCCCTCCCTCTCCCTCTATCTCCATCTAGATCCCCTCTCTTCCTCTCTCTTTTCATTCCTCTCTCTATCTCATCTATCTCTCTCTCACTCTATCTCTCTGTTGCTATCATTTTCCCTCCATCTATCTCCATCTACATCTCCCTCTCTCCCTCTCTCTTACTCTCCTTCTATCTCCATCTACATCTCCCTCTCTCTCTTCATTCCTCTCCCACTCTATCTAACTATTTATCACTCTTTCTTCTATCTCTCTCTTTCTTTTGTCTTAATCCTTTTCTTGTATCTAACTATCTCCCTCTCTCTTCTATCTCAATCCTTTTTTCTCTATCTTCCTCCCTCTTCTACTCCATCTCTCACTCCTCTCACTCTATCTAACTATCTTTCACTATCACTCCATTTCCTCGCTTTTATTTGGTTGAGGTAAACTAGAATTGTTAAGTTGACATAGAAAATTACCTGACACCCAGAAGAAGGATCGCCTGGAAGGACCGGTAGTGGCGGTAGCTGGATCCTCAGACCTTGCGCCCGAGCCATGGCCTGTCATTGCAAATATTAAATGTTACCTATTAGTAAGTCATTTACGCTAAATTAATGAGAACTTTAGTTTTCATTTTGTTACCTCCATTGCTTCCCGCATCTGCAACAACACTGCTGCCTGGGAAGAGATCGTTGCCTCCATCGCGATCCTTTGGCGTTCCGCCTCCTCCTGTCACCTGAGGTTCTCTTCTACAGTTTTTTGGAGGCACTGCATCTCAATGTCCCTCTGCGAGACGTGGCGACCTAACGTGCCCACCGACGAAACCTGCGTGGAGCTGCCTCTCGCAGGTCTCGCCGCCTTCAAGTCGACAACTCCGTCAAATATAGCGAACCTATAAAAAAAAGAGTCAGTAATATGAAATCGAAATATCTTGAATACTTTGAATTGAAAATGATAAAAATGACTTATAAACTCACCTTCGGTGTGCTTTTCCACCTCCGCTTGCATACGCGGCTTGAGGATCGATTGGTTCATGTTCCCAATCGAAATCTTCGTCGTGTATCTTCCTAGCCTCCTCCCCGTACTTAGCCTGCAAAACAAGGAAACCATGTAAGTTCAACAATCCATATAGTTATATTTAATATGAATGATTTCTAAACTTACCAATCGCTCAGCTCCAGCCTGACTGCACCCCTGAGGCTAAGAAGGGTCCATGTGACCTCTCTTTCAGATCTCAGCAGGGGTCGGCGGCACCACTATCTCGCGCTCCTGTAAATATGTATTAGTACAAATAGTATATTATGAATATATAAACATAAGTTACATACACTTACCATGCGTTTAGCTAAACGCAAGTGGCTATCTTGGTCGTGCCTGCTCTTCCCATCGACCCTTCCCGAGCTTAGCCTTAAACTCATCGCTAGCCCAATAGTGATAAAGGGCCCGAAATGCATCGGTCCGACCCTGCAACCAGCTCACGTGGCCCTGCACATAGTTGTAAGTCGTTAAAAAATACCACCGACGAAATTATCAGAAAAAAATACTTACTACACCCCACGTACCTGCGCGTACTCCTCCTCCGTCAGGTGCCTCTCACTCTCTTGCCGGGAGTGTAGCATGTGGTGCTGGTTCGCCTTCAACTGCTCATTAATAATTTGAACACGAGAATTCGACAAAGCTTGTCGAAGCGCCTTGGCAGCATTGTAGTGAAACACTCTCCTCGCATCCTCAACCATGCGAGGGTCGTTCGGGTCCTCAAAAGTATACCTTGTCTGTGATAAAGAATATATTGAAGAGATGTTCATTAAAAGAGTTTAAGAGTTAAAACATAGAAACTATTTTTAACATACTTACCATAAAATCGGCCCACACGGCCTTCTGAAGGTTGTCGTGCTCCTGGTGATGGACGCGTGCGTAGTCCTCCCACGAAAGAGCAGGCACCCCGTCGATGACCTCGAGATAGTGCAAACGCACTAAAGACCCGAGGACATCGTTCACCAATCTTTGGTGTCTCTCACTGGTGAAAGACGTGTCGCCCCAAACCCTACAAGATATTTATTGATTCATTACTTAAGTAACCAAAAGAAACTAGAATTGAACACTATAATTTTTATTACCTGTCTCTGACTGGACGAATCACGACTCTCTGTGAAGGGACTGCAGGAGGACTGACAAAGTGAGTCCTCCTCATGCTCCGTGTCTGCTGGGGCACACGTCAGGTGACCCAGACGGCTCGTCACTAGCCGAGTCGAAGGGCTGAGGAACAGAAGGCTCGCCAGTTGAGGGCTGGCTCGCTGAGGGCTGGCTCACCGAAGGGTAGCCAAGGTCAACTGGCGTCGTAGCCTCTGAGTCAGCTGGTGAGGACTACAACATTCAAATGATTCATAAGTAAGTTTAATGTGAAATTGAATTTAAATAATTTGTCAAAAACGAGTGAAATTTATCTATGACGAAGCTCTAGAGCTGCTCAGAATGTGCCCCAGCAGCTGAGAGCGTATGCTCCCAGTCGACGAGGCACCAGCGAAAGCGTCCTCAGGTCTAGAGGGGTAGAACCCCCTCGTCGGCGGCACCTTCTTACCCTTCTTTGATGCCATCCTGTTTTAATAGATAATCAGTAAATATGCAAATAAGATATACAAAATTCATGTTACTATCTTCTAGAAAACATTACTTGTAATCACCTTCAAAATTCATCAACATCATTATCATGTGCCCTACTCCTTAAACCAGCCCAATGATCTTTCATCGTGGCCTCTTCTAATTTACGTTTTTGCATATCATCTGGCTCTGCATCTTCAACTAATTGATCGAGTCCTGCACCAAGCTCGATAATAAAAGTGTCTGGCGACTCTTCTTCTTGGTACACTTCTTCAACATCTTCGCTATCATGGTAACCATCATCCCCAGGAGTACATAACCGCTCACGAGGATTCACCTTATATACCACCCACCAAGCACTGATCTTCGTGCATGGATAAGGTAGATAATACACTTGTTCCACTTGATGTGCAAGAACAAATGTATCATAACCTCGTAGTCGGTCCTTATGTTTCACTTCCACCATTCCAAATTGGTTTTCTCGAGTTCCATGAGTGCGATCAAACCAGTCACAGTCAAAGGGTGAGAGGAAAGTTGGTCTTAGATGACAATTCCACATCCATTTTCACCGTCCATGCAATCGCTGGTCATTGACGTCCTTACCAACCCGTTCGCTTCTGTGTCGCCTTGAGGCATACAGTACCACTACAGACTTTTAGAGTTAGTAATGGGCCGCCCGGCCCATATACACTTAACCCTAACAATTCACCTCCTGTCACCAGTCATGGGTCACGATCGTGACCCACACTGCAGCGGCGTCGTTCTCTCTTTGTCCGACCTCGAATGAAGGTTAGGGTTGGGCCCGATGGGCCGTATATGCGCTACATATATGATGCCTACTTTACGTACGACGGCCCTTTTGTTTAGCCGTTTCTATATATAATACATAAGCATCAAAAATATTAAATAAAATATAAGCAACTATATTTTAAACACAAAACAACAAACGAGAGCAATAATATAAATCTTAAACATTATTAAATAGAACCTAAGCATATATAGTAACATTAAGATCCAATTAACAACTAACTAATAATTAATTAGAATGGTCAACTAATTAACAACTAACTAACAATTAATTGCAATTCAAACCTAATTAGCAACTACTAACAATTAATGAGAATTAACAACTAATTAACAACAACCTAACAATTAATTCGCATAACAACTAATCATCATGAACAATTAACAACTAAATAGCATAACAACTAATCATCAATTAACAATTAACAACTAATTATCTAGAAATTAACAATTCATGAACTATGAATCTAACTACATTAACTAGTAAGTAACAATTACTTGTGCGGCGTGGAGCAGCGGGCCGGCGGTGTCGGACGGACGGCGGAGGCGTTGGAGGAGGCCGGCGGCGCTGCTGTCCGGGGCCGGGGGCGGCGGGGCCGGGTGCGCAGGGGCTGCAGCGGGGCCGGGGCGGCGGGGGCGCGGTGGGCCGGCGGCGGGAGCGGGGGCGGCAGGCCGATGGCGGGGACGGTGGGGGTGGGGATGGTGGGGGCGGGGGCGGCGAGGGCGCGGCTGGATCGTGGGCGCGGCGGGGTCGGGGGCGCAGGGGCCGCGGCGGGGTCGGGGGCGGCGTGGGCGCGGTGGGCCTACAGCGGGAGAGGGGGCGGCGGGCTGATGGCGGGCGCGACGGCGGGCCGGCGGCGTTGGCACAGCAGGGCGGCGACAGCGTATTCGGGGGGCGGTGGAGGAGAATGAGATGTCAGAGTCCGATGGGGACGATATTAGTCCTTATTTGCGATGGCACTATTAATTGTGATAGCCTTATCTTATGGTCGTCACAATTTAACTTATTTGCAACGGTACTTTTTGTAGCCGTCGCAAATAAGGTTTATTTGCGATGGCTACTTGATTTGCGTCGGCCCTAGGTTTGGCCGTTATTTGCGACAGCTGTCGACGAAGCCGTCACAAATTAGACCTTATTTGCGACGGCCACAGACATGTCGTCGCAATTTAAGTTATTTACGACGGCTGGCCGTCGCAAATAAAACTAGCCGTCGCAAATGATCGTGTTTGCTATAGTGCAAGGACCTAGAGGGGTCCAAACTAGCTCTGTTGTGCGAGCTATACGATCCGGGAGGAGCCTCGACGACGGCAGTAGCCCGACAAGGCAAAACACCCGAGGTTGCAGCCGGGACCCAGCGCAACTTCAATCGCGTTTCATCCCCGGGCGGCTCTGAAAGGGGCATCGAAAGATCCTCCTAGCTACCTCGGGAAGCCGGCCGAGACAGAATTGGACGATGCCACATCAATAGAGGGGTGGAAGAGCACGCCCAGTGGTTCTACGACAAGCCCGCACCAGGACTCCCACGCACCAATGGCTAGGGCCCGCGCGATGCCTGCGCTGCTTGGAGAAGACACCACAACCCTTTATAAGAAGCAGTCGACAATGGACTGCGTCAGACACAATGCCTGAAGACGTACGCAGTGACAAATAGATCGCGAGATTGCAGCCTGGCCTGCGACTGTAACAACCGGACTCGAGGGTTGCCGCCCGACCGAGGACACTGTCGAGGCCTTGGACCCCCTTTGACGGTAACTTCCTCTCGTCCGAGTGTTTTCCACGCATCCTACGACCCACGATCTACGAATGATGGAAGTTCTGATGGCGATGGCTCAAATGAGATGAAAAGACGGAGAGGAGATTGTAGGGGAAACACTTTTAAAAGTCACTATAAAAGATTCATGATACACGATGTCTCAAGCCAGTACATATAAAATAAAAAAGGCTACATCTCGAATTCGATCTCGCCCAGGGCTATCCTACTCTTTGAAGGGCGGATGTATTCACACTTCTCCTCTTCTAGGGGGCAAACGGCTTCGGCAGCCTCATGGTCCTCTTCCAAGCTGTCGTTTCTTCCAAAGGATGTTTGGCTTCCGTGGGGAACTGATCCACCGAAAACCAAAACATCAAAATAGGAGGCTTCGGCCTCTCAACGGGTGAATGACCTTTTATATAAAAATACGAAGGCAGTCGTCCCTCACTTGTTGAGGTGATCCAGGGAAAATCAAAACACCCTAACTAGGGGTCGCTGATCTCCCGACAGGTCGATGGCTCCTGATCTGGAAGATCATCGCACCCCGCCCGTTGAGGTAGGTCGGGGAGGTCTGAGCAGCCAACTTATTTCCCGATTAAGAGCCTCTACTCCCTTGAAGTGCCTCTCATCTCCGAGTATGGAGATGGCAGCATCCCGCCGCTTGTCAAGGTGGGTCGGGATGTCGAAGGCCAGTCGAGGATGGCAGGGAAGCCAAAGCGGCCGACGTATTCCCCAACAGTGCGCTACGACCTCCAAAAAGAGCTTCTCATCTCCTAGTATGAAGATGATGGTACCTCACTGCCTGTCAACATGGGTCGGGATACCCAAGCCCATTGAGAAGGGCTGGGGAGCCAAAGCGACCCGCCTATTTCTAAAAGCCCACACTTGCAAGCACCAGAATGCAAAAAGGTGAACTTAAAAATTTTGTGTTGAGTTGGAAAAACTCAAACTCACATATATTAATTGCTACTTGAATTATATTCTAAAATAGGAACTTGGTAGTACTTTAAATATAGTTTAGAAGATTGCTAAGGTGCATGAGGATTTAAGTGAATAATATATATAAAATCCCAAAAATCTTAGGTATTCATCTTAGCTATAAAAGTAAAAATGAGAGAAAGAAAACAAAAATAGGAAAATGGAAATGAATAAATTCTAAACCCTAATAAAGGAGTTTCAAATGCAAATCCAAAATTCATATGAAAAATAGTCAACATGCAAGTTGGACTTCACCAGTGGATTCCTCATACCTCAAATCGCTTCCAAGCAAAGTTTTACAATTTTCGAAGGTCATTTGCTATTGATTCAATGAGCACATTGAAAATCATTTGAATTCAAATTCAAAATTTGAATTTGAATGAAATCTTGCCAAATGAGGAAATGGACTTAAAATTTGGGATCCACACATTTTATTTGTCTTGGCTGCCAAGTTTGGATATTTTTGGAGCATGTTTGATGGAGGTTTATTTTACCAGAGAAGATAAGAGTGAGGGAGAAATGTGGGCCCCACAAATCAGCCACACAATGGAACAGCCGACTCTGCCTTTCACTCGCAGGGTGCCACCACCATGAACATGCAATCCACCTTCTACCGGCAGAGCCAATTGCTATTATAGACCTTTTATCAAGTGGCTTCGACGGAACGGCGCTTACACCATAGGCTTCGTTAAAATAGTCTTCTCAACATGTGTACTTCGCTATAATAGCATTATCATACATTTTAAGTCTTATTTCTTTTTCTTTTCAGTTTTTCTATTTTCTCTAATTCTATAATGACTAATTTGCCCTTGTGTCTTCTCAGATGCCTATCTCCCCGTGATCGAACCAGAACCGAGAGCTCCAGGGCGGCGCGCTCCGTCTGGCCACGATCGTCTAATTTGCCCTTGTGTCTTCACCAAGCTCACAGGAGGCTGCACGACCTCCCTCTCTCCATCCCTGATGCACCCAACTGATGCCTCCGGAAGCTATGGCCTGTGTCAAGTGAAGTCCTTTCTCCGTGCCTATGTTCGGCCACGACGGTGTTCTTCATGCGCCGGCCGAATCAGCGCCACACAGCAGATTTTAATCCCCGTTCATTGTGCTTTATGTGTTGTAAGTTGCTTGAGCAAATGGATTGAAAAATAAGCGACAAACCAAGCCGGGACGCCATTCTTCCCTCCGACGGCACAGAAAACCTAGGTCATAGATGGAACCGGTCTTGCGACCATTTTCGCCCCGATTGGCATCTAGATTCCTTCTCCTTGCATCACTAAGGTGATTTTGGTACAATTTAAAAGCAGAATAGCTCACTTTTGTGGGGGATTTGCAGCGTCACTGTGCCCTTTTACCGACTGCGCCGTCGCCGGCCAGGTTCCGGACACCGCCGGCCAAATCAGATTGCATATTCGTGTTCCCCATGGCTGAGAACCCCCATGCGGTAATTAGTGTACGCAATGGTAACGGGAGATCGACGCCGGCGAGCTTGGCTGCCGGGCGCCGCCGCCCTAGCGCCGCCCCTCCTCCCTGGCGCGAGGTTAGGGATGAAGGCGCGGACTCACCTGTCGGTCACATACCTGAGTCCCCAAGGATCCTCTGCGGCGAGTAGATCCAGTGCGGCTATGACCAAATTCCCAGTGGCCCCACGTGTGGCTTTCACATGATTGGATGGTTTAAACAATGGGCCCACTGTAACGTTAAACCATTTCTCAATTAGAAAACAATTCCAGAAAGTGATGAGACTTTGAAAAATCATAGAGCCGTTCAGAATTGCCAAAAATTCCCAAATAATTGAACTTCTAATAGCATGTACTTTGCAGTGGTGCAAACGATTTGGTACGAAAACCCTTTTTAATTTCTGCATAATTCCTTTTCCAAAAACCAGTGAGAAAATTATTGCAGGAGATCCTCTCATTAGAAAAATCCTAAATTTTTCCACAATACTGTTCATAGCATCCTTGAATACCAGTAAAAATTTCAAAGGCATTTGAGTTGACTTACTGGTCCAGATGGTGTTATAATTCTCAATGTCCATGAAAAATTCCAAAATCAACAGAAACAATTTCAGAAATATTTAGCAACTTGTAAAATCAATATCTCACTCTAGGAAGCTTAGAAAGATGTGAAACCAATTTCGTTGGACTCATGGTGACCAACACTATCTGGAAAACCAACGTTGATGCATGACAAAGCTCCAGTTTAGTCATAAAAATTCAGTGAAGCCTAAAGCTTTATGGAATTCTGTAGACCACATTCAGCTATTGCTTGAGCTGAAACTTTTCTAGCTTTACATGTATGGGCCAGGGATATCACTGCAATATTCTCATGTTTTTAGGCATTGTCTTTATACAGGATTTATGCTGTATAACTCATATTGTATGCTTGATCACATTGGGAGCCCAAAAAAGACCTTTCCATAAACTCATTTGAACCAAGTTTGATTTTTCCTCTGAGAACCTCATCTATGCCAATGCATGGAACTTGGTATGAGAAATCTTTTATGGTTCTTATATTATGAATGTTTACCCTAAGTGTTTAGAGCCACATACCTAAACCCATTTGAAATCAAGTGGATCTTGTACCAGCTTATGACAGACCAATGGAGAACTTTAGTAATCCTTACCAAGCATATGAATTTCTCCTTTAATACAACATCATATTCTTATAGTATTTTCTCTTTATTAACTATAACATGTGCATATCATCTCGATAGCTCACATGATGATGAAGAACGATGAGGAGCACCATATGGAGGAAGAGGGGATCAACATTGATCTTGCTGCAAGCAAATTATAATCTGTAGCAGCAAGGGTACTTGACGAAAGGAATCAACTCGAAGCTTCAACACTTGATCAAGCAACTGATTTCATTGACATTTACTTAGTCGCAACCCAAGACAAGTCCTGGTTTGCATTTAAGTGATTTTATAAAAGTTTTGCTTTATTCACTTCATTGAATAGACTTGATATGTGCATTAAGTCTATGTTGGATGAATGCTCCACTTGCATGACCAAAGTGACCATGGGAGTGTCTGGGTAGATGAAGATTTCTTCGTGTCGATAATAGCATGCTAATAACTTAGGGCTAGGTGGACCGCTAGAAGTCGAGTAGTTGAAATCTACTCGCATATAGTCACATTTTATCGACCACAAGTCAAATAACTGAAATCTACTTGCAAAAGAAGTCGAGTGAGGGAAACCTACTCGCGAGATGTCTTCACAATGCTCACGCTTAAAGTTGAGATGTGGACGGGGATTTTTGTAGGAAGGGACACACAAGGTTCATCTCGGCCCAAAGGGTGAGACAACACTTGTGACCACATCGTGCCTAGATCGGTAATGGTGAGGCAGATGTTGGAGGTTTGAGTATATTCTTTCTACTGCTTACGCACTCCTTATGTACATTATATTGTAAACTCAAATATCTTATGAATTAAAGATTTTGTATTTTTCAAGTATTCTTTTCGTGTGTGCTGTTGGGAGTCGCATCACACAGCGCCACATAATATGCTTCATGGAATGTCAGGACCCCTGTGCTCACACTCTCTCTCGACCGCCCAATGCTGCACAGGAAGGATTTGGTCATGCTGACACGTGTGCTGCATTCAGATTGAATCAACCTCCCATTCAAGCTCTCAGGCGACTCCTTTGCCTTCAAACCTCCAAGAGGCATCTCCCATTTTGAACTTCTAGGTAACTCCTCCCCCTCCAGATCTCCTCCCAAAACTTCATGAGCCGACCCTCGGCATCCATCGGTCAGGCATGGAGTCCCGACCGGTCACCATCAGGTAAGATTGCTAGACTATGGGGGGAGCGCAGGAAGAGGAGGGAGTAGGGATCTCTGAACGAGGAGGATGAAGGTGATGGGGAAGAAGGGAACTGCACTTGGCAATTTATAGCCCTGCCGAAGTAGTTGAAGGGATAAGGATGACACAGGTGGTGCGTTAAGCCTCATAACCTATGCTGCAATAAAAGGCCTGCGGCAACTCAATGACTTCCACCACATGCTTGTCTGCTATGCCAACTTGTCATCGACGCCACAATGAAGGCTTGCATCGACCCAAGGGCCTCCACCGCGCTCTGCCTGCCTCTTCGTAAGCCGCGCCACAATGAAGGCTGAAAAGACTAGGAGCAACCACGACGCGCATCGCCCCCTCCACCTCGTGACATGCACCAACTTTAAGTTGCACGCTCTACCATGATGCCCTCAGAAGATCAAGGAGCACTACTACACCCGACGCGGGACGCCCAGACTACATCAATCGAGCCCACTGCGCCAGACCTAACATCTAAGAGACACAAGCAACAACGATGGGGTCATAGGCGCACGGGAAAAAAGCTAAGTACCCTCTCCTTCTGGTTTTCTCCAAAAAACTGGTTTTGTCACGGGAGTAGAAGGCAACACCCGACCCTGCCCCAAGAAGAACCGAGGACCCTACTCCAACATTGAGATTTGGATAGAAGGTAGCAGGCCGGGCGTCCTACGCCAAAACAAACCAAACAACCACTAATCCAGAACCTCAACGACAAAGATAAATCGACTCTCGCCTCTCAGCTATCCGTTCCTCACAAGGTTAACCTCTGCAGCGAGAGCTCAGATTGGACCTCTCGTCATTGAAACCGCGAGGCCGAGGGTCGGGATAGACACCGTCCTCTCAAAAGCACCACAAGGTGAACAATTATGACTGCAACACCTGGCTCATGGGCTCCCCGACTACGGAAGTTTAGAGTCTCCCGACTTCGAGAGATCCCAGGTCGGGGGTTTTCCCTCCTGCAAAAGCT
This sequence comes from Tuctoria greenei, assembly GCA_036927565.1. NCBI lineage: Eukaryota > Viridiplantae > Streptophyta > Magnoliopsida > Poales > Poaceae > Tuctoria > Tuctoria greenei. Next base: position 21,309,943 of record JAYESD010000011.1, on the reverse strand, counting down.
CAAGAACCGCGTGCCCATCTAACACATCGTTTGAAGTTAACGTGACTTCATGGAGCAGAGGGTCGAGAGGGACAGAGGGGCAAGAACAAACGCTGAGACAATGGGAGAGTTCCAGGCGATAAAGCAAGTTCAGAAAAGAAACAAAAAGGGAACTTCATTCCACCATTATAAAAGCACCTCAGCGTGTAGCTATTTACATAAAGAGGAATGACAGGAGCACCCTACATCCAACCCATCCGCCGGGCAAGCTCCATGACCGATGCAAAGGAAACAAGCCCCCACGGTGAACAGGAAGCGAGCTCGCACTCCCTGTGGTGCAAAGGTCGATGGTGTCATAGTGGGACACCACGATCGTGAGGGTGATGCGTGACCCGAGGCTCACCCCGGCGGTAGCCACGATGTTGAGTTGTGAGGCCACATTGTTTGGGAGCTCTGCCATTTGAGCGCCCAGCTGAGATGCGTAGGAAGCCACGTACACCACCCCGCACACAGCGATTCTGGCGGTACGGAGCCCGTGAAGCTCCGCCACCACCTCCCCATGATGTCGGGGAACCTCCTGATGTCTGTCCGCTAGAGAGACATTGTTCGATGCATCGGGTTCTTGTCAGCTGAGTACCAAGTCGCACGTCGATGTCGTCGCTGCCCTCACCACCGCGACCTCTCTACGAACAATGAGGAAGTGGGTCGGGATCAACCGAAGGCGAGAATCTAGCCCTGCGCCCGCTCCAGACGGACCAAGCATCATCTCCCATACCGTGGACACGGGGGTGCGAAGGGCCTCGAGCTCCTTATCAGTGAGCGCGCCCTCCGCAACTGCCTGTGCCGCCTCCTCATGAGCGGTACAACTTTGGCAAGCAACCTCGCCAACTCCGTGTGTGCCCCTTTGACCTTCGCCCGGGCTGGCTCCACATCCCCCCGAGCTTGCCCGAGCTCATCATGCAGCACAACTCAGTCGTCCAGCCCAAAACTTGGGCCACCCTCGTGCGAGAGTCATGCCCTCTCCACGGACTCCCAGGCCAATTTCTATTGGAAAGGTTGAAGTCAGCCTCGAATACAATCCTAACAAAAACAAAAGGGAATCACTTGGTCGTTGGGAACCCACGATCCTTAACCTCTGGAGCACTTCGAGGACCCCGTCGCTACCCCGCCTCAAGGTTTTCCCTCACGTTGGCAAGTTGGGAGCAGACGAAAACAACATCCTCATGGACGCTCTCCAACTCGGTGCACGTCTCGATTCTGCCCTGCTTGGAGGCATCCCGATCTACGGGTTGTAGAGCCTGAGGAATGCCACCACCATCGACGCCTGGAGATTCACGCTGGACAGGTGCCGGATCTGGGACCCTAGGCCGCGCCAATGGAGCAATGCACCTGGCTCCCGCGTCAACAGGCCTCGACGACCTCGTAGGTGTCACCGCTCGCGTAATCGACTCATCGGCAGGTGGCCACTCGGACGGGCCTGTCGATGCAATGTCATCAGTCTCCGAGAAGGCGCGTGCCACCAAGCCCATCACGACTGGCAACAGGAGTGCCAACAGGTCCGCCGCTATGGAAGTAGCCGCCGAGGACGACGCCGCCCGCTCTTGTCATGACAGATACATCGCCACGTTCGACGATATTGTTGATGATTGTTATATACCAATTTCACCCGTCAATATAACTCAATTATGTGAAGGAAAGACTATTTCTTGCACACATCTACTTTCTACTTAACTTATTTCCACTTTTCCTTGGAAAAATGGTGCATGCAGATCTTTTATACAAGAATTGAGGTGAAAGAGGAGGAGCAATCCTAAAAAGTATCATCCCAGCCAAGCCGACACATGGCATTGCATGGATCAAATTGCCCACAAACGGACATATCCGAGGAGATCCATTGGTGTATCACCTATATCAGCCAATAGGGCCCACCTGGAAGTGACTTGGAGAAAGTACACGCCAAACGGAGCCAAGACCAGGTCGGCCGAACACCCTGTTTGGCCGACTAGGTGCCAAACACAGTCAACTTCCATGTGTCGGCTCCCTGTGGTGCCCTGATAACAATGAAGATTGATTCACATATTTTTTGTGGCGGGAACCGACCCTTCTCTAGCTATAAATAGGACCCCATATCCCTCACTTCAACACATACCACTTGAGCATTATTCTATTGTATACACTACTTTTATTAGTCCTTAATGGTGGTTAGGTTGTAGAGAGGAGCCTGTCGGTACCCTGCGTACCGGATACCCCTTGGGACTGCAAAGAGTGCTAAGGAACTCCACACACATGAGTTGAAGACTTCCGAAGGCCCCATGTGTCATATGAAACCGGACCTGCCTCCCTTCTATGGTTAGTCCCGGTGCCACCACGTGTATCATAAACCCGGAGCTACAATCCCTATACGGGAAAGCGCCGGACTAGATACCTGTGTGGCACACCCGGACCTAACCTCCGTCAGAGGGAAGCTCCGGTACTGACACGTGTACAACATCACCAGACCTTCCCGTCCTATACGGTAAGCTCCAGAGCTGCCACGCGTCCAACCGCCGGACCTTCAACCTCAACAGGCTGAGTGGTGGACTTCCAACGGCTCGGACCTTCAAGAGACATTAAAGCTTTAAGACCCGATTATGTGTCATTAATGATATCCTAATGACACACGATCGAAGAACCCTTAATACCAGTAACGCCACTGTCAAGGCGCGTTACCACACTATTTAGGGTAATTAAGCTCATTAATTGTGTATTTAGCATCTGTAACCGCCAGGGCCACATGTCGGGCCAGGCTAACGATGTAACGACCAGTCCTTGTACTATAAAAGGACTGGCCGAGCGATACACAAAGGGGGGAGAGTCACACACGCGCTCAAGACACACTCTAACCTCTCCAGGGGGAGGCACACACACGCTCAAGACACTCTAGCCTCTTATACTCTAGTGCTCAGACGCTCAATACAAGAACACACACCCGTGGAGTAGGGTATTACGCTCAGGCGGCCCGAACCATGTAAATCCTCGTGTCAACTTACCACCTTGTTCTGAATCTCTGCGCGCCCACAATCGAACTACAAACTCTGCGGGCTACCAACGGTAGTACTGGGAGAATTGCTGGAACCAAACTCCGACAGTTGGCGCGCCAGGTAGGGGGTGCCCGAGATTCCAACATGGTGAACTCCGTTGCTGGATCATCCAATGGCAACCATGTTGTGCAACCTGCTGAAGTCAATCCCTCCAACATGCAGCAGCCAGTAGGTGCCGTGGCCCCAGCAGGAGTCATGCCACCACCGCCACCATCCGCTGCGGCGAATCAAGTTGGACGCCGAGATGGGGCGCCTGCGTCGGTCACTGCATCGGCAAACCACAACCCTGAACACAAGATTAATGTTGCGCGTGCTCTTCTCCAACGTACACTGCCTCCAGGAGCACCCCAAAGTGCAATGGAGCAGTGGAGAGCTGATGTGGAACATCTGGTTGCAGCAGCAGCCGATTGCATCAGTAATCAAGGTCCTCCCCCCTCGGGGCGGGCCCCATCTTAGCATCAGACCTTGTTGGGTAGACTTGGCCCGCATGCTTTGCATGAAAGGAGGCATGCTGCATCTCAACAGGCGACGCCGCTGCCTTCCGGGGCGCAACGTACTCACACGGTAACCAGGCTTTCGACTCACGACCTCCGGGCGGAGCTCGATCGTCGTTACTGTCAGCAGGACGACCGCGTCCACATCGAGCGTGCTCGCGAGAGGCAAGAGGCTTGGGACAGTCCCGCCCCTGAGGGAGTAGGAGGAGGTTGTTCTGCCTTGGCTATGCATTTGCGCATGGTCAGATGGCCACGGAAGTTCTGGTCTCACCTGTCGGAGAAATTTGACGGGACTATCAATCCCGCCGAATTTCTCCAAATCTACTCCACCGCTATCCTGGCGGCTGGAGGCAATGAGGTCGTGATGGCCAATTATTTCCCCGTGGATTTAACTGGGTCCACCAGGTCCTAGTTCATGAGCCTTCCACCTGACTCCATCAACAGTTGGGCGGAGCTGTGCCAACAGTTCACCACCAACTTCGGGAGATCATACACCTGACCAGGCACCGAACTGGACCTTTTTGCTGTCAAGCAAAAAGGTCCTGGGGAGAGTCCTTGTGATCTTTCATCCAGAGGTTCTCCCAGGTACGAAACACAATCCCTTCTGTCTCAAGTGCCTCTGTTATTGTGGCATTTAGACAGGGCGTTCGAGACAAGAAGATGCTGGAGAAGCTGGCAACCAAGGAAATCACCAGTGTCATGGAACTCTTCAGCTTGGCAGACAAGTGTGCCAAGGCTGCAGAGGGTCATGAAATGCACTCCCAACCATCTACGGAGAACAACAAGAAGTCCTCCAAGGGTGAAGCCGCTACCTCTGGTAGTGGCAAGAAGAAGAAAAAGTCTGGCGGCAAGAAGAAGCCATCAGCCGACACACCCACCGCCGCTGTTGCTGCAGCTCCGGGTGGTCGGGGGCCACGCCCCAAGAAACGACCTCAGCCGTCATCTTAAGACGGTGGCAGTTCCAAGATGTGGTGTCCTATACACAAGACAAACAGCCACAACTTGGAAGGCTGCCGAGAGGTTCAGAACCTTGCCGAGCGCTATAACAAGCGCCAGGAAGAAGTTCCTTTCCGTCAAAGGGAAGGAAAACAAAAAGTCGATGAAGCTCCGGCTGAAGAGGAGTTAGGCTTTCAGGACCCTAAAAAGGTCTTGAAGGCTGTTTACACCTCCGTTGATGACGACTCCGACGTCTTTGACAACGAGCGCCATAAGACCATGAACACCATCTTTGGTGGTTTGTGGGACATCACCTCCTGCCGTGTCCTCAAGACAATGCGGCGGGACATGGCCTCAGTAGCTCCCACAGCCAGGGTGGAGCCTCACCGGAAGTGGATGGACACTGCCATCACTTTCGATGCTTCAGACTACCCTCGGAACATGATTGGAGTTGGCCAACTTCCATTGATGGTACCTCTGACCATCAACAACATTCAGCTCCACCATGTAATGGTGGACGGAGGTTCGGGGCTGAACCTCATAAGCTTCAAAGCCTTCGTCAAGCTTCAGCTCCGACCTTCAGATATGCGCCCCTCCCGACCTTTCTCCGGAGTAAGTCTGGGGGCCATAACTCCACTCGATGCCATTACTCTCCCGATAACCTTCGGGTCTCGGGAGAATTACAGGACTGAGAAGTTGGTCTTCAATGTGGCGCAGATCAACTTACCCTTCAACGCCATCCTGGGCAGGTCGGCTTTGTACAAATTCATGGCTGCTACTCATTATGGCTACCTGGTGTTGAAGATGCCGTACTGCCAGAGTTATTGCTCTGGAAGAACTCCATGCGCTTGCTACAGCGCAGGAGGAAGAATCCGGAAAGGAGCAAGCTCCTAAGCCTCTGAGCCTTCGTCATCCAGGCTCAACATCCGCACCTCGTGTGCAACCAAGCGGCGACACTGACATTCCCGTCAAAGTCGTCCAAATTGGTTCCGACGCTTCTCAGACCACCCGTATATTGGGAGGTCTGAACGACAAATAGGAACTCGCGCTCATCACTTTCCTCCGGGCTAATGTCGACGTGTTTGCCTGGCAACCGTCACAAATGCCTGGGATCCCTAGGGAAGTGATTGAGCACAATCTAAAGATCTATCTCGATGCTCGGCCTATACATCAGAAGCCTCGGAAGCAATCAGTAGAGCGACAAAACTTCATACGTCAAGAAGTGAAGAAGTTGCTCGAAGCTAGATTCATCCGAGAGGTCCTCCACCCAAAATGGCTGGCAAACCCAGTCATTGTACCCAAGGCCAATGGGAAGCTTCGGATGTGTATCGACTACACTACACTGAATAAGGCATGTCCAAAGGATCCATTTCCACTACCTAGAATAGATCATATAGTGGATTCCACCTCCGGGTGTGAATTACTGTGTTTCCTAGATGCATATTCTGGGTATCATCAAATCAGAATGTCTAGGGAAGATGAAGAGCATACTTCCTTCATCACAGTAGATGGATTATATTGTTACATTGCCATGCCATTCAGTCTCAAAAACGTTGCTTCAACGTTTGTACGAGCTATGTACAAAAGTTTTGGAGAGCTTATCAGAGATGAAGTGGAAGTGTACGTCGATGACATCATCGTCAAGATCAAGAACAGGGAGTCATTCCTTGACACCTTGCAAGCTGTCTTCGACAAGTTACGGATCACACGCACAAAGCTGAACCCAGACAAGTGTGTCTTCGGGGTTAGCTCCGGAAAACTTCTTGGATTCTTGGTGAACCACCGAGGAATAGAGGCGAATCCGGCGAAGATTAAAGCTATTGAAGACATGCGACCACCAGCTCGCATCAAAGATGTCCAGAAGCTGACTGGATGTCTAGCTGCCCTCAATCGGTTCATCTCAAGACTGACAGAACAAGCGCTACCCTTCTTCAAACTATTGAGGATGTCTGGACCATTCCAATGGTCTGAAGAAGCAGAAAAGGCATTCCAAGAGCTTAAGCAGCTCCTCACCACTCTACCAACACTGGTAGCTCCGAACCCTGGTGAGCCACTTCTGCTTTATATTTCAGCAACTGACGATGTCGTCAGCATGGTCCTGGTTGCGGAAAGACCAGAACCATCCTCAGTTCAGGAATCTAGACCCCTTCAGGAGGGTCCAGAGCTACCTGAAGACGAGTCTGGGTCCCAGCTCCCAGACTCGGATCCTCAAAGCAAGACGCCAGAGGATCAACCTCCTTCAAATGAAGGAGTCACTGTTGCTGAACAAGAAGATTTGGACCCCTCCGGGAAGGTTCGGGTCACTTCAGAAGAAGATTCGGGTTCCTCCAGCCGGAACTCGGAGGTCACCGAAGAAGGTCCGGACCCCTCCGGGAGGGTCCAGGTTGATGAGGAGGAAGCTTTGGGCCCCTTCAGGATGGTCCGGACAGTCTAGCGCCCAGTGTACTTCATCAGTGAAGTACTCCACGATGCCAAGACTCGGTACCTAGAGGTGCATAAGCTGCTCTACGCAGTTCTTATTGCCTCTAGGAAGCTTCGCCATTACTTCCAAGCTCACAAAATTTCAGTGGTAACTTCTTATCCACTACATGTGTTGACGGCTATTATATACCAATTTCATCCGTCAATTTCTTGCACACATCACCTTTCTATCTAACCCAATTCCACTTGTACTTGGAGAAATATGTGTATGCAACATTTTATGGAGGAAATGAGGAAATGTAGAGGGACCAATCCTATAAAATATCATCCCAGCCAATCAGGCGACGACATGTGGCACCCCATGGATCAAATGGCCCACAAAGAGAAGTATCCGAGGAGATCCAATGGTGTATCACCCATATACATCAATGGGACCCACCTGGCAGCCACCTGGAGAAAGCACACGAGAATTGGTGCAATGACCAGGTCGGCCGAACCAGGGGGTCGGTCGACCTGGTCTCTGCATCAAACTCGGTCAGCCTCCACGTGTTGGCTCCTCCCGGCTTCCTGGAGTCAATGGTGACTGATTCGCGTGCTTTTGGTGGCGGGAACCGACCTCAACACTAGTATAGATAGGACCCCCTACCCCTCACTTCAACACACACCACTTGAGCTTCATCTCTATTGTATACACTATCATCCATAGTCTTAGAGGAGTTAGGTTGTAGAGAGGAGAGTCTCTAGTCCCAAGTCCAAATTGGGAAAGGAGTAAGGAGTCTCTCTCTTCCCAATCCTACATTGGGAAAGGTATGACTCATGTATTCTTTCTTGTATTTGTGGCTTTATGCATAATAAAGATAGTATCTTTAGCCTCTACTATACATATACTTGGGCAAAGCATTTCTTGTTTGATTGTGGAGTCCATGTATGTGGAAGGTATAGCTTCTATGACTGTTGAATGTGGCCTAGAGGGGGGGTGAATAGGCCTTTTTGAAAATTGTCGGGTCCTGCAACACTTAACAACCAGTTCAAAACCAGAGATATCAGACTAGTCCGAGAAAGTGCGGACTAGTCCAGTGTATACGGACTAGATTGCTTAGGTTTGATCGATTAACTTTATTCTTCAATATATACAGCGGAAATATACGATTAAACAAAGTGTTACAAGGTTATGAATCAGGTTATATCACAATTCAATCTTATACTTGATATTTCAACGTAAAGTAATCAAGGTCAATTGTAACCCTAGATTGATATAATATAAAGGACAATGAACACAAAAGAAGAACACAAGAGATTTATCCCGTGGTTCGGTTCCCACTGAGGCAACCTACATCCATGTTGAGGAGTCCACAAAAGGACCGGGTCTTCTCCAACCCTACCCTCATCGGATCGCCATGAAGGCCAATCTCTTCCACTTATCTCAAAGGGGTGAATAACCGAATTCAAGGGGCCTTCTCACACGTTGAGGGCTCCCTTGGATTACAACACGAAATACCACCAAGAACACACTCAAAAGATTACAATTAAATTACAGGAGTGTGTTAGAAAATCAAACCAAGAGCTCAATGTGGTGTTGAACGTGTCTCTCCAATGAACTAGAGTGAATCCCCAAGGGATTGATATTTGTTGAACTTAATTTCGTGGAGAGATGTGGTTTTTGAGGCTCTTGGGAGGTGTGACGGCGCTAGGGTTCGAGAGTGTATGAAATATGGCCGTACAACTCTATTTATATGGGTTTCTAAAAGTGACCGTTAGGGTTCAGAAAGATCAGACTAGTCCGTGGTGGTCACCGGACTAGTCCAGTGTGTTGTGTGTAGCAAACCCTAAGTGTCCCAAAATATCGGACTAGTCCGGCTAGGAACGGACTTGTCCGATTTCGCTACTGGAAATCTTCGGACTAGTCCGATAGTCATCGGACTTGTCCGGACATGTGAAACCCTAAGTGTATAGGATGACAAGTCCGCACTTGGAGGACTTGTCCAATTTAGTTCAGAGGGTATTTCAGACTAGTCCGTGCAAATATCGGACTTGTCCGATTTGGACCAGAGAGAATATAGGACTAGTCCGGTTGTGATCGGACTTGTCCGATTTTGTGTGACTTGTGAAGTGTTTTGAGGACTAGTCCGCACTGGGGAGGACTAGTACGATTCTAGTCAGAGAGGATATCAGACTAGTCCGATGGATATCAGACTTGTCCGATTTTGTGCAGAGAGAATATCGGACTAGTCCGGTGTCAGTCGGACTAGTCCGGTCCTGTGTAACTTTGTGCAATGTGTGTGTTTAATTTTGATTGAGCTCTTGGGATGTGTTTTCTTAACACACTACATACACAATGATCTACTATTCTTCTTCCTTGAGCCCATTTCCACTTTGCTCCTCATTCTTCCTTCTTTTTGGCACTTTGCTCATTTTTCTATTAAAAATCCGCACTCATCTCAACAAAGAGGTTAGGATCCCAATTGCTTGTCATAAATCATCCAAAAGCCACAAGGGAGTCCTATATGCACTTTCAGTCTCCCTTTTTTTGGTGATTGATGACAACCAATTGAGATTTCACAAAATATGATAAAAATTGAGATTTTCATAGATCATGCACATATGAGTCCAAAATACATCAAGTAGTGAAAGCATAGTCCATATGTGCATTCTTTATGGTGGGATGCATAACTAAGTGCACTGAAACATTGAGAATGAAATAATTGACATTAATCACCCAATAGCAAGCATATATGTCATTCTAAAGCAAAATCACAGTTTTCATAAATACTACTCAAAGGATCAAATCATTGCATCACAGAACCATAATTAACTTAATATCATTGTTAAAACTTTACAAGCCACAAAAGAGTTAAAAGAAATATAGCATAGGGCTCTCTCCTCACAAACTAAAGCTATGTAGGATCGAAGAGCACGTGAAAAGCTACCAGAGGGGGGGTGAATGATAGATTTAAAAATCTTACGCAGCGAAAACAATTAAATCCCAACCCCTTTGGCACAAAACGATCTGTTAAAGAAATCGTGTGTGAGACTAATATAAACGTGTTTCACCGAGGAAAAAGTGATCTATATCAGAGAGATTCAAGTCACGGAGAAAACACAAGAAGAATCACTCAATTCCGTCGAGAGAAACTCAAGTTATGATCGAAAGATCGAACAAAGGTCAATCTGACCTACCCGAGAAAAACAGTTTCTGGAATGCTGCAAAGAAACTCGTGTAGATCAGAAACCACAAATCCAATGACCATGAAATTTTGATATATGATATATAATCAAGTTGTAAAGACAACCCAAAAAGAATCACGTCAATTGTATCTGTAAAACTCGAGTTATGATAAAACCACCGATGAAAGGTAGTGCTATGCAGAAACTCGACGAGTAAAACTTGTCTGGAACAAGTCGGACGAACAAGGCACAAAAGTTTCTTCAAACTACGAATTTTATTTAATATAACACAAGAGGAACAGACCCAAAGTCGTGCACCACGAGCTCTGGGCTCCCTTGCTTATATAACCAGCTCGAAAGCCAACTCAACTCAAATCAGGAACCTAATCCTACTCTGTTCACGAATCGTAACTTTCCATAACTGCTTAGGATTCTTCTATACGCAGATAGAAGCAATATTAAGACTTCCAAACACCTTGGGAACGTATCCCACATTCCTAAACAACTCAAATTTGTAACCCACACGAAATCCTATTATAACTAATTCAAATCTTTCCATATTTGAGTCAAATCCGACTCAGCTGCAGTCTGAGTCCATAACCTAGTCGGTTGGACCTTTCTGACCAACTCTTTACCTCCACATCTCTTCATCACGTCTTGGAACCATGTAGCCACGTCCATGCACTCCTTGCACACGTGCAAACATCTTCCAATGACGTCCACGATACCTTCACATGCATTGTTCTTGATTCAATCATGTTGCGCAACCTTCTGATCATCTCAACCACAATTCCTCCTGAATTTGGTTGTTGGAACCTCATCTCCTCCCTGAGACTAGTCCAATGGATCCCATCACTAGTCATGTCTTGAACTCAAGCAACACCTGCACATGAATAAACAACCAATCCATACGAGCCGAAGTCCTCGACTTGACTCAAGTTAGTTCCAAACACAACACCTTACGTGAGCACCTCACATAAGCATGTTGCAAAACCACAGTAACACGATATTATCCATATCAACCAAAACGCACCAAAGACTTAGCAAATGAATACTAAGCAACCTTTCCAGAGATGTAAAGCAAGTGCAAAACATTGCAAATGAAAAACAAAAGCATTGCGGTCAAGTTCCGGACCTTGCCAGAGCAACCCGGACCTTGAGCTGTAGCTAACAAAAGCTAGTAGAACCTAGCGCCGGAACTTACCAAAACTAGTATAACCAAGCTCCCGCCGGAGCTTACAAAACTAGCAGGACCTAAATAAAAAAGTATTTTGGTGATATTCAAAACTTTTATCGTCAAAGCAAGTGTATTCACTACAAGCCAATGTATTCAGCACACATAGGTCTTACAATCTCCCCTTGATGAATGCATTGGTAACACCATTTAAAATCCGAACATTGGCTTATTCACATAAAAGTTTTGAAGGCAATTTCCCCCCCTTTGTAAATCAAAAGTAAAATGAGAAGAAAATCCAAAAATTGTCCCATATTATCTCTCCCCCTTTATTATCTCTCCTTATGCACATATTCTCTTTCTCTTCATGCTTATCTCTCCCCCTTTGACAATGTATTTAGCAAGTCATGAGCATATAAACAAATTATCTCTCCCCCTTTAGTTGTTATGAGCATATTATAACATATACATATAAACAAAGCTCATCCAAGTCATATTATCGAGTACCTTACATTATCACATCAATAAAATACATAAAGTAGTGTAAGCCATGCTAGAGATCAAATGTAATTTTCAATTTAAGTAAGTCATGATCTCACAAACTTAACTATTTCAAAACCTGAAATCATGACACTAGTTGCTGCATTTTATTATTTTTCAAAGCATAAATTTAGATCATATGATATTCACAAGAGATTATATGCGCATCTGCCTTATTCTAACCAAACAAGCCAAGCCTATGTCATTTGACAATCAGAAGCTTAAGGACATGGTTTTAGTCATACATAACTTCTTCCAAGTTCATATCTAAGTGCAATGATAAGTCATCTCAAAAGAAGAAGTGCGATGCATGCATATTCTCTTGATCTTTTCTCAATTTATATTTGTTCATAAAAACTCAACATGTGAGTTGATTACTTGATTAATTCTTAATGATTAAAAGCACCTATGAACATGTAACAAGTTCAAAACAGCAAGAAAGTTCGACCATGACCAGTTTTAGTGTAAGTAATTATTCCAATTACTAGACATGGCAAAAACTACAAAATGTATAACACGAGTAATGTAGTAAGAACTTTCAGCATGTAAAAGGAATCACAAAGTCATATATGTATGAAATACTATGCTCATATTATTTTAATTTCAGATTCACACATAGACTTCCCAAGTTTCAAAACTCCCCCTCAATTTAAGCCATGAGGATGCATAACCCCTATTTCACTACGAATGTAACAAAAACGAGTGAAATCCAAAGGTTTTGTAAAAATGTCAGCCAATTGTTGTTCGGTATCTACATGGTGAAGCACAATGTTTCCTTTTTCAACATTATCTCGGAGAAAGTGATACCTAATGTCAATGTGCTTAGTTCTAGAATGTTGCACGGGATTTTTAGCAATGCAAATGGCACTAGTGTTATCACAGAACAGTGGAACACTATCTAGATCAACCCCATAGTCCCTAAGTGTTTGAACAATCTAAAGAATTTGTGAGCAAGCACTAGCAGCAGCTACATATTCAGATTCGGCTGTGGATTGTGCAACTGAATTTTGTTTTCTAGAGGACCAAGCAACAAGAGAATTACCAAGAAAATGACAAGCACCGGAAGGACTTTTCCTATCAATCCTACAACCCCCAAAATCAGCATCCGAAAAAGCTTTCAAGTAAAGGTTGAGGAAGAAGGAAGAAAAATTCCAAATTTTTGAGTTCCATGTAAGTACCTGAGAATGCTTTTGACGGCTTGACGATGTGAAGCACGTGGGGAGGCTTGAAACCGTGCACAAAGACATACGCTGAATTGTATGTCTGGTCTTGATGCCGTGAGGTACAAAAGTGATCCAATCATGCTTCTATATTCTTTTTGATCCACAGGTTCACCATCTTCATCAAGTCCAAGTGTTGTTGCTTTTCCCATTGGTGTCCGAAGAGGCTTGCTTTTGTCCATGTTGAAGTGCCTTAGGAGATCTTTTGTATGCTTCGTTTGATGCACAAAGGTACCCTCCTTTGTTTGCTTGATTTGCAGCCCCAAAAAGTAAGTGAGTTCACCCATCATACTCATTTCAAATTCGGAAATCATCATTGCTAAAAACTTGGACACAAGATCATGAGAAGAACAACCAAAGATAATATCATCCACATACACTTGAATGAATAATGAGTCATTGCCATGCTTAAGCACAAAAAGAGTTTATTCAACCTTGCCCACGGTAAACCCTTTTTCAAGTAAGAATGTTTTTAACCTATCATACCATGATCTAGGGGCTTGTTTGAGACCGTACAAGGCTTTGGACAATTTGTAAACATGAATAGGAAAATCTGGATTTTCAAAACCCGGTGGTTGTTTCACATAAACCTCCTCATCTATGTAGCCATTAAGAAAAGCACTTTTAACATCCATTTGATACAGCTTAAAACCAATAGATGCAGCAAAAGTTAACAAAATTCTTATGGCTTCTAATCTAGCAACAGGAGCAAAAGTTTCATCAAAATCTAGACCTTCAACTTGAGTGAAACCTTGAGCAACCAACCTAGCCTTATTCCTAACCACAACCCCATTCTCACTTTGTTTATTTTTAAATATCCATTTAGTTCCAATTAAAGTGTGACCTTGAGGTGGAGGTACAAGTTTCCAAACATTATTTCTTTCAAAATTTTCTAACTCTTCTTTCATGGCAATAATCCAAGATTCATTACTGAGTGCGTGTGATATATCTTTGGGTTCAAAAGAAGCAACAAAAGCAGAATGATCATAAGAGTTTGGATCGCAAAACCTGGACTGTGTGACTCGTTCGTATAGGTTTCCAATCATATGTTGTGGGGGATGATCTTTGTAAAACCGTAGGGGAACAGATGTCTCACAAGCTTTTTCTTCTTCATGTTCATCACAAATCGATGAGCTTGTGACTTGAGGATGATTTGAATCAGCATTGATGGTTGTCGGTGCTGGTTGAGAATTAACATCCGGAGCTGAACCAAAGTCTTTAGCTGCTGAATTTTCGGGAAGCAGCTCCAATTCTTCCTCATCTTCAACAAAAATGCTCCCCCCTGTGGATATGGATCTGGATCTGCAATGTTTGAGCTAGTACCTGGGCTAGCTTCATCAAAAGACACTTCACAAGTCTCCACAATTTTGTTAGTGTCAAGTAAAAGCACACGGTAGCCTCTAGTATGAGATGGATAACCAAGAAACATGCCATCAATGGATCTAGGTTCAAATTTATCAAGATTACCATGTTTCTTAACATTTGCAACCAAAGACCCAAAAGTGTGTAACACTAGGCCTATGTCCAAACTGGAGCTCATATGGTGTTTTACCTAGCTTAGCACGCAAGAAAACACGATTTGAGACATAACAAGCGGTTGCTAACGCATCAGCCCAAAATTTCCTAGGAGTTTGATATTCATCAAGCATAGTCCTAGCCATCTCAACTAAGGTTATGTTCTTTCTTTCTACAACACCGTTTTGTTAAGGTACATATGGTGAAGAAAATTGATGATCTATTCTATTTTCAGCACAAAAGTGATCAAAAGATTGATTTTAAATTCAGTTCCATTATCACTTCTAATTGCTTTTAAATATCCTGGGTAATCAATTGATAATCTAAGACATAAAGTTATAAAGTGACTAAAAACTTCATTCTTAGACGCCATAAAGTAAACCCAAGAGTATCTAGAATAATCATCAACAATCACAAGTACATACCATTTACCTCCGAAGGATTGAACACGTGATGGTCCTACGGTGTCAAGATGCAAAAGTTGACATGATTCAGTTGTCATGATCATTGTGAGAGGAGTATGTGAACCTGCAACCATCTTAGCATGTCTACAAGAAGAGCACACAATTTCTTTGTCCCCTTTAAGCTTAGGCAGCCCACGTATGCGACCAAGAGCACTAACACGCGTTAGGTGATCAAAGCCTACATGACCAAGTCTACGATGCCAAAAATATAGGTCCTTTGAATCATTAGCAACTAGACACCTATGCTTAGAGGAAGACATATCAAAATCAGCTTTAAAAACTCTTCCAAACCGAGACATGTTAAAAATAAGCTCACTATTTGAACTTACAACTTTGCAGTAGTTTTTATTGAAAATAATTTCCAGATTTTCATCTAGCAATTGTGAAACAGAAAGCAAGTTGTATTTCAAATTTTTGACAAGTGCCACATCCTTCAAAGTGTAGTGATCATTTACGCTAACCGAACCCTTAGCAATTATAGGAGTTGAAGAATTATCGGCAAATGTAACATTCTCTACACATGACACAAAAGAGAGGGAGGAGAACCAATCTTTGTTACTGGTCATGTGGCGTGAGCAATCTGAATCCACAATTCAAATGTTTTCCTTCCTCAAACGTGTAACCTACATAGAAGCACAATACATCGATGACTCAATACTGGGGTTAGTCAAAAGGCATTTAGGAATCCAGTACTGAGTCACACAATGTGCAGCAGGAAAAACACGCGAAAGCTGAGATAAAACAGCAGGTTTATGAGTCAAAGTTTGAGATTTTTTATTCTTAACTACTGACCTATAAGGTGTTACTTGTGTAGCACAAAAATCTGTAGCTCCAGAGGCAAAAACAGAAGGTCCGGAGGTAAACTTTGAATGTTTTTGACTCAAAACAGTAGGTTGTACATTCAGTTCAATATGTGCAGCAAATTTTGCATGAAAGTTATGAGATCTAGCAACAATTCTTTCCCTTTTCTGTTGTTTAGCTAGTCTATAACAAAAATCTATGATATGACCATCTCTACCACAGTAGGTACAATGAAATTTAACTTTGTGTTCATGTCTAGATGAGCAAACAACATTTTTATTTGAAACCGAATGAGACAATACTCCTGCAGATTTGAAAACCACTTCTTTTTGTTTAGGAACTGTTTGAATCAAACCACTTCCTAATGACTTTACAATTTTAGGTGGATGTGCCTTAGAATGAGCATGAGAATCAAAACCTAAACCAGTTTTATCATTGCAAGACTTGGATGAATTCAGCAGCAAGTTTAGGTTCTTATTCTCATTACAAAACCGATCAAATGTATTATGCATGTTATCAAGTTTATTGGACAGATCAAGACAATTTTCACATGAAGTTTTTCCTTTTAATTTGCAATTGGAACAATATTTAACTTCATGACAATGTAAATCATTGTTCAATATAGATATTTCATTCATAGCATCTTGCAGTTTCTTATTAAGATCATCACAACTAGAACAATGCAAATCAATTGTAGAACAAGAAGCATCTTTTAAGTTTCCAATATTAAGTGCAGCAAGCTTTTTATTTTAAATTTCAAGTTCAAGTTTATCAAGTGTGGAGGTATGTGCACTTCTTAGGGAGGACAATTGTTCATATATTAAGTCACATGTGGAACAAGAATCATCACTAGGAATCAAGGATTTCAAACAATTAATTTCATATTCTAGTGACAATTTTAACAGCATTGTCCCTAAGCTTTTTGTCTTTTTTCTTAACAATAACAGTGTCACGAGAAATAGCATCACACATTTCTTCGCAAGTAGGACATACCTCTTCATTGTCGCTGTTGTGTTCTGCCTCTTCCATACTTGGTCTTGACTTGCCTGCCATGAAGCACAAGTTTGCCAAATCATCTTCATCTTCATCACTTCCAATGTCCACGTCGCTTGAGCCAAGTTCCTGGAGTGCTGAGATAAAACTGCTCACCAATTGACGTCCTGTAAAACCCTTCTTTTTCTTCGTATCTTTTGCAGAGGAGTGCTTCGTTCTTGTTTTCTTTTCATCCCGGGAAGTAGGACCTGAAAGGTTAGGGCAATCTGAACGAAAATGTCTTATCTTACCATATTCAAAGCATCGTTGAGGTCCGGAGCTTCCTCTCCTTCTAGTTCTCACGTTTTGCAATGCTTTTGAGAACCGGGTAGAGATGAGCGCTAGCTCCTCCTCTGGAAACTCCTCAATCTGTTCAAGGGTTAGAGAGGACAGCAAAGCAAGTGTACCACAAGATGATGTTTGACCGGAACTAGGCATGTCACGTTGAGAAACAAAAGCAATAGACTTGTTGGGGTTCTTACGTGAGATTATGTCAATTTCATGAGTTTTTAACTTGGAATATAGCACATCTAAAGTAAATGAACTCATGATTGTAGATTCTCGAATAGATGTGACTTTCATCTCCCAAATTGACATATCTAATGCACTTATCAATTGCCTAACATTTTCAGCATCTGAAAAATTAACATTGACACTATGCAGGTTGCTGAGAATCTTATTAAAGCAGGCAAAAAGGTCATCAATAGACTCACCGGATTGCATCTCGAAGCGCATGTATTCTTTCTTGAACATGTCCTGTCTTACCTCCTTTATCGTGTTGGATCCTTTGTGGTAGTCACAAAGTGCTTTCCACACATCGTATGCAGATCGGAGGTGCGCAACACAGTCGAAGTCGCTTTGAGTTAATCCTTGTATGATCAAGTTCTGAGCCTTGTTGTTGTTGTCGACATCTCTCAGATTTGTAGCTGTAACTTGATCGTTTGATGGCACTTCGTAAGGCTTGTATACCTTCTCCCATATTACGAAGACTTGTGCCTGGATGAAAGCCTCCATGCGTGCCTTCCAAACCTGAAAATCGATACCAGCGAACACATAAGGTTTGGCAGAGTACTTCTCCATGATGATTAGTCAAAAACACGTGCAAATCACAAAGATTAGAGCACCATGGCTCTGATACCAATTGTAGGATCAAATAGCACGTGAAAAACTACCAGAGGGGGGTGAATGGTAGATTTAAAAATCTTACGCAGCGAAAACAATTAAACCCCAACCCCTTCTGCAGAAAAACGGTCTGTTAAAGAAATCATGTGTGAGACTAATATAAACGTGTTTCACTGAGGAAAAAGTGATATATATCAGAGAGATTCAAGTCACAGATAAAACACAAGAAGAATCACTCAATTCCGCTGAGAGAAACTCAAGTTATGATCGAAATATCGAACAAAGGTCAATCTGACCTACCCGAGAAAAACAGTTTCTGGAATGCTGCAAAGAAACTTGTGTAGATCAGAAACCACAAATACAATGACCATGAAATTTTGACATATGATATATAATCAAGTTGTGAAGACAACCCAAAAAGAATCACGTCAATTGGATCTTTAAAACTCGAGTTATGATAAAACCACCAACAAAAGGTAGTGCTGTCCAGAAACTCGACGAGTAAAACTTGTCTGGAACAAGTCGGACGAACAAGGCACAAAAGTTCCTTCAAACTATGAATTTTATTCAATAGAACACAAGAGGAACAGCCCCAAAGTCGTTCACCACGAGCTCTGGGCTCCCTTGCTTATATAACCAGCTCGAAAGCCAACTCAACTCAAATCAGGAATCTAATCCTACTCTGTTCACGAATCATAACTTTCTATAACTGCTTAGGATTCTTCTATACACAGATAGAAGCAACCTTAAGACTTCCAAACACCTTGGAAATGTATCCCACATTCCTAAACAACTCAAATTCGTGACCCACATGAAATCCTATCATAACCAACTCAAATCTTTCCATATTTGAGTCAAATCTGACTCAGTCGCAGCCTGAGTCCATAACCTAGTCGGTTGGACCTTTCCGACCAAATCTTTACGTCCACATCTCTTCATAACGTCTCGGAAACATGTAGCCACGTCCATGCACTCCTTGCACACGTGCAAACATCTTCCAATGATGTCCACGATACCTTCACATGCATTGTTCTTGATTCAATCATGCTGCGCAACCTCCTGATCAGCTCAACCACAATTCCTCCTGAATTTGGTTGTTGGAACCTCATCTCCTCCCTGAGACTAGTCCAATGGATCCCATAACCAGCCATGTCTTGAACTCAAGCAACACCTACACATGAATAAACAACCAATCCATACGATTCCAAGTCCTCGACTTGACTCAAGTTAGTTCCGAACACAACACCTTACGTGAGCACCTCACATAAGCATGTTGCAAAACCACAGTAACACGATATTATCCATATCAACCAAAATGAACCAAAGACTTAGCAAATGAATACTAAGCAACCTTTCCAGAGATGTAAAGCAAGTGCGAAACATTGCAAATGAAAAACAGAAGCATTGCGGTCAAGTTCCGGACCTTACCAGAGCAACCCAGACCTTGAGCCGTAGCTAACAAAAGCTAGTAGAACCTAGCGCCAGAACTTACCAAAACTAGTATAACCAAGCTCCCACCGGAGCTTACAAAACTAGAAGGACCTAAATAAAAAGGTGTTTTGGTGATATTCAAAACTTTTATCGTCAAAGCAAGTGTATTCACTACAATCCAATGTATTCAGTACACATAGGTCTTACAAGATAAGACTAAGACTCCCCCTCAATCTCTCCCCCTTTGGCATCAAGACACCAAAAAGAAGGAGAGGAGGGTCCTAAGGTCTTCACTCTTCGTTGTCGGTCCTCTCATCGTCGTCTTCTTTATCTTCATCTTCAGCTTGATGAGGAGGAGGAGGAGGAGGAGGAGGAGGAGGAGGAGGAGGAGGAGGAGGAGGAGGAGGAGGTGCGGTGCTACTAGAGCCCCCAACGCGAAAGTAGGCATGCTCGGAGGGGGTCTAGGGCCCGAGCTCAGTGAAATCAGAGTTTGAGTCTTCGGAGATTATTGGAGGCCCAATTGGCTCAATCTCCAGTTTCTGGAAAATTTGCTTCACATTTGCCTTGATATACTTCATGTCCTCCTTTCTTTTCTTGTTGAGCTTATGGGACTTCACTTTGGCCTTTTTGCAGGAGGCAAAGATTGCAGTCATATATTTGAGAATTCTGCTGGCTGAACCTTTTTGAGGGGTTGCACTAGAAGCAGGGGCAGCCCTGACATCTTCTCTTCTTCTTGCCGGTGCCGCGGGACTGGAGGCCGGCGAGGGAGCAGCCTGCACACTCGGCTTTTGAGGCATTTGAGGCCTCAAGGGGAGATGCTTCACATCTTTCACAAACTCAATCCCGGTGACTTTCTCAATCACAAAGATTAGGTAAGGAGCATATCCGCAAGACCTGTTGGGAGTGCAAGATATGTTCACCATGTCATTCCAAATGTACTCCGCCACATCAAACGGGCGGTCCTTGCTTATGACCCTCATCAGAGTCCGGAGGTATCCTTGCACACTCCCAGCATCTCCATCCTTGGGAGCAATCGTCTTCCTCAAAACTCTATTTAGCACCACAAAAAAATGGCTTCATATTTTTGGTGGACGGATGGTTGAACTTTGAGTTTGGCTCATATAAGAACTTCATCCTATCCTTCTCAATGACACCTATGTTGTGAATGATCAGGCAGTCAGATCTTGTGGTGTCAAGGTGAAGCGGGCTAGCAAAATCTTCTTGAGTAATGCTGTACTTGGATCCATGAGTCATCCAAGTGACACTCTCCTCATCTTCACTAGAGAAGTGACAGGTTGCAAAGAACTGTGCAATCACTTCATCGTTCCAATTATTCTTGAAAGCAAAAAGATCTCTCGGTCCATGCCTCTCAATGGCTCTCACTATCTCAGTGAATGGTGAGCAGCCCTTCTTCTCAAAATGTGCCCAGTCAATCCACTGACTGCGCACAACTGGTGTCTTCATTGGGAGATACACCAATCTGTAGAAATCAACATAAAAGTTGCATCAGAATCTTCCATCAACAGCTTGCTTCGATCGGCCATACCAATCGATGCTTCTGAATTTGGTCGTCGAGTCACTGCCCTTCCCGTTGATCTTCTCTTCATTGGGGTCCCAGACCCCTTCCCTTGGAGTGGAGTGCCAACCGGACCTGTTGCTATTCCTTTGCCCTTGCCTTTTGCTAGGTGGGCACTTGCCGCGCTAGGGCCACCGCAGGTGGAAGCCCTAGAAGCAGGCACCTTGGAGGATAGCTTTTTAGCTAGCACTTTCCTCCGAGCCTGTGGAGGAGACTGAGCTGGCTTGGACGGTCTTTCTTGGCGCTTCTTGCCAAGACTTGTCGAGGTTCGAGGTGCCACCTCGTGGTCCATCTCGCCCTCAAAGTCGGAGACGTCATTGCCTGAGCTCGACATGACCTTAGAATGAGTGGCATGAATGATAATGAATGATACAAGGCATAGGTGTGAAAGGATAGCAAGGAATAGCATTGAGGAATTGGAGAATTAGGTTTTGAGTTCAGAAACATCGGACTTGTTCGGTGCACAGGCACGGACTAGTCCGAGGGACCGGACTTGTCTGTGCATGGACCGGACTAGTTCGGTGTTCATCCTCAAAAATCTAAGAGACTAGACAAAAGTTGATTCCTAATGCACAACAAGTGTAGCATACACGTAATACATCAAGGAGGCATGTATATAGTGAAATATACTAGGCTATTTGATCAACAATGAAGAAATTTGGAATTTCTAGGGTTTGAGCGAAAATTACCGGAAAATTGCTTGAAACTTGGAGATGAGGGTGTTGAAGGCCGGACAAGTCCGCTAGCTTCAATCCTCAAGTGGACAAGCATGATTTCTGCCCAAATGCGAAGCTTTTTGGTGGAGGGAGCAAGAAATCGCCTTGGGAGCTCGACCACAAAGAGAGAGAACGCGTGAGGCAAGGGTGGAGGTGAAGAAATTAGGGTTTGGCGGCGGCTAGGGTTATGGACATGAAAAATCGGACAAGTCCGGAGATGACCGGACTAGTCGGAACTTTTCCAGGGGCTATATCAGACTAGTCCGTTGTCTACCGGGCTAGCCCGGCCTAACCGGCACTCTACGGGCTAGTCTGCATGGGCGGACTAGTCCGGGCAACCACGGACTAGTCCGAGGTCACCAGGCAAGAATTTTTTAGCCCATTCATATATATTTGAAGGTTCATATTTAGAGAAAAGGGAGGCAAAACAAATCAAATTCACCAAGATCTAGTAATTGACATAGTTTTTCGGAGAAAATAGAGAGAGATGATTTTCACAATCCAATCAACATACTTTGAATAATTCATACAGGTATGCAACATTTCCAGCCACACTCCGAGCATCAAGGATATTTAGTTCATTTCAGAGTTCACAAAAGCGTTTTTCATCAAGTGGCTTGGTGAATATGTCAGCCAATTGTTTTTGGGTATTGACATGGGAAATGGCTATGTCTCCTTTCATGGCATGATCTCTCAAAAAGTGATGTCTAATATCTATGTGTTTAGTTCTGGAGTGCTCAACTGGGTTGTGGGCAATTTTGATGGCACTTTCATTGTCACAAAGGAGTGGAATATGGTTCATATTGTAACCATAGTCCCTTAGAGTTTGTCGCATCCGAAGGAGTTGTGCACAACAACTCCCGGCTGCAACATACTCCACTTTGGCTGTGGATAAGGCAATGGAATTTTGTTTCTTGGAGGACCAAGAAACTAAGGATCTCCCTAGGAATTGGCATGTACCAGAAGTGCTTTTTCTATCTACTTTGCACCCGGCATAATCTGCATCGGAGTAACCAATGAGATTGAATTTTGAGCCTTTTGGGTACCAAAGACCAAAGTTGGGTGTATGAACCAAATATCTCAAGATCCTTTTTATGGCTGTCAAGTGACATTCCTTAGGATTGACTTGAAATCTTGCACACAAACATACACTCAACATAATATCTGGCCTAGATGCACATAAATAGATTAGAGATCCAATCATGGAGTGATATACCTTTTGGTCGATACTAGGTCTATCTTCATTGAGATCTAAGTGTCCATTCATTGCCATGGGGGTTTTTATGGGCTTCGCCTTGTCCATGCCAAACTTCTTAAGTATGTCCTGCGTGTACTTGGTTTGGCTTAGGAACGTACCTTCCTTCTGTTGCCGCACTTGGAATCCCAAGAAGTACTTTAATTCTCCCATCATTGACATTTCAAACCTGTCTGTCATGATTTTACTAAATTCCTCACAAAAGGATTGGTTAGTTGACCCAAAGATTATATCGTCAACATAAATTTTACAAATAAAAAGATCATCATCAAAATTCTTTGTAAATAGTGTATAATCTACTTTGCAAATCTTAAAGCCATTTTCAATTAAGAAATCTCTAAGACACTCATACCAAGCTCTAGGAGCTTGTTTGAGGCCGTAGAGACCCTTACGCAATTTAAATACGTGGTCGGGGAACTCTTCGTCTTCAAACCCGGGTGGTTGCTCCATGTACACCTCTTCCTTGATTGGTCTGTTGAGGAAGGCGCTTTTCACATCCATTTGATACAGCTTGAAATCATGGTGAGTAGCATATGCAAGTACTATTCTAATAGATTCAAGCCTAGCTACTGGAGCAAAAGTCTCACCGAAATCCAAACCTTCGACTTGTGAATACCCTTTGGCCACAAGTCTTGCCTTGTTCCTTGTCACCACCCCATGTTCATCTTTTTTGTTGCGGAAGACCCACTTGGTGTCGACGATGTTTGCATTAGGTCTTGCCACAAGTTCCCACACCTTGTTCCGCTTGAAGTTGTTCAATTCTTCTTGCATTGCCACCACCCAGTCCGGATCTTTCAGTGCATCTTCAACCCTGCGTGGTTCCAAAAAGGATGCAAACAAATAGTGCTCACAAAAGTTAGCTATGCGAGATCTAGTGGTTACTCCCTTTTGGATGTCACCGATGATATTGTCGATTGGGTGATCCCTTTGGACTCATTGGTGTACTCTTGGGTGTGGCACTTGAGGAGTTGTATCTTCATGATCATCTGCTTCTCCCCCTAAGTGATTGCCTTCGTTGACTTGTTGATTATCTTCGTATTCTTGTGGTTGATCTTGTGTTGAAGCTCCCCCTTGATCGTTGGTCTCCTCTTGTGGTTCATCTTCCTCATGTACGTGTGGAGGTGGCTCTTGTGGTCGAACCTCACCTAGAGCCATTCTTTTCAATGCTTGACAAGGAGATTCTTCTTTACCTAGTTCACATGGATCAACTTGCTCCTTTTGGGAGCCATTAGTTTCATCGAACACTACGTCACGTGCTACTTCAACAAGTCTGGAGGTCTTGTTGAAAACACGATAGGCGTAAGTGTTCGAATCATAACCAAGCAAGAAACCTTCATCAGACTTCGAAGCGAACATTGAAGTCCTAGGCTTCTTGTTCAAGATATAACATGGAGAACCAAAAACTCGAAAATATGAAATATTTGGTTTGTTACCGGTGAGTAGCTCATAGGATGTCTTCTTGAGCAGTCGATGGAGATAAAGTCGATTTACGGCGTGGCAAGCGGTGTTAATCGCTTCCGCCCAAAATCGATCCGATGTCTTGTACTCATCGAGCATTGTTCTTGCCATCTCTATGAGTGTTCGATTCTTTCTTTCGGCAACTTCGTTTTGTTGTGGGGAGTACGGCGCTGAAAATTCGTGCTTTATGCCTTCTTCATCAAGGTACTCCTCCACTTGTGTGTTCTTGAACTCCGTGCCGTTGTCACTTTGAATATTCTTGATTGTCAATGAGAATTCGTTTTGAGCTCGCTTGAAGAACTTCTTGAGTATACCTTGTGTCTCTGACTTGTCATGCAAAAAGAAAACCCAAGTGAAGTGAGAAAAATCATCAACGAAAACTAAACAATATTTGTTACCGCCGATGCTTATGTAGGCTATTGGACCAAATAAGTCCATGTGTAGTAGCTCGAGTGGTGTTGTTGTAGTCATAACTTTTTTGGCGGGGTGAGGTGCTCCAAGTTGCTTCCCGGCTTGGCACGCGCTACAGGGCCTGTCTTTCTCAAATACAACATCCTTTAAACCTCGGATGTGATCGCCTTTGAGGAGTTTTTGAAGGTTCCTCATACCAACATGCGCTAGCCGTCTATGCCACAGCCAACCCATGTTGGTCTTTGCAATCAAGCATGTGTCAAGTTCAGCTTTATCCTTGTTTAAGTCAACAAGATAGAGCTTTCCCTTTAACATACCCTTGAATGCAACGGAACCATCACTCCTCCTAGAAACGGTCACACACTCGTTAGTGAACAAGCAATTATAACCTTTGTCGCATAATTGAGATATGGACAGCAGGTTATAATCTAGGGATTCAACATGTAAAACATGAGAAAGTGTGTGTTTAGAGGATATTGCAATTTTACCGGTACCGAGCACTCTTCCTTGACTATTATCTCCAAAGTAGATGCCCTCGTTTGGGTCCTCATTCTCTTCATATTCCACGAACATTCTTCTTTCCACGGTCATATGATTGGTGCAGCCACTGTCTAGCACCCATTTAGATCCACCGAAGGAATAGGCCTGCAAAAACAAATCACGCCTTGGTTTTAGGTACCCAAGCTTGCTTGGGTCCTTGGAGGTTAGTTACAATACATTTGGGCACCCACACATGAGACTTGGTGTTCCCATGGCGTGGCCCAACATAATGAGCATAAATCTTGCCAAAATTATTTCTCATTAACACATAGGAGGCATCAAAAGTTTTAAACAATATATGTTTTTGTTTATGTACAAGACTAGTCTAGGGAGCCGGACTTGTCCGGAGGACCGGACTTGTCCGGACACCGACCGGACTAGTCCGGTGTTCATGTGTAGTTGTTGTCTTAATCTGTGACTTTCCAATTTGAGAGGGCCTTCCTTTTACAAAGGTAATCCTCTCCTTGTTATTCTTATGGCTTCTAGCATGTTGCTTTTCACCATAAGAATAACCAATGCCATATTTGACATTTGGAGGTCTTTTGACCAAGTATGCACTACGTGCATATTTGATCTTCTCCTTGTCAAATATGCCACTTTGGGCAGGATGTTTATCCTTTGTAGAGGTTGACTTATCCCTCAAACTGGTGTCACCTTTCTTACATGTGCAATCATGAGCAAAATCAGTTTTAGTGGGTTGAGAAGGTGAACTTGAAGAGGAGGAAGGTTCACTTAGCTTGAGTGACTCAATCTGCACTTCAAGGATCTTGTTAACCTTGATCAGATCAGCAAGTTGGTCCTTGATTGTGGCATTTGAGTTAGTTAACTCCAGGCAAGTTTCCTTGCTCGAAGCTAACTATAAGCTCTAGTGATTTGCTTCGTTCCTTTTCAAGTTCTAGAAGTTTGTCAAGTTCGACATATTCCTCCTTTTGGGAGATGATCATGTCCTCTTGACGATGTATTAACCTCTCCTTCTCAACAAGTTTATCAAGAAAAAATTTCATTTTAGTAGCTATTTTCCTATCTAGTCCAATAAGCATGTCCTCATTATCACTATTGAGTTCATCATCGCTAGAATAGAAATGCACGGAGGGGGATTTAATGGTTACCTTGCGTTTACCTTCCTTTGCCATAAGGCAAGTGTCATCTCCCTTCCATGCGCCAAGTGTAGGGAAAAGGGTAGACTTTTTGGATGTCTTCTCGATGGCTATGCTAGCCATCTCTTCTTCTTCGGACAATGAGGACTCATCATTTGAGTCCCACTCTTTCCCAATGTGCACTTGTTTGGCTTGTTTCTTCTTCTTGAAGAATTTCTTGGGTTGAGGCTTGGCTTCTTTGGTCTTTTTCTTGTTCTCCTCATATGGGCAATAAACTATAAAGTGGTTATACTCACCACAATTATAGCATGCCCGCCTCAACTTTGGCTTCATTCTTTCCTCGTACTTTCCTTCGCTTGACTTTGTACCTTGTCTCTTTTTCATTATTCTCTTGAATTTCTTCATGAATAATATCATGTCTTCTTCATCCAATTCACTGCTTTCGTCGTCACTATCTTCCTCTAGTTGTGCTTCTCTAGCTTCTTTGGATAGGGGCTTGAGAGTGGACTTCAAAACAACCCCTTTCTTCTTTGCTGAGGTGAGGTCGGCAATCTCCTTGACATGTTTTGCTTGTTTTTCCATCATCTCAAAGTTAATGATCTTTCCAAGCAGTTCATCCGGAGTCAACCTTTTGTATCCGGGGCTTTCTTTGATCATGGAGCATAGTGTGATGTTGTGAGGCATAAAAGCTCTAAGGATGAGCTTTACCACCTCGTGGTCATTCCATTTCTTACTTTCGTATGATCTGACCTTGTTGACGAGTGTCTTTAATCGATTGTACATGTCTTGGGGTGACTCGTCTTCTTCAATTGCAAATCTTCCTAACTCGCCTTCAATCATCTCGATTTTTGCTTCACACACATGTTGGTCACCTTCATGTGCAGTTTGTAGTGTGTCCCATATCTCCTTTGCAATTTCGAGTCCATCCACCTTGGTGAACTCGTCCCGACTGAGTGAAGAGGTAATTACGGCTGCGGCTTGAGCATTTCGGTGAATTGCCTGCTCTTGGCTAGGGGTGAGCTCTTCATCATCGTCCGGGATATCTATCCCTGTGCACACAATATGCCACAAACTTGGATTGAGGGAAATTAGATGCATTTTCATATTTTTCCTCCACATTGAGTAATCACTTCCATCGAAGTGTGGGGCTTTTCCAAGTGGGATAGATAAATAATGATTGTTATTGGAATTGAGACGATCATAGTTAATAGGATATCGGGAGTAGTCGGTGTGACTACTCCCCTTCTTCTTCTCTTCAACTTTTACTTTCCCTTTGGAAAGTGTCTTCTTTCTTAGGAGCGCCTTTAGCTCCAGTGTCTCCTCATCGTCGTCCTCGAAGTCTTGAATGGCTTTGAGGAGCTTCTCCACCTTGAGGTTCTTTACATCATCAACCTTCTCTTGGTTGTTGCTCTTGTGGGTGTCCTTCATGTCCGACATGATCTCCTTCCAGCGATTAGTCTCTTTCTTGAAGAACCCGCTCTGATACCAATTGAATGTGGCCTAAAGGGGGGGTGAATAGGCCTTTTTGAAAATTGTCGGATCCTGCAACACTTAACAACCAGTTCAAAACCAGAGATATCGGACTAGTCCGGTAAAGTACGGACTAGTCCGGTGTATATGGACTAGATTGTTTAGTTTTGATCGATTAACTTTATTCTTTAATATATATAGTGGAAATATACGATTAAACAAAGTGTTACAAGGTTATGAATCGGGTTATATCACAATTCAATCTTATACTTGATATTTCAACGTAAACTAATCAAGATCAATTGTAACCCTAGATTGATATAATGTAAAGGACAATGAACACAAAATAAGAACACAAGAGATTTATCTCGTGGTTTGGTTCCCACAGAGGCAACCTACATCCACGTTGAGGAGTCCACAAAAGGACCGGGTCTTCTCCAACCCTACCCTCGTCGGATCGCCACGAAGGCCAATCCTCTTCCACTTATCTCAAAGGGGTGCATAACCGAATTCAAGGGGCCTTCTCACATGTTGAGAGCTCCCTTGGATTACAACACGAAATACCACCAAGAACACACTCAAAAGATTACAATTAAATCGCAGGAGTGTGTTAAGAATCAAACCAACAGCTAAATGTGGTGTTGAACATGTCTCTCCAATGAACTAGAGTGAATCCCCAAGGGATTGATCTTTGGTGCACTTAATTTCGTGGAGAGATGTGTTTTTTGAGGCTCTTGGGAGGTGTGACGGCGCTAGGGTTCGAGAGTGTATGAAATATGGCCGTGCAACTCTATTTATATGGGTTTATAAAAGTGACAGTTAGGGTTCAGAAAGATCGGACTAGTCCGTGGTGGTCACCGGACTAGTCCGGTGTGCTGTTTGTAGCAAACCCTAAGTGTCCCGAAATATCGGACTAGTCTGGCTAGGAACGGACTTGTCCAATTTCGCTACTGGAAATCTTCGGACTAGTCTGATAGTCATCGAACTTGTTCGGACATGTGAAACCCTAAGTGTATAGGATGACAAGTCCGCACCTGGAGGACTTGTCCGATTTAGTTCAGAGGGTATTTTGGACTAGTCCGTGCAAATATCGGACTTGTCCGATTTGGACCAGAGAGAATATCGGACTAGTCCAGTTGTGATCGGACTTGTTCGATTTTGTGTGACTTGTGAAGTGTTTTGAGGACTAGTCCGCACTCGGGAGGACTAGTCCGATTCTAGTCAGAGAAGATATCGGACTAGTCTGATGGATGTCGGACTTGTCCGATTTTGTGCAGAGAGGATATCGGACTAGTCCGGTGTCAGTCGGACTAGTCTGGTCTTGTGTAACTTTGTGCAATGTGTGTGTTTAATTTTGATTGAGCTCTTGGGATGTGTTTTCTTAACACACTCCATAAACAATGATCTACTATTCTTCTTCCTTGAGCTCATTTTTACTTTGCTCCTCATTCTTCCTTCTTTTTGGCACTTTGCTCATTTTTCTTAAAAATCTGCACTCATCTTAACAAAGAGGTAAGGATCCCAATTGCTTGTCATAAATCATCCAAAACCCACAAGGGGAGTCCTAGATGCAATTTCAACTATTTCATCATGAACATATCTCATTATCGTAGAACTTATAGACCCTCACTATAGTCTAGTTAATTATAACATAACTAGGTTAGTATGGATAATTATGTTGTGTATCAACATTGGTTCAATGATGATTCAATTCATTGCCTTAGGATGGATTGTGCCTAGGCTCTTAAGGTAATTACTTAATATGCTAGCATGGTCCTAGGATAGCTAAGTAGCATTGGATGTCTCGTAGACCCACGGATTAAAGAGGTAGGTAGTAGGTGGTGACAGTCCTATCTGTCCTTTGTAATCCTTCACTTTCGGCTATGCCACAGGATCTTGGTGGGAGTCGCCCTAGTATTGCTAGGGGTAAGCCCGTGCCCGATGTGTTGAACCACATAGCATAAGTATTCACTATTAATCTAGCTTATGAATAATTAGTTTAGACTATGTATATGTACAATAGAGCATAGTAGGAGTACCTCCATAACTCTCAACCTTAATTAACCTTTAGGATCCTCTTACCCCCCTTAGACTTGAAAGCTTTTGTGTGTGTCACACTACCTCCACTATTATTTTATCCATCCTTACTAGATTCTTACCTAGACCTTTCTACCCTTTCCACGTGATGATTGTTATATCTCTACCCCGCCTTCCTTTGGGATCAAATAAATGACACCCTTGGGAATACTCTCTTAAGGGGAAATGCTACAATGATACCTCCGTGCGCTTGTGGAATTCACTCTATGATCCAATAGAACCATTAACAAGCATTTCTGACACATCAGTTGGATATGTTTAGTTAATGGTGCGTAAGTAATACCAAAAAAGCATTTTTGGCACCTTTGCCAGGGATGATTTGTTAGTATACCTTAGGATCCATCAACAAGCATTTTTGGCGCCGTTGCCGGGGAAGGCAAATAGATATATAACATGACTGAGTGAATAGGATAGAACCCTGGGTAGGATTTTAGTAGGATAACCATTCTTTGTTTTCGCATTTTAAATGCGAAAACAGGGTAGTGTATGTCTGGTGCCCGCCTGCCGGAAAACTTTGTTGAAGATCCCGAATCTCTTCTGAGAGACTGACCCTGTGCCGTTACTCCTCAGAAGATTCTAGTGGCAAGGCAAGCCAGCATTTCTGCACCAACAATCCAAACGCCAATGGCTTAGAAGACCCTTCGTGAGTTGTCAGGTCCCTCTGCTAACAATGTGCCTATTGGGCCCACTGTTAACACGGGAGATGTGAACTTCGAGATCAAAACTGGCCTTATCACTATGGTGCAAGCCAACCCATTCTGTGGAAAGGCTAATGAGGATGCAAGTGCTCACCTGCAACAATTCCTCGAGATCTGCAGCACTTTTAAGATCAAGGACGTGTCTCCGGATGCGGTCCGTCTGAGATTGTTCCCGTTCTCTCTCCTTGGGAGAGCGAAACAGTGGTTCTACGTGAACCGAAGTGTTGTAGACACTTGGGAGAAATGTTCTACAGCATTCCTCGCCAAATTCTTCCGTTGGGAAAAATCAATGCCCTACATGGAAGGATTTCCAGCTTTCAGCAAGAGCCCAAGGTATCTATTCCTGAGGCATGGGAAAGGCTTCAGGAGTACATCCTAGCCTGTCCCCACCATGGGATGGATGACTGGCTCCTTATTCAAAATTTCTATAACGGGCTGATCCCATTAGCTCGTGACCATTTGGATGCTGCTGCTGGAGGAGCCTTCTTCTCATTGATGGTGCCAAAAGCTAAAGATCTTATTGAGAAGATGGTGTCCAACATGGGATGGAACGATGAGCATCTCCATACCCGACAACGAGGCATGCACACCTTGAAGGAGGTGGACATGATCGCTGCAATATTGGACCTCCTAATGAAGAAAATTGATGGACAAGCCAGTGGTGAAGTGTCTGGCAATGCCTATGCCCTAGATTCTCACATCACGTGTGAATTCTGTGGCAACACAGGTCATATGGGCAATGATTGCCCAGAAACTCGTGAGGATGCCCTATACCTCGCCCATAATGGAAATTTCAACAACAATAGTGGCTATCGTCCAGGAGGTCAAGGGTGGGGTCAACAACGCCCATTCTTTCAAGGAGGGTACAACAACAATGGCAACCTGGAAATCAGCCCAACTTGAGAGAACTTGCCATTAGCCAGCTCAAGATCAATGATGCCCTATCCAAGAAGTTGTCAGCTAATGACAAGACCCTAGAGAATATCAATGCAAAGATGAAAGGATTATCCTTAGCCTTCAAGAATCAACTAAGCTTCAACAAGATACTCGAGACTCAGTTGGCTCAGCTGGCAGCTGCTATTCCTAAGATGGAGAATGGCAAGATGTGAGGCCAGCCAGAACCTCTGATGGAAAATGTCAACATGATTTCCGTACGAGAGAGCAACTGGCAGAAGGACCCCGGATGTCCTACCATTTCATGCTCAATTGGGGATCACCACTTTGACAAGGCACTTTGTGATTTGGGAGCAAGTGTTAGTGTGATGCCCAAGGTTGTGTTCGACCAGCTGAACTTCACAGAACTGACTCCAACGCCAATGCAGCTACAATTGGCTGACTCTTCAGTCCGTTATCCAGCGGGTATTGCTAAAGACGTCCCGATGAAAATCCGGAACTGCTTCATACCCGTGGATTTTGTGGTGCTAGACATGGACACTGAGAAAGATACACCACTCATTCTTGAGCATCCATTCCCCAGCACTGCAAAAGCTCGCATAGATGTGGGAGCTGGAGTAATCCACTTCCATATCAATGGCAAGGAGGAAAGGTTTAACTTTCGGCCAAAATCAGAACAATGCTCCATGATTCTAATCAAGTATGGGTCGAGTGATAAACACATCATAGAGGTTGAAGTCACACCTCCAAAGGTGGACTCACTCATTGCATTCATGAGAAGATTAATCTACGAGGAGAATCCATCATTTCGACCACGCCGATATCCAAAGGCGGCGGAATCATCTGGACCTTCCCGAAGGCCCAAGTTCACCAAGCTTCTATGACTGTTTCATCATGAACATATCTCATTATCATAGAACCTATAGACCCCCACTATAGTCTAGTTAATTATAACATAACTAGGTTAGTATGGATAATTATGTTGTGTATCAACATTGGTTCAATGATGATTCAATTCATTGCCTTAGGATGGATTGTGCCTAGGCTCTTAAGGTAATTACTTAATATGCTAGCATGGTGCTAGGATAGCTAAGTAGCATTGGATGTCTCGTAGACCCACGGATTAAAGAGGTAGGTAGTAGGTGGTGACAGTCCTATCTGTCCTTTGTAATCCTCCACGTTCGGCTATGCCAGAGGCTCTTGGCGGGAGTCGCCCTAGTATTGCTAGGGGTAAGCCCATGCCCGATGTGTTGAACCACATAGCATAAGTATTCACTATTAATCTAGCTTATGAATAATTAGATTAGACTATCTATATGTACAATAGAGCATAGTAGGAGTACCTCCATAACTCTCAACCTTAACTAACCTCTAGGATCCTCTTACCCCCTTAGACTTGAAAGCTTTTGTGTGTGTCACACTACCTCCACTATAATTTTATCCATCCTTACTAGATTCTTACCTAGACATTTCTACCCTTTCCACGTGATGATTGTTATATCTCTACCCCGACTTCCTTTGGGATCAAATAAATGACACCCTTGGGAATACTCTCTTAAGGGGAAATGGTACAATGATACCTCCGTGCGCTTGCGGAATTCACTCTGTGATCCAATGGAACCATTAACAAGCATTTTTGACATATCAGTTGGATATGTTTAGTTAATGGTGCGTAAGTAATACCAACAAACATTTCTGGCACCTTTGCCAGGGATGATTTTTTAGTATACCTTAGGAGCCGTCAACAACGTGCAATCTTGCATAATCCCAACTCAACTGGGAACATTGCAAAGTGGGCAGCGGAATTGGCCGAGTTCGATCTTGAATTCGTCCCAAGACAAGCGATCAAGAGTCAAGCATTGGTGGACTTCGTGGCGGAGTGGACCCCCTCTCCATCAAATCCTGGGGGCCCCAGTGAGCAGAAGTCAGAACCCAAGGTTCCGGTCTTCACCAAGCCTCACTGGACTCTCTACTTCGACGATCTGTGCAGAAGCAGGGGGCTGGAGATGGAATCCTTCTCCTTGCTCCGACCGGGGAGAAAGTCAAATACATGGTTTGCCTTGACTTCAAGGCAACCAACAACATGGCAGAGTATGAAGCATGAATCTACAGGCTCAAGGTGGCACTATCATATGGTGTCAAGCAGCTGTTGGTAAAGGGTGATTCACAGCTTGTTGTAAAACAAGTCAAAGGTGAATGCTGCTGCAATAACCCTCAACTAGCTGCATACCTACTTGAAGTCCACAAGTTTCAGAAGGACTTTGACGTCTTGGATCTTTGCCATGTCTAGCATCTCAACAACGCCGAAGCCATCGAACTCTCGACGAAAGCTTCAACCGGAGCTCCAGTTCCTGATGGAACCTTCGTCCGGAGATTTTCAAGACCATAAGCTCAGCCTGCCGAACTGAGCGAAGGGGACGAGACCAGCACCTCGAAGCTGGCGGTCCTGATGGACCTGTTACCATGGCGTCCATCAAGGGTTGTAGGTGCTGCAAGAAGCTCCGAGCAACCCAGCATGCAAGACTCAAATCCTCAAGTTAGCCCCGATGCATGGATCTCGGAGATCTGGAGCTACTTGAAAGACAACTTCCTTCCTGAAGATAATGTATCCGCTGACCGGATAGTCAGATTGGCTAAAAGATACACACTGGTAGAAGGGGATCTCTACCGGCACGGTGCCAACGACGTCCTAATGCAGTGCATTACAAGGGAAGAAGGTCGTGAGCTTCTCACGGATATCCATGGAGGCGAGTGTGGGAACCACGTGTCTTCCTGTACGCTGGTCGGTAAAGCCTTCCGGCATGGTTTTTACTGGCCTATAGCACTCCAGGATGCAACCGAGCTAGTGAAGAAATGCGAAGCATGCTAGTTCCATATGAATGTAGGCCTAGAGGGGGGTGAATAGGCCTTTTTGAATTTTTCTCGGTTCCTGTAACACTCAACAACACAGTCAATACCAGAGATATCGGACTAGTCCGGTAAAGTGCGGACTAGTCCGGTTTTCACGGGCTAAATTGATCAAGTTCAGTCAATTTGATTGATTTGTTAAAGTTTGCAGCAGAAATATAAACTCAAATGACAGTTTAATAGTTGTATGTCAAATTCTATAACAATTAAGCCTCTTGTTCAACAATTTAACTCAAATTGAACAAAGTGAATCAAACTCTAGATTAAGTTGATCAATTAAGATGAAGAACACAAAAGGACAAGACACAAGATTTATCCCGTGGTTCGGCTACCACGAAGGCAACCTACGTCCACGTTGAGGAGCCCACAAAAGGACCGGGTCTTCTCCAACCCTTCCCTCGTCGGATCGCCACGAAGGCCAATCCTCTTCCACTAATCACAAAGGGTAAATAACCAAGTTGAAGGGGCGTTCTCACACGTTGAGAGCTCCCTTGATTACAACTTACAAAGCCACCAATAACACACTCGAAAATTACAAATTGAAACGCAAGAGTGTGTTAGAGAATCAAACCAAGAGCTCAATGATGTGTGCCAAGTGTCTCTCCAATGATCTAGAAGTGATCTTCAATAGATTGATCGATTTTGCACTTAATTTCGTGGAGAGAGATGGTTTTTGAGTCTCTTGGGAGGTGTGACGGCGCTAGGGTTCGAGAGAGTTTTTTAAAGTGGGTCGTGCACCTCTATTTATATGAGGTTTCTAAAAGTGACCGTTAGGGTTCAGAAAGATCGGACTAGTCCGTGGTGGTCACCGGACTAGTCCAGAGTGCTGTGTGTAGCAAATCCTAAGTGTCCAGGAATATCGGACTAGTCCGGTTGAAAACGGACTTGTCCGATTTCACTACTGGAAATCTTCGGACTAGTCCGATTACCATCGGACTTGTCCGGACATATGAAACCCTAAGTGTTTAGGATTACAAGTCTGCACTTGGTGGACTTGTCCGATTTAGATCAGTGTGTATATCGGACTAGTCCGTGTAGACACCGGACTTGTCCGAAGTGGATCAGAATGAATATCGGACTAGTCCGGATCACAACGGACTTGTCCGATTTTGTGTGACTTGTGCATTGTGTTGAGGACTAGTCCGCATTGGGGAGGACTAGTCCGAAGTGGATCAGAAAGATATCGGACTAGTCCGGTGGATACCGGACTTGTCCGATCTAGTGCAGAATGTGATATCGGACTAGTCCGGCTGATATCGGACTAGTCCGGTCCTGTATAACTTTGTGCATTGTGTGTGTGTGCTTGAAAGTGATTGAGCTCTTGGGTGTGTTTCCTTAACACACTCCATACATAATAATCTACTATTTTCTTCTCCTTGAGCTCAAATTCACTTTGCTTCTCATTTCCCTTCTTTTTGGCATTTTGCTCATTTTTCATCATTTGCCTGCATTCATCTCAATAAAAGGATTAGGATCCCAATTGCTTGTCATAAATCATCCAAAACCCACAAGGGAGTCCTAGGTGCACTTTAAATCTCCCCCTTTTTGGTGATTGATGACAACCAATTGAGATTTCACAAAATAAGGCAAAAAATGAGATTTTCATAAAGTATGCACATATGACTCAAAAATACATCAAGCAACAAGAGGATTATCCATATGTGCATTCTTTATGGTGGGATGCATACTAAGTGCATGAATACATTGAGAATGACAGAATTTACATTAATCAACCGATACCAAGTGCATATGACATTCCAGGAGCAAAAATGCAGTTTTCATCACATACTCGCAAATAAATAGAGCAATTCATCACAAGACCAAACTTAATATGAAAATAGGGTTAAACTATTACAATCACAAATAAAAGATAAAGAGAACTCTCTCCTCGCACCCTACCACAGCTAAAGCTAAGACTCCCCCTCAATCTCTCCCCCTTTGGCATCAAGACACCAAAAAGAAGGAGAGGAGGGTCATAGGGTCTTCACTCTTCACTGTCGGTCCTCTCGTCATCGTCTTCATCTTCTTCGCTTTCCACTTGACGAGGAGGAGAGGGGGGAGGAGGAGCGGAGCTGCTCGAGCCCCCAATGCCAAAATAGGCAAGCTCAGAGGGGGACAAGGGCCCGAGCTCGGAGATGTCAAGATCAGAATCTTCAGAAATTACTGGAGATCCAATGGGGTTGATCTCTAGCTTTTCACTCAGTTGCTTCACATTGGCTTTGATATATCTCATATCCTCCTTCCTCTTCTGATTGAGTTTATGAAGCTTTACTTCAGTCTTCTTGCAGGAGGAGAATATGGCGGTCAGGTACTTGAGGATCCCACTAGCTGATCCTCTCTAAGGGGCTTCCCTAGAGGTAGGGACAGCCCTAGCACCGCTTCTTGATCTTGTCGGTGCCTCGGGACTGGAGGCCGGCGAAGGAGCAGCCTGGACACTCACTGGTTGAGGCTTCTGAGGCCTCAAAGGAGTGTGCTCCACATCCTTCACGAACTCAATACCTGTGACTTTCTCAATCATATACATGAGGTAGGGAGCATAGCCACATGACCTGTTGGGCGTGCAGGATATGTTGACCATATCATTCCAAATGTATTCCGCCACATCAAATGGACGGTCCTTGCTTCTCACTCTCATTAGGGTTCGGAGGTAACCCTACACGCTCCCAGCATCTCCATCTTTAGGAGCAATAGTCTTCCTCAGCACTATGTTGAGGACCACAAAGAATGGTTTCATGTTCTTTGTAGAGAGAGGGACATACTTTGAGTTCAGCTCATATAGGAATTTCATCCTATCCTTCTCCATGACACCTATGTTATGGATGATCAGCCTGTCATGTTCAGAGGTGTCCAGATGGAGCAGATTAT
Organism: Tuctoria greenei; assembly: GCA_036927565.1. Classification (NCBI taxonomy): domain Eukaryota; kingdom Viridiplantae; phylum Streptophyta; class Magnoliopsida; order Poales; family Poaceae; genus Tuctoria; species Tuctoria greenei. Next base: position 21,272,585 of record JAYESD010000011.1, on the reverse strand, counting down.
TGAAGTCCTCTTGAGTGATACTATACTTAGATCCGTGTGTCATCCAAGTAACACTCTCTTCATCCTCACTCGAGAAGTGGCAAGTTGCAAAGAACTGTGCAATCACATCATCATTCCAGTTATGCCTGAAGGCAAAGAGATCCTTCAGGCCATGCCTCTCAGCTGCTGCAATGACTTCATCAAAAGCTGAGCACTTCTTCTTCTCAAGGTGTGCCCAGTCAATCCACTGACTGCGCACCACCGGTGTCTTCATTGGGAGATACACCGATTTGTAGAAGTCTGCATGGAAGTTGCACCAAAACCTGCCATCGACAGCTTGCTTTTGCCTACCATACCAGTCAATGCTCATGAACTTGGCCGCTGAATCACTGCTCTTGCCGTTGAACTTCTCCTCAGTAGGGTCCCGGACCCCTTCCATGGGAGCATGGAGCTTCAAGGGCCCAACTGGCCCCGTTGCGACTCCCTTGCCCTTTCCTTTTGCTTGACGAAGGCCGCTTGTAGACACAGCAGCCTTCGAGGCGGGCTTCTTGACACAGACCTTCCTTCGAACCTGGGGAGGGGAAGTAGCAGGCTCGGAAGGTCTTTCTTGGCGTTTCTTGCCAAGACCCGCCGAGGACCGAGGTGCCACCTCGTGGTCCAACTCGGCCTCAAAGTCGGAGATCTCATTGTCGGAGCTCGACATGATCTGAGAATGATTGAGCAAGAATAATGACAAGTTATACAAGGCATAGGTAAGACAAGATAGCAATGGATGGCATTAAGGAATTAAGGAATTAGGTTTCAGGTTCAGAAACATCGGACTTGTCCGGTGCCCAGGCACGGACTAGTCCGGGGTACCGGACTTGTCCGTGCATGGACCGGACTAGTCCGGTGTTCATCCTCAAAAACCTAACAGATTGGAAAAGGATACAATTCCTAATGCAAATCTAGTCTAGCATACACGTAGTACATCAAATAAGCATGTATCTAGAGAAGGATGCTAGGCTATACGATCAACAATGGAGAAAAACAAGATTTCTAGGGTTTTGAAGAAATTTACTGAAGAAATCGATTGACGCTTGAAGGTTTGGGGGTTGGAGGGCGGACAAGTCCGCTAGCTTCAATCCCCAAGAGGTCAAGCTTGATCTTCGCCCAAATGTGGACTTTTTCGCCGGAGGGAGGAGAAAATCGCCTTGATGGCTCGAGCGCAAGAGAGAGGAAAGCATGAGCAAAAGTGGGGGTGAGGAGATTAGGGTTTGGTGGCGGCTAGGGTTATGGACACGAAAAATCGGACAAGTCCGGACATGACCGGACTAGTCCGAAGTCATCCAGAGACCTATATCGGACTAGTCCGTGGTCTATCGGACTAGTCCGGCCTAACCGGCACTCTGCGGACTAGTCTGCATGGGCGGACTAGTCTGGGTAACCACGGACTAGTCCGTGGTCACCAGGAAAGAATTGCATAGCCCATTCATATATATTTGAAGGTTCAATAATAGAGAATAGAGAGGCAAAACAATTCAAGTAATCTTGATGAATTTGACCAGTAAGCATACAACAATCATACAATGATCAAAATTCATCAAGATCTAATAATTGACATAGTTTTTCGAGAGAAAAATGGAGAGGGATGATTTTCACAATTCAATCAACATTTTTGAAGCAATCATACAGGTATGCAACCTTTCAAGCCACACTCCGAGAATCAAGAATATTTAGCTCATTCTGGAGTTCGCAAAAACGCTTTTCATCAAGTGGCTTGGTGAATATGTCGGCCAATTGTTTTTGGGTGTTGACATGTGATATGGTTATGTCTCCTTCATGGAATGGTCTCTCAAGAAATGATGTCTTATGTCTATGTGTTTAGTCCTAGAGTGCTCAACTGGATTGTGGGCTATTTTAATGGCACTCTCATTATCACAAAGGAGAGGAATACGGTTCATATTGTAACCGTAATCCCTTAGAGTTTGTCGCATCCAAAGGAGTTGTGCACAACAACTCCTGGCTGCAACATACTCCGCTTCGGCTGTGGATAATGCAATGGAATTTTGTTTCTTAGATGACCAAGAAACCAAAGATCTTCCTAGGAATTGGCATGTGTCAGAGGTGCTTTTTCTATCAACTTTGCACCCGGCATAATCTGCATCGGAGTAACCAATGAGATTGAATTTGGAGCCCTTTGGGTACCAAAGACCAAGGTTGGGTGTATGAACTAAATATCTCAAGATTCTTTTTACGGCTTTCAAGTGACATTTCTTAGGGTTGGCTTGAAATCTTGCACACAAACATACACTCAACATAATATCTGGCCTAGATGCACATAAGTAGAGTAAAGATCCAATCATGGAGCGATATACCTTTTGGTCGACGCTTGGTCCATCTTCATTGAGATCCAAGTGGCCATTCGTAGCCATGGGAGTCTTTATGGGCTTTGCCTTGTCCATGCCAAACTTCTTGAGTATGTCATGCGTGTACTTGGTTTGGCTTATGAATGTTCCTTCCCTTTGTTGCCGCACTTGGAATCCCAAGAAGTACTTCAATTCTCCCAACATTGACATTTCAAACCTGTCTGTCATAATTCTACTAAATTCTTCACAGAAGGATTGGTTAGTTGACCCAAAAATTATATCATCAACATAGATTTGGCAAATGAAAAGATCATTATCTAGATTCTTTGTGAATAATGTATAATCTACTTTGCCAATTTGAAAACCATTATCAATTAAGAAATCTCTAAGACACTCATACCAAGCTCTAGGAGCTTGTTTGAGGCCATAGAGAGCCTTACGCAGTTTATATACGTGGTCGGGGAACTCTTCATCTTCAAACCCGGGTGGTTGCTCCACGTACACCTCTTCCTTGATCGGTCCGTTGAGGAAGGCGCTTTTCACATCCATTTGATAGAGATTGAAATCATGGTGAGTAGCATATGCAAGTAATATTCTAATTGATTCAAGCCTAGCTACTGGAGCAAAAGTCTCATCGAAATCCAAACCTTCGACTTGTGAGTAACATTTGGCCATAAGTCGTGCCTTGTTTCTTGTCACCACTCCATGTTCGTCTTGCTTGTTGCGGAAGACCCACTTGGTGCCCACTATATTTGCATTGGGTCTTGCCACAAGTTCCCAAACCTCGTTTCTCTTGAAGTTGTTCAACTCTTCTTGCATTGCCACCACCCAGTCCGGATCCTTCAATGCATCCTCAGTCCTGCGTGGTTCCAAAAAGGAGACAAACGAGTAATGCTCACAAAAATTAGCTATACGAGATCTAGTGGTTACTCCCTTTTGGATGTCACCGATGATGTTGTCGATTGGGTGATCCCTTTGAATGCATTAGTGTACTCTTGGGTGTGGCACTTGGAGAGTTGTGTGTTGGTGATCATTTTCTTCTCCCCCTGAGTGGTTGCCCTCGTTGATTTGTTGATCATCTTCATATTCCTGTGATTGATCTTGTATCGAAGCTCCCCCTTGATTGTTGATCTCCTCTTGTGGTTCACTTTCCTCTTGTATTTGTGATGATGACTCTTGTGGTCGAACTTCGCCTAGAGCCATTCTCTTCAATGCTTGATAAGGAGCTTCTTCTTTACCTAATTCACATTGATCAACTTGCTCCTTTTGGGAGCCATTAGTTTCATCGAACACTACGTCACGTGCCACTTCAACAAGTCCGGAGGCCTTGTTGAAAACACGATAGGCGTAAGTGTTCGAATCATAACCAAGCAAGAAACCTTCATCGGACTTCGAAGCGAACTTTTAAGTCCTGGGCTTCTTGTTCAAGATATAACATGGAGAGCCAAAAACTCGAAAATATGAAATGTTTGGTTTGTTACCGGTGAGTAGCTCATAAGGAGTCTTCTTGAGTAGTCGATGAAGGTAAAGTCGATTTGCGGCGTGGCAAGCGGTGTTAATTGCTTCCGCCCAAGATCGATCCGAAGTCTTGTATTCATCGAGCATTGTTCTTGCCATCTCTATGAGCGTTCGGTTCTTCCTTTCGGCAACTCCGTTTTGTTGTGGAGAGTATGGTGCTGAAAATTCGTGCTTGATTCCCTCCTCATCAAGGTACTCCTCCACTTGTATGTTCTTGAACTCCGTGCCGTTGTCGCTCCGAATACTCTTGATCGATAGTGAGAACTCGTTTTGCACTCGCTTGAAGAATTTCTTGAGTGTCCCTTGTGTTTCTGACTTGTCATGCAAAAAGAACACCCAAGTGAAGCGGGAAAAATCATCAATAATGACTAAACCGTATTTATTACCGTCGATGCTTATGTAAGCAATTGGACCAAACATGTCCATATGAAGTAGTTCGAGCGGTCTTGTCGTAGTCATGATGTTCTTTGCGGGATGATGTGCTCCAACTTGCTTCCCGGCTTGGCACGCGCTACAAGGCCTGTCTTTCTCAAAAACAACATCTTTCAAACCTCGGATGTGATCGCCCTTGAGGAGTTTTTGAAGATTCCTCATACCAACATGTGCTAGCCGTCTATGCCACAACCAACCCATGTTGGTTTTTGCAATCAAGCATGTGTCGAGTTCGGCTTTATCCTTGTTGAAGTCAACAAGGTAAAGCTTTCCGTTCAACACACCCTTGAATGCAACGGAACCATCACTCCTCCGGTACCGAGCACCCTTCCTTGACTATTATCTCCGAAGTAGATGCCTTCGTTTGGGTCCTCGTTTTCTTCATATTCCACGAACATCTTCCTTTCTCCGGTCATGTGGTTGGTGCATCCACTGTCTAGCACCCATTTGGATCCACCGGAGGAATAGGCCTGCAGAAACAAATTATGCCTTGGTTTTAGGTACCCAAGCTTGCTTGGGTCCTTGGAGGTTAGTTACAATACATTTGGGCACCCACACATGGGATTTTGTGTTCCCATGGCGTGGCCCAGCATAATAAGCATAAACTTTACCAAGATTGTTTCTCATTAATACATAAGAGGCATCAAAGGTTTTGAACAAAAGTTGTTGTTGTTTATGGATCGGACTAGTCTGGGTGACCGGACTTGTCCGTATGACCGGACTTGTCCGGACCACAACCGGACTAGTCCGGTGTTCATGAGAGTTCAGGTTCTTAATTTTCGAGTTACCAGATTGTGAGGGTCCTCCCTTCACAAAGGTAATCCTTCCCTTGTTATTCTTATGACTTCCAGCATTTTGCTTTCCATCATAAGGGTAACCAATGCCATACTTAACATTTGGAGGTCTTTGGACCAAGTATGCACTACGTGCATAGTTGATCCTCTCCTTGTCAAATATTCCACATTGGGTAGGATTTTTATCCTTTGTGGAGGTAGACTTTTCCTCCAGACTGGTGTTGATTTTACCACATTTGCACATATGAACAAGATTAGTTGAAGTGGGTTGAGAAGGTAGACTTGAATAGGAGGAAGATTCACTTAGCTTGAGTGACTCAACTTGCATTTCAAGGATCTTGTTAACCTTGATCAGGTCATCAAGTTGATCCTTGATTGCAACGTTTGAGTTGGTTAACTCCAAGCAAGTTTTCTTGCTTGAAGCTAGCTCAAGCTCTAGTGAGCTGTTTTTCTCCTTTTCAAGAACTAGAAGATTGTCAAGTTCGACATGCCTCTCCTTTTGGGAGATAATCATGTCCTCTTGACGATCAATTAGCCGTTCCTTCTCAACAAGTTGGTCAAGTAAAAATTTCATTTTAGTAGCAGTTTTTCTATCTAATCCAATTAACATATCTTCATCATCACTATCTAGTTCATCATTGCTTGAGTAGGAATGCATGGGAGGAGTTTTGATGTTTACCTTGCGTTTACCTTCCTTTGCCATGAGTCAAGTGCCATGTCCCTTCTTTGTACCGAGCGTGGGGAAGAGTGTGGGTTTCTTGGACGTGCTTTCAATGGCTATGCTAGCCATCTCTTCTTCATCGGATGATGAGGACTCATCGTTTGAGTCCCACTCCTTTCCAATGTGTGCTTGTTCAGCTTGTTTCTTCTTCTTGAAGAATTTCTTCGGTTGAGGCTTGGCTTCTTTATTCTTCTTCTTGTTGTCCTCATACGGGCAATCGACTATAAAGTGGTTATACTCACCACAATTATAGCACGCCCGCCTCATCTTCGGCTTTGTCCTCTCCTTGTACTTGCCTTCACTTGATTTTGTTCCTTGTCTTTTCTTCAATATTCTTTTGAACTTTTTCATGAACAAAATCATATCCTCTTCGTCCAGCTCACTGCTTTCATCATAGTTGTCCTCCTCAAGCTGTGCTTCTCTTGCTTCTTTGGATAGAGGCTTGAGTGTGGATTTTAAGGCAACTCCCTTCTTCTTGGCCAATGTGAGGTCGGCTATTTCTTTGGCGTGCTTGGCTTGTTTCTCCATCATTTCAAAGTTGATGATTTTGCCAAGCAATTCATCTGGAGTCATCCTCTTGTACCCGTGACTTTCTCTGATCATAGAGCATAGTGTGACATTGCGAGGCATAAAGGCTCTAAGGATGAGCTTTACAACCTCGTGGTCATTCCACTTCTTGCTCCCATATGATCGAACCTTGTTTACAAGTGTCTTCAATCGGTTGTACATGTCCTGGGGAGACTTGTCTTCCTCAATTGCGAACCTTCCTAGTTCGCCTTCGATCATTTCAATTTTCGCCTCCCGCACATGTTGGTCACCTTCATGGGCTGTTTGTAGTCTGTCCCATATTTTCTTGGCAATCTCCAGTCCGTCCACCTTTGTGAATTCATCTCGACTTAGAGAGGAGGTGATTACGGCCGCGGCTTGAGCGTTTCTGTGGATGGCTTGCTCTTGACTTGGAGTGAGCTCTTCATCGTCATCTGGGATGTCTATTCCTGTGCACACAATATGCCATAAACTTGGGTTAAGGGAAATCAAGTGCATCTTCATATTTTGCCTCCACATGGAGTAATCACTCCCATCGAAGTGTGGGGCTTTTCCAAGAGGAATAGATAGGTAATTGCTGTTGTTTGAATTTAAACGATCATAGTTAAAAGGATATCGGGAGTAGTCGGTGTGACTACTACCCTTCTTCTTTTCTTCAACTTTAGCTTTCCCTTTGGAAAGTGCCTTCTTTCTGAGGAGTGCTTTTAGCTCCAGCGTCTCCTCGTCATCATCATCGAAGTCTTGAATTGCTTCGAGATACTTTTCCAACTTTTGGTTCTTGTCGTTGTTCACTTCTTCCTAGTTGTTGATTTTCTGAACTTCCTTCATGTCCGACATTATCTCTTCGAGTGGTTGCACTCTTTCTTGAAGAACCTGCTCTGATACCAATTGAATGTAGGCCTAGAGGGGGGGTGAATAGGCCTTTTTGAATTTTTCTCGGTTCCTGTAACACTCAACAACACAGTCAATACCAGAGATATCGGACTAGTCTGGTAAAGTGCGGACTAGTCCGGTTTTCACGGGCTAAATTGATCAAGTTCAGTCAATTTGATTGATTCGTTAAAGTTTGCAGCAGAAATATAAACTGAAATGACAGTTTAATAGTTGTATGTCAAATTCTATAACAATTAAGCCTCTTGTTCAACAATTTAACTCAAATTGAACAAAGTGAATCAAACTCTAGATTAAGTTGATCAATTAAGATGAAGAACACAAAAGGACAAGACACAAGATTTATCCCGTGGTTCGGCTACCACGAAGGCAACCTACGTCCACGTTGAGGAGCCCACAAAAGGACCGGGTCTTCTCCAACCCTTCCCTCGTCGGATCGCCATGAAGGCCAATCCTCTTCCACTAATCACAAAGGGTAAATAACCAAGTTGAAGGGGCGTTCTCACACGTTGAGAGCTCCCTTGATTACAACTTACAAAGCCACCAATAACACACTCGAAAATTACAAATTGAAACGCAAGAGTGTGTTAGAGAATCAAACCAAGAGTTCAATGATGTGTGCCAAGTGTCTATCTAATGATCTAGAAGTGATCTTCAATAGATTGATCGATTTTGCACTTAATTTCGTGGAGAGAGGTGGTTTTTGAGTCTCTTGGGAGGTGTGACGGCGCTAGGGTTCGAGAGAGTTTTTAAAAGTGGGCCGTGCACCTCTATTTATATGGGGTTTCTAAAAGTGACCGTTAGGGTTCAGAAAGATCGGACTAGTCCGTGGTGGTCACCGGACTAGTCCGGAGTGCTGTGTGTAGCAAACCCTAAGTGTCCAGGAATATCGGACTAGTCTGGTTGAAAACGGACTTGTCCGATTTCACTACTGGAAATCTTCGGACTAGTCCGATTACCATCGGACTTGTCCGGACATATGAAACCCTAAGTGTTTAGGATGACAAGTCCGCACTAGGTGGACTTGTCCGATTTAGATCAGTGTGTATATCGGACTAGTCTGTGTAGACACCGGACTTGTCCGAAGTGGATCAGAATGAATATCGGACTAGTCCAGATCACAACGGACTTGTCCGATTTTGTGTGACTTGTGCATTGTGTTGAGGACTAGTCCGCATTGGGGAGGACTAGTCCGAAGTGGATCAGAAAGATATCGGACTAGTCCGGTGGATACCGGACTTGTCCGATCTAGTGCAGAATGTGATATCGGACTAGTCCAGCTGATATCGGACTAGTCTGGTCCTGTATAACTTTGTGCATTGTGTGTGTGTGCTTGAAAGTGATTGAGCTCTTAGGTGTGTTTCCTTAACACACTCCATACATAATAATCTACTATTTTCTTCTCCTTGAGCTCAAATTCACTTTGCTTCTCATTTCCCTTCTTTTTGGCATTTTGCTCATTTTTCATCATTTGCCTGCATTCATCTCAACAAAAGGATTAGGATCCCAATTGCTTGTCATAAATCATCCAAAACCCACAAGGGAGTCCTAGATGCACTTTCACCATGCAAAGCAAATTCACACACCAGCTCAACCCCTACAAATGATACCTCCTACATGGCCATTCACTGTGTGGGGGATGGATATCTTGGGACCTTTCCCAAGAGCCGTCGGAGGTTACAAGTTCCTGTATGTCGCCATCGACAAGTTCACCAAGTGGCCGGAAGCAACTCCAGTTGTGACAATAAACAAGCAATCAGCTATCAACTTCTTGCAGTCCATAGTATGCATATTTGGAGTTCGAAACAAGATCATAACTGACAATGGGACCCAATTCACAAGCTCTGCATTCCAAGGATATTGCGAAGACCTCGACATTCAAGTCAGTTACGCTTCCGTAGCTCACCTGGCAAGCAATGGCCAAGCTGAGAGAGCAAATGCAGAAATCCTGAAACGACTCAAGACACGCACATATGAGCACCTGAAAAAACATGGAGTCAACTGGATCGAAGAGCTTCCGCCCACCCTGTGGGCCAATAGGACAACTCCAAACCGGTCAACTGGAGAGACACCCTTCTTCCTGGTGTACGGAGCTGAAGCAGTCCTTCCTCCGGAGATCACCTTGGGGTCACTCCGGGTCCGGACCTTCAACGATGCCACGCAGGACCAGCTCCAGCGTGAAGACCTTGACCTCGTCGGAGAGGGAAGGTGTCGAGCAGCTGTTCGGAATGCCCGATACCGCCAAGCTCTTCGGTGCTATCACCAAAGGCATGTGCATAACCGACAGCTCAAGGAAGGCGATCTGGTGCTACGGAGAATGCTGGACATTCCGAAAAGCTGATCGGAATGCTATAACAAACTCTCCCCCAGCTGGGAAGGACCCTTCCGAGTGATCAAAGTATCCCGTCCCGGATGCGTTCGCTTAGCAACCGAGGATGGGACACCGCTTCCTAATCCTTGGAACATTGAGCACCTCTGTAAGTTTTACGCTTAATATCATGGAGGTGAGTGTGTAATTACATGTGATGTATGTTATAGCGTTATTGTACAGAGTCAGGTAGCCCCTCCGGGGGGACAGCCAGACCTTTCCCGGAAGGTCCGCAAAGTCCAGGCAACACTTGTCATAGTCTCAGAACTAAAAGTGTAGCTAGCTACCTTGGGTCAAACGAGAAACACAACACACTTAGCCTGGTTCCGTACCCTAAGAGTGTACTTGTTTCCTCTGTACCCCGGACCTATAATGAAAGACATCATTATGTGAAAACAGACTCCACGTGCATTTATTTTGTACAGGCTCAATATTTTTTATTTTTCTCTTTCTTGTCTATAACAAAGTTGTGCAATTCTCAAGAAGCTTTAGCTCGAACAATTCATGTATGATTCAAGATGCATTGTTAATTCTTCCGGGTCTTAACATTGTTGAATGGCCTACTCGCCTGAATGCTGCCAAGCCAATCTCCCTGCCGTCGAACCTCTACTTGTTGACAGTGGTTGATGCCAGAGCTACCAAGCTCCGACAACCCCAGAGGACCTGATATCAACGCTCCACGTGTTGATGGTGGCCGGTGCCGGAGCTACTAAGCTCCAACAGTGATCGCTACCGGAGCTACTAAGATCCGACAACCTTAGGGGGCCTCTGCCGTCAATGCAACAAGACTTCAGACCTACGATCTACAAGTTCAAAGCACACAAGTCTTCAACAACTGCTATATCCTCTTGGTACATGTTCACAATCAAATTGTGTACATCTACCAGGGGGCCAAGTGAGACAAAGGTGTTGAAGACAAAAAAATGAAATTCATAAAATTCTTGGATTTCATTCATCTGGAGACAAGAGATTACAAAATTGAGGAAAAGAAGAGAAAATACAAGTGGGAGCTACAAAGAGAGAGTCCTAGATCCTACGGAAGAACGAGGCAACCTCCAACACGCTGGCTTTGGCGGCTTCTCCCTCTCTGTCGATGGGGCCTTCAAGCACCGGGTCTAGTGGGAGGTGAGGATCCCGGCTTGTGTAGCACGTCAGCATGTACTCTGCAACGTTCTTCGCTAGGGATTGTCCTTCGGTTTCCAACTAGTCCATGATGACATCGCCCATCTTGGAGAGTTTGCTGTCCGCCGAGCTCAACTCCTGCAACACCTAGTCCAGCTTCGGCTCCGGATCATCTGGATGCACGGGACTAAAACCCAACGGCGTCAGCGCGTCATTGGCTTTGCCCAGGAAATCCCATACTTGGTGGGACTCCGCAACCCTTGAGCCTCGCAACTCTTCCAAGGACCTCTTGGTCGCCACAAGCTCCAAATCCTCCCGGGCAAGGCGCTCGACCTCTTTGGCGTTCTGCTGAATCTTTTCAGCCACTTGCCTTTCGAGTTTACTAAGCTCCTCTTCTCGAATGTGGATCTTGTTCTGGCGATCGACCAAGTCTCTCTCTCGGCCGCGCACTTTCTTCTCCCTGGCAGCAACTTCGTTCTCCCTCTTGGTGAGGTCCTTTCCCTGCTGCCAGGCCTTCTTCTCCTCGCTCTCGCAGTGCTCCTCCAACTTCTTGGTGCACTCCGCGAGGCTCTTGTCACCCAGAGTCAGCCTTTGAGTAAGCTCCTCTTCCCTCTTCACGAGGTCATCCCGCAGCTCCAGGAGTTTTTGCTCTTCATCTTCGAGCTTTTTCTCCCGCTCCTCAAGAGCCTCACGGCGCTTGACGAGGCTATCGTGGATGGCGCTGAGCTTCTCTTGGCGTTCATTCGCTGCATTATTAGCAGCTACAACCTGTTCGTGGATGGCCCGGGACTGGTTGTCGAGGGATCGCACCATGCTTTCCCTCTCGTCCAGCAGCTGGCCCCAGTACTCCATCCGGGCCTTCTCCGTTTTCACCCACTCCTTGTCGTTAGCAGCCTAGTTTGCGCCAGCTTGGTCTCGAATTAGAGCCAGTTGCGCCACCTCCTAAGGGTTTGGCGCTCCTCCTCGAGGGCCTTGCTGTCGTGGTAAAAGGCCAGCTGCACTTAACGAAGGCTAGAGCAGGCATTGTCAATAGACAACGACAGGGGGATTGGCTCCGGACCTTTCGGGGTCTTCTTCGCTGGCTCCAGTGGGTTCTCTACAACAAAAATCGGGTCCCACTCAACAAGAGTGGTCCCCTGAGCTTCCGCGGCACTAGGGACGCCCTCTGGGATAGCCTCGGTCATCGCTGAGGAAGGTCCTGCCATGGAAGCTTCTACCTCTAGAGTCGGCTCCGAAGGTCCCGCCGCAGGATCATCAGCAGTCAGTCACTCAGGTGGGGGACCGAAAGCTTCATCTTGGCACCCAGACTCAGGCGCGGGCACCTCCAGGACCACCACCTCCGAAGTAGGCCTTGAAGATTCGGCCGGAGCCGAGGCCACTTCCGGCTCCAACGATGGTGCCTCCTCCACCGCCGGTTCAGGCACCAGCGCTTCGACCTCCACCGGCTCGGGCGCTGGCACTTCCACAACAACCGGCTCGGGTGCCGGAACTTCATCAACAACCGGCTCGGGCGCCGGGGCTTCATCAACACCAGGCTCTGCCGCTGGGGCTTCAGTAACATCCGGCTCTAAGGCCGGAACTGCAGCTATCTCTGGCTCTGAGGCCGGAGCGTCCATCATCTCAGCATCCAAAACCGGAGCTTCAACCTCCTGTACTGGTGCCGCTGGTACATCTTCATTCCCGTGGTCCAGCGCTACCACGGGTGCTTCGGGAGATGAGTTGAGGTCCAGAACCACGACAGCCGGCGCCGGGGCTACCGCGACCTCAGCCACCACCTGGGGCGATGCTGGGATTGGAGCCGGAGCCTCCGCCTGCACAGCATTAGCCGCCGTTGCAGGAATCGGAGCTTCAGCCCCTTTCTTGGGTACCCTGTGGATGAAGGACGAAGAAACTCAAAACATGATTACAACAAAAACAATCAACTAAGATAAAAAATCAAATTTACCTCGGAACGCTTCCGCTACAGCTAGCGCGGAACCTCTTCACCGGACGCTCAGGACTGGACCCTGTCGCCACTGGCGTGGTAGCTCCAGAAGGCTCCCCAGAGCTTTCTCCTGCCATCAGCGACGTCTTGGTTGAGGCCCCCCTCGACCGGGAAGGATCTTCGGACCTAGAGCCTTCAGCTGACCCTAGTACCGGCGCCACATGTGTAACACCCTAAATTTTCGCATCATGCATTGCGTACATGATCATGCATTAAACATTAGTAGAAGAAAAAAAAAAGATGGAGCCTATATACAAATATGTGTAGCAAGAGAAGAAAAAGATAATAAAAATATAAAACATGTATTAGGGAATAAATATAATATAAATATAAAAATATAATAATAATAATATATAAAAAGAAAGAAGAATAAATATATATAAATAAATAAATAATATATATAATAATAAATATATATAGAAAAAATAGATAAAATAAAATATATAATAATAATAAATATAAAAAATAATAAATAAATAATATAAATAATATATATATATATATAATAATAACAAGATATATGTAAAAAAAGAAGAAAAAAAAACCGCTCGCTCGCCAGGCCAAACCGGCCCAGCCAGCGCTGGCCGCCGCTCCTGCACGACCCAGCGTGCGACCCCGAGCGCTCCCGCGCCGGGCCACGTGCCCGCCCCGCCGCCAGCGCGACTCAGCGCGCGTCCCGCGCCCCGCACGCCCTAGCCCCGGTCCCACTCCAGTCGCGTTCCCGCACCCCGGCAAGCGCGCCGCGCAGCCCCGCACCCCGAGCGAACCCGCCGCGCGTTCCCAGCGCCGAGTCAGCCTCTGGCCGCGTTGCGCGCCCTCCCGAGCCTATAAATACGACTGAGGATCTGGTATTTTTTCCCCAACGCCAAAAAACGCCAGCACCGCCACCGAAGGGAGAAAAACCCTAGCGGTAGAGAAAAAAAGAGCAGAAGCACCAGAAGCTGTGCCGCCAGGGAAAAAAGGAAGAAAAAAGAGGAGGAAGAGGAAGAAAAAGAGGAGGGCACCATCGTCCGCCGGAGATCATCATCGTTGTCGTCGTCGTGCCGCCGGAGGACCGTTGTGCCATCCACTTCATCTACGCATCGCCATCGTCCTGTGATCTTCGAAGTCGTCGCATCTACGGTAGGTTTCGTTTTTCTGATGCGAATTTTAGCGACGTATTAGATCTAATAGATGTAAATTGATTTTAGTTGCGTCGTCTTTTTATTTTCAGCAGCATTAATTCTCGTTAAAACCCCGTAACGCATATGAACACGTATGAACTAGTCGCATCTAATTAATAAACAACCGTAGTTAATTAATTATTGAACTTTGCATGCATGCATGTCATTGCATGTTGATTAATTCGTGTGCATCATATTGAATTGTATGTATTTTTTTGTATGTGTGATCACGAGTAGAGGGAAGTGCTCAAGAGGTCGTCTACGAGGATTTTCAGAACCAAGACTTCAAAGCGCTTGAGCAACCCTATTCGCCGGAGCAAGGCAAGTGTCCTTGAAGCATATTGATCCTATTTTAAAATAAATGTTTTGTTTGCAAACTGCATACTTGTGTCAACTTGATGGGAATCCTATGGTAGGAAGTTTACTAGATTTGTTAAACCACCCTTGTCACCTGGAATTTATGGTAGAGAGTCGGGAAGGGCTTTTACCTTTTTGCTTCGCTTGATTAATTGGGATGGGAAAACAACACTACAAATTTAATTATGTATTAATGATATCTGGTTAATGTGAACCGGTCAATACGGTTTGGTAATGGGTGATCTAAGCAAGCCTGGTATGTGGATGGGTTAGATGTCATGGTGGTTTGCTTGCTTTAGATCTAAGGACTGATTCATGCGAGAATAGGCCAGGACTACAATGCCACCACGAGGCCAAGTATGGGTGCGGCGTAGCTGATTAATTAGGGCTTTGCCAGTGCTATTTGGACCATCAAGGTTGCTCGGAGAAGGGGTAGTCGGATTGGGTTTGTTGATGATTGGCGGGACTACCATGGGATCTGAATGGCTCAAGAGGGGGCCCTTGGTTGAAGATGTGCTCAGTTAGAGACATCGCCACCAGTGACACCTCAGTGGGGTCTAAATAGACTAGTAATCCCTTTGTAAAGGCTATTTTGTGATCTCTTGGCCACACACCAACAGAAGTGTGTAATGTGACCAACGGGTCACGGGCACAAGGGAGGTTCTTAGTCACCAAAAGGTGATGAAATTACGAACACGTGGGTAAAGTGGTACAAACTCTGCAGAGTCTGTTAAAACTATCATGATAGCCGTGCTCCTGGTTAAGAGCACCTGGATGACCTACATGATTAGAGGGAAATTGGGATTTGGGATGGTTATGGTTTGGTAATGGTTATGGTTGATATTATGATTATGGTTATGGTTATGGGATGGAATTATGGTTTATGACATTGATTATGGTTATTGGTAATGGTGAATTATGGACTCGTATTATTATGGTTGCATGGTTTATGATGGGTTTACTTCACATAAATATGATACATTGCTTTTCCAAATGGTTTTACTGTACTTTTCAGCACTTAGCCAGTATTATTGTCGTCATTTGAATCAACCACATGTCATACTTTCCACACTTGCTGAGTACGACATGTACTCACTCTTGCAATCCCCCCCAACAGTTGTAGGTCAGGATTGTGAGTTTAATGACAATAATGCAGAGTTCTAGGCCGTGTCGACCGTCAGTTTTGCCTGTGGTGTTATTGGAGTTGCGCTATCCCTCTTGCTTAGTTTGCTTAGTTGCTTAATTAGTTTATTTCCACTGCATTAGTTGAACTTGTCATTAATCTTCATTAGAGCTTGTATTCGAGAATATTTTGAATTGTGTAAGAAAATTTGGCTAATTAATCTTGTTCTGTGGTAATTTTCTGTATACTCTTTTGTGAATCACTCGTGTATGTGTGTTGAACATCCTAGAAACATATATACGTTCACTTGGTTCATTTTCAGAACCGGGCGTCACAAATTGGTATCAGAGCCACAGGTTGACCGTAGGACGCATCCTAGACAGAATGGACACTTTAGAGCACATAGGAGCACTTAGGAATCGATGTGTTTTTGCTTGGAGTGTTGTTTGCTATGTATATATTGTTTGCTTGTGTGCTTAATAGAGGATTTTGGGATTCTTTAGCATTGCCATGTCCACCTAGGCTAGTGTAGCTAGTTGTTTATTTTCATATCCCTTGATGCATTTAGTTGGGGACGTTTCTTAATTCTTACCTATTGCTCTTCTTCAGATGGTGAGGACTCGCAATCAGAGGGATGTCAATGATGAGGAGGAGAACCATGGAGTACCTCAGAACAATACTGGACAAGGACCTGCTCATGGAGCTATAAATATTGAGCAGCTACTGGCTATGCAGAACTAGCTCATGCAGACCATGATACAGACTATGGGACAGCTGTAGGTTGGTAACATCAACAATCAGCCCCACATGCCTCCACCGCCACCCCCGCCTCCTCATAACCAATTGGGAGAGTTTATGAGGACTAGGCCGCCAACCTTTGCGCAAGCTGTCGACCCTATGGATGCTGATGATTGGCTCAAGTCCGTGGAGAAGAAACTTGCTATTGTCCAATGCAGTGACCGAGAGAAGGTCCTATTTGCTTCTCATCAACTAGTTGGAGTAGCTGCAGATTGGTGAGATGCTTATTGCAATGCTCATGAGAATCAAGAGAGGATCACTTGGGCGGAATTCAAGGAGAACTTCCGTTCTCATTATGTGCCGAAAGGTGTTATGATCTTGAAGAGACAAGAATTTGAGAACTTAAGGCAAGGAAGATCAAGTGTGAGTGAATATCTCTATAAATTCACTCAACTCTCAAGGTACGCGCCTGAAGATGTAAGCCGGGACAGCCGAAAGCAATATTTGTTCATGAGAGACCTCAACAATGAGATTCAAGTGCAATTGCTCAATTGTGACTATGCCAACTTCCAGAAGCTTGTGGACAAAGCAATTGTTGTTGAGAACAAGGTCCGTGAGATGGAACAAGACAACAAGAGGAAGGTGTCATATCAAGGACAGCAACAAGGAAGTAATGTGCACCCTCGCCTTGCACCACCCAATGCGCCTTACTTCAGCTCTTCTATTCCTGCCCAACGCCCTGGATTTGCACCGCGCCAACTCAGTTTGTGCAGTAGCGCCCTGTCATGCAAGCACCTAGGCCTCCAATGCCATATGCACCTCGTGCTAATTTTTCTGGTGCAAATGTTCAGAACCAAGCTCGTCCCAATAATTCTGGTGGAGTAAAGAAGTGCTATATTTGTGGAGAAGATGGACACTTTGCGCACCAATGTCCTAAGTCAGGCCTTGGTCAAGGAACCAATGCACCGAGGAAAAACCCAAGGCCTAACGGAGGACAACCACAAGGAAGCCGTGGACAGCAAAATTTTGCTTGTGGCAATGTGAACCATGTCTCTACGGAGGATGCTCAACAAGTTGATGACGTGGTCATTGGTATGTTTCTCGCCAACTCCAACCCCGCGACTATGTTGTTTGATTCTGGAGCATCGCATTCATTCATTGCATCAAAGTATGTTGCCAAGTATAGTTTGCTATCTCTCATATGAAGTTTACTCTATTGGTTAAGTCTCTTGGAGGAGAGATGAGGACAAATATAGTATGTACAAAAGTAAGCCTTAGAATAAGGGGGTAGACTTCTCCGCCAACCTCATTGTTTTGGATTCTCAAGGATTGGACATTATACTTGGTATGGACTGGTTGAGGAAGCACAATGGAGTTATTGAGTGTGCCACGAAAACGGTGAAGTTGACCAATGAAGAAGGGATCACCATAGAATTAGAAGCCTCTCAAACCGCACCGAAGCAATTGGAGCTGAATCATATGGAAGGTGCCGCAATTGAGGAGATTCCAGTGGTATGTGAATTTTTGGACGTGTTCCCAGACGAGTTGCCAGGTATGCCACCCAATCGAGAAATTGAGTTTGTTATTGATTTAATACCTGGAACTGCACCTATAGCTAAGAGGTCGTATAGGATGCCTCCTATGGAATTAGCGGAGCTCAAGAAGCAGATTCAAGAACAACTAGAGAAAGGTTTTATTCGCCCAAGTTGTTCACCTTGGGGAGCGCCCGTTCTATTTGTGGACAAGAAGGATGGAACGCAAAGGATGTGTGTGGATTACCGAGCTCTCAACGAGGTGACCATCAAGAACAAGTACACCTTGCCCCATATAGAGGATTTGTTTGATCAGATGAAAGGTGTCTGTGTGTTTTCCAAGATTGATTTGGGGTCAGGTTACTTTCAAATGAAGATTAGACCGTCGGACATACCCAAGATAGCTTTTAGGACACGGTATGGATCTTATGAGTACACGGTGATGTCTTTTGGATTGACCAATGCACCTGCCTACTTTATGTATCTCATGAATAAGGTCTTCATGGAGTACTTGGATAAATTTGTTGTGGTGTTTATTGATGACATTATGATCTACTCGAAGGATGAGAAAGAACATGAGGAACACTTGAGGCTCACGTTGCAGAAATTGAGGGAGCATCAATTGTATGCCAAGTTCAACAAGTGTCAGCTTTGGTTGAAAGAGGTGCCATTTTAGGTCATATCATCTCAGGAGGAGGAGTATCGGTTGACCCCGGTAAAGTGAGGGACGTGCTGAAGTGGGAGCCACCGCAAAATGTAAAGGAAATAAGGAGTTTTCTTGGAATGGCTGGATATTACCGTCGATTCATCAAGGAATTTTCCAAGATAGCTAAGCCTATGACAGAGTTGCTAATGAAGGGAAAGACTTTCCGATGGACTTAAGCTTGTCAAAACAGTTTTGAGGAGTTGAAGACAAGGACTGCCAGATGTGAGCAAGAGTTTTGATATTTATTGTGACGCATCAAGACAAGGACTTGGATGTGTATTGATGCAAGAAGGTCAAGTGGTTGCCTATGCATCAAGACAATTGAAGAAACAAGAGCAGAATTATCCTACACATGATCTTGAACTAGCAGCCGTGGTACATGCATTGAAGATTTGGAGACACTATATTCTTGGACATAGATGTGAAATCTATACGGATCATAAGAGTTTGAAGTATATTTTCACACAAACGGATCTGAATTTGAGGCAACGGAGATGGTTGGAGCTCATCAAGGATTATGATGTGGGGATCAACTATCATCCAGGAAAGGCCAATGTAGTGGCCGATGCCTTGAGTCGGAAAGGAGTAAGTAATCAACTCACAATTCGAGAATTGCCATCCGAGCTATGTAAGAAATTCGAACGGTTGAACCTTGGATTCGTGAATGAGATGGGAATAATGGAGTTAAATTCAACCTTCGAGCAAGAAATTCGAGAAGCACAAACCACGGATGAAGAGATCAAGGAAATCAAGGAAATGATTGAGGAAGGGAGAGAATTTAGATTTGATGGAGACGAACATGATACCTTATGGCTTGGAAAGAGAATCGTTGTGCCTAATGTAAAGCATATTCGGGAGACAATATTAAAGGAGGCACATGACTCGCCGTACTCAATTCACCCCGGTTGTACGAAGATGTACAAAGTCTTGAAGACTTGCTATTGGTGGGATAGCATGAAAAAGGACATAGCTGAATATGTGGCATTGTGTGATGTGTGTCAACGAGTCAAGGCAGAACACCAAAGGCCAATTGGATTATTGCAACCATTAAATATTTTGGAGTGGAAGTGGGAAGAGATTGGTATGGACTTTATAGTTGGCTTACCACGTACCCAGTTCGGCTATGATTCAATATGGGTAATTGTGGATCGGTTGATAAAATCAGCTCACTTCATTCCTGTCAAGACCACATATACCACCGCGAAGCTAGCAAAACTGTATATGGAGCATATTGTGTGTCGACATGGAGTTCCAAAGAAAATAGTCTCGGACCGAGGTTCTCAGTTCACCTCTAGGTTTTGGCAAAAATTGCATGAAGCATTGGGAACAAGGTTGAACTTCAGTCCAGCATATCACCCACAAACGGATGGACAAACCGAGAGGGTCAATCAAATTTTGGAAGACA
Source organism: Tuctoria greenei (assembly GCA_036927565.1). Classification (NCBI taxonomy): domain Eukaryota; kingdom Viridiplantae; phylum Streptophyta; class Magnoliopsida; order Poales; family Poaceae; genus Tuctoria; species Tuctoria greenei. The sequence goes on along the minus strand of JAYESD010000011.1, from coordinate 21,252,858 downwards.
TGTTAAGAGCTTGTACTTTAAAGCATGGGAAAAGTTGGGACAAGAGCTTGCCATATGCAGAATTTTCATACAACAATAGTTACCAAGCAAGTTTGAAAATGTCACCCTATGAAGCACTATACGAAAGGATGTGTAGGACACCTTTGTTTTGGAATGAAACAGGAGAGAACCAAGTATTTTGTCCTGATGTGTTACAAGATGCTGAAAGGCAAGTTCAAATGATACATGAAAACCTAAGGGTTGCCCAGTCTCGACAAAAAGGTTATGCAGATAATAGGCGAAGGAGCCTGACTTTCGAAGTTGGAGATTTTGTATACCTCAAAGTCTCACCTATCCGAGGTCCGCGATGGTTTAACGTCAAAGGAAAGCTGGCACCACGTTACATCGGACCATTCAAGATTTTGGACAAACGAGGAGAAGTAGCATATCGACTTGAGCTGCCGGCATATCTCTCCGATGTACACGACGTGTTTCACGTGTATCAACTCAAGAAGTGTCTGAGGGTGTAAGGATCGAAACGCCCAAGGGGGGTGAATTGGGCTTTCTTTCAAGTTTTAAGACAATTAAAAATTAACGACTAAAGCCCAATTCCCTATGCGGTTTATCTATGCAATCAACGTAAATATAAGTTGCGGAATAAAGATTGCATAATGTAAAAAGGAGGGAGAGGAATGCAAACGCTCAAAAGACACGGAGACACGGAGTTTATCCCGTGGTTCGGCAAGATCACAAGGATCTTCCTACATCCACGTTGTGGCACCCACCGAAGGGTTTTGCCACTCCCAAGTCACCGAGACAAGGGGGTCTTCACTAATCTTCTCCGTTCGCCATCTCCGGCAAGGTGGAGCTCAATCCTTGTACAATCCTTGATCTTCCGGGCTTCCACACACACCTTGTCAAGCTCCGGAAGGATCTCTTCAACCTCTCACTAGCCTAGAGACTCCAATCGCAGAGAAAGGACGCACACAAGCTTCTCTCTAGCTAGATCTAGCCTATACAAATGATCTAATGGGTGTAGAAGTGTACGCTCTTGGTCTTGAGTGCTCTTGGATGTGTTGTTAGCTTCTGAGTATCAAGACTTACCGTAATGACTGGCTTAGGGGGTATTTAAAGCCAACCTCCCCGAAATAGTCGTTGGAAAAGTAGGCTGACAGAACTTTATTGTACACATCGGATGATCCGATGTCTCCCCCTTGGTTATCATCGGTCTAATTAAGATGGCTGACGTCATGGTGTCAGATATGACCGTTGTTAGACCGATGTAGCTTCACCTTCATCATCGGATGATCCGGTGGCTCTTCCTTCAGAATTATCTTGAATTTGAGGCTTACTGGAGTAATCAACCGATGTTCACACCTTTGTACATCGGATGATCCGGTGCTTCACTTGGTCCAATGATGTTGCAAACTGTACTGATGGACCGATGTGACTGAGCCATACATCAGATGATCTGGTGAGTGCTTTGCTCTGAGGTCTTCTTCTTCTGTTGACACAACTCGACCGATGTAGTCAACTCAGAAATCATCGTATGATCCGGTGTGTTCAACTTGTTGACTTCGAGTTGTTTTGAGTTGTTCTTTTGGAATTTGAACTTGTGACCTCTTTGACACTTGTTTGAGATGTTGTTCTGATAGTCTTCAAGCATTGAGTGATGTCAAGTTAGAGCTTTCACTTCTTGTCTTCATATGATTCGATTTGATCTCATTAGTTGATTTTATATGGGTCTCCAATGTCATTTTGATTTCATTTGATTGAGGGACCTTGCATTCACAAATTCATTAGTAAAATCGAATGGTTGTCATTAATCACCGAAACCGTACCTCATGGGGCCTAGATGCTTTCAATCTCCCCCTTTTTGGTGATTGATGACAACACAATAATTTAAAGCGCAATAGTAATGAATTTGATGGTACAATACTCAAAAATGGATATGCAATGGATATAAAATAGGACACAGTGACCTTGTAGAAATCAAATGAAGTGGCTCGAAAAACTTAATCGATTAATACCACAAGCAAATGACACAAGTAGAAAGGTGCTTAATTAATATTACAAAAAGTACTCGAGCACACAAAGTTACATAAGGAATAGATAGAAATAAAAACTCCCCCTGAGACTAGGAAACTACTCCCCCTGACTCTTCTACCTCTTCTCCTCCTTTGGCATCAAGACACCAAAAAGGGATCCGAGAGCCTACTGACCCTGAGAACTAGGCGCGATGATGAACTGGTCACCGTCGCTGTCGTCGGAGCTGGAGTCGCCGGTCGCAGGAGCTGGAGCGGAGGGAGCTGGGGGAACCGCTGTCGGTGCTGGAGAGGAGGTAGCAGGTACAGGAGGTGCCGGTGGAGCTGGAGCTGGAGCTGGAGGAAGCTAAGCACTGACCACGGATGTCGGCGTCTGCTGGAACAGAGTCGTCGCCGGCAGAGGAGAGTGGATCGGTGCGCTGGGTGCCAGAAGTGGTGACATGCTGATAGAAGGAATCGGAGTAGCAGGCACCTGAGTCGCACCTGGAGCAAGTCCCAGTCCAGGCTGCTGTGGAGGAAGGGCGATCCCAGTCTGAGTGTAGAGGTTGGTGATCAACCCTAGGATCCCCATCATAGCCTGCTGAGTCTGCTGCTACTGGTCGAGAGTACGTCGGTGCATCTGATCAACAAGGTTCGTGAACTGGTCCGTATCCTCTCGCCTCTGTCGGGCGATCTCCAGCTGAAGCTCCTGTTGCTGCCTCTGATGTTGTGCCAGATGAGCAGCCTGCTCTGCCCTGGCCTGCTCAGCCGCGAGCCTGTCCTGGCGCTGCTGCTCTATCATCTGCTGAAGAAGTGTCGACAGCTCTGATGGCTGTGACACCTGCGCCTCGGACACAGGAGGTGGTGTTGATGGTGGAGCAGCTGAACCTCCTGCCTCTGCATCTTGCTGCCTCGGTGAAGGAGGAGGAGGAGGTAAGTACTCCTCGACACTCTCGTCTGTGTCGCTCTCGGACCAGACGTGCTGCAGGTCCCCTCCCTGAGCCTCTACCTCAGCTAGACGCTCATCCTCTTTCTCCAAGTCCGACCAGTCTTCCTCGGACAGCATCGCCCTAACCTGACGCTCAATAGGGCGGCCAAGGCGGCGGTCCCCTGGAGCTGGAGCTCGGTAGTGTCCGAACCGTGACACACTCTCATCAGAGAGACGGTCGTGTGCGGCGGACCCCTCGGGAACCATCATGGTAAGCAGGTAGTTGATCCAGTGCCCATAGACAAGCTGCCTCATCATGCCCACACCGTCTGTGATCACATCCTCCATCTCGCAAATGATGACATCCACTATGTCAAAGTCCATCCCGTTCATGATGTAGAACAGGATCGTCTGCTGGAGGCTAGTGAATCCCTCAAGATAGCCGGACCTCGGCAGAAGTGTGCGGCGCAAGGCGAGGTGCACTATGCGCGCTGCTGGAGTCAACAAAGTTGGCACCCTCGGCTGATCTGGAGAGAACGTAGGTCCAAACAATGATCTGATCTCCTCCAGAGCAGGAGCCACTCCTCCAGTGAGCGGCCTCCTTGGCGGATCTGCCTCTCCATAGACCTTCTCATGTATGCAGGTGTCGTGTAGGTCTACTCCAAGCAACTGTCCCAGTGTCTGCCTCGTCAGGTGGTAGTGCTGACCCATGAACATGAAGTCAATGGATCTTCTGCCCTCCGAGACATAGAGGGTGGCGTAGAAGACGCGGACCCAATCTTCCACACAGGCACTCCGCTCATATGCCATCAAATCCACCAAGCCTCGGTATCTCTCAAAGTAAGGACGGATCTCCGTCTCTGCTGCCAAAGCTAACTGTCCCCAATCCAGATAATTGTGTTGGAACAGCTTGTGGCCTCGGCATCTGTAAGTCTCGTAGAGAGACGCCTGCGTGACAGTCCAGAAGCGACTGTCCACCAAAGCTTCCCGGGGCTGCGGGTACCACTCCTCCAGTAGCACATTCCATCTGAGCTTCCGAAGCTGCTTTGCCTTCAGCTTCCTGTAGTCCGTGAGACGGACTCCCTCACCGACACGGACTGCTGTGTCCATCTGGTAGATGGCCCTCTCGGCCTCCCTGTCCTCACGACGGTCGGTTGCCGTCGGTCTCAAACGTGGAACTGCAGCCTCGGTGTGACCCCCACGTGTCCGGGCTGAGCGCCGGCGGACGAGAGGCTCAACCGGCTCCTCTTCGGCCTCAGAGTCGTCGATCATGGGAGGCTGCCTGGAACGAGCCTCGCGGATCCTCAGGGACCCTCCTCGGCCACGCTCACACTCCTCGGCGGTGCGAGCGGCCATCAAGGCCTTCTTCTCCTCTTTGGACATCTTTTGCTTCTTCGCGGCAGGCTCCGCGATGGCCTTGCCCTTGTTCTTCTTGTCACGGGCCATTGCGACGAGGCAAAAGCGCGTGAACGAAGTCGACGATGCACGGAACGGCAACACGAAGGTTGACGCGGCCGGGAAACTCTAACGGCGATGAGGGGACAGCAACCGTAGAGGGTGGCACACGTTGATGGTGGAGAGGGCGGTGTGTGCGTGGGGCGGCTGTGGTGGTGGAGACGGCGGCGGCGCTTGGGTGGCGGTGGTTCTGCGGATGGCGGCGGCGGTGCGGCTGATGGGAGCGGGAAGCAGCGACGGGAGATTGAGGCGGCGGCGCTGTGGTGAGGGTGACGGCCGGAGACGGCGGCGGCGGCCGGAGGGAGACGCGGCGGTCGGCGGACGGCGGACGGTGTGGTCGGCGGCGGCGACGGCGCGGGTGAGGGTGTACGGGAGAGCAAAGCGTCGGGGAGAGAGAAAAGGCGGTGGCGCACGAGTTTAAATAGAGGGTCCCAAACCCTAGCCGAATTTTTAACACCGAATAGACCGATGTTAGGTGAAATGAACATCGGTCGAATGCCACAGTAAGGATATTCAAAAATTGCTGTTGACATCGGATGAACCGACGTTTAGGGTTTTGATCATCGGTCGAATGGCACAGTAAGGGTGTTCAAAAGAGTGATGTTGACACCGGATGGTCCGACGTTAGAGGAAATAACATCGGTGGAATTGACCACGGCTCCAGAATTGTGAACACTGGATGGACCGATGGTTTTCAGAATGAACTCGTCGGATCATTTGAGTTTCTGACTGAACTGGCCCTTGAAGATTGAACACCTATTGGACCGATGAGAGATTGACCTGGACATCGGATAATCCGATGACTACAGAACTAAACCATCCCATATATGTCCTTTGACCAAACAACCAAGCAAAGAGAAACACATGTCTTAGGACTTTCTGGGCAACCCCTTACCCCTCAAAAAGGCTAATATGCCAATAACTTGGCTAATCCTTAAAGCAAATGGAACACGGAGAAAAGTAGGAGGAAAATATCCAAATAAAATGTAAGGTCCATGCTTTGTGAGGTAGAGTATGGAGACTTCTATCTCTTTGAAGCATGTTCCTCTAGGTATTAACGCACCTAACATTTTGTTCTTTCCACCTTATATGAGTTGAGATATTGCATTTCAAACAAGTCTCTTTCTCATGAGGTGGGTTCCCCTTTGTGACAATCTACCGTATGCAATGCCAATCATTTTTTAATGCAAGAAATTGTAAATCTATATGGCAGGCATCATGCAAGACATAAAGTAAATCTATCTTGCCAAGTTTGAACCTTCCAAAGGCTTCCTCAGGGAAAACTGTTTCTAGCTCGCCCTATCCTTTGGGAGTTAGACAAGACCTATATGATATGCATTCTTACATGACGTTTGTTGCATCTAGCACATTTAATTCACTTCTTAGCCTAGAAAAGGTTTTCTCATCAAGTGGTTTAGTGAAGATATCCGCCAATTGTTCTTCGGACCTAACACCTCTCAAAGAGATGTCTCCCTTAGCTTCATGGTCCCTTAAGAAATGATGGCGAATATCAATGTGCTTAGTGCGGGAGTGTTGAACGGGGTTTTTAGCTATCTTAACTGCACTTTCATTGTCACAAAGGAGAGGCACACAACCAAGTTTAATTCCAAAGTCCAAAAGGGTTTGTTTCATGTAAAGAATTTGGGCACAACATGCACCGGCCGCAATGTATTCCGCTTCCGCCGTGGACAAAGCGACGGAATTTTGCTTCTTGCTAGACCAAGAGACTAGGGAACGCCCAAGCAAGTGGCACCCACCAGAGGTACTCTTGCGATCCACACGGCATCCGGCAAAGTCCGAATCCGAGTATCCCAAGAGGTGGAAGGTTGTACCTTTAGGATACCACAAGCCCATACTAGGGGTATGCTTAAGATACCTAAGTATCCTAAAGACCGCCTTCTTATGCGATTCTTTAGGTGCCGCTTGAAAGCGAGCACATAAGCATACACTAAACATTATATCGGGCCTAGATGCGGTAAGATAAAGCAATGAACCAATCATAGAACGGTAGTGAGATTGGTCAATAGGTTTACCGTCCTTATCTGCGTCGAGATGACAATTTGTTGCCATTGGAGTGCTTCTTGAGCTACAATCTCCCATCTCAAATTTCTTCAAGAGGTCCTTGGTGTACTTCTCTTGATAGACGAAGGTTCCCTCTTGAAGTTGCTTGATTTGAAATCCAAGGAAGAAGTTGAGCTCTCCAATCATTGACATCTCGAATTCCCTAGACATCATTTTGCCAAACTCATGGCTAAAAGCTTCGTTAGTTGAACCAAAAATGATATCATCAACATAAATTTGACAAATGAACAAATCTCCGTTGATGTCCTTGGTGAAGAGTGTGGTGTTCACCCTCCCGATCTTGAATCCTTGCATGATGAGGAAGTCCTGTAGTCGTTCATACCACGCCCTAGGTGCTTGCTTGAGCCCGTAGAGCGCCTTGTGCAACCTATACACATGGTTAGGATTCCTCCGATCTTCAAACCCGGGAGGTTGTTCAACATAAAGAAGCTCGTTAATGTAGCCATTAAGAAAGGCACTTTTCACATCCATTTGATAAAGTCTAATACTATGATGTGAAGCAAAGGCAAGAAGTATACGGATGGCTTCTAGCCGGGCGACCAGGGCAAACGTCTCCCCAAAATCTAGTCCTTCAACATGCGAGAACCCTTTGGCCACAAGTCTTGCCTTGTTGCGGACCACAACGCCATTCTCATCTTGTTTGTTGCGGTACACCCACTTTGTTCTGATGACATTCTTGTCCTTGGGTCGCTCCTCCAACACCCAAACTTCATTGCGGATGAAGTTGTTGAGTTCTTCTTGCATGGCCATCACCCAATTTGGGTCTTGGAGCGCTTCCTCAATGTGAGTGGGTTCTACACATGAAACAAAAGAGTAGTGCTCACAAAACGAAGCAACGTGGCGAGAACGTGTACTTACACCCCTTGACGGACTTCCAATGATTTGGTCCATTGGATGCACCTTGGAGATGCGTCCATGCCTCATAAGCGGTTGTGAAGCACTTGGCGAAGGTGATGCGTGTTGTTCCTCTTGTGGTTGGACTTGATCATGGACTTCTTCTTCTTCTTGATGTTGTTGTGCTTGTGAGTCTTAAGTTGGCAATGGATCATTCTTCTCTTCTTCGTCAACTTGAGGCGCCATAGAGGTGTTGTTGTTGGAACTTGAAGCTCCCCCTTGATCATGGCCCTCTTCAACTTCCGGCTTGATGTCTCCAATGGTCATGTTCTTCATGGCTTCTCGTAGAGGCTCATCATCTATTTCATCATGACCAAAACTCTCCTCTTGGGAGCCATTAGATTCATCAAACTCAACATCACAACTTTCTTCAACTAAACCGGAGGTTTGGTTGAATACTCGATATGCTTTTGAGTTTGATGCATAATCAAGGAATATACCAACATCACATCTTCTTTCAAACTTACCGAGCCTTTTCTTGCGGTAGATGTAGCATTTGCACCCAAAGACTCGAAAGTAGGAGATGTTGGGCTTTCTCCCAATGATAAGCTCGTACAGGGTCTTTTGAAGTAGTCGGTGAAGATAGACCCTATTTGCGGCATGGCACGCCGTGTTGATGGCTTCGGCCCAAAACTTCTCCGACGTGCGATAGTCATCAAGCATTGCTCTTGCAAGAGTGATGAGTGTATTGTTCTTCCTTTCAACAACACCGTTTTGTTGGGGGGTGTATGTGGTCGAAAATTCATGCTTCACGCCTTCACGGTCACACCATTCCCCAATGTTGTAGTTCTTGAATTCAGTTATGTTGTCGCTCCAGACCTTGATAATGGGAAGTTGGAATTCCCTTTGAGCGCGGTTGGCAAAGGTCTTGAACCCTTCCGGAGTTTCACTCTTGTCGCCTAAAAATAGAGTCCAAGCATAGCGAGAATAGTCATCAACAATAACGAGACAATAGAGGTTACCGCCAAGGCTTTGATATGTGGACGGTCCGAAGAGGTCCATGTGGAGTAGTTCAAGTGGCTTGGAGGTTGACACCATTGTCTTCATTGGGTGGTGTGAAGCAACTTGCTTCCCGGCTTGACAAGCGCTACAAAGCTTGTTCTTCTCAAATGTGACATCCTTCACACCGGTTACCATCCCAAGCTTGAATGACTTCTTGAGTTTGCTCATTCCAATGTGCGCTATGCGTCGGTGCCATAGCCATCCCAAGCTTGTCTTAGTGAAAAGACAAGTGGTCAAGCTAGCATTCTTGTTGGCGAAGTCCACTAGGTAGAGATGTCCATGCCGGAATCCTTTGAAGACTATGTCTTGGCTAGTTTCACTACTCACAACAACATCATACTTGCTAAATGTGCACGTTAGTCCAAGATCACATAGTTGTGCAATAGAAAGTAAATTAAAGCTAAGTGACTTAACGTACAAGACATTCGAAATGGACAAGTCATTTGAAATAGCAATTTTACCTAACCCAATTACCTTTCCCTTAGAGTTATCACCAAAGGTGACTTGTTCATGATTGCCGGGGTTTTCTATGGTGGTAAACATACCATCATTGCCGGTCATATGTTGAGTGCACCCGCTATCGAGTACCCAATGCTTTCCTCCGGCTTTGTAGTTCACCTTGGTGTTACCTTTCGCCATGAGGCACATGGGTGGTGGATGAAGAGGTGCGTCATCATTGTTGGCGATGGCGAGGCCGGCCAAGCTTTCTTCTTCCTCTTCACTCTCTTCATCACTTGTTTCTTCATCGGTGACCCATTCATTTGCCTCACACATGAACACCTTTTGTGGGCCATTTCTCTTCTTTGGGAAGAGTCTTGCCTTCTTGCCCTTGTCTTGTTTCTTCTTCCCAAAGGCTCTTGGTTTGGGTTTGATCTCTTCTTCATCATCATCACTTTCTTCAAGCTTGCGTTGCTTGCCCTTGTAGTTCTCTCTCCTTTTGTTCGGTTTTGGACAATCATAGGAGATGTGGCCTTGATCACCACAATTGTAGCAAGTTTTACGATCGTCTCTCCTTGGTAGGAACGCTTTCTTCTTGGGATCAAAGGTGTATCCCTTCTTGGCGATCTTGGAGTTCAAGTGTGAGAACTTTCTCATCATCAAGGCAAGCTCATCATCATCATCTTCACTTGATGCTTGCTCTTCTTCACTTGAGCTAGGCTCAACCACCTTATTCTTCTTGAAGCTCGTTTTCTTGGTGGAGGCCTTTAGAGCAATAGTTTTTGATGATGATTGCTCCATCATCCCAAGTACACTCATCTCATGAGCGTGTATTTCTCCAATGAGCTCCAAAACTTCAATGTGGTCAAGTGACTCTTTTTGGAGCATGGAGTTGATGATGTTGTACTTTGGCTTGGGAAGAAGCATGAGGATCTTACGGTTGATGAGTCCCTTGCCAAGAGACGCAATGTCAAGAGCATTAATCTCCTCAGTAAGAACATTTAAGCGTGAAAACATTTCATTAACATTTTCATGAGGAAGCATCTTAAATTCATCATATTTTGATTTAAGCATGTGATATTTAAGTTCCTTTACACGAGATGAACCCTCATGAATTTCTATCAAGCAAACCCAAATTTCACAAGCCTTTTCCTTACTAGCAATTCTAGAAAAGACATCTTGACTTATGCATTCATAGATTGCATTCCTAGCCTTAGCATCCCATTTAATTTGATCACCAACATAATTATGTTCTCCAAACCCCGCATGAGTCGCTTCCCATACTTCGGGAGCAATATCCTCTAGGTAAGCGCGCATGCGTGCTTTCTAATAGGCAAAGTTCTTGCCCTCGAAGATAGGAACCGAACCCCCAACCTTGGCCATTTTCGCTCTCTAGCGGTGAAGCTAGAATGATCCTATGAGCAACCTTGCTCTGATACCAATTGTAAGGATCGAAACGCCCAAGAGGGGGGGTGAATTGGGCTTTCTTTCAAGTTTTAAGACAATTAAAAATTAACGACTAAAGCCCAATTCCCTATGCGGTTTATCTATGCAATCAACGTAAATATAAGTTGCGGAATAAAGATTGCATAATGTAAAAAGGAGGGAGAGGAATGCAAACGCTCAAAAGACACGGAGACACGGAGTTTATCCCGTGGTTCGGCAAGATCACAAGGATCTTCCTACATCCACGTTGTGGCACCCACCGAAGGGTTTTGCCACTCCCAAGTCACCGAGACAAGGGGGTCTTCACTAATCTTCTCCGTTCGCCATCTCCGGCAAGGTGGAGCTCAAGCCTTGTACAATCCTTGATCTTACGGGCTTCCACACACACCTTGGCAAGCTCCGGAAGGATCTCTTCAACCTCTCACTAGCCTAGAGACTCCAATCACAGAGAAAGGACGCACACAAGCTTTTCTCTAGCTAGATCTAGCCTATACAAATGATCTAATGGGTGTAGAAGTGTAAGCTCTTGGTCTTGAGTGCTCTTGGATGTGTTGTTAGCTTCTGAGTATCAAGACTTACCGTAATGACTGGCTTAGGGGGTATTTAAAGCCAACCTCCCCGAAATAGTCGTTGGAAAAGTAGGTTGACAGAACTTTATTGTACACATCGGATGATCTGATGTCTCCCCCTTGGTTATCATCGGTCTAATTAAGATGGCTGACGTCATGGTGTCAGATATGACCGTTGTTAGACCGATGTAGCTTCATCTTCATCATCGGATCATCCGGTGGCTCTTCCTTCAGAATTATCTTGAATTGGAGGCTTACTGGAGTAATCAACCGATGTTCACACCTTTGTACATCGGATGATCTGGTGCTTCACTTGGTCCAATGATGTTGCAAACTGTACTGATGGACCGATGTGACTGAGCCATACATCGGATGATCCGGTGAGTGCTTTGCTCTGAGGTCTTCTTCTTCTGTTGACACAACTCGACTGATATAGTCAACTCAGAAATCATCGTATGATCCGGTGTGTTCAACTTGTTGACTTCGAGTTGTTTTGAGTTGTTCTTTTGGAATTTGAACTTGTGACCTCTTTGACACTTGTTTGAGATGTTGTTCTGATAGTCTTCAAGCATTGAGTGATGTCAAGTTAGAGCTTTCACTTCTTGTCTTCATATGATTCGATTTGATCTCATTAGTTGATTTTATATGGGTCTCCAATGTCATTTTGATTTCATTTGATTGAGGGACCTTGCATTCACAAATTCATTAGTAAAATCGAATGGTTGTCATTAATCACCGAAACCATACCTCATGGGGCCTAGATGCTTTCAGAGGGTGCCGGAAGAACAGGTGCCGATGGATGAGTTAGAGCTTCAGGAGAATTTGTCCTATGTCGAGCAACCTATCAAGATCTTGGACGTGAAGGAAAGGGTCACGAGGAATAAGAGAGTCCGCTGGTGCAAAGTGCAATGGAACCACCATACGGAAGCCGAAGCTACATGGGAACATGAAGAAGACATGAAGACGGAATTCCCTCATCTTTTCTCCACGCTGTCGAATCTCGAGGGCGAGATTCACTTTAAGGGGGTAGGTTTGTAACACCCTAAATTTTCGCATCATGCATTGCGTACATGATCATGCATTAAACATTAGTAGAATAAAAAAATAATAAAAGATGGAGCATATATACAAATATGTGTAGCAAGAGAAGAAAAAGAAAATAAAAATATAAAACATGTATTAGGGAATAAATATAATATAAATATAATAATATAATAATAATATATAAAAAAAAGAAAGAAGAAGAAATATATATAAATAAATAATATATATAATAATAAATATATATAGGAAAAATAAATAAATAAAATAAAATAAATAAAATATGTAATAATAATAAATATAAAAAACAATAAATAAATAATATGAATAATATATATATATATAATAACAAGATATATGTAAAAAAAGAAGAAAAAAAAGAAAGGAAAAAACCCGCTCGCTGGCCAGGCCGAACCGGCCCAGCCAGCGCTCGCCGCCGCTCCCGCGCGACCCAGCGCGCGACCCCGAGTGCTCCCGCTCCGGGCCACGTGCCCGCCCCGCCGCCAGCGCGACTCAGCGCGCGTCCCGCGCCCCGCGCGCCCTGGCCCCGGTCCACGCTAGTCGCGTCCCCGCACCGCGGCAAGCGCGCTGCGCAGCCCCGCACCCCGAGCGACCCCGCCGCGCATTCCCAGCGCCGAGTCGGCCTCTGGTCGTGTCGCGCGCCCTCCCGAGCCTATAAATACGACCGAGGACCTCGTATTTTTTCCCCAACGCCAGAAAACACCAGTGCCGCCACCGTAGGGAGAAAAACCCTAGCGGTAGAGGAAAAAAAAAGAGCAGAAGCACCAGAAGCTGTGCCGCCAGGGAAAAAAGGAAGAAAAAAGAGGAGGTAGAGGAAGAAAAAGAGGAGGGCACCATCGTCCGCCGGAGATCGTCGTCGTCGTCGTCGTGCTGCCGGAGGACTGTTGCGCCATCCACTTTGTCTACACGTCTCCATAGTCTCGCGATCTTCGAAGCCGTCGCATATACGGTAGGATTCGTTTTTCCGATGCAAATTTTAGCGACTCATTAGATCTAATAGACGTAAATTGATTTTAGTTGCGTCGTCTTTTTATTTTCAGCAGCATTAATTCTCGCTAAAACCCCATAACGCATATGAACACGTATGAACTAGTCGCATCTAATTAATAAACAACCGTAGTTAATTATTTATTGAACTTTGCATGCATGCATGTCATTGCATGTTGATTAATTTGTGTGCATCATATTGAATTGTATGTATTTTCTTGTATGTGTGATCACGAGTAGAGGGAAGTGCTCAAGAGGTCGTGTACGAGGATTTTCAGAACCAAGACTTCGAAGCGTTTGAGCAACCCTATCCGTCGGAGCAAGGCAAGTGTCCTTAAAGCATATTGATCCTATTTTAAAATAAATGTTTTGTTTGCAAACTGCATGCTTGTGTCAATTTGATGGGAATCCTATGGTAGAAAGTTTACTAGATTTGTTAAACCACCCTTGTCACCTGGAATTTATGGTAGAGAGTCGGGAAGGGCTTTTACCTTTTTGCTTCGCTTGATTAATTGGGATGGGAAAACAACACTACAAATTTAATTATGTATTAATGATATTCTAGTTAGTGTGAACTGGTCAATACGGTTTGGTAATGGGTGATCTAAGCAAGTGTGGTATGTGGATGGGTTGGATGTCATGGTGGTTTGCTTGCTTTAGATCTAAGGATCGGTTCATGCGAGAATAGGCCATGACTACAATGCCACCACGAGGCCAAGTATGGGTGCGGTGTAGCTGATTAATTAGGGCTTTGCCAGTGCTATTTGGACCATCAAGGATGCTCGGGGAAGGGGTAGTCGGATTGGGTTTGTTGATGATTGGCGGGACTACCCTCGGATCCGAATGGCTCAAGAGGGGGCCCTTGGTTGAAGATGTGCTTAGTTGTAGACATCGCCACCGGTGAAACTTCAGTAGGGTCTAAATAGACTACTAATCCCTTTGTAAAGGCTATTTTGTGATCTCTTGGCCACACACCAACGGAAGTGTGTAATGTGACCGATGGGTCACGGGCATAAGGGAGGTTCTTAGTCACCAAAAGGTGATGAAATCACGAACACGTGGATACAGTGGTACAAACTCTGCAGTGTCTGTTAAAACTATCATGATAGTTGTGCTCCCGGTTAAGAGCACCTGGATGACCTACATGATTAGAGGGAAATTGGGATTTGGGATGGTTATGGTTTGGTAATGGTTATGGTTGATATTATGATTATGGTTATGGTTATGGGATGGAATTATGGTTTATGACATTGATTATGGTTATTGGTAATGGTGAATTATGGACTGGTATTATTATGGTTACATGGTTTATGATGGGTTTACTTCACATAAATATGATACATTGCTTTTCCAAATGGTTTTACTGTACTTTTCAGCACTTAGCCAGTATTATTGTCGTCATTTGAATCAATCACATGTCATACTTTCCACACTTGCTGAGTACGACATGTAATCACTCTTGCAATCCCCCCCAACAGTTGCAGGTCAGGGTTGTGAGTTTAATGGTGATAATGTGGAGTTCTAGGCCGTGTCGACCGTCAGTTTTGCCTGTGGTGCTATTGGAGCTGCGTTATCCCTCTTGCTTAGTTTGCTTAGTTGCTTAATTAGTTTATTTCCGCTACATTAGTTGAACTTGTCATTAATCTTCATTAGAGCTTGTATTCGAGAATATTTTTAATTGTGTAATAAAATTTGGCTAATTAATCTTGTTCTGTGGTAATTTTTTGTATACTCTTTTGTGAATCACTCGTGTATGTGTGTTGAACATCCTGGGCACACATATACGTTCACTTGGTTCATTTTCGGAACTGGACGTCACAACATGGCCGGAGCTAGCGTCCCGGGGAGATGCAGATGCTGGAGTGGTTGTCGCCGTCGAAGACCTCCCCCCGCTGGGGAGAAGAAGCTGTCTTGGAAGGAGCAGGTCTGACGGACCTCCTGTCAGAGTGCTTCAACTTCCTTTTGCAGCTCGAGGGCTCGGCCAACTCCTTGCCCTTGCCCATGACTTCACCTCTTGGATTTGGGGCAGGAACGGAGCCACCCTCTGAAGCTCCAGAGATCGCCAGCTTGGTGGTCGGACGTCTCTCCTTCACCGAGGTCGTTAAGCACCGGTATCTTCCGCCGGAGCTCCCTGCTGAATTCCGCCTCCATGTTTAGAGGGAGGAAAGCCGCCGGCGGAGCCAAATCGTTACCCTCGACGTTGATGTCGTGCTGGAAATTCTTGAGATGAAGCTCCAAAGTTGCGCCTTCCAGATTGGACTTCAAACCGGTCTCAATCCGGTCATCGTCCATTACGTTGTTGAGGGCCCAAGCGAGCTTCTCCCTCTTCTTCAGTGGAGCCCACCTGTTCACCAAAAAGTTGCAGAAGACCACCTGGGGGTCACTCCTCCTTCCACACATTGGCGGATTCTGGTCAAGGCAAGATCGAAGGCCTCCGACAGCACCGGAACTTCACTCCAGGCTTCAGTGTCAACGTTGGGAAGGCCTTCGGGCAGCTCCAGCTTCTCGTGCTCCTCTGCTGTGATGACAATTCAATCCTTATTCCAGTCATCCCACTTGTCGGAAGGGAACGACCTCAAGTACTTGTACGGGCACTTCTTGCGCTTCACAAAATAGTAGAAACCAAGATACTCGTCACTCTTGCTGGTGGTGTGGATGGTGAAGAAGGTGTGGAAGAGCTCGATGCAAGGGGGAATACCCACCCACATCTCGCAGAAGTGGACGAAGGTTGACACTAGAAGAATGGAGTGGGGGCTAAGGTGGTACAGCTGCAGACCATAAAAGTCTAATAGCATCAAGAGAAAAGTGGAGAAAGGTGGGATCAGTCCCACCATGGCGTACACAGAAAAGTACACCATGTCGCCGGCGCGCTTCTTCTTGAATGGGAGCTTGCCGGCGCGGACCAGGTGGTTGAAGGAGTCGCTAGACCACCCCATGTAGGTTCGGACCTTCTTCAAATCATCGTCAGTCGTCAGACGGCTCTTGCATAGACCCAACTCCATCACAGCACAGCGGGGCGAGAGAGGAAAAGCAAGCGAAAGTTTAGAAGATTTGAGCGCAAGTTCAAATGAAGGCGTAAGGAATCCCCAAACGGTGCACACTTTCCTTCTTAAGTAAGCCCCCACAACGCTTGGATGGAAACCGCAGAGGAGCCAATGATACAGTTCAAAAACTTCACCCTGCCGATGACAAGGGGGCCCGGGGCCACCCCTACGATCAAGTCGAGGTCCTTACCCTAGGCGAACAGTTATCATCATGAGAGGCGGGAAACCCAAGGGCGACGGCTTGACAGGGCGCGCGGAACCGATACGGTTTTCGTATTGGGAACCGGCGACCTTCAATTGCATGAGATCCACACGCATAGATCTCACCTGCCGCATCTCGGATATGCCACATGGCTATGGTTTAACTGCGAACCACCACCTCAACGGCACATCCAAAAACCCTTGAAGACACGACGCGGAAATCGAAAGATGGACCCACCTCTGGCAGAATGACCTAATCCAAAAGGTCTCTCCCAAAGGTGGGCCCAGGGGGCCACTGTCGGTACCCTGCGTATCGGATACCCCTTGGGACTGCAAAGAGTGCTAAGGAACTCCACACACCTGAGTTGAAGACTTCCGAAGGCCCCACGTGTCATACGGAACCGGACCTGCCTCCCTTCTAAGGTTAGTCTCGGTGCCGCCATGTGTATCATAAACCCGGAGCTACAATCCCTACACGGGAAAGCTCCGGACTAGATACCTGTGTGGCACCCCCGGACCTAACCCCCGTCAGAGGGAAGCTCCAGTACTGACACGTGTACAACATCACCGGACCTACCCATCCTAGACGGTAAGCTCCGGAGTTGCCACGCATCCAACCGTCGGACCTTCAACCTCAATAGGCTCAGTGGTGGACTTCCAACGGCTCGGACCTTCAAGAGACATTAAAGCTTCAAGACCCGATTATGTGTCATTAATGCTATCCTAATGACACACGATCGGAGGACCCTTAATACCAGTAATGCCATTGTCAAGGCGCGTTACCACACTGTTAAGGGTAATTAAGCTCATTAATTGTGTATTTAGCATCTGTAACCGCCAGGGCCACATGTCAGGCCAGGCTAACGATGTAACGACCAGTCCTTGTACTATAAAAGGGCTGGTCGAGCGATACACAAAGGGGGTAGAGGCACACACGCGCTCAAGACACACTCTAACCTCTCCAGGGGGAGGCACACACGCGCTCAAGACACTCTAGCCTCTGATGCTCTAGTGCTCAGATGCTCAATACAAGAACACACACCTGTGGAATATGGTATTACGCTCAGACGGCCCGAACCACGTAAATCCTCGTGTCAACTTACCACCTTTTTCTGAATCTCTACGCGCCCACAACCGAACTACAAACTCTGCGGGCTATCAACGGTAGTAGCGGGAGAATTGCTGGAACCAAACTCCGACAGAGCCTCTAGTCCCAACTCCAAATTGGCAAAGACATGGCTCATATATTCTTGTATTTGTGACTTTACGCTTTATATTAATAGTATTAGTCTTTACTTATTCATATACTTGGATAAAATGTTCCTTGGGGGAGTCCATGTATGTGCTAGGTGTAGATGTTGTTATGATCTAGACATAATACCATTATTGTGTTATCATAAACATCATACACCACCACTATAGTCTAATTAGGTAGTAATATGTTAATATGAATATATTAGTGCTTAGATCCAACATTGGTTCAATGATGTTTAGGTTAGTCATTGCCTTAGGATGAATATTATGTTGCAACCCTTAAAGTATTTACTTAGCATGCAAGTGTGGTTCTTGGATAGTTAAATATCGTTGGATGCATTGTAGTCTACGTGTTGTGGAGGTAGGCAGTAGGTGATAACAGCCATATCCGTCTATTGTAATCCTTTGCGTTCGGCTACAACATAGGCTCTTGGCGGGAGTCGCCTGGCAGACCAGGGTAAGATCGTGTCCGACATGTTGGACCACTAAGCCCTAGTATTCACCATTAGTATATTCATGTGTACTTTATTAGTATATGTATATGAGTAATTAGAGCACAGTAGGAGTAACTCTGTCTCCTGGTCTAACCCTCACTAGGACAATCTTACCCTTAGAGTAGATTGCTTAGGTGTGTGTCACACTACCCCTATTATCATCTTACTCCTGTTCTGATAAACACTAAGTACCTATACCTTAATCATAAGAAGAGTGTTTACTTTACTTCATCATCTTCCTTTGGGATAAATATGATACCCTTGGGAATACACTTGGGTGAAATGCTACAACAGTATCTTTTGTGCGCTTATAGATCTCATCTCCTACCGGAGATGATCTGTGGTGTTAAGAAATACCAACGGGTACTCGTCCGAACGGCCGTACCGCTTCCACCAATCCTCTCATCAGGACCATCACACTGGGTCGATATTCCCTAAGGCAGAGGAGAGGGTCACAAAATGAAGAAACATGATGAAATATGAGTAAGCCGGAAGAAACCGAGACCTAGTGGAACGATGAGGGTCGTTGAGCCCTCGACACCCGGATGGGTTCGCACCCACAGTCGCGAGCCAAGGCGACGACACACCAGCAGCTGCAGTGGGAGCATCACCGACGGCAGACGTGGACGGCGATGAACCCTCTTCAACTCCCGCACCATCCTTCTTCGTGGTGCGGTCATCCTCAGACCCACCGCTCTCCAACCACGACGACCAAGGACGACCGACATTACCTTGGGACTTACTGTTTCGCCTCTCGCAAAATGGTTGACCCTTTTTGTTTCACATGGAAAGAGAAGGGGGCGCAAGGAGATCTGGAGACGATGGGTAAGGCAGAGGAGGCTAGCATATACCCCGGCGCCTTTTAAAGCGCTCGACTGGGAGGTTACAAGTGCGTGTGTCGGGAGACGTGCGTGTGGTGGAACCCGGCATTAAGGCACCTTGTCTCGTCAGACACGCATTGTTGCATGTGCATGGAATAGAGCACTAGAGCGTGTTTCATGCGCCCCTCGAATATTGGTGAGACTAGATTTTGCACGACGGTTGCCTCCTCGTGACCGACACCGAGTCCAAGTCGCGCAGCGTCTCCACGTCTCCCACTTGCACCTGTGGGCCGTGACGCTTACAAACATGTGTGCCTAGTTAATATGGGTAAGTTTCCGACCCACTTTTGGGGCCACGTATAGTTCTGAGTGCCTACTTGTCTCACATGTCGCGGTGGTTGTCTCAAAGTAACAAGAGTGAGGGATGGATGACTTGAGATGGCCGGCAGTCGGGTGTACTCGATGGAGCAGCTCCTCCTGATGTCTCCAACTATCCATGTCTGAGTCTTAGCTTCGCGATTCCGTAGTATCCCTACAAAGGTTGGCTCCTAAGCCGCTCGTGTCCCTCAAAAGATTTGAGATATATGTAGATGTCCACGAGCAGAATTATGAAATGCGGCTATCGCGCCCCGACGTGCCGCCATCCCTAACGAATAGCGATGGATCATTCCGGTCGCCCCAAACAAACTAACTCGATCTGGTTTCACTTGGATTACCCGATAGATAACTCACTGAGCGCGAGATTTCAACCCTATCTTGGGAACTTCCTGGTTTGCTCATCCCTCCGAGCTACGGAGGCTCGTCAGTGAGGCGCAAGCAAACTTACGAAATGACAATCCAGACTCGTAAGGGGCTCGGAGTCCGCCACGTGATCCGAGCTAACAATGATTGGACATCTGCACCCCTCCGGAAGTAGTTCGAGCCGCTAGTGGCCAGGCTTGTATATTGCACCGATACTAACATGTTTATTGAACTCTTATTTTTCAGGGTCCTCGATGCGAGCGCAAGTTCAACCTACGACAAACTCCACGAAGACTCGACCGAAGGCTCGAGAGGTACTGACGGAGTTCTGTACCTGAGATATCAAAGACACGGGACCCGATGTTGATATCTGTTTACTATGCGGCTATAGACCGTATCTACCCTCCGTCACGAGGAGGGGCCTGCTGCCAATGCTCCGGCCTACCTTAGGTCGGAGTACCTAGCCTGCCCAAGACCCGACCTGAGAGGTCGGGCGGACAATTCCTCCCGGACTCGAGCTCGGGAGAGGCGGACAGCTGGGGGACATTTATGACAGATGGTGGACACCGTAACTCTTGTAGAAGTGATAACACGTGATGTGACCTGTTGCAGGATAAACCTACCATCCGTTGTAGAGAAATGATTACCCTGCGCACATGATGTTTTCTTGACGATGAAGAAGAAGTCAAGACTCTGATGTTTCTGCACTCCGAGTAGCTGGGCTACTAGAACGAATATTGTACAATCTGGCACAACTATGAGGAATGTCGGTCAGATAGGATCATGTCGACCCTCTATAAAAAGATCCACAAGGCCTCCCCCGAGGGGAGCGAATTCACTTTGTGCTCGCTTTACTTACACATTTACCTTACGTATTTACGTGCGTGCCTTACTTACGCACTTACGTACGCGTTTCGTTTACGCATTACTTTTCTAGAGTTCATATTACTTTATTAGAGTTCATGTACTCGAGCAAAGCTCGTTTGTAATCCGTTCTCTCGCCTCTTGTGCTAACAAATATCAAATAGACTCTCTCTAAATGTAGAGCCTTTTTCATCCGAAGCAGGATAAATATCTTGTCTTTATAGCTAGTAATAAAGAGACAAACGTGATTCACTAATAAATTTATTATTCGATATACGAAACACCAACACATGTGTGTGACACTTTAAAAAGGAGACTGAATTCTACCTTCATTGACATAGGAGGGTGTGGCCCCCTGGTCCAGGTGGTTGACACCTAGTCTACATACATACATACATACATACATACATACATACATACATACATACATACATACATACATACATACATACATACATACATACATACATACATACATATATATATATATATATATATATATATATATCACCCCCTCTCGTTTCTTATAAGGTCTGTTTTCACCGCTCCCCTCTATCTATCGTCATCGACAACTCCCTTCAAATCTCGTCACCAGCATCCCCACCCTTAGGATTTCTTCGCCGACGGCTTACTTTCATAGTGCTCCTCTCCTGTGAACGAGCTTATAACAAAGGAACTGGTGTGCCTCTCGCCTCCCCATCTCTAGCGCGCCTTCGGCCTCCCCCCTTTCTAGCTCCCATTGGCATGCCTCCGACCTTATTTCTTGTCTCCGGTGTGCCTTTACTTTCCTTCCCTTCCCATCTACGACGAGCCTCCGACCTCCCTCTACATCTCGTATAATTGAGCATTTCGTCAGCATGGATTATCCGTGGCAACAAGGTGGCAACTCTTTGGCACAGCTCCACGAAGCTATTCTTTAGATTCACTTCTGATTCTTTAGTGAAGTGATTATGTAGTTGAAAGTGATTCTTCAGAATAAACTCCTAGAATTAGGATAGATAATCGCTTCACAGAATCAGAAGAAGCTATTTTTTTAGCTCTCAGCCTTTTAGTTTATTTCATAAAATGACTTCACAAAATCAGTCAAGAATCACTTATTTTGAAAACACAGTTTTCGAAATAGCTTTCCTGATTTTGCATAAGAATCACTTTCGTGGTGCTCTCCCAAAAGAGACATTATTGTCTGCTGCGGGTAACATGTGTGAATGTGAGTAAATAATTTAGAGGATACAGACAAAATGGAGTGCTATTCAAAGGATAGTTTAACCTTTGCCATTATTACCTCTTTGATTTGTATTCAAAATTAGGTTTGTCTAGATTTCAGGTGCCTTATTTTTTTTCCAGACGACTGATATTTAACAGCTAATTACTATTATTAATAATTAATTCTTAAATAATAGATCATCTTAATAATTAACATTTTTCTATAGTATATGCAGTCACAAAATTATTTTAATCAACTAATTTTCAATAATTAACAAAATTAATAACCCACCTTCTTCCTCTCTAGTAACCACCAGCCACCGCCACCCACTTCCGACCGGCAGCCGTCGCGCCTCGCCATCGCCGTCCGCACCCGAGCTTTGCAACGCCCGAGTCCGAGCTTCACTGCGCGCGCTCTGCCCGCTTCGCCTCTGTCGATGTCCGTCCCTACGTTCCAATACCGATGCTGATCGCTCACCTTGCTTGAAGGATTAGGGTTGAAGAATTGAAGAAGAAATAGACTCCATGCGCGATCTTAACGCGAAAAATCATAGGTTGCCTGAAAAGACTTCAGATTTCATGCGTCTGATACAAAGCATTTCCGTTCAAAATTGCTTCACTTATCGTCTAACACATCTATAGGCATTGATGACTTCTCAAACTTATATTTTGGCATGATTCTTATCACGACATTGTAAATTATAAAAATCGCAGGTAAATAATAAAGCTAGAAAAGCAGCCCGATTCAAGTTTTTTGCAGTTTACTTTTGCCTTCTAGAAAAAACATAGTTTCTTTTATATAATGGGATCTGGCTTCTGGCTTCTGGCTTTTAGGACGAGAAGCTGGTCAGAAATAGTTGAGACCATCGTTTCAAGAAACAGCTCTCACGGCTTTCGTCCCCTTATCTACCCCGCCGCCCCGCTCAGATCCCAGGCAGCAGGCACGGCGGCCCATGCCAAGCAGTCTAGCAGCGGCTCGGTCTCGAGCGACCGGCGCACGGCGGCCAGAACTGGGCACAAGCCTGCCTCCTCGGGCTGACCCTCCTCCACCTCCAGCTTCGACGGTGAGCTCTCCTCCCCAACCCTCTAATCCTTTTTCTTTTGTAGTTGACACTTAGGCTGGATGTAGCGGGGATGGGGACCCCGTCGATCCCTTCGAGGGGGCGAACGAGTATGGGAAGAAACTTCCACCCGTGGGCGGGGACGGGACGATTTCATGTAACTTTCACCCGCCTCCCAGTGCCCCGCGTCCCTCCACGGCTGAGGTGCGGAATGTCTAATTGTCTGTTCATGTAACAAAGGAAAAATTGTTTAGAGTCACCTATCCTAGTCTTTCGAATCTAGCAATGCTATTGGTTTCCATCCTCTCTAGATTCAGTTGCTAACACTTTTGTGCCTTTGTTTGAGCATTTTCCTTTTGTGCTGATATCCTTGGTAGTAGCTTTAAATTATCTGGCATGCCCAAGTTGTATGTGACTTCAGCCTTTATCACCGCCAACGTGCTCAGACTAGTTGTGTTATTTCCTTGGTAGTGCCTTTAAATTAGGCTTGATATTCTGTGCAAGTTCTGCTCCCTGCCTGTATAAGTTTGATCACGTGGCATAAATCTGGCTACATAGATAGTGTTACTATGGCTGCCCGCTGCCGTGGACTATAATTTTTGGGAGAGTTTGTTCTATAACACTGAAAGTTTACCACTTCTGTAAATACCGTCAAAAGAACTAAGCTCTGAAAATTATCACCAAAAACTGGACCATGCTCCGAACATTAGCAGCCTAAAAAACCAAGTAAGGGTATTGTCCCGCGGAACAGCGTTAACATCAAAAGCTAACGGAGTGCTCATTTCTGGAGTACAGTCAAGCTTTTGGTGGTAATTTTCAGAGCTCAGTTTTTTCAGTGGTATTTTTCAAAAAGTTGTGAACCTTTAGTGCCATGGAACTAACTATCCCATATTTTGTTTTCTCTAATCCAACACGGCAGATACAATTGTAACCAATGCTGCTGCGCGCCAGAGTTTTTTTGTTGTACCATGGTGTGGCTGTTGCCTATTATATTGTGACATGTCAGTCAATTTTATTTAGCAAAGAGTAATAAAAAAATGAAGATCGTGTCATATGTTTCTTTCTCCAGTCATCACTGAACAAGTAACTTCTATTATTAGAAGTGTCTCTGCTGAGTCTGCTCCATGCAGTAATAGCTGGTTTCAATCTCTGTGAAATTTTGTTGAGATCTATTGTTTGTTGCTAGTTTGGTCTACATGACATCATGGCCATTTGAAATTTCATATATGTTACAGGAAAATATTTCCTAACTATTGCTTACTCCATTGCAGCTGTAACAGACATTTCAGCTAGACAAAATGAGCCTTGCCTGTCTTGTATGTCATGGCATGAACAGATCCTCGCACTCTCTTAGAAGCTACTCTGTATCGAGTTCAGAGGGGGAGAATCAATGTGGAGCTGTTGTTGCGTGCTTGGCTCGGAGAGTAACACCAGCTGGACCTTCTACTAGTGTTGGTACATCAAAGGTGACACCTTTTCCACCCATGGTGTCTGGTCAAGGTGCAGAGGGAATCCCTCGCCTTCAACGCAGCCGTGCTGTGTCCAGGGACCTTGTTAGGGACTGGAATTTCGATGAAGTAATTGTCGCAAACTAGGGTAGTTTTAATCAGTTTCAATGCTGGACCTTATGCTCTGCTTATATAGGAGGAGATTCCTTCACTTGATGTACATGTTTACATAGTAAGCACGTGGCAGTCCATGTTACATATCAATGGTTATCAGTTGCAGAGAAATCCCCAAGTGTTATGTTACCTTTCACTAGCAATATTTGGATTGATGCTGTACATCTCGTCTCTTTGTAGCTAAGACCAACTTTTAGGTTTTCTTTTACCTATTTTCCATGTGGATATTATTATAAAATCCATTGCAGCCTCAGTCTTGTCGTGAAAACTGAAATGATGTTTTCATGTATTGTTATTGATGTGTTAAGACCAACATTTTGTTAGGCCTAACATAGATTTTGCACTTGGTTTTCAGGCTGGATTGTCTGAATGGTAGAGATAGATTTATCTTGTATTCCAGGGAGAGAGCGGACTCCCAGATGGTAGGATAGAAATAGAACTCTCTCAGAAGACTTGATAATAGAGGCACATCTCCTCTTGCACTGTTCTTACAGCTTCTCTGCACTATCAAATATTTCTTCTATCCCTAAATATTTGTTCCTTAGTTCAAAAATGAACTACAAAATTCAAAAATAAAAAAACAACAAGTATTTAGAGACGGAAGGAGTACTCCGTTGTTTATAGACAAAACAAACTACAAATCCTTTATAGAATTTTTATTCTTCACTCAGGTTCTCCCATTTGTTCCCGCTGAGATATTTGAACCGTAACATCTAAAAAAATACATTTGAACCATAGACAAGTAAAAATGAACAAAGACATTGAGCTGTCACAAATATATACTCCAAATGTTTCTCACACAAACAATCAAAGCAAACACAATTATTTCCCAAAAAAGCAGCAAAACAACCTATTTCGTTCACTGGCTCAGTGTGTATTTATGATTTAGCACTGCAGGTGAAAATGTCTTCGGATCACTACTGTCAAGTAGAAGTATCAATTTCATTTAGCAGCAACAGGGGGCCTGAGCAGAGCCATTGCTTCTTTGATCTTCCCCATCGCAGTTTGTAGTGTTGACAGTGCCGCAGCATATGAAATGCGAAGGCCCTTATCATCTCCAAATGCATCCCCAGGGACAAGTGCAACCTATAATGCATCCAAAAATAACACTGTAAATGTTCTCATATTCCAGGTTATGCAATCAAAATCAGAGTAACTCTTACCTGTGCCTTTTCTAATAGGAACATACAGAGGGACTCAGAGTCTTTGATTGTGCCAAAACCTTCCACTTCAGACCCATAATAGGAGCTGAAGTCAATGAACAAATAGAAGGCACCCTGCAAACTCAAAAGTTAGATACTTATTTTATGCGTCATATAAATTCAGTAAGTACTGCCAAACTTACCTGAGGTTCTGATACTTTGACTCCTGGCAGCTCCCTAAAACTTCTTACTAGGTAATCACGACGCTCTTGGAATGCTTTAACCATGGTTGATACTGCTTCACCGCCAGCATAGCCTAAATTCAAGGCTGCAAGCCCTGCCTTCTGTGATATACTACTAGCACCTGAAGTAAACTGCATTAAAAAACCGTGTCAAGGTCTCGGAAATACTAAATCCAACAACAAAGCCAGTCCCAAGCAAGTTGGGTAGGCTAGAGATGGAACTCACAGGAACTAGCAAAAAAGTTAGGAGAAAATAAAGAGAAGCATAAGCATTAAACAAAAGCAATAACAAATTCAATATAGAATATTTCAAGTCAGTTCTAAAGATTTCATCGATTATATGCAATAATTAGTATTCCTCGGTGGGGATGAAAATTAGCTGTTCACTAATGAGGTTGCATCCTTCTAATAAGCAGTGATGGTTAATAGTAGATGTAGATCTAATATTTGCTACGGTTTAATGATGAAAGATAGAAGGGTATGCTAGTAGTGGTAAACTAGACATCAAAATAAAATACTCTCATGCTGAGAAGTCATGTTATAAACACAAAACCTATGGTTCTTTGAAGGACTATATGCAGCAACCGTCATTTCAAAATAATAGAATAGCTATATATGTCAGAGGACGGACTAGACCAATAAATTTCACCCTGCACAGAAATTGAAGGATAAGAGATGCAAATACAGAATATGCACCTGGCTTTGAATCTTTCCACACGCTGAGACAAAATTTTTAGGGGCAGCTAAATATCCGAGTCGCCAACCAGTCATTGCAAAAGCCTATAAAACATACGATCATTAACTATTCAAAATAGTTGATCATATGTACAGATAAAGTAATTACTAGATAATGTTCTGAAAGTTTGAGGATCCAAGCTCATTAGACCATTACTGAAAGACCTTTACAGCCTTAAGAGAAGAAAAGAAAGACTAGCAATCTAATTACCTTGGAAAACCCATTTACAGTTAATGTTCTCTCCCACATTCCAGGTAATGAAGCAAAACTTGTGTGTTTAGCGGGATGATAGATAATGTGCTCATAGATTTCATCAGATAAAACCTGAAGGAAAAAATAATAATCTGGTGTCTTAGACAATAATCAAGGTGAAGTGCCAATGACAAAGGTCTCGAGGAACTTGAATAAACTACAAAACACCAAAGAGCTAACCAGGAGCCTGGGATGCTTTCTGACAATATCAGCAATCTCTTCAAGCTGCTCCTTAGGATACACAGACCCTGTTGGATTAGATGGAGAGCAGAGAATCAAGAGCCTTGAATTTTCGTTGATAACTGAGGCAAGTGACTCTGGCTTTAGCAGGTAATTGTCTGATATGCTTGTCGGGAGGATTACTGGTGATGCACCAGCCAACCTAGCCATCTCAGGATAACTGACCCAATATGGTGCTGGTATCAAAACCTAAGATGAGATAAAATTCACATGTCAAAAATCATGTTGTCGAATGTTGCAGTTCTAGGAACAATAAGACACACTAATAATAACGCTTGTTTCATCCAGATTAGCTCTATTACTTGCAGTGAAACAAAAAAGAGCCGAGTAATCAGGTAGGTTTGTGAAGAATTTCTTTTTTCTCTCAAAAAATACGAAGACGAAGCACCTGGTGCTATTCTTTTCATGGACACATCAATTATTAGTGTTAGCATACAAGATCACTCGTTCAAAATTAATATCAAGAGAGATAATAACAATACACACAATGTTTACAGCGCTTGTGTGATCCAGTCTAAGCTACATACACACAATGAAGCACTAGGACTTGGTAGAATCATTAAACTATGTAATCAATTTCTTTCGCACTGGCAAGAACAAGGACCCCAAGAATTTTTGAAGATACAGGAAAAGAATCAAGCGATTAGCTAGGTATTGAGGACTTTCTGAAAATGATAAATGATCACGGGATTCACTGCTTTGGCATCAAACTGGTTCCAGTTTAGTTAAATTGAATCAAGCAGATGACATGCTCATAGAAGGATGCTTTAAAGGAAATAGTAGAATAACTACAACATACAACTATTTAATGATGCATGTCATCGACAGTGAGATGATTAACCTTATAATATGTAAGAACGGTTCTACAGAAGAACTACATAAGGAGATGAAAATTTTACTTCGTCACCAGGGGAGCAAACGGCAAGCACAGCTTGGGTGATACACTGCTTGGCTCCATTGCTCACTAGAACCTGATCTGGGGTGTAGGATAGACCATTCTCATCTGCATATCAAAAGGAAACGTCAAGAGAGTCGTATAAGTTTTTAATCAATACAGCAGATCTGGAAATGAGGAATGTAGCCGCACACACCCTGAAGCTTTTTGCAGATAGCCTTCCTCAGCTCCATAGTTCCGGCATTAGGTGTGTATCTTGTAGACCCATCCCTGATCGCATTCATCCCAGCCTGATCCAATGCAACAACCAAAAACGTTTACCTCCAACTATGCACAGCAATTTCCATGAATGCATTACTCTGAGCTCTACCCTGAGATTCAAAATTGCTACGGTCCAAGGCAAAACATAAAGCGAGCAGCCAATTCATCTTGAAACTATCTACCATTAAGCTGACTAACACATTCACCAAGATCCAAATTATCAATTGTGCCACGATCAAGACCAAGACCGGAGAAACACCCTCCCCTTCCATTGGCAACCAAAGGAAGCAACTAAGAACGCCGCCTCTCACCTCGGCGATCACGGCCGGCGTGTCGAAGTCCGGCTCCCCAGCGGCGAGGCCGATGACGGGCACGCCGGTCTGGCGCAGCGCCGTCGCCTGGTCGGTTATGGCCATAGTCTTGGACGGCCGGAGCGAGCTCACCCGGGGGCTGATGGACGTGTCCACCGCCTCCGCACGCACAACCACCGTCCTTGGCTGCATCGTGCGCTTCCCCCGCTGCGGCTCCCACGTCCTGCGCAAACCACGGGACGACAGGCTTTTACTAATGGGGACAGGGGCACCATGTGAAGGGATTATCGGGTATAGATGCGAAGAGGAAGAGGCAGCTGCCGCGAAGAGGCTCACCTGGGGAAGGACACGGAACTTGTACCGGGGGATTTGGCGGAGGGAGTTAAGGATGGGGAGGAGGAGCGGGTGGAGAAGGAGGAGGAAGCCATTAGTGCAGTGGTACTCGCCTTCTTGGCTGTGTCTGGTGGCGCGTTGCTGCGGGGTGGGTTATAGCTTGGGAAGGGGAAGGTGGGGGCGGTAGGTGGTCGCCGCCGGAGGCCGGGGTTGGTGACGAAAACTTGATGTTTTGTTGTAAGCTCGTTTCTCAGTTGCCCAATTCGAGCGGAGGGGCTGATCGAAAGTTCATTAGACCGTCTGCACTGTAAAGGATACTGTAGGCGTATTGGAAGCGTAGATTAAGGGTAAAGAGTAAATATACGGGAAGATTGAAGTATAGAATATATGTTTAAAGTCACTGGAAACGATATATATGGGAAGATTAAAGTATAGAATATGTGTTTAGAGTCACTGGAAACGATCAAACACTACAAGATGATGCTATCCAGAGTATCTAATTCTTTTGCAGGATTTTTTTAAAGAGAGGGTAACTAGCAATTTGGCCAAGGTACCATCACGGACAACGATTTCTGCATGTTTTCATGGCATAAGAATCAAACAATTGTCTGATCTCAAGAAAGAGAGCAATCTCCCATGTTTCGATGTGCTAAGAAGAACTTCAGATGGTGCGAATCACCATGGGACCCCTCTGCACA
The DNA here is from genome assembly GCA_036927565.1 of Tuctoria greenei. Classification (NCBI taxonomy): domain Eukaryota; kingdom Viridiplantae; phylum Streptophyta; class Magnoliopsida; order Poales; family Poaceae; genus Tuctoria; species Tuctoria greenei. Next base: position 21,223,577 of record JAYESD010000011.1, on the reverse strand, counting down.
TCAAACCTTGAATCACCTTTGGGACTTCATATGAAATCCCAGGGGTCCCAAATCCAAACTCCTCTGCACATCAAACCCGCATTAGATAGAAACATCTGTCCAGATTCCAGAGAAATCTCATGCACACAGTGCACTACCTTGTAACAGATCCGTGCTGTATTTGAGCAGCACCACTAGGGCCCAGCAAAATGGAACAGCATGCATTACCAAGAATCAATTCAAAAGGTAGCATAGTAATTTTCCAGATTCAGCGTTAGGAGACCCTACTCCACCCAGCACAGCTCCTAGAATGACCGACAGGGGAAGAGGAATCAAACACACTGCAACAGTATTAGGATGGATGCACCCCAGAAAATATTAGATCAAATATGAAAGCATATAATCCAATTTCAGATCATAATTCTATCAACATACCAGACAGCTAACATGTAAGTTCTAGTTTCCTTACAACAGAGCTGCTGCTAAACCAATTTCGAGGAAGTAACTGAACTACCGTGGCCCGTGGGCGAACTGGGATAGGGATCTTTCTGGTACACTCATCCAGTAACAGGAACAAACTAGCCTTTCAAATCCCTGGGCGAAACACCACTGGGGATTCCTTTCTCCTTGGCCCTTTTTGCTCATTCTCATAACGGGGAAACATGACAGCCCAAAATTGGAGTATAAATAAGTCTGGTACACAGCTATAGGCTAATCAGCGAGTGAATAGCGAAGTACAAGCTGTGATAATTTCCTGACCCTATCAAGAACGGAGCATTTTCACTTTGGGACCCGACTTCTTCATCTGTCTAGCCCTTTCTTTCTCCTCTTTCTTTCGGAGTGCTTCAGCGCTTAATTTGGCCCCTGCCTCCTCCATAAGTTTCTTCTTTTCAGCCTTTTTCTTTTGGAGTGCCTCCTGCCTAAGACTTTGAAGTTCCTTGAAAGCCTCCTGAGCCGCCTTGTTTCTTATTGTTTCAGTTTTTGACCGGGCCTGCCATTAGCATGGGTGGGCAGCATGCCAGCATTAGACAATATACAATGAAAAATGCAGCGAACTAAATGGAGAAGATACTTACATGGGAACTGAGCTTATAACGTCCGACCAAATCAATATAGTATGGTATAAGAGCAACCAATCTTGTCATCTCAATCATGTTCTTGGCATCAGGCAACACAAACTTGAACGTGAGGACTTTCTTGTTCGAGCCTGCCAACTGGTCTGAGAAATGAAGAGAGATGAACCACTTTCCAAACTTCTCGAATGCTTTATCACCAAGGACCTGGAGATGACAAAACTATTAGAAAGGGTAGAGTAAATTAAACACAAGATAAAATGTCAGCTTATCAAGTCACATTGGTGATTGGTTTCTAGTCTTAATACAATATTGAAGTCCAAACAGATGGCTTCCCTTTGGTCTTAGTAAGCCCTTAATTCAGGACTGCCTCAAGATGAAGAAACTCCAGAAAATTGTTTGTGAGGTTTAAAACCTGATGTTGGGCTTATCATATTAATGGTAAATAGAGTACCACACTAATTCAAATTATGACACCAAATTAGCTATGCAGGGCTTTGCCTCTTATCAAATCTTCTCATTGCAGTGCAACACTAAACAACTAACAACTTTCATGTCATTCAAACACAAAGCTTCTTTAACCATTAAGCTACTTCAATCATGACAAAACTCTAGCATAAATGAGCTTAATTATGGAAATAAATATAACTACATGTTATTTCCATGTTGAAATGAGGCTTCCATGAATGCCCAAAAGGTGCCAAAGAAATAGTTTTTGTGGAGTGGTCAATGAAATAAATTATAAAAAAACAAATGTGTCATGTGCAAAATCTTGCTCAAAAAGAATAGAACTCAGGAGGGAAAATGCAGGCAGCCATCAAAATCAGTAAGCAATAAAAAATTAGCAATACGTTACTACACATCTGCACCTACACGATTAGAAATCCATACATAAAATGACTGTCATTTCCATCACTTGATACTTCATCACATAGTATTAACTAAATGCTAACAATATGGAATCACCTACTATTAACTAAATACTAATGATATGGACCAATAGGGGCCTAAATCCAATTGACACCAGACCTCCCGGCAGCAACAAGCAGAGTTCATGATGCACATTCAAATAAGAATGTAATTTAAATTCCATCATAACTGCACACTTTACTGAATTCCCAGGTTAGCTCAAAAAACATGACGCTTACTGAAACTACAAGATTTTGATCCCTCTCAACTTTGTCACACTCCATACGGTCAAGATTACTTGACGCTTGAGGGCTTTTGCAAATGCACACGAAAGCTTGATGCTGGAGGAAAAAGCAGAGCACTGGTTCACTTAAATGGTTATACCCCCATTAACTCACCTACATGCATGCTTACTTTAGTTAATTCAGACAAACCAAATCCTAGCCAGAGATCAAGCAAAAGAAGTGACCTGCAGTAGTCTTTAGTTAATTTGAGAAGTCTTGGTCGCAGCTCAAGCGGGTATGAGGATCAATTTTTCTCAGAGCAAGTATTCGCTTATTCAAAAACTTTATAGCTCCATAGTCAAGAAATATATATATATATATATATATATATATATATATATATATATTGAATTAGAATTATTGTGAACAGCTCTCTTATGGTAAGCATCTAACTTATCCATATCATATTATCATCCCAAGGAAGCATTTACTGTTGCGTTCTGCAACCATTAAACCGAATGGACGTAAGCAAACTAAGTTCTCACCTGATCCAGCACAGCCTCAGTTATCATATCTCCAGCCACCTCCTTTGATTCAGCCACCACCGCAAGCTCTTCCGCGACCCACTTCCTCCCAGCTGGTGCCGAAGTGAGCACCCCCGCAAACCTCTGTAGATCCTTCTCCTCCTTCTGCATCGTCCTGGCCGCCTTCTTCCTGGCCACTGCCAGGACCACGTGGTCCATGGCTTCGTCATTCATCACCACCTGGAAGGTGATAGTGTCCTTCCTGGGGAACAGGAGCTCCACCAGCTTGGACAGCAGGTCGTGCCGAGCACGCATCTCCATGGTGGCAAGCATACCCTGGCAGAAGCGCCTCCCGCTGGCGTAGAACTTGAACACGTCCTGGCCCTCCTTGAGCAGGAGCGGCGTGTCCTTGCCGTCGCCGGTGCCGAGAAGGCTGAAGTTCTTGTCAAAGATGGAGTCCCTCGTGGCGAACTTGGAGGCCCAGGCGAGCGCGATCGCCTCGTTCTGCTTCTTCCCCGTGAAGTAGTTGAGCACGAAGCAGATCAGGAAGCTGACGCAGGCGATCTCGATGGAGAAGGCGCGGAGGAGCTCCGCGCGCGTCTTGGGAGTGGCCGGCGCCGCCTCGGCCGCGGAGGGATCTGACGGACCGGCCTCGGCCGGCGCGGAGGACTCCTCGGATGAGACCGCTTCCGGCACGGGGATGCCCTCAAACTCGTCCTCGTCCCAGAGATCGAGCGCGGGGGTGGGGTTCGGCGGCGTGGGCGTGGCGGGGTTAGGGTTCGGCGTGGTGGTCGTGACGGGGGGCGAGGGCGCGGAGGTGGAGAGGGAGATCGGCGGAGGTGGCGGGAGGCCAACGTCGAGACCCTCCTCGTCATCGTCGGCGTCAACGCCGGCGGCGGCGGAGGGGAGTTCGTCCGAGTCGAAGCCCTCGAAGTTAGCGGCCAGGGAGAAGGAGAGTTGGGCGGCGAGAAGTAGGATGAGGAGGAAGGACGCGCGCGGCGGCCGGATCCAGCTAGCCGCCGCCATGGCTGGGAGGTGGTCAGTAGCGGGGAAAACGAAGCGGTCGTGTCAATTAGCGCGGCGGTGCGGGGAAGGTGAGAGATAAAGGACAGATTGAGGCGTGTGTGTTCGTGACTGTGGAAAGTGGTTGATCGTTGGATCGGATCTGCGATTCCTGTATTTGGATATTTCTGATGCAGAGCCGAAGCGAGAATTGCAGGTGCAACCGATACGACGAGTTTTCTTTTTCCTATTATTGGACTCTAACGTGGTTTCAGTAAATAGGACTTTGGAATATATTCAAAATGGCAAATTAATATTAATATAGGTTTTCAAGAAAATCAAGTCATTTGATTTCTTTGATAATAAGGCTTCTCGTGACACCTTGCGACGCACCCGATTTTTTACGATGCTAGGAACCTCAAGTGATGGAATAGGAGAGGAGAATGCACAAACGTGAATTGAGCTAGACGCGATGCTGAGAACGTCTAACTCGAGTCGGTGATGCTGCTTCTAATTGTGCTTCGCTATAGAAGGGGGGGGAAGATGAGGATTGATAACACCTGGGCCGGTCTTGGGGCGGTGCTTGAGGAGCGATCGCTTCGGGTCTCGAAAATTAAGAGGCTCGAAATTGAAGTTAGCTTATATATCTTTTTAAAGCATAAACTATACAAGCGAATGTGATCAAACTCATATCCGATAAAAGATCAATGAATCAAGAATAACAGCCAACAGGATAGTGAATTTGCATTGACTTGTCGATTTGACTTAGCAGGTCAATCTAACTTAGGGTGTGTTTGATTCAGTTGTGGATTTCTGAAAATTTGCTTTTAGTTGTGAACTCTGGAAAATGTGTTGTAAGGTGAAAGAAAGGATTTTGGTTTGTAACTAGTGATATGTGAGTAATTATTTTACAAAGGTTGGATGACGAATCTGAAAAATTAGAGGTGTGAGCATATTCAATTTATATTGGGAAATCTATAGGTTTTAAAGAATCTATTTTATAGAAAAACTCCTTTTGTTAAGATTACATGAATCCGCTTCATAAAGTTGAACTAAAGTACTAAATAGACTCTTAGAATCAGGAGTCTACAACAACCCGTGCATATATGCAGAGCCATAGAGGCAGAGCCGTTCAACACTATTGCCTCACATATTATGAACGTCAATATTAAATCCGAACTTGTATTCTCGTGTGTCGGTTGTTGCAACCGTAATGCAATGGACTCTTATGGCTTCAGGTTTGCACTCTAATACTTTGTAGCTCATGTCCTTTATACCCTTTTTAAGTCATTAGACTTTCTGCATTGATCAATCTGCATATGCTGCTAGACTAATTGATTTTCTCGCGTAATTTTAGTTAGATACTCAAATTAATTATATTTTTTATAGCATTAGAGAAATTTCAATCACTGATATTCTTTTTGTAAAATTGTATTTTTAAACTTATTATTATATCACTATTAATGGTAATGAGATTTTATAATATAGTTATAATTAGTAAATTGTCTTGTTATGTTTATAATCATAAAGGCATCACTATTCTGTTCGCACCGGTCCCGAAAAGTCTGGACCCGCCCTGAACACCGATAAGCAAGTTCCACCTCGAAAAATATAGGCTTGTTTTTAAATAGTGGTATTAGAGTTAGAAATCATAATTTAGATTCCGATTATACAAACCGATCTGTAAAAAAATAAGTAGCAGCAGGCTGCCATTTTATCATTTCAACGAGGCCATGCACGCAAAATATTTCGCTTCCTTCGCTTCCCGAACACCCGAACACTCCTGGTCAGTCTGAAGTCCGCCGCGCCTCACCCTATGGAGGAGCTTCAGGCCGCCGTGACGGCGCACCTGGATCAGGTGTCGGGCCTCGTCCAGGCGCTCTCCTCCGAGCTCCGCCGCGGGATGGGTCCCGCCGCCGATAACCTGCGCAGCTTCGTCCGCGCCGTCGACTGGACGGTACGCTCCCGAGCCCGAGAAGAGATCGCATCCGTGGGATCGCCAAAACCTTGTCTTCTTTTCTCTCTTTTCTTTAGATCTAACAATGTCGTGCTCTTTGAAAAAATCTTGAATGTGTGCAGGAGCCATGGCTGATGTGCCTAATAGCATTCTATGTGATTCTGCTGCTCACCGCCGTAGGATTGAGGAGGAATGCCAACTTCCAGCTCTTCTTATTGTTTCTTGCTTGTGAGTTCAATTGTTTCTTGTGTCCCTTATGCAAGTATGCCTGGAATAGTGAATTGTTGTTGAGGAACAAATCTACGGTTCAATCAGCAGCAAAACTTTCCAATTTTGATAAATTCCTAGTTTGGATCTCGTTTTGACAATATGTAATACAGGTGTTGGTGCTGCCTCTTTTCTTTAGCTTTTATGCCATGATGCCAATTCCCTTTCTGCTAAATGGAATGAAGGGGAAAAGGCCTTCACATGTGCTTGTTTTGATCAAAGTGAAGTCAAACGTTACTAATAGGCTTAGCAATTTAGGAATGACACTGTTTACTGGACATGTTTCACTCACATTAACAAAAAGAAAGTTCCTTCCCATCAGAAGGCATTAATTCATTTGAGTTGTGAGAACAGAGGGAGCATGACATAGATAATCATTTTTGTATCTAACATTTTTATTGTAATCTAGAAAGCCTTGAGGTTATTCTGGTGTAAATTACTTATTATTATTTGGGAGAAAAATGAAACTCAATGACGATATGAATATTACACCACATTACTTTACCTGGCTGTAATCAATTGCAAAATAAGATCGCCATGAAAATTGGAACATACCATTTTCGTTTACTCCCTTTCTGATTGGGTTCATGGTTTCCCTGTGCAGATTCAGGAGTGTATATGGCTGAAAAGCTGAACAGATACCTGGGAGAGCACTGGCAGAACTTTGCCGGTCAGAACTACTTTGACCGTGCTGGAGTTTTCATCTCTGTCGTCTGGTCTGGGCCCCTTATCTTTGTATCTATTATCAGCGTGGTTAGTAAAACCTTGCCTAACTGGATATAAAAGTTTCCTCACTATAATCTGGTGACTATTTGCAATTCAGCTCATGCTATTTATATTCAAATTTTTCTTATCACCCCAGGTTTGCAGTCTCATTACATTATGTCGGATGATGGTGAAGTGGAAAAGAGCGGAACTTAGGCACCGGGCTCAACTTGCTCGTGGCAAACAGGACTGAGGAAATTCTGGTTTAGGTAGAACTGAATACTCCATCCCATCCCACAATACTTGTCACTTAGAACAAGAATTTTAGTTCATTTTAAACTAGAATTCTTGTCTTAAGTAACAAGTATTTTAAGATGAAAAGAGTACTTGATGTTGATCTTTACTGCGGCTTGCATCTCGGGAGGATACCAGGAATCAAGTACTGTAAATGCTGAGAGCACAAGAAACGGGTGCCTGTTGCTATCGTTGCTGATCATGAACTCTAACAGCAGATAAAATAATAGATTCATCATCTGTTTCAATCTTGCTTTGACTTGCATATGCACTATGAACACGACATGTAATATTGTTTGAAACAGGATATGATATGATTGCAGAAGTCTTGCCGTCATGGTATCTTGTTTCGTTTCTCATGAACCTGTAGTGAGCCATTCGGTGACAGGAAAAGGAGGAACTTTCCTAAAAGCAAAATTCAAATACTTATTTTCTTATCTTTATGTTCCAGCTGGGTCTTATTACCCATGGTGCGTAGAACCATGCATCACTGGTTTTCACGAATATTTTACAAACAATTGCAACAAACTCGGCGTAGATTGAGATATTACAGTTTCTATAGCTTTTTAGCTGCCAGAAATTTCCTAACCCATTTCCTAAACAAGAAAAAACCCAGGGTGTGGAGAAATGGCCACGACGTTACAGTAGCAATGTAAGCAAGCAACCAGATAGACCTACCCTGCGATCGAGCGAGCTGGTTCAGAGATCTCTTGAAAGGAGCTATGGCATCACAGATTTCATTCGCATTTAGTCCTTGCTGTTTTTTAGATCCTCCATGGCCTGTTTCAGGCACCACCATACCTTGTGAGTTGTTTCTACTCTCCACATTGTCATGCTCATTCTGTATTTCTCCAGTGTTTTCATTTTGTTGCATGGCAGCTGTTCCGTCATTGATGTCGGTTTCACCAACAATCTGGCTATGCAACGAGTCATCATTCTCATGGCCATCATTTGTTACTGCAGCTACCATTCCATCTTCCATGAAGTTCACATATGGGCTCTTGTCAATTGATGATTCCAGTGAAGTATGCAAACCATGCTCTTGTGCCTGCATTCATCTTATATCATGTTATATCATGTCACTAAATGCTGATAGGTGAACTAACAGTTACCACCTTTTGTCGATGCATGCAGGGACTATCATGCAAAGCACAGAGGAACTCGGAAGCAGCCCTCACCCACCTATAAAGCATTTAGATAGATACATACTGGAGTCACATCATAAACTGAATGGGATGCAAGTGGAAAGCAAATTGAGAAAAAAAAAAGGATGGAACATGTCCCTGAAAAAATAAAATTTCTAAATAATGTATTGTACGCACTTGCACATCCTAATTTCTGATACTAGTTTCTCTGGTGCAGAAACCATGCTAGAATATTGCGAACACATCTTACCATAGCCTTCCAGCACTTAGACCTTCAAAGAATGCAAGATGTCCACCATTTATAGTAGTTGCCAAAACAATATTTTTGTTTGCCCTAAATCATCAAAATGTGGACCTCATCAACGAAAAGAAAGAAATATTCAGAATAGTGACCTTCCATAACATATTGATTACCTGCATTCATCCCAGGGAATGGCCTCCCTTGTGCAGAGGGGATCATCTAAAGCACTGATACAAAGCACAGGAACTGACACATTACCAATATAGTTTGCACTGCTGCACCTGCGGTAGAACGTGTCTACTGTCTGAAAATAATTAGTTATTTCAGGGAAGGCATTTTCAAAACTGTACAACATCTAGGAAACTAAAATTATACAACATTTAAGCGACTAGGCAACACATCTTTATTTTTCACTTGCATCAATAAGTTCTCTGGCTCAACAATTTTCTCTACGAACCCAGATCACTATAATGTTGTTGATTCATGTTTAAGTGATCTGAATTATAAAATGTAAATATTCTACAAATACAAACTTTGGAATCGCTAGGAACGCCTGAACTGCTAAAGTATCTGTCTCATCTCCTCCATAAGAAGCATGCATTCAAGCATTCTATGTTCCATCGTGTGCCCCCGAACCTTGTGCATGTCGTCCATGCTACTATGAGGCCACATAAGACAATCAACCCCGTAACCTCAATTTTTCACAGCCTGATTGGGTGTGATTAAACAAGAGATCTAGCTGCCTGACAATGGAATAGAGTCTACATGTAGGCTTTCTTCTGCTGCAGTCTGTTTGACAACTATTGTTTATAGGAAAAAGTCTAAATACCCCCTCATCTATGACTTGGGGACTATTTGACTCCCTCAACTGCTAAACCGGATATTTAACACCCTAATCTATCTAAAACCATCTAATTGACTCCCTAAGGTGGTTTTACATGGTGGTTTTGCCACCTCAGCTGCTGACATAGCATGAATGTACAGTGGGCCCACATGTTAGTTTTAGAAGTTGAATAATCACAGCAGCTCCTTTATTTTTCGTACTGTATAGGCGATGGATCCTGACGGTTAGTTCAAGGCCTCACGTCTACCTGGGCCTAGCAGCCATTTTCACAGCTTAAGAGGGGACTGCGTGAGATATTGTTTGCAGGTCTGCAAACATCATGTATTGATATACAGACAAATCATCTCAATAAAATTATCAAGTACATACAAGTCTGGAGTCTGCATATCCTCTGACGGACAAGAAAACTATCAAGTATTGATATCGGTTGATGATTATGGATCTGCTTCCTTCGATAACCATAGTATAGGCTGATCTACTTGAAAGGGATCATTTTTCAACAACCCTTTACCCCAGACACTAAATCGTTATCGGATGGTGATTGCACAGTGCTCATCCGGAAGCATCCAAAATAACATGAAAAGAATCATACCTAGAAACGACCGCTTGCAGCCGCGCGAGCGAGCGTGAGCCAGCCTGCGACGCTGGTGCCGTGGATGCATAGGCGCGGGACAAGTTCCAGAGGAGAGAAGAAAAGAAGCAGGAGAGGTGCTGTGATTTATTTTCACATTTACATACGGGTCCCACCGTGCAGACATGCAACAAACACCATGTCAGCAGCTGATGTGGCAAAACCACCATATGAAACCACCTTAGGGGATCAATTAAATGGTTTTAGATAGATTATGGTGTTAAATATCCGGTTTAGCAGTTGAGGGAGTCAAATAATCCCCAAGTCATAGACGAGGGGGGTATTTAGACCTTTTCCTTGTTTATATAGTTTAAAATGACTCCTGAACTGAGAGTTCCCTTGGTCTATTTTTTCTCTGGAGTCTTTTGATATGGCGACTCTGTGATTTGATATAGTAGCACTATCACTAGGATTTGTTTAACTTTTGTATTTCATTGCTACAAGTGAATTTTCCATAGTCAGTACTACGTATGGTTTTTAATCGATGGCATTAGGATAAATTTCCTAGCTGAAAAATGAACTAAAAATGTGTCATAATGTCATCAATTCAAACCTGGAGGGACTTATAGATGTTATTGGGTTCAAATGGTTTGGGGTTATGGTCTGAATGTTATGAAAAACTTGAAAATGATGTCTGATGCAGAATTAGAGGCACTTCCTATTACTACCTCCAACCAATAAAGTGTAATGTTTTGAATTTTTAAAGTCAATGAGATGCCTTTTTAACGGATGTATTTCATCATCACATTGACAGATGAAAAGAACACATAAGCAAACCTGCAATCAACTTTAAATTAATCTTTGATATCATGATTCGAAAAAACAAAACATAAAGGGATATCGTTGGTATATGATGAAAAATGCCAGATTGAATGCTGGACTACTTTGTTTTTTGGCATCTAAAGTGAAACGAAAATGAATATTGCAGGCATAGTTCAAATATTCAATGCAAATTTATTCACACTATTGTGGGCGTACAAGCCTACCCCAACGTGCTCGGAACAAATGCCTTGTTGTTGTTATTGTACTATTGTGGGTTACGACAAATGGTTTACTCATGCCAATATGTCATTGCGATATATGTAAAACACCATAACCAACAATACATACCAAATTTCAACAGAAGTAACCCTAACTTCCAGTTATGGAAAGTGCATTTTAGGAATGAGGCTGTGCTCCAAACTCATAAAGTAAAGGAGCAGGACTGGCAGGCCTTTATAGACGCTGGAGGGATAAATGGTGATTTCTCCTTTTTGTTTGTTTCTTTGTTTTTGCTGTACACACCTATGTTGGAAATCCGGCCTCTGATCCCTTGTTCCAGAAGTCTGTACTGATCTAGGATCAAGAAGCAGTAGGGCGCAGCAAGAACAGATCGATCTTGATCTGGGCTCTGGTCTGTACGATCAGAACAGAGGGAGAGAAGATGGGAGGAGACTTGATCTTGATCTAGACGAGATTGATGTAGTTGCCTAGATGTATTTCTGCCGTGGGGGCTATTTGCTGTGGAAGCTTTGTCTTATTAATCTCTGGTCTAATGCTGGTACAGCAGGGGAGGGGGGCGCCCCTGTTTATATAGGGGCCAGCTGGGAGAGTCCCAAAGCCTTACAACTCGATCTCTAATTTAAAACAAGACTCCTAATAGATTACTTCCTAATCTATATCTCTGAATATATTCAAAAGGGGAGGAAATCTTCTAGAAATCTCCTGGTGCGTGCGGGCCCCTTGGTGGGCCACAAGGCTACCGCACCAGGGGCCAGACTCAGGGTCACACGACATTCTCCTCCTGACCCTGGACCTGCAATATATCCAGAACGCCGATTCTTCTCATCTCGACGAACTTCTGTCTTCCAAGGGTCTTGGTCAAGATGTCTGCCATCTGGTCCTTCGTAGAGATCTGCTCAAGCACGATAACACCGTTGTCCACGCACTCACGATGTAGTGGTATTTGGTGTCTATGTGCTTGCTCATGTCATGGTGTACCGGGTTTTTGCTCAAGTCTATAGCAGACTTGTTGTCAATCCGTAGCACTGGAGCCTTCACTTTTCCAGCCAAATCTTCCATCAACCGTGCCATCCATACACCTTGACATGACTCTTGAGCTGCTGCAATATATTCTGCTTCACAAGAGGATAGGGCCACCACCTTTTGCTTACTGGACTACCACGAAACGAGGCTGTTTTCTAGACAAAACAGCATCCTGCTTGTGCTCTTGCGGTCCTCCACGTCTCCCGCATAGTTGCTATCCGAGTAGCCAATCAACTTCATGTTGCCTCCCTTTGGATAGAAGACTCCGAAGTGGATTGTACGCGCTATATAGCGTACAATGCGCTTGACTGCAATGTAGTGTTCTTCCCTTGACTCCTCCAAGAACCGACTCACGTACCCAACCGAGTTGGCGAGGTCGGGGCGTGTGTTCACCAATATCGCAACCCTCCCACCAAACTCCCGTAATCCGTTGAGTGAACCAACGGACTGTCACTTGTCTTATAAAGCTTCCGGCCTTACTCCATGGGGAATGCACAAAGGTTGCACTCCTCCAGGCCAGCTTTTGAGATAAGCTTGGAAGCGTAGGCCGCCTGCCCAACACTTATCCCTGCTTCAAACCTCCGCACCTCCAGGCCAAGATAATACGACAAGAGGCTCAAGTCGCTCATCTTGAACCGCTTCATCATCTCCTCCTTGAACTTCTTGATGTTGCCCCCTCCTGTGATCACGAAATCGTCAACGTACACGCCGACGATGAGCTTCTCCTCTCCAGCTCCACGGAAGTAAATCCCATGCTCGCTCGTACTCTTCTGGAAACCAAGCGATAGCAAGCTATCGTTGAGCTTGGCATTCCAAGCCTTGGGTGCTTGACGAAGTCCGTACAAAGCCTTCTTGAGCCGGTACACCTTATGTTCGACTCCGTCGACGATGAAGCCAGCGGGCTGAGAGACGTACACCTCCTCCATCAGATCGCCGTTCAGGGAGGCGCTCTTCACATCCATGTGGTGTACCTCCCATCCCTTGTGCGCAACTACTGCAAGGAGCAAGCGAATAGACTCAAGACGGGCTACATGAGCGAATACCTCGTCAAAGTCTATTCCTTGCCGCTGGACATAGCCTTTAGCCACCAATCGAGCCTTGTGCTTCAAACATCTCCATGCTCGTCCCTCTTCACCTTGAACACCCACTTGAGACCAATGGACTTGTGTCCTGCAGGAAGATTAACAAGTTGTCACGTCTTGTTCTCTTCTATGGATTCCATCTCCTTGAGCATGGCCCGTCTCCAGTACAGGTGTTCCTCGACATCGGCGAAGGACATAGGCTCCTCCGCGGTGGTGAATATAAGCTCCCCCTCCTCCAGGCTCGGTGGGCGTGGCGCTCGCCTAAGAGGGGTGAGGGTTCCCAGCACGTTGCGCATCGTGCGGAACCGAAGTGCAACGTTGTCGTTGTGGTAGGCGTTGACGTTGCTGCCGACATCCGTCGGCGGCATAGCGAAGCGAATGGGTTGTGGAGGCTGCTGGGGGGTGACGAAGGTGCTGGAATCTACAAAACTAGACCCTCCCGCTACTGCTGACCCCTGCGCAGGGTTGTCCCAGCTCTACTCCATGCTGGACAGACCTTGCAGGAGCCTACGGAGAGTCGCGGGGGGTGCTGGTCGCCTACCAGCAGCCCTGGCGTGCCGCGCCGGGGCCCGTGGGGTCTGTACAGTCCCTCCTGTGCCCCTCCTGGACGCTGCAGGGGTGCTGTTCGGCCCCTCCGAGCCCTGCAGCACCTCGCTAGGTGCTGGAACAGCAGGTCCAGCAGGTGCTAAACCTATGAAGTCGACATAGAACGCGTCGTAGTCCTCTTCTTCAGCTCCTTCACCCTAGTCTCACTTGGTCGCCTCGACGAACATCACATCACGTGATATGTGTGTGCGCCCATCGGCCAGATTGTACATCCGGTAGCCCTTCATCCCTGCAACATAGCCAAGAAAAACCATTAGCGTACTCCGGTCTTCCAACTTTTTCAGTTGGGGGCTTGTATTTTTGACATGCCCCACACACCCAAAAGTACGGAACTAGTTGACGTCTGGTCGCTCCCCGTTCTAAGCTTCGTATGGCGTCTTCCAGCTCTACTCCATGCTGGACAGACCTTGCAGGAGCCTACGGAGAGTCGCGGGGGGTGCTGGTCGCCTACCAGCAGCCCTGGTGTGCCGCGCCGGGGCCCGTGGGGTCTGGACAGTCCCTCCTGTGTCCCTCCTGGACGCTGCAGGGGTGCTGTTCGGCCCCTCCGAGCCCTGCAGCACCTCGCTAGGTGCTGGAACAGCAGGTCCAGCAGGTGCTAAACCTATGAAGTCGACATAGAACGCGTCGTAGTCCTCTTCTTCAGCTCCTTCACCCTAGTCTCACTTGGTCGCCTCGACGAACATCACATCACGTGATATGTGTGTGCGCCCATCGGCCAGATTGTACATCCGGTAGCCCTTCATCCCTGCAACATAGCCAAGAAAAACCATTAGCGTACTCCGGTCTTCCAACTTTTTCAGTTGGGGGCTTGTATTTTTGACATGCCCCACACACCCAAAAGTACGGAACTAGTTGACGTCTGGTCGCTCCCCGTTCCAAGCTTTGTATGGCGTCTTCCCGTCGAGGCCACGGGTGGGGGATCTATTCAAGATGTAGGCGGCTTTTAGGACCGCCTCACCCTAAAAGAACTCGGGCATACCCTTCGCCTTCAACATTTTCAACATTGTCGGAGTGTTTTTCCGGCAATTCTCCTAGTACTACCGTTGATAGCCCGCGGAATTTGTAGTTCGGTATTGAGCGCGCAGAGATTTAAAAGATGATGACAAATAGACACAAGGATTTACGTGGTTCGGGCCGCCTGAGCGTAATACCCTACTCCACGGGGTATGTAGTTGTTGTATTGAGCGTCTAAGCTGAGTATGGGAGAGGTCTCAGAGTTCAAAGAGCCGTCTCCTGTGTATCGTCGACCAGTCCTTTTATAATACAAGGGCTGGTCGTTACACCGTTAGCCTGGCCTGACATGTGGCCCTGACGGTTACTGATGCTTAATACACAATTAATAAGGTTAATTACCCTTAATAGCGTGGTAACGGGTCTTGACAGTGCCGTTACTGGTATTAAGAGTCTTCCGATCGTGTGTCATTAATATGGTATTAATGACACTTAATCAGGTCTTGGAGTCTTTGATTGCCACTTGAAGGTCCGAGCCGTTGGGGGTTCACCAGTCTGATTGCTGAGGTTGAAGGTCCGACGGTTGGACACGTGGCAGCTTCGGAGCTTTCCGTCTGCGACGAGTAGGTCCGGTGTAGATGTACACGTGTCGGTACCGGAGCTTCCCTCTGTTGGGGGTTAGGTCCGGGGGTGCCGTACAGGTGTTTAGCCCGGAGCTATCCCATGTGTGGGATGTAGGTCCGGCTGCAGTATACACGTGGCAGCACCGGGACTAACCATAGATGAGAGGCAGGTCCGGTCCCGTATGACACGTGGGGCCTTCGCAGGTCTTCAACTCAGACAGGTGAAGTTCCTTCGGTCTTTTTGTAGTCCCAAAGGGTATACGGTATGCAGGGTACCGACAAACATGCTTCTTGCCATCCCGACCACTGTCTGGTTGCGCCGTTCCACAACCCCGTTTTGTTGCGGCGTGTACGGGGCTTTGAGCTGACGTTGTACGTCGTACTGAGCGCATTTCTCGCCGAAATCCTGTGAGGTGAACTCCCCTCCGCAATCAGTACGAAGTAGCTTCAGCCTCCTCCCGGACTCTAATTCAGCTGTCGCCTGGAATTGCTGAATTAAGTCGGGCACCTTGTCCTTGCTTGCTAGGAGATAGAGCCACATATAGCGGCTCGTGTCGTCCACTAGCAACAAGAACATCTTGTTGCCACCTGGAGTCGTCGGCGTGATCGGCCCGCAAATGTCGCCGTGGACGAGGTCGATCGCGCCCTCCGCGCGCCGACGAGCTTGCGTGGGGAAGCTAGAGCGCCTCTGCTTCCCGGCCAAGCAAGCCTTGCACAATTGATCGACATGATCAATTTGCGGAAGCCCGAGCACCATCTCCTCCTTTGCCAGCTTACAAAGTGTTTGGAAGCCGACGTGTCCGTAGCGTTCGTGCCAACGCCACGCGACATCACCACGTCATGCGGTCAGGCAAACTGGACGCGTGATATTGAGCCTGACGGGGTACAACTTGCTGTCGTCGCGCCGCACCCGTGTTATGAGACGGTTCTGCTCGTCTCGAATGTGCATCACCCCTGCATGCATGGTGACGTTGTATCCATCCTCATCCAGCTGCCCGAGGCTGATGAGGTTGGTGGTGAGACGTGGGATGAGGTAGACACCAGTGAGCCGCCGATGCTCACCCGTGTTGCAAGCGAACAGGACCGTGCCCTTCCCCTCGATCCGCACGACCGAGTTGTCGCCGAACTTGATGGTTCCGACGACGTTCTCGTCGAGCTCGGAGAAGACGGCGCGTGAACCAGTCATGTGATTGGTCGCGCCCGTGTCGAGGTACCAAAGGGTGTCATCGGAGTCGTCGTCGTCGTGGCCCGATGCACGAAGACGCGTCCCTCCACTACACGTGGAACGCTCGCGTACAGGCTCCTCCTGTACTGAGATCGCCCTTGTCATGAACAAGGCGCCACCTCCTCTGCCTTCGTCACGTGCGCCTGCTGCTGCGGCACCTCCTGCTGCTGTTTCTTCGAACGGCACTCCTTGGCCCAATGGCCCTTCTTGCCGCACTTCCTGCACTGGTCCCGCAGAATGTCCTTTCCGGAACCCTTCTTCTTCTTGCACGCGCCCTTGCGGCCGCCCTTCTTCGAAGAACCCTCATCACCTCGCGCGTCCTTCCACCGTGCCTCCCACTCCTCCTGAGTGAGGTACAGCTGGCCGTCGTGCACTCCCCCCTTGCGCCGCGACGTGTCGAAGGCGTTTTCGGCAACCCTCAGCTGCCCCGTCACATCTGACAATGTGAGGGTCAACACGTCTAGTAGGGTCGAGATCGCCACCATGACCTGCTCGAAGCATTCTGGAACGCTTCGAAGGAGTTTCCAAGCTTGTCTCAAAAGCTGGCTTGGAGGAGTGCAACCCTTGTGCATTCCCCATGGAGCAAGGCCTGAAGCTTTACAAGACAAGTGACAAGTGACAGTCCGTTGGTGCATGCAACGGATTACAGGAGTTTGGTGGGAGGGCTACGATATTTGGTGAACACACGCCCCGACCTCGCCTACTCGGTTGGATACGTGAGTCGGTCCTTGGAGGAGCCAAGGGAAGAACACTACGCTGCAGTCAAGCGCATCATACGCTATATAGCGGGTACGATCCGCTTCGGAGTCTTCTATCCAAAGGGAGGCAACATGGAGTTGATTGGCTACTCGGATAGCGACTATGCGGGAGACGTGGAGGACCGCAAGAGCACAAGCGGGGTGCTGTTTTGTCTAGGAAACAACCCCGTTTCGTGGCAGTCTAGCAAGCAGAAGGTGGTGACCTTGTCCTCGTGTGAAGCAGAATATATTGCAGCAGCTCAAGGGGCATGTCAAGGTGTATGGATGGTACGGCTGATGGAAGACTTAGCTGAAAAGGTGAAGACGCCAGTGCTACGGGTTGACAACAAGTCTGCCATAGACTTGAGCAAAAATCTGATACACCATGACAGGAGCAAGCACATCGACACCAAATATCACTACATACGGGAGTGTGTAGACAATGGTGTTATAGTGCTTGAGCAAATCTCTACGAAGGACCAGATGGCGGACATCTTGACCAAGGCGCTTGGAAGACAAGTTTGTCGAGATGAGAAGAAGAATTGGTGTTCTAGATATATTGCAGGTCCAGGGTCAGGAGGAGAATGTCGTGTGACCCTGGGCCTGGCCCCTAGTGCGGCAGCCTTGTGGCCCACCAGGGGGCCCGTGCGCACCAGGAGGGTGCAACCAGAATCTTTCTAGAAGATTTCCTCCTGTTTTGAATATATTCCTAGAGATATAGATTAAGAAGTAATCTATTAGGAGTCCTGTTTTTTAAATTAGAGATCGAGTTGTAAGGCTCTGGGCCTCTCCCAGTCGGCCCCTTTATAAACAGGGGTGCGTCCCTCCTCTGCTGTACCGAAACTAGTATTCAATAAAACTCTTCCACCTAGAACTAAAGGCCCTCACGGCTGCAGAACATCTAGACAAGTTCTCCACCTTGTCTAGACAAACAATTCGTCTCTGGTTTCTCTGATCTCGTCTAGATCAGCACCAGAGCCGCCTAATCTTCCCCGCGTTCCTCTGCTCTGTTCTGATCGCAAGAACATGGGCATAACCGATCTCTCACCTCTCTGGTCTGCTGCAAGACTTCACCAGGGCGAAATAACCTGTACAGATCTGATCTGTTCGGACAGATCTGTTCCAGGGAGGTTTAACACGCCAGATTTCCAACATGTCCCACGCCTCCTTCATCGTCGTCTTCTTCCCGATCATCGTGATCATCTCCGACGGGACAACACTGACGAGGATGTCCAGCGCCATCATGTCCTCCTGCTGTGTCACCATGCCTTCGGAGCTCACCGCCTCCCACAACATCTGGGCCTTCAGCTTGATCTCCATTATGACCGCCCACTCCGCGTAGTTGGTCTTGGTGAGTAGCGGGAACCCAGTCCCCGTGTTCTGGGGTCCCATCATTACCATGGTCGTCTTTATCTTGCCGCCGATCACGGAACCAGTGCCGCTGGTGTTGCTGGAAGGAGGGGTCTGCTGGGGTCCCGTCGACATGGCTATGATTACCATGATTGTTGGAAATCCGGCCTCTGATCCCTTGATCAGGACAGCAAGCCTCTGTTGCAGAACGGGGAGATGCAGAAGCAGTAGGGCACAGCAAGAACAGATCGATCTTAATCTGAGTTCTGGTCTGTACGATCAGAACAGAGGGAGAGAAGATGGGAGAAGACTTGATCTTGATCTAGACGAGATTGATGTAGTCGCCTAGATGTATTTCTACCGTGGGGGCTATTTTTTGTGGAAGCTTTGTCTTATTAATCTCTGGTCTAAAGCCGGTACAGCAGGGGAGGGGCGCGCCCCTGTTTACATAGGGGTCAGAGCCTATATATAGGGGCTGGGAGAGTCCCAGAGCCTTACAACTCGATCTCTAATTTAAAACAGGACTCCTAATAGATTACTTCATAATCTATATCTCTAGGAATATATTCAAAAGGGGAGGAAATCTTCTGGAAATCTCCTGGTGCGCGCGGGCCCCTTGGTGGGCCACAAGGCTGCCGCACCAGGGGCCAGGCCCAGGGTCACACGACAACCTATAGGTCTTTTTATCATTAATGGAAAAAACTGGACAACAGTAGGGACCTCCCCTACTGTATTTTCCTAAAAAACATACGGTAAAAAGAGTCTGGTTTGACTGGATGTACTTAGGGCATCACTTGTTAGAGTGTTTCTATGGAAACAGTAATTCACAGGCGATTATTTGATGAGGATTTGCTTAATTGTATCCAAAATACTCAAATTGATACAATTGCCTCTGACTATGAGAATCAGAATTCCATAATGTTGATTAAGCTATTTCATTTTTGGATTATGAACATCTCAAATGTTCGTAATCCATTTCTGCTCTAATCAAATATCTCATTTGTCGCATTCAACACAAATTTCAACCAAATAGAAAATCTATTCATCAAGGAAGAGTAAAAGGAGCAGTGACATTGGACATAACTCAGAATGTTAACCAATCAGATATGGATGTTGCTTTTGTTCAGGACAACCATAGAGCACAGAACTATAGATTCTAGCATTAGAAAGAATACCTCATATTTTGCAACAACACAAGTGGCGTGGTGGTCGAATTCTCGGATAGAGCGTGACTGAGAAATAAAACAAAAGAAGAATGGATAAGCACAACCCTATTGTATGACCAGGTAATTTACACAAAAGGACTCAAATTTCTACTTAAAAAACTGTAATTCATAGTTTTGTTGGAACAAACTGGAAACTACACAACTATATTAAAGACTACACTTGTAATGCCTACGAGAGAAATATATTAGTGTCCTGAGCCTACCGATGTAATAGCTTCCCAGTTTGCAAGTCGTGCGAACACCGGTTGATGTCTGTAAAAGTAGACAATGCAAAAACTGCTAAGTGAGTTTGAAGTGAAACTGGTCCAATCTTCGTGGAGCAAGCATCATGCACAATCAATCAATGTACCAAGATTTGTTAGGTGCTTAGGCTGTCTCCAACAACAAATCCGAAAATAGGAACCTCATGAGACTCCAGATACCAGAAAATTACACCCTATATTTTTGTTATCTCCAACGGAGGACGAACTTTAGGCTGCGGGCAACGACTTTCCTCACTCGCGCCTTCACGGGACAGGAGGGCTGCACGAGTGCTCGCCCACGAGGCGGAAGGACGGCGGCTAGTAGGCGACTAGGGGAGGCGGACAGCGAGGCTGTCTCGTACGTCGTCAGGTCCGTCTGCGAGCTCGAGATCGACGGCGAGGCCGGCTCCCTGCAGTGGTACAAGGTCGAGCTGGAATAGTCGCGTGTTTTGTGTCAGCTTCGGTTATCCATTGTTGTGCGACTGTACGTGGCGCGAGAGAAGATTTTTTTCTCCCAATGGAGATGGAAGAAAGGAGAACTGCTTGTGCTTTTTGAAAAATGGATGGCTACCGGAGCTTAGGCCTGGTGTGTGTGCGCGCGCCAAGCTCGCCGTCAAGTCCTCTGTTGCCCTCGTCGTTTGAGGCTTTGAGCTCGTATGCACACGGGGAGGGGAGGGGCATGCTGCGGTGGCACGAGGACCTCTACGCGGCTTGGAAGAGCATGCATATGGGCGTGTGCTGCGAGCGGCTTGGAGGAGGCCTCTACGCGGGACGATTGGAGAAGGCAGCGACGACGAGTGCACCTCGGAGCATTTGTCGGCGATGGATGGCGAGGACGACGAGGGCGCGCGAGGAAGAGCGCCTGTGGAAGACGGGAAGAATACGAGTTTTTTCTGAGGGAGAGGGAGGAAGAAGACGAGTTGGGAAAAGAAGCGGGGTAGTTGGGATGGGCAGTGCTCACTCGGCGCCTATGTTTGGGTTACGGAGGGGAGGCTGCTTTGGATGGGACTCATGGATGGGATATATGTTGGAGTGTTTTTTTTTACTTTTTAATGCCTAAAATAGGTTTAGGCTCTCAGTGTTGGAGATAGTCTTAGTAATCATTAATTAGGATAAAAAGATAGGAATGCACCAACAAAACTGTGGCATTCAAGATATAAAACTCAAAACTTTGTGTTTCCAATAAAGTACATAAATTACATTTGGCATCATATCATTGGCTCTGTGCAACAAAGCCCTATTTATTGCGTTACAATACCAACTGTGCCAATCCTACCTGGCAGAATTTATTTTATTTTTGAAACAAAGGCTACAAATTAACAAAAAATCTCACAAATACTACTGTGACGGTAAATGGTCCATAATTTTTGGCACTAGATAGAATGTACAGAAATTTGTACAAGCCACCGCTTACAGATACATGACTACATGAGTACTTAATACACACTGGATTATCCATATTACATTACATGTGTGTTTCGACTTAATTTATAAATAGGTTGCACAAATATTATCATTATATCAATAGGCCATTTCATCATCACTTTACGTTATTCAATGTAGTGCTCAAGACGTGCTCAGATAGCAAGTTCCTAAATATTTGAAACCGTTTTCAATTATTTGCACTCCTAAAGTGGGTGGACTGCATGTAATAAGAGAAACTGATGGTGTGCACTGTTGATTGATCTACTTGCAGGAGTCATTGACAAATGAGCTTCATAAAAAGGTCACTCAAGAGACATAAATAGCGACTGTACGTAGGCCTCAGCTTCAATGTCAATATCATCAAGCAAGATAGCATTTGATAAAATATGTGCACAAGGCTATCATCCACTACATTTTGAAGCCTGACCACATTGGTACATAGGACCACCTGCTCACGTTCCAAATTCCTGATGTATCACACACAGTCCAGCTGCTTCAGGAACGGAAATAAGCAGTTTCACCTAGGAACTTAGGAGCTTGTTAGCTCAGGACAACGTTCCAAAAGGCGCTCGCCTAGGCTCGCCTAGGCACGCTTAGGCGCTCCACGCGGGTGGACCGCCTCGCCTAGGGGGTTAGGCGGCCGCAAGGCGGCGGGGGGAGGGGGTGGATCGGTAGGTGAGACACGGAGGAGGGGCGGCGGGGCTGCCAGATCCGGAGGTGAGCCGCGGAGGAGAAACAGAGTGCCGTATCAGGTGGATCTGCGAGGATGAAGGGGCAAAGAAAGCAGGAGTGTGTCCTGCGTGGAAGGAAATAGGCAGCAGTTGAGCTGGGTTGTTGCTTGGAACTGTGGAAGAAAGCCCCATGACTGAAGTGGGTTGCGAAAAATAAGCCCACATAGCAAAATATAAATATTTAGTAGTATTTTAAAACAAATTAGAATTTATCACTGCTACAGTGCACACCGCCTTGAAACGCCTAGGCGGCGCCTAGTCACGCCTAGGCTCTAGGCGGACGGTCACCGCCCGCCTAGCGCCTAACGCCTTTTGGAACCTTGGCTCAGGATGTCTTGAGCACTATGTTGAATAATTTAAAGTGATGATGAAATGCTTCACTTTATGAAATGATAAGGTATATATGTAAATTAAGTTGAAACAATCATGTATTGTAATAAGAATTTCGTGCAAGTGCCGCATAAGAATTACTGCACATTATATCTGGAACAAAAAATTCTGGACCAATTACTATTAGTTCGTAACTTATGGTAGATCTTGAGAATTTTTAACCTCTATTTCAAAGGGTGGAAAAGTCGACTAGCTGTGATGCTATTAAACCAAGGCCGATCATACATAAAGAAGATATTGTTCAATACTTAGCTGAAAACACGCTAAGGAGTACATACAGCTTTGCATATCCTTTGAGACCAATTGCAAGAGCTCTATCATAACATCGCTGGACAAGCTTGCGTGAAATAAATCTGTTGGTCACCTGCATAATTGCACCTGTTGGAATTCCGGGACTAAAATTGTAATATTAAAACTGCTTTTTTAATTACAACAGGGGGTTCTCCAACTATATATAGGCCCCTTACAAATAAAATCAGACCCAAATCTCTTTGGACTCTATCTAAAACACCTGTCTTAAACTCAAACTCTATCTCCAACCTACTTAGGACTCTTATCTATATTTAACTTGTACTAGGACTCTTCCCTAAAATACTTGAATTCTATCTCTAATAACCAATCGTGTCCTACCTAGACACCCCCTAATCTCTAGCTTAATTCTAAAAACAAGATTATTTCAACACACCCCCTAATCTTGTTTTTAGGACACACTTAGGACGGAGACACACCTATCCATCCTACACACTTTTCAGGTGGACACAACTACACCCTTGAGACGGACATATCCATCTCGAACACGAATTTGGGTGGACACAACTACACCCTTGGGATGGACGCAACTACATCCCAATCACACCTATTTTGGAGTGGACGCAACTACACTCCCGGGATGGACTCATCTTCACCCCGCACACAAGTTTAGGTTGGACGCATCTTCAACCTCAGGATAGACTCATCTTCATCCTACACACAATCTCGGGATGGGCGCAGCTACACCCCGAGCACCTTTGGGTTGGACACATCTTCAACCCGCACTCTTCTTCGGAATGGGCACATCTTCATTCCGATCACTCACTCGAGATAGTCACATCTTCATCTCGAACACACCTCACTTCACGATGACTTCATTATGTGAATCACCTCTGACACATGGGTCTTGACCTGCACTTGGCATACCTGAACTAGGTCGTGGACCACACAAGCACATAGCCTCCCAGCCCAGTCATACCAGCAGCCTCACGTGAGGCACTAGCAAACAGCTGAGTGTTTCTATCTTTGTTCCCACAGTCCCACGTGCCTGGTCAGAGACAGAGCCCACACATGATGACGCACGGTCCAAGACTTTTGATGCCGCCCACGGTCTCGGTCTCTTCCATCCTCCCGCAGCATCCCCAGAAGCTTCCAGCGCCAATGGACAGCACGATTCCCTGCCCGGTTCTCGCGTGCGTCGCCATCTCTCGAGCCGATCGATCCTCTCCCATGCGAGCCAGCCAGCGCGCGCCGCCGATTTGCCGTGTGCACTTCAACCCACGTCGAGATCTGCTCGAACCGCACCAGATTCGAGTGAAAAACGCGACGATCAAGCCCGTCTTCTATTTTCTTCTCTCCCGATTTGGTCTTTTCTGTCGCACAGCAGTCGAGCACGCCGGAATCGCGTGATTGGGACCCTTGTTCCTTGGATCTGCACCGAACCCGGTGGATAATCTCGTCCGCCACACGCCTTCTCTGCCGAATCCAGTTGGGACTCGTCGATCCGCGCTCGTTCCCGTTCGCCCGAGATTTCCGCCCCCATTCGCGTGATTGGAGCCTGTCCGCCGCCTTCAACCCGTGTTGGATCAGTTCGATTCGTCGGCGCTCGACGATCCTCGTCCGATCCCGTGCTGTTCTGGCCGGGATCCGTCGGAATCTTCGATTTGGAGCCCTCAGATTGCCCAGATCTGACCGCCCCCCCACCCCCGGAGGGCGCCCTCTCGGGGGCAGCGATTAGGGTCTTCACCGAAAGCTCTGATGCCAATTGTTGGAATTCCGGGACTAAAATTGTAATATTAAAACTGCTTTTTTAATTACAACAGGGGGTTCTCCAACTATATATAAGCCCCTTACAGATAAAATCAGACCCAAATCTCTTTGGACTCTATCTAAAACACCTGTCTTAAACTCAAACTCTATCTCCAACCTAATTAGGACTCTTATCTATATTTAACTTGTACTAGGACTCTTCCCTAAAATACTTGAATTCTATCTCTAATAACCAATCGTGTCCTACCTGGACACCCCCTAATCTCTAGCTTAATTCTAAAAAACAAGATTATTTCAACAGCACCACAATACAAAATTGGTGAAAACCTAAGTACAGTGCTGGTAACAACATGAGGATCTAGAAAAGTTTCATTTGTAGTTTGTTAACTAGACAATGAGGCAAACTAGCGTGTAAGTGAATAAAAACAAAAAGGAATTGTATTCGAAAAATCAAGTCTGGTATAGTTCAGATTCCAATCAAAGTATTTTTGTATAAAGTACCAATACCTACAAAAAAAGAGAGAAGTTTCACTAGGGTATTCAACTATAGTCACTAACCAGCAGATCCCAGGGTGAACAAATAGATGCAGCACCAGCTATAGGCGTACTTTCACCTTCTTCTCCTAGATACTTGACCTAAACGGGCAATATAAAAAAATGTCAATGCTCAAATCAAGTTGATGAAAAAAGCTGCAGAAGATGTTGCACTGGAACAGGAGTGGGGAGGAAAGCCGGGCCTACCAGAATATTGGCTCCTATGCTTGTCCCAACAGTAAATAGTGGAGCCTTTGGATACCTTTCGTGAAGGAAATTAACAACTTCACGCAGATCTTCTGTCCATCCAGCATTGTAAAAGCAATCAGACTGCCAAAAAAATAGGACACCTTGAGTAACAATTGTTAGCTGAACCTTTTCTCAGCAACTAATGTTGGGGTGATGATATATTGGTAAACATATATTCAAGACACTAAATTAACAAGAATTCTTGGTTGAAAGATTAAAAGAACCATATCTTGTCAAAAGATTTGTTTTATGAAAACTTGCCGTTATGGAGATACCACCCAGACCCCTGTGATTGCTCACGACAACATTCCATCCTTTACTTGCCATAGAAAAGACCAAGTGCTTCACATACTGCAACAAAACCGTAGCATCTTGCTTAGAATGCCAAAGGATGACACAGCCATATGATTAAGTTACAGTTCCTGTTTATACAATTGATTTGGTAGAGCAGTCGTAAGGACATACAGCAGAACTAGAATCACTAGTTAATCCAGGTATCACAAGAAGAAGGGGTGTAGAATTATCCTTAGAGATGGTTCCGTCACAAGAACCAATATCTTCAGCTGCAACATGGCACCAAAGGAAAAACATTAATCATCCCTTGCTTGCAGGTCAAACTTAATAAACTACCTAAAATCCACACAACCTTCCAGTTCAGAGGCTAGTAACCAATCCAAAGCAATTGTTCCACCATCACGAACAGTGTACAGCTGCCTGCAATATTATAGTCTGATCACCGTGACATATTAACAGTAGTGAACTTTCTGCAGCATCTCATGAGATACGCGAGGTTCAATCTATATGGGCATCTTCAATAACAGAACTTTAAACAAGCCCATATAGTTTAAACATAACAGTTGCTACTTAACCAGGAATCCCGGATAACTGAACTTTAAACAACCCCAGACATTTTGCATCCCTACAACATCTCCACGTATACATCATATTTATTGTACAATCTCATATATGTATCAGAATTTTCTGTGGACTGTGTGCAACAGCCATGAAACAGCAGAACTACGTAACTGAAATTATACAAAGATCTCAACCAGCACCTACAAAGCACCAGGGCAGAAACATATCAGTAACATCAACATCTCAAGGAAGTTGTAATGTACTACTCACTTTACTGGAGGGAACCACGAAACGAACACACGTGGACAAACGCAGTATACAAATGCATAATATTAAGCAGGGGTTTACTCCCACCTCCTATAGGTGAACGAAGGTGGTCTGCCCGAGATGCTCAGGAACAGCGTCTGCAAATGAGGGCTCGCCAGCCACGGCGTCGCCAGGTACCTACACAATCAAATTTTCGCGTCATCAGAAAATCTCATAAGAATATCTCTCTCTGGCTGGGCGACGAGCCAAGAGAGCAGAAGCAAACTCCCACCTGCCCTGGAGGGAGCGGCACTTGGCGGCGACCCGGTGATAGACGCGGGACTCTGGGTGGAAGGTGAGCACGACTTGCCCGCCGCGGAGGCCTCGCAGGAGGTCCGCGAGGAGGTGGAGCTCCAGAAAGCGGTACAGGAGCGCGGCGGCGAGGGCGAGGGCCGCGAGGGCGTAGCTCGTCCACGGCACCAGCGCCGCAGCGCGGAGCACCAGCTCGCCGGCCGAGTCGCTGCCGCCAACGGAGGCAGTTGCCGCGGCGTCCATCGGTTTTCGATGCCGCGGGCTAGCAGGAATGGAGAATTTGAGATGGGGATGGGGCAGGGGGTTGATTCGAGTCGGCGCGAGTTTGGGATGAATGAGCAGACAAGCGAGGTGTTTAGGCTATGTTGCGAATACATTATTTTGGATTTTTAGAGTAGTACTTTGTTATTTAAAATTATTATGATATTTTTTACAGAATGGTGTTTGATAACTAATTCAAAAACTATATATTTAAAATCATAATTTTATCTATACTACGGTATTTTTTATGTATATAAAACTTTGATCCGAATCAAAGTTTTTATACGCTTGCTCTTGATGCTTGTTGCTCCCAAACAGTCTTATATATTGTAAAATTGTGGTATTACAAAATACTTTGATGGTTTATTAAAATTTAGTATTGAAATACTGTGTCGCTGGACGGACGCTCGGCTTGGGGTGTTTGTGTTTTCCTTGCGACTGCTAGGAAACCAGGCGATTCACTGACGCACGGGCCCGGGCATCGAATTAGAAATTAGCATGTTTCAAATTAGCATGTCACAGAAACTGACGTGTGAGCCTGGATGCCATAGTGGACCTTATTCCCCATCCGCCTCGACAAGAAACAATATAAGCCGCACCACACTGGCGCATCACCTCATCAAACACAGACCTAGATACCATTGGTTGTCAACCGTTTTATTGAGAGAGAGAAAAAGGTTTTACGCATATAAGAGCATTACACACTTCAGACAGCAAGCCTGGAAACTGTATGGAGTTACAGCTGATGCACTTTTTATTCATATAACGCATTCAGGCTACAGTCATACTGGCTAGAAATACATGTTACGGCCTTCTTAACTGTTGCTTCACATTAGGCCCAGGGAGCGCGTCGCACCCGTGCGAGTGCCTGACTCAGGTCCATGGAGCTGGTAAGTCTGGCTTGGCACAACCTGAAGGACGCATGGTTGCTCTGCAAATCAACAGCCAAACAACCATAGTTAATAGAAGCCAATGTACATGAACGGATTGAGGAGCATGTCACAATATCATTTGTCTTGCTTGTGATGTTTTAAGTTAAGGCATTCACTCAAACAACAAAGGATGCTAGGTTGTGTGGTTCTGTAGTCTTTACCAATGTGAGGTTGCTGCAATTGTTCTGCCAATACAATGTACTGATCGTTTATCATATGGTTCCTTATCAAATTCATAAAGTGGTCATAAAACAACATAAGCAGCATGGAAAATGTTTCGGGAAATAAGTGAATAGATGCAAGCCCCAGCACACGGAAAATGTTCCATTCCCAACATATTTCTGAAGTGGTCCTAAAACAACATAAGCAGGATGCTAAGTTGATAACCCACTTAAATGTCCCCAAGAAACAATGAGACCAAATCTGGAAATAGCTTTTATGATAAACACAAACGCAAACTCCATTCGGTTCGATATCATACCATATGCTTTAGACATGTTTGGGGAAGTGCATTATTATACAAGAAATGGGAGAAGTGCTCCAAGCATATAATCGGAACTTCGGGGGACCTAGGCTTTCAGCCTGAAGGTACAATTCCACAAACAAATCCTAGGACCTTGTGATCTGTGAACCAAAATGTTCCTTGACAGGAAAAGAAAAGTGCAATCCGGATTCCGTATGAGCACTCACTAAAATTTCAGGAGGGTAGTAGTTTGATACGCTACATCGCTGCAAAGTACAAAGCATCCAGCAACTAGAGCTTGAAGAAGATTTCAGGCTGCATACCGAGTCAAGGAGCAACCAATTGGCATAGACTAAAGTGTTGCTCATCACAAATTTCACCCAGATTGAACAAGATCATGAAGCACTATAAGTTAGTCGCAGGAGAACATAAGGGGACTCACTCTTGAGCTCCTCGACCTGCTGGGGGGTGAGCTTCGCGGAGAACCCACTGGCGGCGTGCTTGTAGTGGTAGAGCACCGCGTCCTTGGCCTTCTCCTCGCTGCCAGAAAATAATAAAGAAAAAAAATTCCCCACATCAGAAGATCGCAGTACAAATCTCCGGGAACTAACTAGTTCAGCCGATGGAGCGCCCCGACAGCAAAATTCCTAGAGAAGTAAAAAAGGAGCGAGCCGATCGGATCCCATGAGACCGAATCTGTAAGAAATGGCGCGAATCGACGGTTACCTGCCGAGGACGTGGGCGAGGGTGCGGATGTGGAACTCCTCGGCGTCGGCGCCCTCGGGGCGGTCCACGTACACGATGTGCACGGCCGCGTCCTGCGCCGCGGGGGTCGACCTCTCCGGCTGGGCCGCCATCGCTGCTGCTGCTGCTGTCGCCGCGAAGAGGAGGATCAGGAGAGGGCTGCGGTGTTGAAGGAGGGGTGACATGGCCTTCATCGCCGTGGAGTGGACCTCGTCTTTATAGCCGTCGGCGCGCGTGGTCGTGGCTGGTGGGGATCGTGTTCCGTGTGGTGTGTCGACCTCGGCATCTCCGCGTTCGCGTCACGGGTGTTTTGATCTGCCTTCTCGGCTAAGCATTATTATCCCTTTTTTATTTCCTTTTGCCCGCAAGTTTTGCTGACTCCGCCCGTTCGTTTGGCTTATTCGGGAAAAGGCCCTTTTCTCCGTGTCGTTAACGCGGTTTGCGAGGACCGGGGATGGAAAAGGAGAAACGTGTAGGGTGGTCTGTGTTGTTGTCTTCTGCTTTCGCTTGCCGGTGAAGCAGCCGGCTTCGGCCTGCCCCTGCTGATGATATAGCTTAGATAACTAGATAAGGTTAGGGGGAGCGCTGTGAGATAAGCTTGAAAGATGATGTCGTGTAACACTATTCTGTGAGGTGAAGCTTGCCGTAGATTATCATACTCCGCGTAACATAACTCGTGTACTAACGAACATGATCATTTACATGTGTGTGTGTATGTGCTTGTGCGATTGTGCCTACTGGCTGTCACACCCGGTCCCAACAAGATAACCGGATGACTTCCACATGTATGCCAGGATCGATTCTCATCATACATGTGTAGACGAAAGTGTAATATCATTTATTACAAGCCATGTTCGAGTACATAAATGTCTTACAATAATGACCCGTAGGTCTAAAATAAGCTTACAGAGCAAACAGCGGTAAAAGTAAACTAGTGTGGCTCCATGCACAGGCGTTGCCCGGGGGTTGCGCCAGCCTAGAACGTCTCCTCCGGATCAGCGAAGAAGTCTTCGTTCTCCATCTCTTCTCCATTATAGACTGAGAAAAGATAAGCAACAAGCAAGTTTGAGTACCAACGGTACTCAGCAAGTGGGAAAGAGATGACATGAGGGTTCATAGAAGGGAAGGCCAACTTAGGGTTAAGCACTATAGCATTACATCCTATCCTTAGCTTTCATTAGCACCTACTTCTAGGTGTATGAACCCAACCATAACCCATTTGTAATCCAAGTCCCGACCAACCAATCCAAACCAAACCACCATTCCCAGACGTTTGCTAATTATGAATTGGACACCAAGCCGCTCTTGTCCGTGAGCACGGCTGTCATGACAGTTTCTAAATCTCTGCAGAGAATGTACCCTTTACCCACAAGCCGTGATTTCATCCCCTGTTGCCAGGTGGACTAAGGAAACCTCCCTGATGCCCGTGGTCGCGAACCACATTGCACACTTCCTTCGGTGTGAGGCCAGGAGATCACTTCGAGGTCTTTACAAAGGATTCTCCCGACGCGTACTAGCCCTCTGAGGTTTCACCCCTGTACAAAAGTGTGAGCCGTTACACCACGACTCAGCACCCCAGTTGCCCCCTCTTGAGCCATGCGGATCCCAAGGCAGTACACCCTGAACCAATTCCCCGCACTATCCAACCACTAATACTACGCCGGGAGAGGCCTAATTAATTGACCAAGCTGCCCCATACTCAGTCTTGTGGCGATACTATAAGGCTTAGTGGCTTCTCCATAAACCGGTCCTTAGAATCCGGCAAGGTTCATACCCCAAAACCCGGGTCTCGTGCGTACTGCACCATACCAAGCAAAACCAACCCGCCAGATTCCTATCCACTACAATTCAATTCATCATGTCTCAACAAATAAATCACAATAATTACTGATAGAACATGTAATGTAGAGATATTTCCCTCCCAAAGACTAAGCATGGATAAGCGTAAAGAATTAATAACATCTACCCAAGCCACTCGGGGACAAGGAATTATATGGAAGGGTACAGTAAATAGGATTCAATTTATTAAACATGCAGCTAACTAAAACTTACTAAAACAGGTGCAAAATGGTCAAGGAACTTGCCTTCTTCGGAGGATGGGTCGGTGAAGTGGTAGTCCTGAAGGTTGTAGGTCGGCTCGGGAACCGACTCTAAACACATCATCGCATGCGGAACGGAAAGTAGTAGCACACAATAAGCACAAGAGAAATAATGCACACCACAAATAAATAACACCAAAGAAAACCTACGCAATTACGTTGCTAACACAATGTCCTTAGTTGAAGTTTTAATTAGAGGTGTGGGTGGAAATTTGGTTTTTAGGGTTGAGGTGGGGTTGGTTGACAATTTATGGTTTTTATCTTTATTTTAGAGCATGGCATGGGTTTGCTACAATTTTCCTTAGCTAAATTTGAATAATAAAATAATGAAGTGGTCCCCAACAGTATTAAATAAATTACTTTAATGTAAACAAATTAATAAATAAAGGCCAAGTAATTTCCCTAATTAATTTATGCAAAAGAGAGTGTAAATTCTATGATTTTATGTAAATAAACATGGATGCAGGGGTTTTTGTGCAAAACAGACATGATCAGAGGCTTGAAAATATTTTATAATGTTACCAGGGGGTTTATCATAATTTACAGAGGCTAAAAATATATTTTATGGTGAAAACAGGGGCTAAAATGATATATTTAATCAATTTAACAGTGCTGACATAATTTAATAAAAGTCCAGGGGCTAGCTCATAAATTTCAGGACCTATCTGTAATTAATTTAAATTCTGCGCAGGGGTCTAAGTGAAAAAGGCCAACGGCCATAACCGCCTTCAATCTGGGCCGTCGGATCAAAAGGGGGCGGCCCGGATTTAAAATAAACGAAGGGGTACGCCCCTTCTAATCTCGGCCGTCGGCCTCAGATCGACGGCCGAGGATGGGCCACGTCGCCCCAGGGCGCGGCGGCGCGCGCGCCAGGCCGACGGCGCACGGCGGCGGGATCGCCGGAAGTTGGCCGGAACGGCCAATTTGGCGCCAAATCCGGGTGCTCGACACACCAAACGGGAGAGGGGGTTCGGGGGAACTCACCGAGGGGTTTTCCGGGGCTTCCAATCGAGCGGAGGAGCGTCGGCGACGGCGAACGGCGGCGATCCTCGGCGGAGCTCGACGAGGGTGGCGTTGCGGCGGCGTTCTCCCAAGGTGAGCTTGCCCGGCGGGTTCCTAAGGAGGGGGCGCACACGTTAGGCAAGGTTTGGTGGGGAGAACGTCGACGAGTCGACGGGAACGGCGGCGGCATACCTTGCACGGCGGCGGCTAGGGTTTGAAGCTTCGGGGGAAGGGGAAAACGGGGTGCCGGCCGGATTTTATAGGGGAACCGGGGGCGGTGAAGAGGGGAAAGAGATCCCGCGCGATGGAAAGGGGATCGGGGCCATAATGGCCGGGGATTCCTTGCCGGCATTTCGAACGGGCGGCGTTCCCGGGCGGTGTCGGCGCGGGCGCAGGGAGGAAGAAGGAAAGGGGGGAGGGGCGCTGACCGGTGGGCCCCAGCGCGCAGAGGGAGGGGAAAGGGAGAGGGTGGCGCGGCTGGGCCTTGGGCCGGCGGGGAGAAAAGGGAGGGGGGGAAGTGGGCTGGGGCGGGATTAAAGCCCAGGGGGTTTTTTTTCTTTTCTTTTTCTTTTTGTTTTCTTTTCCCTTTTTCATTCTTTTGCAAATTTGAATTGTTTTTCAAATTCAAACGAATTCTATCGCATTTTGAAACTCAAATGCAAACATTCATGATGCATCCCTAGTCTTTTTCTTTTGTTTTTAAATTTTTGAAAATTCGGGTGTTACAACTCTACCCCCCTTAAAAGGAATCTCGCCCCGAGATTCGGACGTCCTAAGAGAAGAGATCGGGAAACTCGGCCTTAAGGTCTTCTTCTCTCTCCCATGTTGCTTCTGCCTCCGAGTGATGTTTCCACTGCACTTTGCACATGCGAATCGTCTTGTTTCTCATGACACGTTCTGATGTTTCTAGAATCCTGGCTGGCCGTTCTGCGTAGGACAGATCCTCTTGCAAATCCACAGCTTCCATGGGTAACTGTTCCTCTGGTACTCTTAAGCATTTCTTTAGTTGCGACACGTGAAACACATCATGCACATCCGACAGTTGAGAAGGTAGCTCGAGACGATAGGCCACTTCTCCTCTTCTTTCCAATATCTTGAACGGACCAATATAACGGGGTGCGAGTTTTCCCTTTACTTTGAACCGTCTTAGACCTCTTACTGGTGATACTTTGAGATACACAAAGTCTCCGACCTCAAAAGTTAGGTCACGACGTCGAGCATCTGCGTAACTCTTCTGTCTTGACTGCGCCGTTTTTAAATTATTCCGGATCTCTTGTACTTGTCGTTCGGCTTCTCGGAGTATCTCCGGTCCAAACACTTGACCTTCCCCAGTCTGATTCCAAAATAAGGGTGTTCTGCATTTTCGCCCATAAAGTGCCTCGAACGGGGACATCTTGAGACTAGCTTGGTAGCTGTTGTTGTAAGAGAACTCCGCGTAAGGCAAGTTTTTGTCCCAACTCTTACTATTCTTCAGGGCACATGCTCGCAACATATCTTCCAAGATTTGATTGGTGCGTTCTGTCTGACCATCCGTCTGCGGGTGATATGCTGAGCTGAAATTCAGACGAGTGTCCATTGACTCATGTAGTTTCTGCCAGAATCTCGAGGTGAACTGGGTACCTCGATCCGACACTATCTTCTTTGGGACACCGTGTAAACATACAATTCTTGCCATGTATAATTCTGCCAACCGCGAACCGTTGTAACTTTCCTTGACCGGAATGAAGTGAGCGACCTTGGTCAACCGATCCACAACAACCCATATGGAGTCGTATCCTGACTGTGTCCTTGGCAATCCCACGATAAAGTCCATACTTATCTCTTCCCATTTCCACTCGGGTATCTTGAGTGGTTGAAGTAGTCCAGCAGGTCTCTGATGTTCCGCCTTAACCAACTGACACGTGTCACACAAAGCCACATATTCGGCCACATCACGCTTCATACCAAGCCACCAGTATCTATCCTTAAGGTCTTGGTACATCTTGGTACTCCCAGGATGGATAGAGTAGTATGAGTCATGGGATTCTCTCAATATCAACTCTCGGATCCCCTTAACATTCGGCACGCATATCCTCTTTCCTAACCACAGGGTTCCATGTTCATCTTCCCTGAAATCTGGAGCTTTTCCAGCCTTCATCAGCTTCTTAAGTTTTTGGATCTTCTTATCCTCCTTTTGGCCTTCTCTAATGTCCTGTTCCAACGTGGAGTCCACTTCCATAACTACTGCATCCGCATTAGCCACTATGCACAGGTTTAGTCTTGCAAACTCTTCACATAACTGCGGTTGATAAGCCTGGATCGTAATGTTGTTACATTGGGTTTTCCTACTCAGGGCGTCTGCGACCACATTCGCCTTTCCAGGGTGATAGTTGATCCCGACATCGAAGTCATTAATGAGCTCTAACCACCTTCGTTGGCGAAGGTTAAGGTCTGGCTGAGTGAATATGTACTTCAAGCTTTTGTGGTCGGTGTAGATCTCTGTCCTTTTGCCGATCAGGTAGTGTCTCCATATCTTCAATGCGTGAACCACAGCTGCTAATTCCAGATCATGGGTCGGATAGTTTTTCTCATGCTTCTTGAGTTGTCTTGAGGCGTAAGCCACCACATGTCCTGCTTGCATCAACACACATCCCAGTCCCTGTCCGGAAGCATCACAATAGACCGAGAACTCCTTTTGCATATCTGGCATGACCAGCACTGGGGCAGTGGTCAACCTCTTCTTCAATTCGACAAAGCTTGCTTCACACTCCGGTGTCCACTTGAATGTAGCTCCCTTCTCGAGTAGTTTGGTTAGTGGCCGAGAGATCTTTGAAAATCCCTCAATAAATCGTCGATAATAACCAGCCATCCCCAGAAAGCTTCTGATGTGCCCCACATTTTCCGGTGTCCCCCACTTGAGAACATCTGCCACTTTACCCGGATCCACTGATATTCCTCCTTCTGATATGACATGCCCCAAGAATGATACCTGCTTCAACCAAAACTCACACTTACTGAATTTAGCATACAGTTGGTGTTCTCTAAGTTTCTTTAGTGCCAACCTCAGGTGTTCCTCATGTTCTTCTTCACTCTTGGAGAATATCAGGATATCGTCAATGAATACGACCACGAATTTATCCAGGTACTCCATAAACACTTTGTTCATGAGGTACATGAAGTAAGCTGGAGCATTAGTCAACCCGAAAGACATAACAGTATACTCATAAAGACCATATCGAGAGACGAATGCAGTCTTGGGAATGTCCGATGGTCGAATCTTCAACTGGTGATAACCCGAACGAAGGTCGATCTTAGAGAATACACATGCTCCTCTCAGCTGATCAAACAAATCTTCGATCCTTGGCAGCGGATACTTATTCTTGATGGTCACTGCATTTAACGCACGATAATCCACACACAACCTTTGAGTGCCATCCTTCTTAGGCACGAAAATGACAGGAGCACCCCAAGGCGATGAACTAGGGCGAATGTACCCTTTCTCCAACAATTCGTTGATGTGATCCTTTAGCTCGGCAAACTGGTTAGCGTCCATTCTATATGGCCTCTTATATATCGGGGCCGTTCCAGGCACTAGGTCAATGATAAATTCAATTTCGCGGTCAGGGGGCATACCCGGTAACTCTTCGGGGAACACGTCTGGGAATTCACTGACAACACGGATCTCTTCGGTGACCTCAGTTTGATTTAGCCTGATCCTCCGGGTTGGAGCTTGGTCTGGAGAGAATTCAACCTTGGTGCCATCGGGATGGGTCAAGGAGACTGTCCTGGTGGCGCAGTGGATCACACCATGGTACTTGGCCAACCAATCCATTCCCAGAATAATATCTAGCCCTTGAGCTTCCAGGACAATAAGGCTTGCTGGGAAAGCTACCCCCCTTATGTCTAGCCTTACATTAGGGCATACTTGCCGGGTTATCATTTCCCCCCCAGGGGAGTGAACTATAAGTTGATGAGTCATTAAGTGCACTACCATGTCATGCCTTCTCATGAATTCCTTAGATATGAATGAATGCGTAGCACCAGAATCAAACAACACTGTAGCTAGATGAGAGTCGGCAGGGAACGTACCAACAACCACATCTGGTGCATTGTGCGCCTCCTCAAGTGCCACGTGGTTAACTCTCGCACGTGTGGGTTGTTGCAGCTGCTTCTTCGGGCAACGGTTGGCGAAATGTCCCATTTCACCACAGTTATAGCACTGCACGGCTGCGTTATTACCTTGAGCTTTATTACCTCCCTGAGAGTTCTGCTGCGGCTGACCATTAGGGCGGGGTGCTGGAGCTGTTGGGCGGGGTGGTTGCATGGACTGGCGTGGAGGCGGTGGTGGTTGGCGCATCTGCGGGTTGTATGGTGCGGGTGGTCTGTAGGAGGAGTTTGGGTACCTTTGTCCTGGGTAAGGGTTCACAGGACGAGCCATAGGCGCCGCAGACTGAGGAGCATAGCGAGGTCGAACATTACTCCTAGAACCGTGTGCTTGAGCCATCTTCCTTTTTCTATCATCTTCGTCCAGCTCCTTCTTGGTCTTTTCCACTTCAAAGGCCTTGTCCACCAACTTATGGAAACTACTGTAGTCACTGGAGACCATGGCGAACTTCAGCTCCTTGTCAAGCCCCTTCTTAAAACGAAACTGTTTCTTCGAGTCTGTGTCCACATCCTCGGGTGCATAGCGAGACAGTTGGGTGAATTTGTTCAGATACTCTCGCACACTCATGCGGCCTTGCTTTAGCATGAGAAATTCTTCACGTCTCGCCTGGATCTCTCCTTCGGGCACGAAATGACTGCGAAAGTAATTCTTGAACTCGTCCCATGTGATATTATCCGGGTCCTGATGGGCTTCAATGAAGGCAGTCCACCAATCGGCTGCAGGTCCCTGAAGTTGGTGCGAGGCTAACAGCACCTTCTCTCGTCCTTCACATTGGACAATTCTCAGCTTGCCCTCAATGGTTCTCAGCCAATCGTCGGCCTCCATGGGCTCACTAGCAGTAGCAAAGGTGGGCGGATGAGTGTTGAG
Source organism: Tuctoria greenei (assembly GCA_036927565.1). Taxonomy (NCBI): domain Eukaryota; kingdom Viridiplantae; phylum Streptophyta; class Magnoliopsida; order Poales; family Poaceae; genus Tuctoria; species Tuctoria greenei. The sequence continues at coordinate 21,186,442 of JAYESD010000011.1, read as the reverse complement.
GAAGTCTCTCATGCGGGATCGGGGTCCTGGTGCTGGCTGTGGGTGGGGCTGATTTGGTGGGGGTGGAGGGGCTTGCTGGGCTTGCTGCATGTTGGCCACCACTTGTGTTAAATTCTGCATCATTTGCATCTGCATGGCCATCATCTGCTGCATATGATTCATCGCAGGTGCTCCACGGGCACCTCTCCCATTCCATTGCGGTAGCTGGAATCCAGCTTCATCATCACCAAGGGGCATACCACGGCCACGACCACGGCCTCTTCCCCTGCCTGCCATCTGAGTACGAAGAGAGTAGAGTCTTAGATTCTACTATAACTAGTGGAAGACTACTATGCGATACCCTTACTATATGCCACAATCACAGCAAACATGCATATAAATGAAAATTCTTTATTAAAAGCTCACTAATTAGAGAAGTAACAAAACGGTGGGGTTGTGGACAAGTCGCCAAGGCGTTCCACAACTCACACGACACACCAAGACAAAAATCATAAAGAGAAATAACACAACTCAAGGTCACACAAGTACGTCTATGTCGCTCTTATTTAACTAACGAGGGTGTGCCTATCCTTGAGTCGTGGCAAAGGTCGAGGACTACTCGTCGTCAAGCGGGAACTCCTCCGGGTCCTCGTCGTCGTCGTCGTCGTCGGGGTCCTCGGGGTCCTCGGGGTCCTGAGGTGGTGAGGCAGCAGGCGGCGGTGGTGCGACAGACGCCACACTGGAAGGCTCCTCGTCAGAGGACTCCTCAGAAGACGACTCTCGCTGGCCGCCACGACTGTCTGGAGAGTCCGGGGTCCACGTCGAGGTGTCGGACGCGTAGTCGTCAGGGTCCTCGTCGGTGATCCGACGATACCTCCTGATCACTGCCTCGTGGCGCAGGGCAAGGTCACGTCCATCCTGAATCTCCTGCTGTGCCCTCTGCAGTCGGGCACTGAGCTCAGCCATGTCGCCAACAGTCTGACGAGACTGCGGGAGGTCCAAGGGTCTCTCCACGTGCCTGGAGACAAAGCCTGCAGTGCCACTCGGACGCTGCGGAACAAAGGCGTGCACCGTGTCCTCCAGACGGAAACGGCGGGCGTGACTCCAAAAAGTGGCCGCTTCCCAGCTAGCGTCCTGCTCCGCGTATCGGCGGGAGCTCCTCCAGGCAGGACTGCTGTGGGTCTTCACCAGCTCATCACCATAGTAAATGTAGATCTTGCAGCTCCACTCCGTCCTGCCGGGGCGCTGCACTCCAGTGGTGTGGTAGGAGAGCGAGAGGCTGTGGTGACGGTAGCCAGCCTCGCGGAGTATGGCCCGAAGGCGGAGTCGCAGTCGTCCTGCGGCCTTGCCGTCGGAACGGATCACCACGGGGTGACGGGGGTCGACGTCTGGAGAGCGACCGGCCAGCCTACGCGGGGGCACAAGTCCACCGGTCGACTTACGGGGGGTCGTCTTGGTGCGGGCCATCTACAAATTTTGAAAACGGGAGAGTGTCAGTAACAAAACATATAAATAAAGGAGTAAATAAAACAAGTAGACAGGGTAGGAAGTACAAAGCAATTTTGTAAATTACTTTTTAGAATATAATAGGGTCCTAAGTCATTCCTTTCTAACTAGGCTTGCGTCCTACGGGCAACCTGGCTCTGATACCACTCTGTCACACCCGGTCCCAACAAGACAACCGGATGACTTCCACATGTATGCCAGGATCGATTCTCATCATACATGTGTAGACGAAAGTGTAATATCATTTATTACAAGCCATGTTCGAGTACATAAATGTCTTACAATAATGACCCGTAGGTCTAAAATAAGCTTACAGAGCAAACAGCGGTAAAAGTAAACTAGTGTGGCTCCATGCACAGGCGTTGCCCGGGGGTTGCGCCAGCCTAGAACGTCTCCTCCGGATCAGCGAAGAAGTCTTCGTTCTCCATCTCTTCTCCATTATAGACTGAGAAAAGATAAGCAACAAGCAAGTTTGAGTACCAACGGTACTCAGCAAGTGGGAAAGAGATGACATGAGGGTTCATAGAAGGGAAGGCCAACTTAGGGTTAAGCACTATAGCATTACATCCTATCCTTAGCTTTCATTAGCACCTACTTCTAGGTGTGTGAACCCAACCATAACCCATTTGTAATCCAAGTCCCGACCAACCAATCCAAACCAAACCACCATTCCCAGACGTTTGCTAATTATGAATTGGACACCAAGCCGCTCTTGTCCGTGAGCACGGCTGTCATGACAGTTTCTAAATCTCTGCAGAGAATGTACCCTTTACCCACAAGCCGTGATTTCATCCCCTGTTGCCAGGTGGACTAAGGAAACCTCCCTGATGCCCGTGGTCGCGAACCACATTGCACACTTCCTTCGGTGTGAGGCCAGGAGATCACTTCGAGGTCTTTACAAAGGATTCTCCCGACGCGTACTAGCCCTCTGAGGTTTCACCCCTGTACAAAAGTGTGAGCCGTTACACCACGACTCAGCACCCCAGTTGCCCCCTCTTGAGCCATGCGGATCCCAAGGCAGTACACCCTGAACCAATTCCCCGCACTATCCAACCACTAATACTACGCCGGGAGAGGCCTAATTAATTGACCAAGCTGCCCCATACTCAGTCTTGTGGCGATACTATAAGGCTTAGTGGATTCTCCATAAACCGGTCCTTAGAATCCGGCAAGGTTCATACCCCAAAACCCGGGTCTCGTGCGTACTGCACCATACCAAGCAAAACCAACCCGCCAGATTCCTATCCACTACAATTCAATTCATCATGTCTCAACAAATAAATCACAATAATTACTGATAGAACATGTAATGTAGAGATATTTCCCTCCCAAAGACTAAGCATGGCTAAGCGTAAAGAATTAATAACATCTACCCAAGCCACTCGGGGACAAGGAATTATATGGAAGGGTACAGTAAATAGGATTCAATTTATTAAACATGCAGCTAACTAAAACTTACTAAAACAGGTGCAAAATGGTCAAGGAACTTGCCTTCTTCGGAGGATGGGTCGGTGAAGTGGTAGTCCTGAAGGTTGTAGGTCGGCTCGGGAACCGACTCTAAACACATCATCGCATGCGGAACGGAAAGTAGTAGCACACAATAAGCACAAGAGAAATAATGCACACCACAAATAAATAACACCAAAGAAAACCTACGCAATTACGTTGCTAACACAATGTCCTTAGTTGAAGTTTTAATTAGAGGTGTGGGTGGAAATTTGGTTTTTAGGGTTGAGGTGGGGTTGGTTGACAATTTATGGTTTTTATCTTTATTTTAGAGCATGGCATGGGTTTGCTACAATTTTCCTTAGCTAAATTTGAATAATAAAATAATGAAGTGGTCCCCAACAGTATTAAATAAATTACTTTAATGTAAACAAATTAATAAATAAAGGCCAAGTAATTTCCCTAATTAATTTATGCAAAAGAGAGTGTAAATTCTATGATTTTATGTAAATAAACATGGATGCAGGGGTTTTTGTGCAAAACAGACATGATCAGAGGCTTGAAAATATTTTATAATGTTACCAGGGGGTTTATCATAATTTACAGAGGCTAAAAATATATTTTATGGTGAAAACAGGGGCTAAAATGATATATTTAATCAATTTAACAGTGCTGACATAATTTAATAAAAGTCCAGGGGCTAGCTCATAAATTTCAGGACCTATCTGTAATTAATTTAAATTCTGCGCAGGGGTCTAAGTGAAAAAGGCCAACGGCCATAACCGCCTTCAATCTGGGCCGTCGAATCAAAAGGGGGCGGCCCGGATTTAAAATAAACGAAGGGGTACGCCCCTTCTAATCTCGGCCGTCGGCCTCAGATCGACGGCCGAGGATGGGCCACGTCGCCCCAGGGGCGGCGCGCACCCAGGGCGCGGCGGCGCGCGCGCCAGGCCGACGGCGCACGGCGGCGGGATCGCCGGAAGTTGGCCGGAACGGCCAATTTGGCGCCAAATCCGGGTGCTCGACACACCAAACGGGAGAGGGGGTTCGGGGGAACTCACCGAGGGGTTTTCCGGGGCTTCCAATCGAGCGGAGGAGCGTCGGCGACGGCGACCGGCGGCGATCCTCGGCGGAGCTCGACGAGGGTGGCGTTGCGGCGGCGTTCTCCCGAGGTGAGCTTGCCCGGCGGGTTCCTAAGGAGGGGGCGCACACGTTAGGCAAGGTTTGGTGGGGAGAACGTCGACGAGTCGACGGGAACGGCGGCGACATACCTTGCACGGCGGCGACTAGGGTTTGAAGCTTCGGGGGAAGGGGAAAACGGGGTGCCGGCCGGATTTTATAGGGGAACCGGGGGCGGTGAAGAGGGGAAAGAGATCCCGCGCGATGGAAAGGGGATCGGGGCCATAATGGTCGGGGATTCCTTGCCGGCATTTCGAACGGGCGGCGTTCCCGGGCGGTGTCGGCGCGGGCGCAGGGAGGAAGAAGGAAAGGGGGGAGGGGCGCTGACCGGTGGGCCCCAGCGCGCAGAGGGAGGGGAAAGGGAGAGGGTGGCGCGGCTGGGCCTTGGGCCGGCGGGGAGAAAAGGGAGGGGGGGGGGAAGTGGGCTGGGGCGGGATTAAAGCCCAGGGGTTTTTTTTTCTTTTCTTTTTCTTTTTGTTTTCTTTTCCCTTTTTCATTCTTTTGCAAATTTGAATTGTTTTTCAAATTCAAACGAATTCTATCGCATTTTGAAACTCAAATGCAAACATTCATGATGCATCCCTAGTCTTTTTCTTTTGTTTTTAAATTTTTGAAAATTCGGGTGTTACACTGGCTCACCGTATAGGCTTTACGCAGCACCAGTAGTGCCTTCGGGGAGCAATTCCTCAGATAATTATTAACTTTACTGAACAACATTTCGAGTGGAAGCTCCAAAGCAGAAGCTTTTTTGTAATGGAAATAAATCAAGGGTGACACATTCATTTGTAACATATGGTGTCACTCATTCACTGGCACACACGCAACTGGTTTCAATGTACTCATTTGCTCAGCGCTTACCCATTCGTACAGGATATATCTGCTCCGAAATGTCATGTTGTTTCCAAATTCAAAAATAGTTCGATACAAGGTGGAATCATTTTGTATCCAAAAACACAACCACGTGTGCCTGTACAAAAGCTCTGCTCCTTCAGAACCAACCAACCGTACACACAATTCAGAATTTATGTTACAAAAAGGGCAAAAAAAGCTCAAATATCTGGCTAATAAAGCCGGATTTGGATACATTCTACAAAACGCAGCAGATAATGAAGACGTTATCTACATCCAGCAGGGTCAATTAATTATAATTAGATGCGTAGCGAGGCCATGCCCAGTTCCCCGCCCTCGCGAACCTCCCTGACACTATTATCACACTCATCTTCTTCCTCCTCTTTGGATTCGTTCTCCTCTGCCTTTGCCTCCTCATCCAAGTACTCATAACCGTAACCGTAGCCCGATGTGGGCGATTTGGGCCTGATTCTTGCCTCTTCGACGATCTTCATGATTTCTTCGGTGCTTTGGTCCGACAAAGTAGGGACGCTGTTGTCCCTGCTGTAGTACACTGACTGTGCCGCTTCTGTGAGTTCCCTCGGCAAGTTCTTCAAGAACCATGGGTGGCTCTTTATTTCCCTCATGGTAATTCTCTGTACAAATCCCAAGTTTCCACATCAGTGCAAGGGATTTCCCTCGTGATAAACGAAATGCTGATACAACGGCTGAGATGGTAATTCAGATCACTTACCCTTAATGGATTGCTGACAAAGATACATGAAATGAGTTGTCTGCAATCAGCAGATATGTGAACATGGTCCGGGATCTTATATTCAATTGCTGCTATTCGCTGCATATGAAGATGAGGGACTGGCACTCGTGAGTCTGAACATTAGGGGTAAAAGGACTATTATTTCAATGTTTGTGAAGAGAATCCGACATAAAACATAGTTGTCACCTGAATAGTTTTCTTAATATTTTTGGGATCATCCTGATCTTCAAATGGATAGGCTCCCACAAGCATGACATAAAGGGTCACTCCGCAAGACCATACGTCTGCAAGCTATATCACCAGAATACACTCACTACCCAGCTACATCAGGTAATAATGCTGCTTTAAAGGAAGCAAAGAGTTCACACATATCATCAAGTATATCGGATACACGATCAATCATAAGTTTATGAATCATCAAAAGCAAAAGTGTAAATGGACAAGCAACATTCACTTTTTGTGCATGTTTGAAAATTAATGTCCGGTTTGATCATGTAATTATGAAGATAAAAATGCAATAAAATAAAATAAAATAAAGTATCAATACTGCTTTTGTCAGAAATGAAAAGGTACAATGCTCCTTTTGAAAAGCTGTGACTAAAAAAACTAAAACTCTGGTCCTTCTGTTTTCCTACAAGGAGGCAAGTGCTAAATCAAACAAATCACAATGACGGAAATATCAAAAGCCTCAATATGCAGTAAATTGAACAAAGATATCTAGTTAAACTACTTGCAAATGACCTACGCAGAAAGGCATATTAATGGCCAAGACCAAGTAACCATTCCAACAGAGAATGGACGAATTTAGTGAAGGGGAAAAAAATCTGTAGGACAAGGTCCACTTGGTGTATGGCTTGGTCTCCATGTGCAATGGGCCAATAAGTCCCACGATGATCAATCATCTTCAAATCACTGTTGCCACTTTTTTCTGATAATCAATCCGTTCTCTTCTAGATCAATAGAATTCCAGATTTTGTGATGGTCTAATATATGTTCCTGTAGCTAACTATGAAATGGACATCAACCTAAAAGATATGCCTTTCTTGCTGGTGCCTACAATTGCTAGCTAGCAATATCTAAAAGGTGACCAGGTCAATCAAATATATTTTCAATTGTGCTCACCAGCAAGATCAGTAGCTTTTAGTAAACCGTTGATATAGATTACTCCCTCCATCCCTAAATACTTGTCGTCTTTTTATTTATTTTTGTACTAGAAGGCGACAAGTATTTAGAGACAGGAGTACTCAACAAAATTGGAAAGTGCCATACAGGGATATCCGTTCATCTATCAAGTCTCTATGTATATGACACTAATTAATACAGAAGCAAATCCTCCAGAATCGGTTCACGAACTGTGGATCATCGGATTCAAGCACCCGCAAAAGTTCAAAACCAAGCATGTATGTTCACAATCTATCACAATCACGGATAGAAACTAGATGTGCTTCACACCTTTTACAGATATATTCAATTACAATAGACTGAAGAGTTTGGTAAATATGTGCAGATAAATATATTTATTTTTGTGGAATGGCTACACCGAAATAATCTATTATAACCTCGACCTACCAGCACTTGCAGGTTTCCTTGGCAATGCATGGAAAAGTTGGTACCTCCCTTTTGTAGGTAAGGTGGCTAGACAGAATTGTGTACTATGTGAATGCAGCAAGAGAAGGAACTTACATATGAATATATGTACACAATTACAACATGAAGAATATCAGTGGCGTAATCTTGAATGCTACGTTTAACAAAACTTTAAAATACATGTCATAAATAAACGAGAGATTCTTTCTACTCACCTTACCATCATACTCCCGCCGAGAAAGCACCTCTGGTGCAATATATGCTGGCGTTCCCACTGCTGATTTCGGCCTTGAATGTAGTACTGATGACTGTTACAAAACGTCAAACACGGTTTTATTAAGCAAACTTGCAGGCATGTGAAAGACTAAAGTCACCGACCCAGTGAAAAATCGGCAACCGACCTTGGAGTACCCAAAATCACATATCTTGAGCCGCGGTGCTGCACTGCCATCCAAGAGAACATTCTCCAGCTTCAAATCTCTATGGCATATTTGCTGAAAGGCAGCCAAGATCGCAACATTTAAGCATATTTTCAGGTCCCGCTGGTTATATTTTTTAAAAATAATAAAAAAAGACTGCACTTGCACTTTGCACAACTACAAAGCAAGATATGAAGTGTAAATTGCTGGAAGCACAGCAAACGAAAGACTAATTTACTGTTTCGCCGTACCATGTGATGGCAGTAGCTGACACCACAGATCAACTGCTGGAAGAAATATCTCGCCTGCAGTGAGCAAGAGGGATAAAACTGAAATTCTGTTCTTGCGTGGAGGAAATGTATAAGAGTAATTAGAGGGTGACGAAGTACTCAATGAAGAAGGAAAAAATATAGTGTAACCTCATCCTCACTAAATCGTCCACGATCGACGATTCGGTCAAAGAGTTCCCCGCCAGCTGCGTACTCCATCACTATTGCAAGATGCGTTGGAGTAAGGATGACCTGCGGGAATGTTTAATGGAATCAACTTTTCAATCAGCGAGTAATACCTTTCGAAGGGTAGGTGAAAACTGCTATACCACTAAGAAACTGAAAGCGATAGATATAACACATATAAACCCGAAGAACCATTCTCAGAGCAGACCCACAGTGATGAACACGAATGCAATCTAGAGCGAGGGGAGAAAAACACAACATACGTCTGTAAACTCAAAATGGAAAGTTCCCCTTTTTATACAAGCTGCCATTCAAACCACAAGAGGACACAAGCAACCCACATCAACAAAATTTCCACCCAATGGAACAACCAATCAAAGGAGCGTAACAAAAGTGAGAATATATACTAAACAATGTACCAGATGGCGTTTGTCATCCGCACCTCTATGAACTGGATGATGTTGGGGTGCCGCAGCGACCGGTGGTTGATGATCTCCCGGTACACATTCTCGTCGATCTGCGCGAAAAAAAAGGACCCACCTGATCAGCATTTCATCAGCACGTACGGCCGAACCGACACGCTACCGGATCCGATCCCTCCGCCCGCGGAATCCAAGCCCTCGAAAACGAAAGGTAACGGAGAGGTGAAGAAGGGGGAGGTAAGGAGGTTTCCGACCCGTTGGCCGCGCTCGATGAGCTTGACGGCGACGAGCCCGCGCGTGTCGCGGTTGCGCATGAGCCGCGCCACCCCGAAGTTGCCGGACCCGATGTCCCGCACCGCCTCGTACTTGTCCATTGCCGCTGCCGAGGCCCTCCGGCGGGAGGATCAAGGCGGCTGGCAGGCGGGCAGGCAGGGGAGGGGTCGCGGGGGGAGACGAGGTCGCCGAATCAATCGGCGGGTCAGGTGGCGGGGGCGGGGCGGAGGAGGCGCGGTGGTATGGTGTGGCCTCGGCCGCGCGCGTGTCGCTTTCCGGTGTGGCGCCTCGCTGGAGGGTGCATGTGTATGTATATATAACGACGCGGCGGTGGGTACCGGGCCGGGCCCCTGGCGTGTCCGAGACGGAAGCTAGCGCGTCGTTTTGTCACGGCGGTAACTGATTCGGTTGTGCGGCGCTTTGGCTTTGCTCGAACGTAGCGAAACGAAAGGAAAACCATGACTCCATGACGACTCGAAACACCGCAGCAAAGCAGAGCAGGGCCGGCCCCCGATCGAGTAGAGATGCCACGCGCTGCGCGATCAACAGCGAAATGGGAGCCAAAAGAATGGAGGAGCCTCATCTACCTGGCCACAGGCCGATCCGACCGGGACAGCGGCGAAGGTCGATCGAGAGACGCCGGTGCCGGACCAACAGCGCCGGCTGGCTTGGCTCGCTCTCCTTTGGGCCGCCGGCAGCGTGGTCATCATCATCATCAGAGGATGCGATGGAATGGAATGCAACAACGGCATGTGACCCCGTACGCTGCGCGGCATCATCTCGTGCCAGCCAACGAGTTGCCCCCTCACGCGCCGGTGCGACATGTTCGGTCGTTGGTAGCCAGGACCAGTGCCCCCGCCACGGATCCCCTGCTCCTCAATTCGATTCGATCGGTTCTCCCTTTCGCGCTTTCGGCTCGGTTTCAGTAGGTTTAACGCGCAAGATGAAAAACTTTTTCGCCAATCAATCGGCGTTCCACGATGCGCTCTCGCTTATGCCAACGTCGTATCATGTACTCCCTCCTTGTGTGTTAGAATCATAAGAAAGTCTAAAGATCAAAGTCACTAAATTATCTCGAATTACATATAACAAAACTGAATACAAGATCAACATCAAGTGATATTTCTCAAATATCACAAGAACACTACTAATATCTTCCTCAATCTTTGTTGGTACTTGGTGATGCGGTCATCGAGCCAACAAGACAAGATCGCAAGAAGAACGACGATAGGAGGCGTTTCCCCTTGTTTTTCTCTTGGTGTGTTGATCGGATTCTGATTGAGTTAAGAGTGTTCAAATGTGTGTATTATGCATAAGAATTGCTTGATCATACACTTGACCCTCTTCTTATATTTGACCAAGAAACACGAGAGGGAGTCTCCAACCCCTTAAGAATAGTTGTGTCCCCTGATCAGAGACAAAACATTTGGTGGTTCATGTCCTTTCAATTAGAACACATGTCAATTTCGAGTTCAAACTGACAGTTACTGAACAGACCGGACTAGTCCAGTTACTTTTACTGCACAACACAGACTAGTCCGATCTTAGAGTCCGGACCAGTCAGGTTGACCTAACATTCTTCCCCTTGAACTCGAATCTGAAACTTACCAACTTACTTAATACTAAACTTAGTGTCCATTTTCTCATGCTTGACATATAGAACACGACGCATCACAACAACTATTTATGTATTGTTGGACTCGAAGACCACAATACATCTCACACTTAAAAATGAACTTTACTCTTACTTGGCGCCTAAATATCAGTGATCATAAATTCTCCTTAAATCCGTGTCTGCTACATGTTCACTGAACACGCTGGGTGGAAGACCTTTTGTTAGCGGATCCACAAACATATGATTTGTACTTATATGCTCGAGACTTATGGTATGATTTGGATTTGATCTTTAACAACATAAAACTTAATTTAAATATGTTTGACAGCACCACTTGACTTGTTGTTGTGAGAATAAAATATTGCGGGTTCATTATCACAGTATAACTTTAAGTTGTTTTTCAATGCCGTCGACCACTCTAAGACTGAGTAAAAATTTCTTAAGCGAAACTGTCTGCCTGGTGGCCTCATAACATGCAACAAACTCGACATGCATTGTGGACGATGCAGTGACAATTTGTTTGGAGCTTTTCCACGAAATAGTTCCATTTGTTAGGGTGAATATATAACTTGACGTGGATTTCTTAATATCCACACAACCCGTATAATCTGAATCTGAATATCCCACTACTTCAAATAGGACTGATTTACTATACATCAACATGAGACATTTTGTGTCTTAGACATATTTTAAAACTTTCTTAATTGTCTTCTAGTGATCAATTCTTGGATTGACCTGATATCTGCCATGTATTCCGGTCATATAAGCTAAGTCAGGACGAGTACAAACTTGAGCATACATAAGGCTTCCGACAACAGAAGCATATAGAACCGATTTTATTTTATCGATCTTATATTGGTTTTTGGAACACTAAAAGTTCCCAAACTTATCACGCTCTTGACAATTGGAGCAAGTGAAGGTTTACTCTTATGCATACTATACTTTTTCATTACATTCTCTAAGTGTGCCTTTTGTGATAAGCCTAATACCACTTATTTCTATCTCGATAAATTTTTATGCCCAATACATATGATGTTTCACCAAGATCTTTCATATCAAAACTAGAGGACAAAAACTTCTTAGTTTCTGATAGTAGATCGACATCACTACTTGCAAGTAGTATATCATCCACATAAAGCATGAGAAAGATAAATTTTCCGTTCTTAAACTTAGCATAAATGCAAATTTCCTCCTCATTTTCTTTGAACCCAAACTTTTTTATTGTCTCGTCGAAGTTGAGATACCACTATCTTGATGTTTGTTTAAGTGCATAGATGGACTTTATTAAGTGACATCCTATATGTTCTTTACCCTTAACAACAAAACCTTTTGGATGTGTCATATAGACGTTCTCATATAGATCACCATTGAGGAACACCGTTTTTACATCTATCTGATGTAAATCTATATTATAGTGTGCAACTAATGCCATAATGATTGTAAATAAATCCTTACTTGAGATGGGTGAAAATGTCTCATTATAATCAATCCTTTATCTTTGAGTGAAACCTTTTCAACAAGTCTCACCTTAAACTTATCAGTATTCCCTTTGGAGTCACGTTTAATTTTTTAAACCCACTTACAACCTACTGTTTTGACTTTATTAGGAATCTCAACTAAATATCAAACTTTTTTTTGCTTCTATAGACCTCATTTATTCCTCCATGTCTTTACGTCATTCAGATGATTGAGGACTTCTCATAGCTTCTTCAAATGTGGTGGGATCACCCTCCATTTGAATTGCGTCACTCAAATAGATCTCATAATCATTCGGAATAGCCGATTTTCTTTCTCGTTGAGATCTTCTTAATTGCACATTATCCTCATTTGGAGGCTGCTATTGCTCTTTATTATTAATGACAACAGGCTGAGAATGCTCAACCTCTCTTAATAATTCAGTTGCCAATGGAGAACTATCAACATGTGTTGAATCTTTACCAATAGGTATTGATGATTCAACAACAGTAGGTAATGAGAAATTTGGTTCTTAAATCATAGGAGTAGGTACATAAATCCGCTTCTCTTCAAGATTAATTTCTTGTCTTACCGTACTCTCCCTGATCATGGCATCCTCTAAAAAGATAGCATGTCTTGTTTCTACAAACATAGTATATCGTTCTGGACAATAGAAATGATATCTCTTACTCTTTTCGGCATAGCCAATAAAATGAAAACTTATTGTCTTAGCATCCAACTTATTAATGTTTGGGTTAAATATTTTTGCCTTCCCGTGATAGTCCCATATATGTATATAACTTAATGAGGGCTTATATCCTGTCCACAACTCATAAGATATTTTATAAACCAACATAGTAGGTACCCGATTTAGCATATAAATGGCGGTTTTTAATGCCTCCATCCATAAGCTAACCGGCAAATCTGATTGACTTAACATGGATCTTACCATATCCATTAGCGTACAGTTGCGCCGTTCCGCTACTCCATTTTGCTGAGGCTCGCTCGGTGTGGAATACTGGGCGATTATACCATTTTTCTGTAGGAACCGATCAAATGGTCCAGGAACTTGACCATACGGGGTATGACGACCGTAGTACCCACCACCACGATCGGATCTTACCACTTTAATCTTAGTGTTGTGCTTATTTTTAACTTCAACATTAAATATCTTAAATTTATCCAACGCTTCAGAGCATTCTTTAATTAGATAAATATAATCATAGCGAGAATAGTCATCCGTGAAGGTTATGAATGAATCAAAACCATCAACAGATATTGAAAGTGCATCTAGGAATCCCCGTGGGTTTTGGATGATTGAGGACGACAATTAAGAGGCTAATGAGCTCAGTTGATCTTAAGCACATCTACAAGGATTGAAATGAGATAAAAACCCTCAAAAAGGAAAAAGGAGAAAACGAGCGTCAAAGACTCAAGCGTAGAAATTAGGTTTTCTATGGTATTGAGCTTATATGAGCCGTATCATGTGAGAGGGTGGTTGTCACATGTGCATTGAGATCATACCAAGGGGCTCAAAGTGGTGGTTTAGAGAAAAAACTAAGTGAGAAGCCTAAAATGAGAAAAACCCTAGGAGGCCGGACTAGTTCGGGCCTCAGGGTCGGACTAGTCCAGCCATGGCAGACAAGTCCGTTTTTAGACGGTGAAAGCATCTAGGCCCCCATGAGGTATGGTTTCGGTGATTAATGACAACCATTGGATTTTACTAATGAATTTGTGAATGTAAGGTCCCCATAATCACTCAATAAAATGAAATCAATATGTCACTGGAGACCCCTAACAATCAATGTATGAGATCAAATCAATGATATGAAGACAAGAAGTGAAAACTCTTATATCAAAGTCATTCAACTTTAAATTGACAACATTCAATGCTTAAAGATCATCAAAAATGCCTTTGCAATAAATGTCAAAGAGGTCAATCAAGCAAGACACAAAAGAATCACTTAGAAACAACTCAAAGCAAACAAAATCAACTCACCGGATCAACCGATGATACCTCAGAACAACACATCAGTCGAGTTGGTTCAACTAAAGAAGAAGACTCAGAACAAAGTACTCACCGGATCATCCGATGTGAATGACTCAGCAACATCGGTCTATCAGTACAGTTTGCAATATCATTGGACCAAGTGTAGCACCAGATCATCTGATGTACAGAGAAGCACACATCAGTCAATCACTCCAGTAAGCATCAAGTTTGAGTCAATTCTGGAGGAAGAGCCACCGGATCATCCAATGAGAAGACAGGAGCAACATCGGTCTAACAACGGTCATATCTGACACAATGACGTCAGCTAAAGTAACTTGACCGATGATAACTAAAGGGGAGACATCGGATCATCCGGTGTTCACAGTAAAGTTCTGTCAGCCTACTTTTTCAACGGTTATTTCGGGGAGGCTGGCTATAAATACCCCCTAATCCTGTCATTTCGTCAAGTCTTGATCACCAGACACTATCAACACATCCACAAGCATTCAAGACCAAGAGCAATCACCTCCACATCATTTCGATCACCTTTACACCAAGAGTTAGGCTAGAGCTAGCTAGAGAGAGAGCTTGTGTGCCTCCATTCTGGGTGAGTGGACTCTCTAGGATAGTGAGAGAGCCTCAAGGGAGTGCCCTTGGTGTTTGTAACAGTGAGGAGACTTCCGGAGCTTGCCAAGGCGTTTGTGGAAGCCCAGAGGGTCGAAGTTGTACAAGGCTTGAGCTCCACCTTGCCGAGGTTGGCAAACAAAGAGGAATAGTGAAGATCCCTCGTCTCAGTGACTTGGGTGTGGCAAAACCCTTTGGTGGGTGCCACAACGTGGATGTAGGAAGATCTTGACAATCTTGTCGAACCACGGGATAAATCCTCGTGTCTCCTCGGGAGTTTGCATCCTCCTCCTTTCCTTTACGTTTATGCATTTTACATTCCGCAAAGCTCCTATTTACTTGAATGCATAGATAGTTTGCTTAGGGAATTGGGTTTTTAGGAATTAAGTTTTATCGCTTAGATTTTTAAAGAAGCCCAATTCACCCCCCTCTTGGGCATTCAATCCTTACAATTGGTATCAGAGCAAGGTTGCTCATAGGATCATTCTAGCTTCACCGCTAGAGAGCTAAAATGGCCAAGGTTGGGGGTTCGGTTCCTATCTTCGAGGGCAAGAACTTTGCCTATTGGAAAGCACGCATGCGCGCTTATCTAGAGGCTATTGCTCCCGAAGTATGGGAAGCGACCCACGCGGGGTTTGGAGAACACAATTATGTGGGTGATCAAATTAAGTGGGATGCTAAAGCTAGGAATGCTATTTATGAATGCATTAGTCAAGATGTGTTTTCTAGGATTGCTAGCAAGGAAAAGGCTTGTGAAATTTGGGCTTGCTTAATAGAGATTCATGAGGGTTCTTCTAGAGTCAAGGAACTTAAATATCACATGCTTAAAGCAAAATATGATGAATTTAAGATGCTACCTCATGAAAATGTCAATGAGATGTTCTCTCGCTTAAATGTGCTTATTGAAGAAATAAATGCTCTTGACATTGCTTCTCTTGGCAAGTGACTCATCAACCGCAAGATCCTCATGCTCCTTCCTAAGCCGAAGTACAACATCATCAACTCCATGCTCCAAAAAGAGTCACTTGACTACATTGAAGTTTCGGAGCTCATTGGAGAAATACACGCTCATGAGATGAGTGTGCTTGGGATGATGGAGCAATCATCTTCAAAGACAATTGCTCTAAAGGCCTCCACCAAGAAAACAAGCCACAAGAAGAAGAAGGTGGTTGAGCCTAGCTCAAGTGAAGAAGAACAAGCATCAAGTGAAGATGATGATGATGAGCTTGCGTTGATGATGAGAAAGTTCTCACACTTGAACTCCAAGATCACTAAGAAGGGATACACATTTGATCCTAAGAAGAGAGCATTTCTACCAAGGAGAGATGATCACAAGACTTGCTACAATTGTGGTGATCAAGGCCACATCTCTTATGATTGTCCAAAATCGGACAAAAGAAGAGAGAACCACAAGAGCAAGCATCACAAGCTTGAAGGAAGTGATGATGATGAAGAAGAGGCCAAACCCAAGTCAAGATCCTTTGGGAAGAAGAAACATGACAAGGGCAAGAAGGCAAGGCTCTTCCCAAAGAAGAGAAATGGCCCACAAAAGGTGTTCATGTGTGAGGCAAATGAATGGGTCACTGACGAAGAAACAAGTGATGAAGAGAGTGAAGAAGAAGAAAGCTTGGCCGGCCTCGCCATCGCCAATAATGATGACGCACCTCTTCATCCACTGCCCATGTGCCTCATGGCAAAAGGTAACACCAAGGTATGTGATGATTCTAGCGATGATGAGCTTTCCCCCGATGATTTAACTTATTTGATAAATGAATATCATGCTATCATTAAGAGGGAAAAGAGTAAGGTTAAAGTGCTTGAAGAAACTTGCGCTAGACTTGAGAGTACTAACCTCGATTTGCTTGACAAGTATGAAAGCATACTCAAAGAGCATGACACGCTCAAATCTCATGCCAAGCAAATTGAGGAAGAAAAGGCTAAAATCAAGTTAGATAATCATGAGCTTAACTTAGCACACCAAACACTCTTGGAAGAGCACAACAAGCTAATACAAGAACATCAAACACTTAACCTTTCTCATGACGTGCTTGATCAAGAGTTGAAAAATGCAAAGAAACAAACTTTTAATGATAGGATATCCATTACTTCTCATGTCACTAATGCCTTGAACAAGTCTTTGCCTTTGAAAGCAAATGCTAGGGAGAAGGACTTGTTGGAAGAAATTGAGAGTCTCCGCACTAGTGTAGCTAGACTTTCAAAAGGAGAAGTCAAGCACAAGGAAATTCTCTTCCAACAAGCAAAGGCCTTCAACAAGAGAGGACTTGGATCCTTCCCGGTGGCTAACAAAGGAAAGGTGCCCTCACTGGAGCTTAGAACAAGCTTCATCAAGGAAGTTGGTTCTCATTGCCAACATTGTGAGGTCACCGGTCACCACACAAGGGAGTGTCCTCTTCCTAACCGACCTTCTCCAAAATTGCCTATTAATTACAAATCTACTTTCAATGATCGTTACTATCTCTTAAGTAAAGTAGATGGCAAGGTGAAGGCTAGGTTCATTGGCAAGAACATGAAGGGCATGAAGGGGAAGCTCCCCAAGCAACTTTGGGTCCCAAAGACACTTGTATCACACATACAAGGACCTAAGTTGGCTTGGGTGCCTAAAGTTAAAAATTGAATTCATGTGTGTAGGTGAACTACAAAGCCGGGGGAAAGCATTGGGTACTCGATAGCGGGTGCACCCAACATATGACTGGCAATGATGGTATGTTCACCACCATAGAAAACCCCGACAATCATGAACAAGTAACCTTTGGTGATAACTCTAAGGGCAAGGTAATAGGCTTAGGTAAAATTGCTATTTCAAATGACTTATCTATTTCTAATGTCCTGTACATTAAGTCACTTAGTTTTAATTTACTTTCTATTGCACAACTATGTGATCTTGGACTAACATGCACATTTAGCAAAAATTATGTTGTTGTGAGTAGTGAAACAAGCAAAGACATAATCTTCAAAGGATTTCGGCATGGACATCTCTACCTAGTAGATTTCTCCAACAAGAATGCTAGCTTATCCACTTGTCTTTTCACTAAGACAAGCTTGGGTTGGCTATGGCACCAACGCATAGCGCACATTGAGATGAGCAAACTCAAGAAGTCATTCAATCTTGGGATGGTGACCGGCGTGAAGGATGTCACATTTGAGACGAACAAGCTTTGTAGTGCTTGTCAAGCCGGGAAGCAAGTTGCTTCACACCACCCAATGAAGACAATGGTGTCAACCTCCAAGCCACTTGAGCTACTCCACATGGACCTCTTCGGACCGTCCACATATCAAAGCCTTGGTGGTAACCTCTATTGTCTCGTTATTGTTGATGACTATTCTCGCTATGCTTGGACTTTATTTCTAGGTGACAAGAGTGAAACTCCGGAAGTGTTCAAGACCTTCGCCAACCGCGCTCAAAGGGAATTTCAACTTCCCATCATCAAGGTACGGAGTGACAACGGCACCGAATTCAAGAACTACAACATTGGGGAGTGGTGTGACCGTGAAGGAGTGAAACATGAGTTTTCGCCACATACACTCCTCAACAAAATGGTGTCGTTGAAAGAAAGAACAAGACACTCATCACTCTTGCAAGAGCAATGCTTGATGACTACGGCACGTCGGAGAAGTTTTGGGCCGAAGCGATCAACACGGCGTGCCATGCCGCAAACAGGGTCTACCTACATCGCCTACTTCAAAAGACCCCGTATGAGCTTCTCATTGGGAGAAAGCCCAACATCTCCTACTTTCGAGTCTTTGGATGCAAGTGCTACATCTACCGCAAGAAAAGGCTCGGTAAGTTTGAAAGAAGATGCAATGTTGGCATATTCCTTGGTTATGCATCAAACTCAAAAGCATATCGAGTATTCAACCAAACCTCCGATTTAGTTGAGGAAAGTTGTGATGTTGAGTTTGATGAGACTAATGGCTCCCAAGAGGAGAGTTTTGGTCATGATGAAATAGATGATGAGCCTCTACGAGAAGCCATGAAGAACATGACGAGACATCAAGCCCGAAGTTGAGGAGAGCCATGATCAAGGGGGAGCCTCAAGTTCCAACAACAACACCTCTATGGCGCCTCAAGTTGACGAAGAAGAGAAGGATGATCCATTGCCAACTCAAGACTCACAAGCACAACAACATCAAGAAGAAGAAGAAGAAGAAGTCCTTGATCAAGTCCAACCACAAGAGGAGCAACACGCATCACCATCGCCAAGTGCTTCACAACCACTTATGAGGTATGGACGCATCTCCAAGGCGCATCCAATGGACCAAATCATTAGAAATCCGTCAAGGGGTGTAAGTACATGTTCTCGCCATTTCGCTTCATTTTGTGAGCACTACTCGTTTGTTTCGTGTGTAGAACTCACTTACATTGAGGAAGCACTCCAAGACCCAAATTGGGTGATGGCTATGCAAGAAGAACTCAACAACTTCATCCGAAATGAAGTTTGGGTGTTGGAGGAGCGACCCAAGGACAAGAACGTCATCGGAACAAAGTGGGTATACCGCAACAAACAAGACGAAAATGGCATTGTGGTCCGCAACAAGGCAAGACTTGTGGCCAAAGGGTTCTCGCAAGTTGAAGGACTAGACTTTGGGGAGACATTTGCCCCGATCGCCCGGCTAGAAGCCATCCGTATACACCTTGCTTTTGCTTCACATCATAATATTAGACTTTATCAAATGGATGTGAAAAGTGCATTTCTTAATGGTTACATTAACGAGCTTGTTTATGTTGAACAACCTCCCGGGTTTGAAGATCCGAGGAATCCTAATCATGTGTATAGGTTGCACAAGGCGCTCTACGGGCTCAAGCAAGCACCTAGGGCGTGGTATGAACGACTACGGAATTTCCTTATCATGCAAGGATTCAAGATCAGGAGGGTGGACACTACACTCTTCACCAAGGACATCAACAGAGATTTGTTCATTTGTCAAATTTATGTTGATGATATTATTTTTGGTTCAACTAACGAAGCTCTTAGCCATGAGTTTGGCAAAATGATGTCTAGGGAATTCGAGATGTCAATGATTGGAGAGCTCAACTTCTTCCTTGGATTTCAAATCAAGCAACTTCAAGAGGGGACCTTCGTCTATCAAGAGAAGTACACCAAGGACCTCTTGAAGAAATTTGAGATGGGAGATTGTAGCTCAAGAAGCACTCCAATGGCAACAAATTGTCATCTCGACGCGGATAAGGACGATAAACCTATTGACCAATCTAACTACCGTTCTATGATTGGCTCATTGCTTTATCTTATCGCATCTAGGCCCGATATCATGTTTAGTGTATGCTTGTGTGCTCGATTTCAAGCGGCACCTAAAGAATCTCATAGGAAGGCGGTCTTTAGGATACTTAGGTATCTTAAGCATACCCCTAGTATAGGCTTGTGGTACCCTAAAGGTGCAAAATTCCATCTCTTGGGATACTCGGATTCGGACTTTGCCGGATGCCGCGTGGATCGCAAGAGTACCACCGGTGGGTGCCACTTGCTTGGGCGTTCCCTAGTATATTGGTCAAGCAAGAAGCAAAACTCCGTCACCTTGTCCACGGCGGAAGCGGAATATATTACGGCCGGTGCATGTTGTGCCCAAATTCTTTATATGAAACAAACCCTTTTGGACTTTGGTATTAAACTTGGTTGTGTGCCTCTCCTTTGTGACAATGATGTGCGGTTAAGATAGCTAAAAACCCCGTTCAACACTCCCGCACTAAGCACATTGATATTCGCCATCATTTCTTGAGGGACCATGAAGCTAAGGGAGACTTCTCTTTGCGAGGTGTTAGGTCCGAAGAACAATTGGCGGATATCTTCACTAAACCACTAGATGAGAAAATTTTTCTAGGCTAAGAAGTGAGTTAAATGTTCTAGATGCAACGAACGTCATGTAAGAATGCACTTCATATAGGTCTTGCCTAACTCTCAAAGGATAGGGGTGAGCAAGGTTTATCTTGGGATGGAGGTTCTTTTTGGTTTTCCCAAGGTTTGGAGAGTGGTTCTCCCTGAAGAAGCCTTTGAAAGGTTCAAACTTGGCAGGATAGATTTATTTTATTCCTTGCATGATGCCTGCCATATAGACTTAAAATTTCTTGCATTATAACATGTTTGGCATTGCATACGGTAGATTGTCACAAAGGGGACCCACCTCATGAGAAAGAGACTTGTTTGAAATGCAATATCTCAACTCATACAAGGTGGAAAGAACAAAATGTTAGGTGCGTTAATGCCTAGAGGAACATGCTTCAAAGAGATAGAAGTCTTCATACTCTAGCTCACAAAGCATGGGCCTTACATTTTATTTGGATAATTTCCTTCCCATTTTCTTCCTTCAGTGTTCTATTTGCTTTAAGGATTAGCCAAGTTATTGGCATATTAGCATTTTTGAGGGGTAAGGGGTTGCCCAAAAAGTCCTAAGACATGTGTTTCTCTTTGCTTGTTTGTTTGGTCAAAGGACATATATGGGATGTTTTTGTTCTGCTCTCATCGGATTATCCGATGCCTAGGTCAATCCCTCATCGGATCAATTGGTGTTCAATCTCCGAGAGTCAATTCTGTCAAGTGTGACAAATCGACCGACGGGTTCATCCTTAAAAACATCGGTCCATCCGATGTTCACAATTCTGGAGCTGTGCCAAATTCCACTGATGCTAATTCATCCGATGTCGGACCATCTGGCGTCAACATTCCATTTTTGAACACCCTTACTGTACCATTCGACCGATGCTCCCATCCTTCAACGTCGGTCCATCCGGTGTCAACGACACTTTTCTGAAAAACCTTACTGTGGCATTCGACCGGTGCATCTATCGTTCAACATCGGTCCATCTGGTGTTAAAAGTCGGTTAGGGTTTGGGACCCACTATTTAAACCGGCCGTTTGTCTCTTTTCTCTCTCTCCCCGATCTCGTTTGCCACCGCCGCCGACTTTCTCACCAAGCGCCACCACCGCCGCCGGACGCCGCCGCCGCACTCCGGCCGCCGCCGCCGCCGCCCTCCGGCCGCCGCCGCCCTCCGACCGCCGCCACCCGTCGCCGCTCGCCGCCTCCGGTCGCCGCTCCACCGCGCCGCCGCCTCCATCACCAAGCGCCGCCACCTCCATCACCAAGCGCCGCCGCCGCTCCACCCAAGTGCCGCCGCCGCTGCTCCTGCGCCGCCGACCACCGCTCGCGCACCACCGCCGCCCAGCCACACCTCCACCACCTTGTTGATCTCCGCATCACCGTTCCGTGTGTTCGACGTCGTCGACTCCGTTCACGCGCCCGATCGCAATGGCTTGCGACAAGAAGAACAAGGGCAAGGCCATCGCGGAGCCGACCGCGAAGAAGCAAAAATTGTCGAAGGAGGAGAAGAAGGCGTTGATGGCCGCTCGCGCCGCCGAGGAGCGTGAGAGTGGCCGAGGGGGATCACTGAGGATCCGTGAGGCTCGTCCGAGGCAGCCTCCTGTGATCGATGACTCCGAGGCCGAAGAAGAGCCGGTAGAGCCTCTCGTCCGCCGACGCTCAGCCCGGACCCGTGGGGGTCATCCCGTGGAAGCTCCACGTCCGAGACCGACGGCTGCCGATCGTCGTGAGGACAGGGAGGCCCAGCGAGCCATCTACGAGATGGACACCACTGTCCATGTCACTGAAGGAGTCCGGTTGACTGACTATCGAAAGATGAAGGCCAAGCAGCTCCGCAAACTCGGGTGGAGTGTGCTGCTTGAGGAGTGGTACCCGCAGCCCAGAGAGGCCCTGGTGGACATTCGTTTCTGGACTGTGACACAGGCGTCCCTCTACGAGACCTACATACGCCGAGGCCACAAGTTGTTCCAGCAAAACTTTCTGGATTGGCATCAGCTTGCCCTCGCAGCAGAGATGGAGATACAACCCTACTTTGAGAGGTACAGAGGGCTGGTGCACCTGATGTCCTATGAGAGGAGTGCTTATGTGGAGGACTGGGTACGTGTGTTCTATGCTACCCTCTACGTCTCTGAGGGCAGAAGATCGATTGATTTCATGTTCATGGGACAGCAGTACCACTTGACGAGGCAGACACTGGCACAACTGCTAGGCGTGGACCTGCACGACACTTGCGTGCATGAGAGAGTATATGGTCAGGCAGACCCGCCGAGGAGGCCGCTCACTGGAGGAGTGGCACCAGCTCTAGAGGAGATCTGTTCCCTGTTTGGCCCTACCTTCTCTCCAGACCAGCCGAGGGTACCGGCTCTGTTGACCCCAGCTGCGCGCACAGTGCACCTCGCCTTGCGCCGCACGCTCTTTCCAAGGTCAGGTTACTTAGAGGGGTTCACCAGTCTACAGCAGACTCTCCTGTTCTACATCATGAACGGGATGGAGTTCGACATAGTGGACGTCCTCATATGCGAGATGGAGGACGTGATCACAGATGGAGTGGGCATGATGAGGCAGCTCGTATATGGACACTCGATCAGCTACCTGCTCACAATGATGGTCCCTGAGGAGTCCGCCGTGCATGACCGCCTCATTGACGAGAGCGTCACACGGTTTAGCCACTACCGTGCTCCAGCTCTTGGAGACCGCCGCCTTGGCCGTCCAATCGAGCGTCAGGTCAGGGCTCGGCTATGTGAGGAGGACTGGTCGGACCTGGAGAAGGAGGATGAGAGGCTAGCTGAGGCAGAGGCACAGGGTGAGGACCTGCAGCACATATGGTCCGAGAGCGACACCGACGATAGTGTCGAGGAGTACTTTCCACCTCCTCCCTCACTCAGGCAGCACGATGCGTAGGCTGGAGGCTCTACAGTGCCACCACCTACTCCACCTCCCGTCACTGAGGCACAGGTCACTCAGCCGTCAGAGCTGACTTGGCTCCTCCGGCAGATGGTTGAGCAGCAGCGTCTGGGCAGGCTGTCAGCTAAGCAGGCCCAAGTAGAGTAGGCTGCCCGCCTCCTTGAGCACCAGCAGCAGCAGCAGGAGATGCAACATCAGATCGCCCGTGAGAGGCGTGAGGACACTGACTGGCTGACTGGACTCATAGACCAGATGCACCAGTGCACCTTCGACCAGCAGCAGCATACGCAGCAGGCGATGATGGGCATCCTAGGGTTGATCACCAACCTCTACACCCAGACCGGGATTGCCCTCCCGTCACAGCTCCCAGGAGTCGCTCCACCACCACCAGTCCTGGCTCCAGCAGCCGCTCCGGTGCCGTCTACGCCGATTCCCTCCATCAACATGTCTCCACTTCTGGCTCCTGGTGCTCCGATTCACTCCCTGCTGCCGGCCACGACACTGTTTCAGCAGACGCCGACCTCCATCGTCAGTGCCCCTGTTCCAGTAGCTCCTACACAGCAGGCACCGACGGTGGCTCCTACGGCTCCGGCAGCTCCTTCCACCGCTACTCCAACCAGCAGCTCCGACGACAGCGACGGTGACCAGTTCGTCATCGCGCCTAGTACTCAGGATCCTTAGGCACTCGGATCCCTTTTTGGTGTCTTGATGCCAAAGGGGGAGAAGAGGTAGAGGAGTCAGGGGGAGGTCTGCATAGTCTCAGGGGGAGTGTCTTAGTCTCAGTGGGAGTCTTTCTTATGAGTTATCTTTTGTAATTTGGAGTTTATCTAATTATCTTGTGTAATTCGATGCTTTTGCTACTCATTTGGTGTTCATTGAGTACTCTTATGTTAATTAATCGATTGAGCTTATTTGGTGTTACTCACTTATTCACACTTGAGTTATTGATTGATTTTGAGCTTTCAAATAATAAGTGTGATATCTTGTATTCATTGCATATCCTTTAAGTTTCATTCCTTTAAGTTTCATTCTATCAAATTCATTACTATTGCGCTTTAAATTGTTGTGTTGTCATCAATCACCAAAAAGGGGGAGATTGAAAGCATCTAGGCCCCCATGAGGCATGGTTTCGGTGATTAATGACAACCATTGGATTTTACTAATGAATTTGTGAATGCAAGGTCCTCATAATCACTCGATAAAATGAAATCAATATGTCACTGGAGACCCCTAACAATCAATGTATGAGATCAAATCAATAATATGAAGACAAGAAGTGAAAAATCTTATGTCAAAGTCATTCAACTTTAAATTGACAACATTCAATGCTTAAAGATCATCAGAAATGCCTTTGCAATAAATGTCAAAGAGGTCAATCGAGCAAGACACAAAAGAATCACTTAGAAACAACTCAAAGCAAACAAAATCAACTCACCGGATCAGCCGATGATACCTCAGAACAACACATCAGTCGAGTTGGTTCAACTGAAGAAGAAGACCTGGGAACAAAGTACTCATCAGATCATCTGATGTGAATGGCTCAGCAACATCGGTCCATCAGTACAGTTTGCAATATCATTGGACCAAGTATAGCACCGGATCATCCGATGTACAGAGAAGCACACATCGGTCAATCACTCCAGTAAGCATCAAGTTTGAGTCAATTCTGGAGGAAGAGCCACCGGATCATCCGATGAGAAAACAGGAGCAACATCGGTCTAACAACGGTCATATCTGACACAATGACATCAGCTAAAGTAACTTGACCGATGATAACTAAAGGGGAGACATCGGATCATCCGGTGTTCACAGTAAAGTTCTGTCAGCCTACTTTTTCAACGGCTATTTCGGGGTGGCTGGCTATAAATACCCCCTAATCTTGTCATTTCGTCAAGTCTTGATCACCAAACACTATCAACACATCCACAAGCATTCAAGACCAAGAGCAATCACCTCCACATCATTTTGATCACCTTTACACCAAGAGTTAGGCTAGAGCTAGCTAGAGAGAGAGCTTGTGTGCCTCCATTCTGGGTGAGTGGACTCTCTAGGATAGTGAGAGAGCCTCAAGGGAGTCCCTTGGTGTTTGTAACAGTGAGGAGACTTCCGGAGCTTGCCAAGGCGTTTGTGGAAGCCCGGAGGGTCGAAGTTGTACAAGGCTTGAGCTCCACCTTGCCGAGGTTGGCAAACAGAGAGGAATAGTGAAGATCCCTCGTCTCGGTGACTTGGGTGTGGCAAAACCCTTTGGTGGGTGCCACAACGTGGATGTAGGAAGATCTTGACGATCTTGCCGAACCACGGGATAAATCCTCGTGTCTCCTCGGGAGTTTGCATCCTCCTCCTTTCCTTTATGTTTATGCATTTGACATTCCGCAGAGCTCCTATTTACTTGAATGCATAGATAGTTTGCGTAGGGAATTGGGTTTTTAGGAATTAAGTTTTATCGCTTAGATTTTTAAAGAAGCCCAATTCACCCCCCCTCTTGGGCATTCGATCCTTACAGACGGACCAAACGTCTCTGGAGTGTTCTCGAGTGATTTTGGAGCTAAGTCCGAGAAGTCCGGACTTGTCCGTTTTTGGACGGACCAAAGCTCTCTGGAGTAGTTCGGACTTGTTCGTTTGGGCACGGACTTGCCCGTTTGAGACTTAGTGTGACAAACCGAGAGAAAACCCTAGGGGGCCGGACTAGTCTGGACCAACCCAGAAGAGTCCGTTTTGGAACGGACCAAATGGTTCTGTTCCACTTCGGACTAGTCCGTTATGGGCCGGACTAGTCCGGTGTCTAGTGACCGTTTGAATTTGGAAATTTGGCGGGTAGCGTGACGATCGTTGCTCAGTGTGGCAGTTGTCGGGAACTGACCAGGAGGTCAGTGGTCCCATAGGGCCAGACTAGTCTGGGGTCTAAGGTCGAACTAGTCTGCCCCTTTGCTGATGTAAGCAAAAGGGGCTCGGGACCTCTATAAAAAGGGGACCCCCGGGCTCATTTGAAAAAGACTTGAACCCTAGCGCCGCCACAAGCTTCCTAGAGCCTTCCAAAGCCTTCTACTCGTCCTACTAACCCCTTAAGAGCAAATCTTGAAGAGTTTAGGGTTTGGGAAGGAGATTAAAGGAAGATCATCACACTTTGGCTCTCGGTTTGATATCTTGCACATTGTGTTGTGTTTTGTGGCTTGTGTGAGTTGAGCTTCGTGTGCTCCTCATTGTATGGATTTGTGGGAGCCTCAAGTTGTGAGTAGCCCCATCAAACTTTGTGATTTCCCAATGATATAGTGAAAGCCAAGCCGGCCATCATGGTGACTTGGTGAGAGAAGGGTCAAGTGAGACCCGGTCTTTGTGTGGACTTCTCAACGTGGATGTAGGCTTCTTCGTGGAGCTGAACCATGGGATAAATCTCGTTTCACTTGTTTTGCACTTTTCATTGTCTCTAGCATTGCTATTAGGGTTCACATTTGTCTTATTGCCTTACACTTGATCACTATTGTAAACTTGCGATCTGAGTGTTTAAACATCACAATCTGAGATTCACAAGTTTGTTACATATTGCTCTTATTCTTGGTGAACTTTAATTCCGCAAACAACTTATAGAAATCAAGTTTTAGGGTTTCCACCCTGTGCTGAGCGGACTAGTC
The DNA here is from genome assembly GCA_036927565.1 of Tuctoria greenei. NCBI lineage: Eukaryota > Viridiplantae > Streptophyta > Magnoliopsida > Poales > Poaceae > Tuctoria > Tuctoria greenei. The sequence continues at coordinate 21,159,506 of JAYESD010000011.1, read as the reverse complement.
CGGTCCTGACTAGACTAGTCCGGCCACAGAGAACTAATCTCGTTTAATTAAGTCATTTCAGGTATTATTGCCTATTCACCCCCTCTAGGCGACTTTCAGATACGACGGGAAATGGACCACAAATGTCCGTATAGATTCCAAAATTCGTGCACTGCATATGACACCTTTCTTAATTTTCTTAACAAACATTCCCTTGCAGTCTATGCATTATTCTGAATCCAAATAAATCCAAATGAGGAATAATTGATTGTGAAATCAATTGTTCAATTCTCCCCATCGAAATATGGCCTAAGCGACAATGTAATAATTTTGAAGACATTTCAGAATCGATTCTCTTACACTTACTCTGATGTGAGGAAAATTGATTGTCGCTTACAACATTGATATCATCATGCATGGATAATAAGTATAGCATACCTTGTCTTATGGCAACACCAACAATATTATTATAAAATTTAATTACACATCTGTCTTTGCCAAATTGGCAAACATAACCATTATCATCTAAACATGATACTGAGATCAAGTTTCTACTTAAAGAGGTACATATAATATATCATTAAGTGTAAGTACAAAGTCATTTCTTAATACTAATGGATAATCTCTAATGGCTTTCACTTCAGCTTCATGACCATCAACAACTTTAATGGTCCTTTCCCCTCTTTCTAGAGTCCTCCTCATATTTAACCCCTGCAATGAATTGCAAATGTGCACAGTGGCACCTGAGTCAACCCACCAAGTAGATCGTGTATAATGTAAAAGCAGGGATTCATCAATAAAAGTCACACAATCATTACCAGTTTTGGAACATCATTTAAGTCCTTCTGATGGTGACCTTTATCTAAACAAAAGCACCACTAATCTTTCTCCACTTTTCATATCCTTATGGTAAGGATGTTTTTGTGAAGCCTTATCCTTATCTTTACCATGTTGAGAGGAACCATAATACTTAAAAGATTGCTTAAAAGAATAATTCTTCTTAGCCTTATGTAAGGATCAAATGCCCAAGAGGGGGGGGGGGGGGGTGAATTGGGCTTCTTTTCAAAAATTAAAGCAATAAAACTTAATTACTAAAAGCCCAATTTCATATGCAAACAACCTATGCATTCAAGTGAATAGTAACTTTGCGGTATAAGAAATGCATAAGTGTAAGGGGAGAGGAAGAAAGCGCAAACTCCCGAGGAGACATAAAGACACGGAAATTTATCCCGTGGTTCGGCAAGATCGTCAAGATCTTCCTACATCCACGTTGTGGCACCCACCAAAGGGTATAGCCACTCCCAAGTCACCGAGACCAGGGATCTTCACTATACTTCTCCGTTCGCCAACCTCGGCCAGGTGGAGCTCAAGCCTTGTACAAGTTGGATCTTCCGGGCTTCCACAACCATCTTGGTAAGCTCCGGAAGGCTCTTGATGAGGACATCACTTCTATGGATACAAAGAACACTCCATTGAACATACAAGATGCAATCAATAGAGTTCATACACAACAATTAATTTCAGAGGTGAACTCGTTCTTATATATTTCCTTATATGTTTTTGAGCATAGATTGCTACTTAATGATTTATTTGTGATTAGGATCCATGGAGAGGTTCAAGGAGTACTTGGAGGGAGTATTAGGGACGTGGAAGACCAGAGAATTCGTTCAAAGAAGATAGAAACCGAACCAAACTCCAAATCATATCCAACTCGGAGTCCAGGAGCAGTACGCACTAAAACGGACGCCCAGGACGCATACGAACTCCATTTTGGACGTTCTACATATGAACGGAAAGGGGAGAGGATAACCTTTCTAATGGAGCCGTTCCCATGTCAAAATTCCTTCGTATTCGACCGGAATCGTCGAAACAAAATCAAGTACAGAATCTGTCAGGGTGCTGCGCCACCGTATTGGGCCATTGGACCTTGTATCAAGTCTAAGTCCATTATTTTCGTGTCTTAGGGTTATGTCACGACGCTAACACCCCATTGGACGCCCTACCACCTATATATACTCCATGGTAGCCGCCATAGACAATTGGGTTTTGTTTAGATCAATAATATCGCCGTTCTTCGGTTTGTGAGACCCCAACTTCGCGATTTCAGATCGTGTCTACCTTGTTCTTGCTTGTGTTCTCGGTTGCACTTGCAGGGATTAGCCTTCTTGGCGAGGTCAATCGTGTGCAGCACGATTGATAACCAACGGAGCGGTGGTGTAGTGATTGCAGGGGTTTTTCGTGTTCTACTCGAGAGCCTCGGATCATCAACGTCAAGATCTCCATCAATCGACTTACCCATTACCTATTGGAAGATCGAGCCTCATCATCCTTAATTCTCCATCAATTGGTATCAGATTTCCAGGTTTCCCGTTAGGTAATTCATCTATCCATTACATTATTTTTGTTATGCATACCTAGAGTCCACAAAAAAGCCACAAAAAAAACTTGTAGTTTAGTAGATCTGTTCATTACTTTGTCCAAACCACATTGAGCCTTTGCAACTTTGTTATTCAGTTTGGTTTTGTTGAGTTTGTGTCCGTGGTTGAGTCATATTGCTGGTTTAGAAAGTGTTTTTGGTCTTAGTTTGAGTTTTGCATTGTGTGATTCATCCTTTTGAATCACGTCATCACGTCCAGATTAGATTCATCTCTATCCAGTTTGGTATTTTCATCATATATCGCACATACGAACTCGGATTTTGGTGTTCTTATACTTTATAGAAAGCTTAAGAAGTTCTCTATAACTTTCGTATTCATCACTTGCTCAGAAAATATAGTTATCAATGTATAAATTGCATTGGATCCGAATCTGTTATTGACCTAAAAATTCTGAACAGTCTGTATTTCGGGGGTAATATATCCTATTGTTCTTTTCCAAAATAGGTCTTCCATATATTGAAATTAAAGAGGAGAGATATATATACAACCTTTCTGTTCTAAGTTTTCCAATTTAGAGTCTATAAGTGTGCCTATTTGTCCTTGGAAGATTGAGCAGAAAATCTGCGACAGACACACGAGATATCTTGGATTGATTTTCATTGTGTTCTTCCCTTGCAGCACATTCTGAAAAAAAAGGAAGAAAAAAGAAAAAGGCAAGTGCAAAAAAAACAAACAAAAGCCGCACAAAAAAAGAGGAAAAACAACAACAACAAAAAACAGAAGTGCTTGGATTCTTTGTCATCTAGTTTTGTCTCATGTCTTGCTAGCTTGAACTACTAGGAACACATTTAGGCCATCAACTTTGATAAATACTTTGGACACTTATTCAGCTTTACTATCTGATTTCATTGTTGCTAATCCTTTCTACATATAAAGTGCCATCCAAGCTACACCTTACTCTTGAGCAGAATCGATACACCTTTGCAATCATCTCACGCTTCATTGGTTTCTTCATACCGGCCACCGTTTGCCACCTGCAGTGTCGGTAAGAACACTTGTAAGAGCGTGGTAAGATGCTTGAGAGTGTGTGATTCCCTTCCACTTTGCCATTATCCTTTGTAGTTGATACGGATAACACATTTTTTGTGTTGTCTTCTGTTTGCTACTAACAATGTCAGGTAAAAGCAAGAAGCATGCATTATATGCTGAGATGATGGACATGATGAAGACGACGATGGAGTTGCTCACTAAAAATCAAACATCAACCAAGGTTTCACATGACATTCAGACCACCTTTATAACACCTTCCATAAGAAGTAATTACATTCTCCCATCTCTTCCTTCTTATGATGGTTTTGGTTATGATGAATATATTACTTGGGAAATAGAGGTGGATAAAATTTTTGGACAATGTCATATGTGTGAGAGGAGAAAGATTAGAAATGTTGCAAGTGCATTAGTAGATTGTGCATTAACTTGGTGGAACAACTTAAATGAATTAGAAAAACCTAGAACATGGAAAGAAACGAATATTCTTATGCGAGAAACTTTTGCTAATGTATCTATGTGCAAAGAAGAAATTCAGCAATTTGAGGAGAAATTTCTTGTTGTACCTCCTTTTGTGTCTAACATTTTGCAGGACAATATAGAAAATAATATAGATGATGCAAAAGAGAACGAGGCTTTTGACAACACTTGTGAAATTTTAGATGGATCAACTCATAATGCACTCGAAATCACTGCTGAAAATGGTAAGGCAAAACATTCTACAAATACAGAAGGTGAGAAGTTTTTGGATGTTCTGAATTTTTCCACCAATCACGCTATTTTCGAGGAGCAACTATTAGAATCGTTTATTTATACACCATTGTCACATGTTGATTTTCCTGCTGATCGTTGCGCTACGAAAGAGTTGTGTGCTGATAACTCTATTATACCTATGCAAAAACAAGTTAATATACAAGATGATTGTGTTTTGGATTCACCTACTTGTGCTGAAATTCATAATTTGATCACCGCTACTACTGAAAATGATGAGCTGAAATTTTTGTCTTCTCTAAATACTTTGGGTTATATTGAATTTGACACTCTTTGTGATCTAAATATTGCAGAGAGGAGAATATTTTCACAATCTAAATTGCCTTTATTAAGTAGAAATATTTTTCATGCTATAGGCAACTATGAAGATAGTGGTGAATTTATGGTGGATAAAGTTTACATATGTTCAAATGTGCAAGCTCCTTTTGTGCTGCAACAACATGGTGAAATGAATGGATGCACTAACACTAATAATGTATTGTCAAGTTTTTCTAGCATTTTTTATTGTAGCAAGGACAACAAATAAAAAAGAAGCATTGTTCATTGCGGTTGTGCAATATGGATAATGTTCATTCTACCCCCAAAGCAATCCTTTTTCCTCGACATACGAGCAAGCCGAGGACGGCTTGTCATAAAGAAGGGGAGAATGATGAGATCATGCATATTATCATTGCACAAATAAACATGGCACAATGTTTATTTGTTTTGGATCCTGGCTCAAGTGAATGTGCACTCTTATTTGATGGACAAGATCAAGATGGCACACTATGTCGTCCACCACCTTGGCCTCCTCCATTCATGCATACAAAAAGATTTGATGCTGTTGCACATTTGGACCAACACATAAGAGAAGATGAACTTGAGTCGAGGACGACTCCAATTCAAGAAGGGGAGGATGATGAGGACATCACTTCTATGGATACAAAGAACACTCCATTGAACATACAAGATGCAATCAATATAGTTCATACACAACAATTAATTTCAGAGGTGAACTCGTTCTTATATATTTCCTTATATGTTTTTGAGCATAGATTGCTACTTAATGATTTATTTGTGATTAGGATCCATGGAGAGGTTCAAGGAGTACTTGGAGGGAGTATTAGGGACGTGGAAGACCAGATAATTCGTTCAAAGAAGATGGAAACCGAACCAAACTCCAAATCGTATCCAACTCGGAGTCCAGGAGCAGTACGCACTAAAACGGACGCCCATGACGCATACGAACTCCGTTTTGGACGTTCTACATATGAACGGAAAGGGGAGAGTATAACCTTTCCAATGGTGCCGTTCCCATTCAAAATTCCTTCGGAGTCGACCGGAATCGTCGAAACAAAATCAAGTACAGAATCTGTCAAGGTGCTGCGCCATCGTATTGGGCCATTGGGCCTTGTATCAAGTCTAAGTCCATTATTTTCGTGTCTTAGGGTTAGGTCACGACGCTAACACCCCCTTGGACGCCCTACCACCTATATATACTCCATGGTAGCCGCCATAGACAATTGGGTTTTGCTTAGATCAATAATATCGCCGTTCTTCGGTTTGTGAGACCCCAACTTCGCGATTTCAGATCGTGTCTACCTTGTTCTTGCTTGTGTTCTCGGTTGCACTTGCAGGGATTAGCCTTCTTGGCGAGGTCAATCGTTTGCAGCACGGCTGATAACCAACGGAGCGGTGGTGTAGTGATTGCAGGGGTTGTTCGTGTTCTACTCGAGAGCCTCGGATCATCAACGTCGAGATCTCCATCAATCGACTTACCCATTACCTATCGGAAGATCGGGCCTCATCATCCTTAATTCTCCATCAGCTCTCTCCAATACAATCCCCAAGGGACACTCCCTTACAGCTCTCACTACACTAGAGACTCTAATCACCAAGAATGGAGGCACACAAGCACTATCTCTAGTAAGTTCTAGCCTATCTCTTGGTGTGTAAGTGGTGTAGATGATGTAGAAGTGTTGGATCAACGTCTTGAATGATTGAGAATATGTAGAGTAGCTCTGGTTGTCAAGACTTGTCGAATAGACTGGTTGAAGAGGTATAAATAGCCAGCCTCCATGAAATAGCTGTTGGAAAAGTAGGTTGACATCACTGTTCTGCGAACACCGGATGATCCGATGTTCTCCCTTCAGTTATCATCAGTCGAATCCAAATTAGCTGATTTCACTGTGTCAGATATGACCGTTGTTAGACTGATGTTACACTTGCCTTCTCATCGGATGATCTGGTGGCACTCCATCCAGAATTGGTTCAGAATTGATGCTTACTGGAGTGATTGACTGATGTGTTTATAGTTGTACATAGGATGGTCTGGTGATACACTTGGTCCAGAGAGATTGCTTACTGTACTGATGGACCGATGTAACATCCCCTTCAGCATCGGATGATCCGGTGAGTACTTAGTTCTGAGGTCTTCTTCTTCTGCTGAACCAACTCGACCGATGTAGTGTTTTCTCGAAACACCGGTTGATCCGGTGAGTTGATTTTGTTTGCTTCGAGTTGTTCTAAGTGATTCTTTTGGAATTTGCTCGATTGACCTCTTATACATTGGTTTGAAATATTCTTCTGATGATTATCAAGCATTGAGTGCTGTCAATTTTGGTTGAATAATTTTGACATATGAGATTTTACTTCTAATCTTCATAAAAGTCAATTGACCTCATAGAATGATTGTTTAGGGGTCTCCAATTATATCTAATGACATTCATATAGATTTAATTTGATTGTGATGAGTGATATGGGAGACCTTGCATCCACAAATTCATTAGTAAAATCCAACGATTGTCATTAATCACTGAAACTATACCTCATGGGGCCTAGATGCTTTCAATCTCCCCCTTTTTGGTGATTGATGACAACACAACAGGTAAAGCATAATAGTAATGAATTTAAGAATACGATACTCAAGAAGATATGCAATAAGTACAAGATTTGGCACACTTAAACTTGAAGGCTAAAAAATGATCAATAACTCGAAAGATCAATCGATCAATAACTCAAGAGAATAAGTGGCACACGAATACTCAATGAATAGCAAAAGAGTAGCAAATCTCCAAATTACAAAAGAACTCCCAAAAAGATAGACTCCCCCTACAGCTAGGACTCCCCCTGAGACTAAGCTATCCTCCCCCTGACTCTTCTCCCCCTTTGGCATCAAGACACCCAAAAGGAAGCCGAGTGCCTAAGGATCCTGAGCGCTCGGGGCGATGACGAACTGGTCACCGTTGGGGGTGTTATCGTCGGAGCTGCTGCCTGCTACTGCCGAAGCTGGAGTGGAGGAGACGGGTGCTGCGGGAGCCGCTGTCGGTGCCTGCTGAGACTGGACTGCAGGAAGAGGGGCACTGACAACGGATGCTGGCGTCTACTGGAAAAGTGTCGTAGTCGGCAGAGGAGAGTGGATAGGAGCACCTGGAGCAAGCAGTGGGGACATGCTGATCGTCGGGATCGGCGTGGTCGACTTTGGTGCTGAAGCTGGTGCCAGGACAGGCGGACCTGGAACAAGGCCTGGAAGCTGCAACGGCAGGGCAATCCCGGTCTGCGTGTAGAGATCAACCCCAGGATGCCCATCATCGCCTGCTGCGTCTACTGCTGCTGGTCGAGAGAGCGCTGGTGCATCTGTTCAATCAGCCCAGTCAGCCTTTCAGTGTCCTCTCGCCTCTCACGGGCTATCTGTCACTGCATCTCCTGCTGCTGCTGCTGCTGGAGCTCCAAGATACGTGCAGCCTGCTCAGCTCGGGCCTGCTCAGCTGCAAGCCGGTCCAGGCGCTGCTGCTCAACCATCTGCTGGAGTAGGGAGGTAAGCTCAGATGGCTGAGAGACCTGTGCCTCTGACACGGGAGGTGGAGTAGGAGGTGGCACAGTCGAGCCTCCAGCCTCCGCGTCGTGCTGCCTGGGTGAGGGAGGAGGTGGGAAGTACTCCTCAACACTGTCGCTTGTGTCACTCTCAGACCATATGTGCTGAAGATCCTCATCCTGAGCCTCAGCCTGTGCTAGTATCTCGTCTTCCTTCTCCAGGTCTGACCAGTGTTCCTCTGAGAGACGGGCACGGACCTGACGCTCAACTGGACGGCCAAGGCGGCGGTATCCAGGAGCTGGAGCACGGTAGTGGCCGAACCGTGTGACGCTCTCGTCGGTGAGACTGTCACGCACGGCGGACCCCTCTAGAGCTACCATGTAGAGCAAGTAGCTGACCCAGTGACCAAACACAAGCTGCCTCATCATCCCGATTCCATTAGTGATGACGTCCTCCATCTCATAGATCAGGATGTCCACAATGTCAAACTCCATCCCGTTCATAACATAGAACAGGAGAGTCTGCTGCAAGCTGGTGAACCCCTCAAGGTATCCGGACCTCGGCAAAAGTGTGCGATGCAAGGCAAGGTGCACAGTGCGCGCAGCTGGAGTGAGTAGTGTCGGTACCCTCGGCTGGTCTGGAGAGAAAGGCTGAGCGAACAGTGAGCGTGTCTCCTCAAGTGGTGGTGCCAACCTCCAGTGAGTGGCCTCCTCGGTGGGTCAGCTTGACCATACACCCTCTCGTGCATGCAAGTGTCATGGAGATCCACTCCTAGCAGCTGTCCCAACGTCTGCCTGGTCAAGTGATGATGCTGGCCCATGAACATGAAATCAATGGATCTGCGTACCTCATAGACGTAGAGTGTGGCATAGAATACTCAGACCCAGTCCTCCACGTAGGCAATCCTCTCGTAAGACATCAGCTCCACTAGCCCTCTATACCTCTCAAAGTAAGGGCGTATCTCTGTCTCGGCTGCAAGTGCAAGCTGATCCCAATCCAGAAAATTGTTTTGGAAGAGCTTATGGCCCCGACGTCTGTAGGTCTCGTACAGCAACGCCTGTGTCAGGGTCCAAAAGAGGCTGTCCACAAGTGCCTCTCTAGGCTGCGGGAACCACTCCTCAAGCAAAATACTCCATCTGAGCTTCCTGAGCTGCTTGGCCTTCATCTTCCTGTAATCTGTCAGCCGGACACCCTCAGCGACACGGACGTTGGTGTCCATCTCATAGACGGCTCGCTGTGCCACCCTGTCCTCCCGAAGGTCAGCTGCTGACAATCTCGATCTCGAGGCTGCAGCTGGGTGACCCCCACGGGTCCTGGCTGAGCACCGGCAAACAGGCGGCACTTTGGGCTCCTCTTCTTCCTCTGACTATTCTGGCACGGAGGCTGCCTCTGTCGGTCCTCGCGGATCCTCAATGATCCTCCTCAGCCACGCTCTCGCTCCTCAGCGGCGTGAGCAGCCATTAGGGATTTCTTCACCTCCTTTGACAACTTCTGCTTTCTGGCGGTCGGCTCCTCAATAGCCTTGCCCTTTCCCTTTTTGTCATGGCCCATGATGACGATGGGGGTGAGCACGCGGGACAACGAGCTCAGGCACACGAGGCGGCGACGCAAAGGTCGTCGCGACCGGGGAACCCTAGCGGTGAAGAGATGGCGACCGTAGGGGGGGCACCACAACGGCACAGAGGGCGGTGGTGCGGTGTGGGCGGCGGCAGAGGTGCGGCAGCGCTGCGTGGAGAGTAGTGGCGGCAACGCTTAGGGTGGTGGCGGCTGGACAGCGGCGGCGGCCAGAGGGTGGCGGCGCTGGAGGGCAGCGACGGCGGCGGCGCTGCTGCGGCGGTGCGGCGGCGTCCAGAGGGCGGCAGCGGCTGGAATGCGGCGGTGGTCGGAGGGTGGCGGCAGGGCGAGGGAGCGGTGGCGGCGGCGGAGGTGAAGCACGGAGCAGCGTCGGGGAGAGAGAGAAGGAGTTGAAGGGGCGCGCTAAAAAGGTGTGGCCTGAACCCTAGCTCAAAATTTTAACACCGGATGAACTGACGTCAGATGATAGGAGCATCGGTCGAAAGGTACAGTAAGGGTATTCCAAAAATACCATTGACACCGGATGATCCGACGATGAGAGGATTAGCATCGGTTGAATGTGGCACAACTCCAGAAATGTGAACATCGGATGCACCGATGTTTCTCAGAAAGAATGAACTCGTCGGTTGATTTGTCTTACTGACTGAACAGACCCTTGGCATTTGAACACAAACTGATCCGATGAGCTTCTGGCCTATGCATCGGATAGCAACATCCCATATATATCCTTTGACTCAAACAAACAAACACGAAGAAACGCATGTCTTAGAACTTTTTGGGCAACCCCTTACCCCTCAAAAAGACTAATTTGCCAATAACTTGGCTAAGCCCTAAAGCAAATAGAACCCCGAAGAAAATAAGGAATAAATCCAAATAAAATGTAAGGCCCATGCTTTGTGAGCTAGAGGATGAAGACTTCTACCTCTTTAAAGCATGTTCCTTTAGGCATTAACGCACCTAACATTTTGTTCTTTCCACATCATATGAGTTGAGATATTGCATTTCAAACAAGTCTCTTTCTCATAAAGTGGGTTCCCCTTTGTGACAATCTACCGTATGTAATGCCAAAAAATTTATAATGCAAGAAATTAAATGTGAGTGCAAGTCTATATGGCAGGCATCATGCAAGACATAAATTAAATCTATCTTGCCAAATTTGAACCTTTCAAAGGCTTCTTCAGGGAGAGCCACTCTCCAAGTCTTGGGGAAACCCAAAGGAACCTCCATCCCAAGCTAACCCTTGCTCACCCCTATCATTTGAAAGTTAGACAAGACCTATATGAGATGCATTGTTACATGATCTTGGCAACTTACATGACGTTCGATGCATCTAGCACATTTAATTCACTTCTTAGTCTAGAAAAAGTTTTCTCATCAAGTGGGTTAGTGAAGATATCCGCCAATTGTTCTTCGGACCTAAAACCTCGCAAGGAGATGTCTCCCTTAGCTTCATGGCCCCTTAAGAAATGAAGGCGAATATCAATGTGCTTAGTGCGGGAGTGTTGAACGGGGTTTTTATCAATCTTAACCGCACTTTCATTGTCACAAAGGAGAGTCACACAACCAAGTTTAATACCAAAGTCCAAAAGGGCTTGCTTCATATAAAGAATTTGGGCACAACATGCACCGGCCGCTATGTATTCCGCTTCCACCGTAGACAAAGCAACGAAATTTTGCTTCTTACTATATCAAGATACTAGGTAACGCCCATGCAAGTGGCACCCACCGGAGGTACTCTTGCGATCCACACGGCATCCAGCAAAGTCCAAATTTGAGTAACCCAAGAGATGGAATTTTGCACCTTTAGGGTACCACAGGCCTACACTAGGGGTATGCTTGAGATACCGGAGTATCATAAAGCCCGCCTTCTGATGCAATTCTTTAGGTGCCACTTGAAAGCGAGCACACAAGCATACACTAAACATGATATCAGGCCTAGATGCGGTAAGATAAAGGAATGAACCAATCATGGAACAGTAATTAGATTGGTCAATAGGTTTACCGTCCTTATCCGCGTCGAGATGACAATTTGTTGCCATTGGAGTACTTCTTGAGCTACAATATCCCATCTCAAATTTCTTCAAGAGGTCCTTGGTATACTTTTCTTGATAGATGAAGGTCCTCTCTCAAAGTTGCTTGATTTGAAATCCAAGGAAGAAGTTGAGCTCTCCAATCATCGACACCTCAAATTCTGTAGACATCATTTTGCCAAACTCATGGCTAAGAGCTTCGTTAGTTGAACCAAAAATAATATCATCGACATAAATTTGACAAATAAATAATTCTCCATCGATGTCTTTGGTGAAGAGTGTAGTGTCCACCCTCCCGATCTTGAATCCTTGCATGATCAAGAAATCCCGTAGTCGTTCATACCACGCCCTAGGTGCTTGCTTGAGCCCGTAGAGCGCCTTGTGCAACCTAAACACATGATTAGGATTCCTCGGATCTTCAAACCCGGGAGGTTGTTAGACATAGACAAGCTCGTTAATATAACCATTATGAAAGGCACTCTTCACATCCATTTGATAAAGCTTTATGTTATGATGTGATGCAGAGGCAAGAAGTATACATATGGCTTCTAGTTGGGCGACCGGAGCAAATGTCTCCCCAAAGTCTAGTCCTTCAACTTGCGAGAAACCCTTGGCCACAAGTCTTGCCTTGTTGCGGACCACAACGCCGTTCTCATCTTGTTTGTTGCGGTACACCCACTTTGTTCCGATGACATTCTTGTCCTTGGGTCACTCCTCCAACACCCAAACTTCATTGCGGATGAAGTTGGTGAGTTCTTCTTGCATGGCCATCACCCAATTTGGATCTTGGAGCGCTTCCTCATTGTGAGTGGGTTCTACACATGAAACAAACGATTAGTGCTCACAAAACGTAGCGAAATGGCGAGAACGTGTACTTACTCCCCTTGATAGAGTTCCGATGATTTGGTCAATCGGATGCGCCTTGGAGATGTGTCCATGCCTCATGAGTGGTTGTGAAGCACTTGGCGGTGGTGATGCGTGTTGCTCATCTTGTGGTTGGACTTGATCATGGATTTCTTCTTCTTCTTGATGTTGTGCGGCTTGTGAATCTTGTGTCAGCAATGTATCATCTTTCTCTTCTTCGTCAAGTTGAGGCGCCATAGATGTGTTGATGTTGGAACTTTAAGCTCCCCCTTTATCATGGCTCCCCTCAACTTTCGGCTTGATGTCACCAATGGTCATGTTCTTCATAGCTTCTCATAGAGGCTCGCCATCTATTTCATCATGACCAAAACTCTCCTCTTGGGAGCCATTAGTTTCATCATACTCAACATCACAACTTTCCTCAACTAAACCGGGGGTTTGGTTGAATACTCGATATGCTTTTGAGTTTGATGCATAACCAAGAAATATACCAACATCACATCTTCTTTGAAACTTACCGAGCCTTTTCTTGCGGTAGATGTAGCACTTGCACCCGAAGACTCGGAAATAGGTGATGTTGGGCTTTCTCCCAATGAGAAGTTCGTATGGGGTCTTTTGAAGTAGTCAATGTAGGTAGACCCTATTTGCGGCATGGCACGCCGTGTTGATTGCTTCGGCCCAAAACTTCTCGGACGTGCCATAGTCATCAAGCATTGCTTGTGCAAGAGTGATGAGAGTCTTGTTCTTCCTTTCAATGACACCATTTTTTTGAGGAGTGTATGTGGCCGAAAACTCATGCTTCACACCTTCACGGTCACACCACTCCCCAATGTTGTAGTTCTTGAATTCAGTGCCGTTATCACTCCGGACCTTGATGATGGGAAGTTGAAATTCCCTTTGAGCATGGTTAGCGAAGGTCTTGAACACTTCCAGAGTTTCACTCTTGTCACCTAGAAACAAAGTCCAAGCTTAGCGAGAGTAGTCATCAACTATAACAAGACAATAGAGATTACAGCCAAGACTTTGATATGTGGACGATACGAAGAGGTCCATGTGGAGTAACTCAAGTGGCTTGGAGGTTGACACCATTGTCTTCACCGGGTGGTGTGAAGCAACTTGCTTCCCGGCTTGACAAGCGCTACAAAGCTTGTTCTTCTCAAATGTGACATCCTTCACGCCGGTCACCATCCCAAGCTTGAATGACTTCTTGAGCTTGCTCATTCCAATGTGCGCTATGCGTCGATGCCATAGCCAACCCGAACTTGTCTTAGTGAAAAGACAAGTGGTCAAACTAGCATCCTTGTTGGTGAAGTCTACTAGGTAGAGATGTCCATGCCGAAATCCTTTGAAGATTAGTTCTTGGCTTGTTTCACTAGTCACAACAACATCATTTTTGCTAAAGGTGCACGTTAGTCCAAGATCACATAGTTGTGCAATAGAAAGCAAATTGAAACTAAGTGACTTAACATACAATACATTGGAAATAGATAAATCATTTGAAATTGCAATCTTACCTAAACCAATTACCTTCCCCTTAGAGTTATCACCAAAGGTGACTTGTTCATGATTGCCGGGGTTTACTATGGTGGTGAACATACCATCGTTGTCGGTCATATGTTGAGTGCACCCGCTATCGAGTACCCAATGCTTTCCTCTGGCTTTGTAGTTCACCTACACACATGAATTCAATTTTTGACTTTGGGCACCCAAGCCAACTTAGGTCCTTGTATGTGTGATACAAGTGTTTTTGGGACCCAAAGTTGCTTGGGGAGCTTCCCCTTCATGCCCTTTATGTCCTTGCCAATGAACCTTGCCTTCACCTTGCCATCTACTTTACTCAAGAGATAATAATGATCATTGAAAGTAGACTTGTAGTTAGTAGGAAATTTTGGAGAAGGTCGGTTAGGAAGAGGACACTCCCTTGTATGGTGACCGGTGACCTCACAATGTTGGCAATAGGAACCTACTTCCTTGATGAAGCTTGTTCTAAGCTCTGGTGAGGGCACCTTTCCTTTGTTAGGCACTGGGAAGGATCCAAGTCCTCTCTTGTTGAAGGCCTTTGCTTGTTGGAAGAGGATTTCCTTGTGCTTGACTTCTCCTTTAGATAGTCTTGCCATACTAGTGCGGAGACTTTCAATTTCTTCCAAGAAGTCCTTCTCCCTAGCATTCTCTTTCAAAGGCAAAGACTTATGCAAGACATTAGTGGCATGAGAATTAATAGATACCTTATCATTAAGAGTTTGTTTCTTTATATTTTCAATTCTTGATCAAGAGCTTCATAAGCAAGGGTAAGTACTTGATGCTCTTGGATTAACTCATTGTGCTTTCCCAAGAGTGCTTGGTGTGCTAAGTCAAGCTCATGGTGATCTAGCTTGATTTTAACCTTACCCTCCTCAATTTGCTTGACATGAGATTTGAGCGTCTCATGCTCCTTAAGTATGCTTTCATACTTGTCAAGCAAATCAAGGTTAGCACTCTCAAGCTTAGCGCGAGTTTCTTCAAGAGCCTTGACCTTACTCTTTTCCCTCTTAATGATAGTGTGGTATTCATTTATTAATGAAGTTAAATCATCGGGGGAAAGCTCATCATCGCTAGAGTCATCACATACCTTGGTGTTACCTTTAGCCATGAGGCACATGGGAGGTTGTCGGTACCCTGGGTACCATATACCCCTTGGGATTGTAAAGATCTCAAGGGAAAGTCACCCATTTAATTTGAAGACCTACGGAGGCCCACATGTCAGGCATGCCCGGACCCGCTTCTCCGATATGGTTAGTCCCAGGGCTGCCACGTGTACTATCGAACCGGAGCTACCTCCCGCAAGGGGGAAGCTCCGGTTCATGTACCGAAGAGGCACCCCCGGACCTAACCCCAAACCGTGGGAAGCTCCGGCACTGCCACATGTCAGATAACGCCGGAACCGTCCGTTCTCCACAGTACGCTCCGGCGTTGCCACGTGTCCTACCGTTGGATCTCCTACCTCTAACCTCCGGAGGGCTCCACAACGGCTCCGGATCTTCGAGAGGGAATCAAGACCCGATTAAGTGTCATTAATAATACATTAATGACACCCAATCGGATGACCTTAATCACCAGTAACGGTGCTGTCAAAGCCTATAACTTGGTCATTAAGGAGAATCGAATGTACTGAATGTATATCAATATTAGTAACCGCTGGGGCCACCTGTCGGGCCAGGCAAATTTGTAACGGTCTGTCCTTATACTATAAAAGGACAGGCCGACGATACAGAGAAAGGGGGGATCTGAACTGATCTGACCTGATTCGATCACACACCATTGATCAAACGCACAACAACCAATACAACAACACAACCCGTGGAGTAGGGTATTACGCTCAGGCGGCCCGAACCACGTAAATCCTCGTGTCTCCTACATTACTTTGATTTTCACCTTCTTGAATCTCCGCGCGCCCACACCGAACCACAAACTCCTTCAACACTTTAGCAGTGTCGGGAGATCTGCCGGATCAAAACCACTGACAGTTGGCGCGCCAGGTTGGGGCGCCTGAGATTTCAAGAATGGTGAACTCCGCTGCTGGATCATCCAATGGTCAACCCACTGTTCAGGCTGTTGGAGGCAATCCCTCCAATATGCCCCCACCAGCAAGAGCCTCAGCGCCAGCAGGAGTCACACAGCCACCACCGCCGCCTCCTCCAGCAAACCAAGCTGGACAACGCGATGGTGCACCGGCGTCCATCACGGCGTCGGCGAATCATGACAATCCGGAACATGCGCTTCATGCAGCGCGTGCTCTTCTTCAACGTCCACCACCTCCTGATGCATCCCGGGATGCATTGGAGCAGTGGAGAGCTGATGTGGAACATTTGGTTGCATCCGCAGCCGACCGCATCAGCAACCAGGGTCCTCCTCCTTCAGGACGGGCCCCATCGCAGTGGCGGACTTTGTCTCGTAGACTTGGTCCGCACGTCTCCAACAACAGGAGACGAGCTGCGTCACAACAAGTGATGTCGTTGCCCTCTGGGGCACGACGCACCCATACGGTATCCAGGATTTCAACTCATGACCTCCGGTCGGAGCTTGATCGCCGATATCGTCAGCGAGACGGCCGAGTCCATATTGAGCGTGCTCGTGAGAGATGAGAGGCTCAAAGAACTCCTGCTCCCGAGGGAGTAGGAGGAGGCTGTTCAGCCCTAGCCATGCATCTGCGCATGGTCGATTGGCCACAGAAGTTCCGGCCTCATCTGCCGGAGAAGTTCGACGGGACTGTCAACCCCACCGAATTTCTTCAGATTTACTCCACTGCTATTTTGGCAGCTGGAGGAAATGAGGCTGTAATGGCCAATTATTTCCCTGTGGCTTTAACCGGAACCGCGAGGTCCTGGTTTATGAGCCTTCCACCCAACTCTATCAACAGTTGGGAGGAGTTGTGCCGACAGTTCACCGCCAACTTCGGGAGTTCATACACCCGACCATGCACCGAACTGGATCTTTTTACCGTCGTGCAAAAAGAGAGAGAATCCTTGCGATCCTTCATACAGAGGTTCTCTCAGGTACGCAACACTATTCCTTCTATCTCTAGCACCTCTGTTATTGTGGCATTCAGACAGGGAGTACGGGATAAGAAGATGTTGGAGAAACTGGCAATCAAAGAGATTACCAGTGTCACGGAGCTCTTCAGCTTGGCTGACAAGTGCGCCAGAGCTGCGGAGGACCGTGAAATGCACTCCAAATCAACTCTGGAGGGTAACAAGAAATCCTCCAAAGAAGAAGCCGCTACCTCCGGGAACGGCAAGAAGAAGAAAAAGACCAACGGCAAGAAGAAGCCGTCGGCCGGTACATCCAATGCCGCAGCTGCTGCAGCTCCGGGTGGCCGGGGGCCACGCCCCGAAAAGCGACCTAGACCGTCTTCAGAAGACGGAGGCAAATCCAAGGTGTGGTGTCCAATTCACAAAACGGGCAGCCACAGTTTGGAAGATTGCCGGGAGGTCCAAAACCTCGCCGAGCGCTACAACAAGCGTCGGGAAGAGTCTCCTTTCCGTCAAAGGGAAGGAAAACAGAAAGTCAACGAAGCTCCGGCTGAAGAGGAGTTAGGGTTTCAGGATCCCAAAAAGGTCCTGAAAGCCGTCTACACCTCCGTCGACGACGATTCCGACGTCTCCGACAACGAGCGTCGGAAAACCATGAACACTATTTTTGGTGGATCATGGGACATCACCTCCCGCCGCGTCATCAAGACTATGCGTCGGGATATGGCCGTTGTAGCTCCTACAGCTAGACCGGAGCCACATCGAAAGTGGATGGACACATCCATCACTTTTGATGCTTCGGACTGTCCTCGAAGCATGGTCGGAGCTGGACAGTTACCTTTGATGGTATCTCCCACCATCAATAACATCCAGCTCCATCATGTTATGGTGGACGGAGGTTCGGGGCTGAACCTCATAAGCTTTGAAGCTTTTACCAAGCTCCAGCTCCGACCTTCGGATCTCCATCCCCCCCGACCTTTCTGCGGAGTAGGTCCGGGGGCCATTACCCCACTCGGAGCTATTACTCTTCCTGTTACCTTCGGGACACGGGAGAAGTATCGCACCGAGAAGTTGGTCTTTGACGTTGCTGAGATTAACTTACCATTCAACGCCATCTTGGGTAGGCCTGCCCTGTACAAATTCATGGCAGCCGCTCATTATGGTTATCTGGTGTTGAGAATGCCAACACCAGTAAGCGTTCTCCGGATCCGCGGAGATCGTACTGCAGGAGTAACTGCTTTGGAGGAACTTCATGCGCTCACTACGGCGCAGGAGGAAGACTCCAGACAGGAGCAAGCTCCAAGACCTCCGAGCATTCGTCAGCGAGGCTCGACGTCAGCACCTCGTGTGCAGCCAAGCGGCGACACCGACATTCCTGTCAAAGTCGTCCAAATTGGTTCCGATGCCGCTCAGACCACCCGTATATCGGGAGGGCTGAACGACAAATAGGAACTCGTGCTCATGACTTTCCTCCGGGCAAATGTCGACGTGTTTGCTTGGCAACCGTCACAAATGCCTGGGATCCCCAGGGAAGTGATTGAGCACAATCTGAAGATCTACCCAGATGCATGGCCAGAAGCCTCAGAAGCAATCCATAGAACGGTAGAACTTCATCCGACAAGAAGTAAAGAAGTTGCTCGAAGCTGGATTCATCCGAGAGGTCTTCCATCCAAAATGGCTGGCAAACCCAGTCATTGTACCCAAGGCCGGCGGGAAGCTTCGGATGTGTATCGACTACACGACACTAAATAAGGCATGTCCAAAAGATCCATTCCCATTACCTAGAATAGATCAGATAGTGGATTCCACCTCCGGGTGTGAATTACTGTGTTTCCTAGACGCATATTCTGGGTATCATCAAATCAGAATGTCTAGAGAAGATGAGGAACATACTTCTTTCATCACAGTAGATGGATTATATTGTTACACAGCCATGCCATTTGGTCTCAAGAATGCAGCTTCAAATTTTGTACGAGCTATGTACAAAACTTTTGAAGAACTCATTAGAGACATAGTGGAAGTGTACGTCGATGACATCGTGGTCAAGGTCAAGAACAAGGAGTATCTCCTTGACACCTTGCAGGCTGTCTTCGATAAGTTGCGGGTCACCCGCACGAAGCTAAACCCAGACAAGTGTGTCTTCGGGGTTAGCTCCGGAAAACTTCTTGGTTTCCTGGTGAGTCACCGGGGCATAGAAGCTAATCCGGCGAAGATCAAAGCCATTGAAGACATGCGGCCACCAACCCGCATCAAGGATGTCCAGAAGCTAACTGGATGTCTAGCAGCCCTTAGCCGGTTCATTTCAAGACTGGCGGAACGGGCACTTCCCTTCTTCAAGTTATTGAGGAAGTCCGGACCATTTCAATGGTTTGAAGAAGCAGAGAAGGAGTTCCAGGAGCTGAAACAGTTCCTCACCACCCTACCAATCCTGGTAGCTCCGAACCCTGGTGAGCCTTTATTGCTTTATATTTCAGCAACTAACGAAGTTGTTAGTATGGTTCTGGTTGCGGAGAGACCAGAGCCGCCCCATACTCAGGACTCCAGATCCCTTCGGGAGGGTTCGGATGTCCCTGAAAGCGAGTCGGGGTCTCAGCTCCCAGACTCGAACCAACAAGGAGGTACTTCAGAAGACCCAGACCCCTCTGGGAAGGTCCAGGTCGTTGCTGAAGTAGCTCCGGGTCCCTCCAGCCAGGATCCGGAGATCCCTGAAGAAGTGCCGGATCCATCAACAAGGATCCGGGTTGATAAAGAGGAAGCTCCGGGCCCCTCCGGGAGGGTCCGGACCATCCAACGCCCAGTATACTTCATCAGTGAAGTGCTTCATGACGCCAAGACTCAATACCTAGAGGTGCATAAGCTGCTCTATGCAGTTCTTATTGCCTCCAGGAAGCTTCGCCATTACTTCCAAGCTCACAAGATTTCGGTGGTGACCTCTTATCCACTCCGAGCAATTTTGCATAATCCCAATTCAACTGGGAACATCGCAAAATGGGCAGCGGAATTGGCTGAATTCGATCTCGAATTCATTCCGAGGCAAGCAATCAGGAGTCAAGCATTGGCAGATTTCGTGGCGGAATGGACTCCCTCTCCATCAAACCCTGGGGGCCCCAGTGAGCAGAAGTCGGAACACAAGACTCCGGTATTCACCAAGCCTCACTGGACCCTCTACTTTGACGGCTCCATGCAAAAGCAGGGGGCCGGAGCTGGAATCCTTCTCCTCGCGCCAACCGGAGAGAAGGTAAAATACATGGTACACCTTGACTTCAAGGCAACCAACAACATGGCGGAGTACGAAGCACTCATCTATGGACTAAAGGTAGCACTATCATACGGTGTCAAGCAACTGCTGGTCAAGGGAGATTCGCAGCTCATCGTTAAGCAAGTGAAGGGTGAATGCTCCTGCAACAATATCCAGCTAGCTGCTTACCTCCTTGAAGTCCAGAAGCTTCAAAAGGACTTTGAAGTCCTAGATCTTCACCATGTTCAGCGTGCTCTCAACGCTGAAGCCGACGAACTCTCGACGAAAGCATCAACCGGAGCTCCGGCTCCTGATGGAATCTTCGTCCGGAGGTTGTCAAAACCCACAGCTCAACCTGCCAAACTGAGCGAAGGGGGCGAGATCAGCATCCCGAAGCTGACGGTCCCGATGGCCCTGTTACCATGGCAGCCATCAAGGGTCGTAGGTGCTGCCGGAAGCTCCGAGCAACCCAGCACGCAAGACTCAAATGCTCCAGCTAGCTTCGAGGCATGGATCTCGGAGATCCGGAGCTACTTGAAAGACAACATCCTTCCTGACGATGATGTATCCGCTGACCGGATAGTCAGATTGGCTAAAAGATACACGTTGGTAGAAGGGGATCTCTACCGACGCGGTGCCAACGGCGTCCTAATGCGGTGCATCTCAAGGGAAGAAGGCTGCGAGCTCCTCGCAGAAATCCATGGAGGCGAGTGTGGGAACCACGCGTCCTCCCGCACGCTGGTCGGTAAAGCCTTCCGGCATGGCTTCTACTGGCCTACAGCGCTCCAGGATGCAACTGAGCTGGTGAAAAAATGCAAAGCATGCCAATTTCATGCAAAGCAAATCCACACACCGGCTCAGTCCCTACAAATGATACCTCCTACATGGCCCTTCGCCGTGTGGGGGATGGACATCTTGGGACCTTTCCCAAGAGCTGTCGGAGGTTACAATTTCCTGTATGTCGCCATTGACAAGTTCACCAAGTGGCCGGAAGCAACTCCAGTTGTTACAGTCAACAAGCAATCTGCTATCAATTTCCAGCAATCCATTGTATGCAGATTCGGAGTCCCAAACAAGATCATTACAGATAATGGGACCCAATTCACAAGCTCCGCATTCAGGGGATATACCGAAGACCTCGGCATTCGAGTTTGCTATGCCTCCGTAGCACATCCGAAAAGCAATGGCCAAGCCGAGAGAGCAAATGTTGAAATCCTGAAAGGACTTAAAACACGCACTTATGAGCGCTTGAAAAAACATGGAGCCAACTGGATAGAAGAGCTTCCGCCCACCTTATGGGCCAACAAGACAACTCCAAACCGGTCAACTGGAGAGACACCCTTCTTCTTGGTGTACGGAGCCGAAGCAATCCTTCCTCCGGAAATAACCATGGGGTCACTCCGAGTCCGGACCTTCGACGAAGCCACGCAGGACCAGCTCCGGCGTGAAGACCTGGACCTCCTTGAGGAGGGAAGGTGCCAAGCAGCTGTTCGGAATGCCCGATACCGCCAAGCTCTTCGGCGCTATCACCAACGGCATGTACATCACCGACAGCTCGAGGAAGGCGATCTGGTGCTACGGAGAATACAATCTAGAGAAGGGTTAAACAAACTCTCCCCCAGCTGGGAAGGACCCTTCCGAGTGATTAAAGTATCCCGTCCCGGAAGCGTTCGCTTGGCTACCGAGGATGGGACACCTCTCCCAAATCCTTGGAACATCGAGCACCTCCGTAAGTTCTATGCCTAGCATCACGGAGGTGAGTCTATAGTAACATGAAGTGTATGTTATAGAGTCATTGTACAGAGTCGGGTAGTTCCTCCGGGAGAACAGCTGGACCTTTCCCGGAAGGTCCGCAAAGTTCATGCAACACTTGTCACAGTCTCAGAACTAAAAGTTTGGCTAGCTACCTTGGGTCAAACAAGAAACGAAACACACTTAGTCTGGTTCCGTACCCTAAGAGTGTACTTGTTTCCCCTGTACCCCGGACCTATAATGAAAGACATCTTCATATGGAACAGACTCCACGTGCATTTTCTTTGTACAGACTCAACATTTTTTATTTTTCTCTTTCTTGTTTATAACCAAGGCATGCAGTTCTTAAGAAATTTTAGTTCAACCGGTTCATATATGATTTGAGTTGTATTATCTATTCTTTTGGATTCAAACATTGTTCATGGCCCACTCGCCTGAATGCCGCCAAGCCAATCTAGGGCCGGAGTGTGCTATCGACTTAGCCTGGTCAAGCACCCTAAGTACGCCACTCTACCTACACCTCGGCAGGCCGAAGTAAGGCGGGTCCAAGTACAATTAGATCCGGAAGAAAAGGCATTACATTCGGTTGTATTTAGAATCGCGTTTGACTTAAAATTTATTCAAGAACAGTAAGTCATGACGAAGTTATAAGCAAGGAATGAATTTTACTATTTTTCTTGGCTTCAGTGTGCAGGAAAAATAAAGTCCACGTTGATGGAGAAAATCCGGAGCTAACGAAGCTCCGACTCCCCTAGACAGTTAGTAATCGATGTTAAGCATTGAAAACAAGCATTACCGGAACAACCAAGCTCCGGTAAAACTAGGGGGGCCAGCCGTCGACGCGAAACAAGAGATAGTGAGAAGATTCTGCAAACGGAGTCTGCTGCTACGTGTTAGCAAAGGTCAATGCCGGAGCTACTAAGCTCCGACAACCTGGAGGTTTAACTATTGATGCTCTACGCGTTGATAGGAACTACTGCTGGAGCTACTAAGCTCCGACAACCTCAGGGGGCCTTTACTATCGATGACTTCGGACCTACATTCTACAAGTTCGAAGTAAACAAGTATTCAACATCACACATAATCCTCATGGTACATGTTCACAATCAAATTGTGTACATCTACCAGGGGGCCAAGTAAAGACAAAAGTGTTGAAGACAAAAAATGAAATTCGCAGAATCGAAAAATGTGGATTTCATTCTGAAATTCGCAGAATCGCAAAATGTGGATTTCATTCATCTGGAGACAAGGGATTACAAAATTGGAAAAGGAAAAGAGAGAATACAAGTAAAAGGTACAGGGATGGTCCTAGACCCTACGGAAGAACTGAGCGACCTTCTGGGCAACCTCCGACACGTTAGCCCGGGCAGCTTCGCCTTCTCCTTCAATGGGACCTTCCAGCACCGGGTCCAGAGGGAACTGGGGATTCCGGCTGGTGTAGCACATCAGCATGTATTCTGCGACGTTCTTCGCCAGGGACTGCTCCTCAACCTCCAGCTGGTCCGAAATGGCGTCACCCATCCTGGAGAGCTTTCTACCTGCCGAGCTTAACGCCTGCAGCGCCAAGTCTAGCTCCGGCTCTGGATCATACGAAAGCACGGGACTAAACCCCATCGGCGTCAGCGCATCGTCAGCCTTGCTCAGGAACTCCCAAATTTAAAGGGAGTCCGAAGCCCTTGAGCTCTTTTGTTCTTCTAGGGATCTTCTGGCCGCCACCAGTTCTGAATTCTCACGAGTAAGGCGCTCCACCTCTTTGGCATTTTGCTGAATCTTTTCAGCAAGCTGCCTTTCGAGTTTCCCGAGCTCCATCTCCTGGAGATGAATCTCGTTCTGGCGGTTGACCAGGTCCTTCTCCCTGCCCTTCACTTTCTTCTCCCTGGCAACGAGGGCACACTCTTGCTGGTAGAGCTCCTGTCCTCGCAGCCAGGCCTTCTCCTTCTCCTCGGCGCAACGCGCATCCAATTGCTTGGTGCGTTCCTCGAGGCCCTTGTCGGCCAGAGCCACCTTTTCGGTGAGCTCCTCCTCCCTCTGCACGACATCATCCCGCAGCTCTAGGAGTTCTTGCTCTTTATATTCGAGCCGCTTCTCCCTCTCTTCGAGTGCCTCTCGGCGCTTGATGAGTGTAGTGTTAATGGCCTCAAGCCTTTCTTGGCGTTCATTGGCCGCACTGTTAGCTGCTTGGGTTTGCTCATAAATCTCCCGGGATTGAGCGTCGAGGGCGCGAGTCAGACTCTCCCGATCATCCAACAACTTGCCCCAGTACTCCAGGCGGACCTTTTCCTGCCTGATCCATTCCTTGTCATCCGCCAGCCTCGACTGCGCCAGCTTGGTCTCGAAGTAGAGCCGGTTACGCCACCGCCTAAGGGTTTGGCGCTCCTCTTCAAGAGCCTTGCTGTCGTGGAAGAAGGCCAGTTGGACCTGACGCAGGCTGGAGCAAGCGTTGTCGATAGACAATGACAATGGAATAGGTTCCGGACCTGCTGGGGCCACTCCCGCTGGTTCCAGCGGATCTTCAGAAACAAAAATTGGGTCCCACTCCACAAGAGTGGTCCCCTGGGACTCCGTGGCACTAGGGCCATCCTCCGGGATGACCTTAGTCGCCATCAAGGAAGGTCCCGCCACCAGGTCTTCATTCGCCCCCTCAAGCAGGGGGCCAGCGACGTCTTCACGGCACTCCGGCTCGGCCGTGGGTACCTCCGACGTCACTGCTTCCGGAGCAGAAGCTGCCTCTGGTTCTGGCCTGGGCACCTCCTCCGATGGGGGCTCAAGCACCGAAGCCTCAGCAACGGCCGGCTCGGGCGCCGGAAGGTCTTCATATCCAACCGACTCTATGGCCGGAGCTCCAACAATAACCGGCTCTACGGCCGGTGCTTCTGAGGTAACTGGCTCAACTGCCGGGACTTCATCAACACCCAACTCGTCTGCCGGGATTCCAACCACCTCCGGCTCAACCGCCGGGGCTTCAACAACTTCCAGCTCTGAGGCCGGAATCACCGCTTCCTCCGGCTCAACCGCCGGAGCTTCCATCATCACAGCATCAGGACCCGGAGCTTCAGCCTCCGAGATAAGTGCCGCTGGCGCATCTTCTCTCCCGTGGTCCCGCGCTACCACGGGAACCTCAGGGGATGAGTCGAGGTCCATGACCACGACAGCTGGCGCCGGAGCTGTCGCGGCTTCCGCCACCGCCGGAGCTGGCGCCAGGGCAGGAGCAGAGGGTTCCGCCCTCGTAGTCTCAGCTGCTGCGGCTGAGGGTGGAGCCTCGCTCTTTTTCTTGGGAACGCTCCAGATGATGGATAAAGAAACTCAAAAAACATTTACTATGACAAAGTGACTGTCCAAAGTAAAGTTCAAAACTTACCTCGGGAGGTTTCCGCACCAGCTTGCTCGGAACCTCTTTCCAGGACGCTCCGGGCTAACCACCGCAGCCGCTGGTGTAGATGCCCTGGAGGACCTCCCGGGACCTGATGCAGCAGCGGGCGCTTCCTTAGTCGGGGCCCCCCTCAGCAGAGAAGCACCTCCGGACCTAGGGGCCCCAACTGACCCTGGCGCTGGAGTCACGCGCTCGGAGCTGACATCATGAGGAGGCACCACCGTGGGCACCATCGCCGCGGCCGCAGGAGACCTCTCCCTCCGGGGAGAAGGAGGTGACGCCAAGGCTGCAGACGTGGAGGACCCTATGGCAGCCGGATATTTCCTCTTCCGGCGCATGGGTTCCTCTGCCAGCTCCTTACCCTTGCCGACGACCTCAGTCCTGGGCTTCGGAGCAGGGGGGGACCACCTTCGGGGACTTCTGAGATCACCACTTTGGTGGTCGATCTCCTCTCGATGATACCGAGGTCGTCGAGTTCCGGCATTTTCCGCCGGAGCTCCCTCCGGAACTCTACTGCCTCGTTCAGGGGGGGGGGGGAAGCCGATGGCGGGAACAAGTCATCACCCGCAATGTCGATGCCGTGCTGGAATTTCTTGAGGTGGAACTCCAAGGTTTTCCTCGCCATGTCGGACTTCCGCCCGGACTCGATCCGGTCGCTATCCATCATGCCGCTGAGGGCCCAAGCGAGTTTCTCTCTCCTCTTCAGCGGTGCCCACCTGTTAACTAGGAAATTGCAAAACACCGCTTGAGGAGTTAGACCTCCTTCCATGCACTGGCGGATCCTGGTCAGAGCAGGGTTGAAGGTTTCCGCCAACACCGGAGCTTCACTCCAGATTGTCGTGTCGATGCTGGGGAGGCCTTCGGGCAACTCCAGTCTCTCGTGCTCCTCCACCCAGACCACTATCCAGTCTTTCTTCCAGTCATCCCACTTCCCAGAAGGGAACGACCGGAGGTACTTGAATGGGCATTTCTTGCGCTTCACAAAGTAGTAGAAGCCAAGATACTCATTGCTCCTCCCGGTGGTATGGACGGTGAAGAAGGCCCGGAAGAGTTCGACGCAGGGGGGAATGCCCACCCACATCTCACAGAAGTGGACAAAGATCGATACGAGGAGAATGGAGTGGGGGCCAAGGTGATACAGCTGCAGACCATAGAAGTCCAGCAGCATCAAGAAAAAGGAAGAAAAAGGTGGAATCAACCCCACCATGGCGTACGAGGAAAAGTACACCATCTCGCCGGAGTGCTCCTTCTCAAACGGAAGCCCTCCTCCGGCGCGGACCGAGCGGTCGAAGGAGTCCGAGGACCACCCCATGAGGGTCCGAACCTTCTTCACGTTGCCTTCGGTCTTCAAACGGCTTTCGCGGAGACCCAACACCATCGGTGCACAGCAAGGCGGGAGAGGAAAAGCAAGCACGAGTTGGAGGTTTGAGCGCAAGAGCAAATGAGAGGCGTAAAAAACTCCAAACGGTGCGCGCTTTCCTTCTTAAGTAAGCCCTTGCGACGCTTGGATGGAAACCGCAGGGAAGTCGGAGATACCGCTTAAAAGTTCCACCCAACCAATGACAAGAGGGCCCGGGACCACTTCGACAATCAAGTCGAGGTTCCTACCAGGCGAACGGTTGTCATCACGAGGCGGGAAGCCCGAGGGCGGCGGCCTGACAGGGCACGCGGAACCGATACGATTTTCGTATCGGGAACTGGCGACCTTCAATTGCATGAGATCCGCACGCCGAAGATCTCACCTGCCGCACGCGGGATACGCCGCGTGGCGAAGGATTAACTCCAAACCATCGTCGACAGTACATCCGGAAACCTTTGAAGACTCATTTCAAAAGTCGAAGGATGGACCCACCTTCGGGGGAACGATTTCACCTAAAGGGTCTTCCCCGGAGGTAGGCCCAGGGGGCCACTATCGGTACCCTGGGTCCCATATACCCCTTGGGATTGTAAAGATCTCAAGGGAAAGTCACCCATTTAATTTGAAGACCTACGGAGGCCCACATGTCAGGCATGCCCGGACCCGCTTCTCCGATATGGTTAGTCCCAGGGCTGCCACGTGTACTATCGAACCGGAGCTACCTCCCGCAAGGGGGAAGCTCCGGGTCATGTACCGAAGAGGCACCCCCGGACCTAACCCCAGACCGTGGGAAGCTCCGGCATTGCCACGTGTCAGATAACGCCGGAACCGTCCGTTCTCCACAGTACGCTCCGGCGTTGCCACATGTCCTACCGGTTGATCTCCTACCTCTAACCTCCGGAGGGCTCCACAACGGCTCCGGATCTTCGAGAGGGAATCAATACCCGATTAAGTGTCATTAATACTACATTAATGACACCCGATCGGATGACCTTAATCACTAGTAACGGTGCTGTCAAAGCCCATAACTCGGTCATTAAGGAGAATCGAATGTACTGAATGTATATCAATATTAGTAACCGCTGGGGCCACCTATCGGGCCAGGCAAATTTGTAACGGTCTGTCCTTATACTATAAAAGGACAGGCTGACGGTACATAGAAAGGGGGGTTCTGAACTGATCTGACCTGATTCGATCACACACCATTGATCAAACGCACAACAACCAATACAACAACACACCCCGTGGAGTAGGGTATTACGCTCAGGCGGCCCGAACCACGTAAATCCTCGTGTCTCCTACATTACTTTGATTTTCACCTTCTTGAATCTCCGCGCGCCCACACCGAACCACAAACTCCTTCAACACTTTAGCAGTGTCGGGAGATCTGCCGGATCAAAACCACCGACAGAGGTGGATGAAGAGATGAGTCATCATTGTTGGCAATGGCAAGGCCGACCAAACTTTCTTCTTCCGCTTCACTCTCTCCATCACTTGATTCTTCGTCGGTAATCCATTCATTTGCCTCACACATGAACACCTTTTGTGGTCCTTTTTTCTTCTTTGGGAAGAGTTTTGCCTTCTTTCCCTTGTCATGTTTCTTCTTCCCAAAGGATCTTGGTTTGGGCTTGACCTCTTCTTCATCATCTTCACTATCTTCAAGATTGCGATGCCTGCCCTTGTGGTTCTCTCTTCTTTTGTCCGGTTTTGGACAATCATAGGAGATGTGGCCTTGATCACCACAATTGTAGCAAGTCTTGTTCTCATCTATCCTTGGTAGAAAAGCTTTCTTCTTGGGATCAAAGGTGTATCCCTTCTTGGCAATTTTGGAGTTCAAGTGAGAGAACTTTCTCATCATCAAAGCAAGCTCATCATCGTCATCTTCACTTGATGTTTGCTCTTCTTCACTTGAGCTGGGCTCAACCACTTTCTTTTTCTTGAGACTTGTTTTCTTGGTGGAGGCCTTTAGAGCAATTGTCTTTGAAGATGATTGCTCCATCATCCCAAGTACACTCATCTCATGAGTGTGAATCTCTCCAATAAGTTTCGAAACTTCAATGTGATCAAGAGATTCTTTTTGAAGCATGGAGTTGATGATGTTATACTTTGGCTTAGGAAGGAGCATAAGAATCTTGCGTTTTATGAGTCCCTTGCCAAGAGAAGCAATGTCAAGAGCATTAATTTCCTCAATAAGCACATTCAAGGGAGAAAACATTTCATTGACATTTTCATAAGGTAGCATTTTGAACTCGTCATATTTGGCTTTAAGCATATGATATTTTAGTTCTTTGACACGAGAAGAACCCTCATGGATTTCAATTAAGCAAGCCCAAATTTCACAAGCTTTCTCTTTGCTAGCAATCCTAGCAAATACATCTTGACTAATGCATTCATAAATTGCATTTCTAGCTTTAGCATCCCACTTGATTTGATCATTAACATAATTATGCTCACCAAAACCCTATGGGTCGCTTCCCATACCTCGGGAGCAATAGCCTCTAGATAATCACGCATGCGTGCTTTCCAATAGGCAAAGTTCTTGCCCTCGAAGATAGGAACCGAACCCCCATTCTTGGCCATTTTAGCTCTCTAGCGGTGAAGCTAGAATGATCCAATGAGCAACCTTGCTCTGATACCAATTGTAAGTATCGAATACCCAAGAGGGGGGGGGGTGAATTGGGCTTCTTTTCAAAAATTAAAGCAATAAAACTTAATTACTAAAAGCCCAATTCCCTATGCAAGCAACCTATGCATTCAAGTGAATAGTAACTTTGCGGTATAAGAAATGCATAAGTGTAAGGGGAGAGGAAGAAAGCGCAAACTCCCAAGGAGACACGAAGACACGGAGATTTATCCCGTGGTTCGGCAAGATCATCAAGATCTTCCTACATCCACATTGTGGCACCCACCAAAGGGTATAGCCACTCCCAAGTCACCGAGACCAGGGATCTTCACTATACTTCTCCATTCACCAACCTCGGCAAGGTGGAGCTCAAGCCTTGTACAAGTTGGATCCTCCGGGCTTCCACAACCATCTTGGTAAGCTCCGGAAGGCTCTCTCCAATACAATCCCCAAGATACACTCCCTTACAGCTCTCACTACACTAGAGACTCCGATCACCAAGAATGGAGACACACAAGCACTATCTCTAGTAAGTTCTAGCCTATCTCTTGGTGTGTAAGTGGTGTAGATGATGTAGAAGTGTTGGCTCAACGTCTTGAATGCTTGAGAATGTGTAGAGTAGCTCTGGTTGTCAAGACTTGTCGAATAGACTGGTTGAAGGGGTATAAATAGCCAATCTCCATGAAATAGCCGTTGGAAAAGTAGGCTGACATCACTGTTCTGCGAACATCAGATGATCCGATGTTCTCCCTTCAGTTATCATCGGTCAAATCCAAATTAGCTGATGTCACTGTGTCAGATATGACCGTTGTTAGACCGATGTTACACTTGCCTTCTCATCGGATGATTCGGTGGCACTCCATCCAGAATTGGTTCAGAATTGATGCTTACTGGAGTGATTGACCGATGTGTTTATAGTTGTACATCGGATGGTCCGGTGGTACACTTGGTCCAGAGAGATTTATTACTGTACTGATGGACCGATGTAACATCCCCTTCAGCATCGGATGATTCGGTGAGTACTTAGTTCTGAGGTCTTCTTCTTCTGCTGAACCAACTCGATCGATGTAGTGTTTTTTAGAAACATCAGTTGATCCGGTGAGTTGATTTTGTTTGCTTCGAGTTGTTATAAGTGATTCTTTTAGAATTTGCTCGATTGACCTCTTATACATTGGTTTGAAATATTCTTCTGATGATTATCAAGCATTGAGTGCTGTCAATTTTGGTTGAATAATTTTGACATATGAGCTTTTACTTCTAATCTTCATAAAAGTCAATTGACCTCATAGAATGATTATTTAGGGGTCTCCAATTATATCCAATGACATTCATATAGATTTCATTTGATTGTGATGAGTGATATGGGAGACCTTGCATCCACAAATTCATTAGTAAAATCCAAAGGTTGTCATTAATCACCGAAACCATACCTCATGGGGTCTAGATGCTTTCACCTTACCTTTTCCCTTTACGTCATTAATAGCATCATTACCATGAAGGGACTTAATCCTCTCTTCTTCCTCAACACACATAGCCATGAGTTTTTCTATGTTCCATAGTTCAGGTTGAGAGTTGTAGTTGATGACAAAAGTCTCAAATTCCTTAGGAAGTGAGGCAATGATGAGATGCACAATGAACTCATCTTTAATCCCCAAGTCCATAGCTTAAGTTTTGCAGCCATATTTGTCATCCTTAAGATGTGCTGACGTACACCACCTCCATAATACTTTTTCAGTGACAAGCCTCTTGATAAGAGTGCTTGTTGTGACCTTAGAAGAACCAGTAAACTGATTCTATATCCTTTGGAGGTATTCAACAACAGTGTCATATTTAGGGATTGCTCCCCGAATGTCCTCCGTGATAATGCCCTTAATCACCATCAAACATTTTCTATTTGATTTCTTCCACTTATAACAATCAATGTCATAAGCCAACAACTCATTAGTATATTCCTTTGTCCTCACAGCAAAGGCTTTCTGAGTTTCATTATCATTTTTTATCGGAAGAACCGGTGCAACCGGATATAGAGTAGTGAGAGCCAAGTCTATCTCGAAGACTGCCAAAACAATCTCCAACTTCTCTTGCCATCTCCTATAATTGCTTCCATTGAGTAGATCAATGGAAGCGATGAAACTCGGTGATGAATTCGCAATGGAGGAACCTTCATAATTAAAAGACAAAATCATGAGGAAGGCATATATGTTAATCATAAGAAAATGTTGAGTTTTATCTTTCACTTTGATTACTTGACCAAAACTCAACATTTGATAACAACTGAAAAACAATACAATAATCTATCTTTCACTTTGGTTACTTGACCAAATTGCATGACAATATAAACATAATTCACAGCGTTAGCTTAATTAAATAAGCAAACTTAAGTGTACAACCCGAACTAGTTCGCACATGACCAGACTAGTCTGAACTCTTACAATACCTTTTTCAGACTAGTCTGGTCCATAAGCCGGACATGTCCGAAATTAAACAGAACCATGACAGTACAAGTCCGGTGAAAGCATCTAGGCCCCCATGAGGTATGGTTTCGGTAATTAATGACAACCATTGGATTTTACTAATGAATTTGTGGATGCAAGGTCTCTCATATTACTCATCACAATTAAATGAAATCTATATGAATATCATCTACTGCTCATTGGATATAATTGGAGACCCCTAAACAATCATTCTATGAGGTCAATCGATTTTTATGAAGATTAGAAGTAAAAGCTCATATGTCAAAATTATTGAACCAATATTGACAGCACTCAATGCTTGATAATCATCAAAAGAAGATTTCAAACCAATGTATAAGAGGTCACTCGAGCAAATTCCAAAAGAGAGACTTAGAACAACTCGAAGCAAACAAAATCAACTCACTGGATCAACCGATGTTTCCAGAAAACAATACATCAGTCGAGTTGGTTTAGCAGAAGAAGAAGACCTCAGAACTAAGTACTCACCGGATCATCCGATGATGAAGGGAATGTTACATCGGTCCATCAGTACAGTAAGCAATCTCCCTGGACCAAGTGTAACACCGGACCATCCAATGTACAACTATATACACATCGGTCGATCACTCTAGTAAGCTTTAATTATGAACCAATTCTGGATGAAGTGCCACCGAATCATCCGATGAGAAGGCAAGTGTAACATCGGTCTAACAACGGTCACATCTGACACAGTGAAATCAACTAATTTGGATTCGACCGATGATAAATGAAGGGAGAACATCGGATCATCCGATGTTCATAGAACAGTGATGTCAGCCTACTTTTCCAATGGCTATTTCGTGGAGGCTGGCTATTTATACCCCTTCAACCTGTCTATTTGACAAGTCTTGACAACCAGAGCTACTCTACACATTCACAAGCATTCAAGACGTTGAGCTACCACTTCTACATCATCTACACCACTTACACACCAAGAGATAGCTAGAGCTTGCTAGAGATAGTGCTTGTGTGCTTCCATTCTTGTTGATTGGAGTCTCTAGTGTAGTGAGAGCTGTAAGGGAGTGTCCCTTGGTGATTGTATTGGAGAGAGCCTTCCGGAGCTTGCCAAAACGGTTGTGGAAGCCTGTAAGATCCAACGTGTACAAGGCTTGAGCTCCACCTTGCCGAGGTTGGCGAACGGAGAAGTATAGTGAAGATCTCTGGTATCGGTGACTTGGGAGTGGCTATACCCTTTGGTGGGTGCCACAACGTGGATATAGGAAGATCTTGACGATCTTGCCGAACCACGGGATAAATCTCCGTGTCTTCGTGTCTCCTCGGGAGTTTGCCCTTTTTTCCTCTCCCCTTACGCTTATGCATTTCATATACCGCAAAGTTACTATTCACTTGAATGCATAGGTTGTTTGCATAGGGAATTGGGCTTTTAGTAATTAAGTTTTATTGCTTTAATTTTTGAAAAGAAGCCCAATTCACCCCCTCTTGGGCATTCGATCCTTACAATTGGTATCAGAGCAAGGTTGCTCATTGGATCATTCTAGCTTCACCGCTAGAGAGCTAAAATGGCCAAGAATGTAGGTTAGGTTCCTATATTCGAGGGAAAGAACTTTGCCTATTGGAAAGCATGCATGCGTGCTTATCTAGAGGCTATTGCTCTCGAGGTATGGGAAGCGACCCATGCGGGGTTTGGTGAGCATAATTATGTTGGTGATCAAATCAAGTGGGATGCTAAAGCTAGAAATGCAATTTATGAATGCATTAGTCAAGATGTATTTGCTAGGATTGCTAGCAAAGAGAAAGCTTGTGAAATTTGGGCTTGCTTGATTGAAATTCATGAGGGTTCTTCTCGTGTCAAAGAACTAAAATATCATATGCTTAAAGCCAAATATGATGAGTTCAAAATGCTACCTCATGAAAATGTCAATGAAATGTTTTCTCGCTTGAATGTGCTTATTGAGTAAATTAATGCTCTTGACATTGCTTCTCTTGGCAAGGGACTCATCAACCGCAAGATTCTTATGCTCCTTCCTAAGCCAAAGTACAACATCATCAACTCCATGCTTCAAAAAGAATCTCTTGATCACATTGAAGTTTCGAAACTTATTGGAGAGATTCACGCTCATGAGATGAATGTACTTGGGATGATGGAGCAATCATCTTCAAAGACAATTCCTCTAAAGGCTTCCACCAAGAAAACAAGTCTCAAGAAAAAGAAAGTGGTTGGGCCTAGCTCAAGTGAATAAGAGCAAGCATCAAGTGAAGATGACGATGATGAGCTTGCATTGATGATGAGAAAGTTCTCTCGCTTAAACTCCAAGATTTCCAAGAAGGGATACACCTTTGATCCCAAGAAGAAAGCTTTTCTACCAAGGAGAGATGACAACAAGACTTGCTACAATTGTGGTGATCAAGGCCACATCTCCTATGATTGTCCAAAACCGGACAAAAGGAGAGAGAACCACAAGAGCAAGCATCGCAAGCTTGAAGATAGTGAGGATGATGAAGAGGACAAGCCCAAACCAAGATCCTTTGGGAAGAAGAAGCATGACAAAGGCAAGAAGGCAAAACTCTTCCCAAAGAAGAGGAAAGGTCCACAAAATGTATTCATGTGTGAGACAAATGAATGGATCACCAACGAAGAATCAAGTGATGAAGAGAGTGAAGTGGAAGAAGAAAGTTTGGCCGGCCTTGCCATTGGCAACAATGATGACTCATCTCTTCATCCACCTCCCATGTGCCTCATGGCTAAAGGTAACACCAATGTATGTGATGACTCTAGCGATGATGAGCTTTCCCCCAATGATTTAACTTCATTAATAAATGAATACCACACTATCATTAAGAGGGAAAAGAGTAAGGTCAAGGCTCTTGAAGAAACTCGTGCTAAGCTTGAGAGTGCTAACCTCGATTTGCTTGACGAGTATGAAAGCATACTTAAGGAGCATGACATGCTCAAATCTCAAGTCAAGCAAATTGAGGAGGATGAGGCTCAAATCAAGATAGATCATCATGAGGTTGACTTAGCACACCAAGCACTCTTGGGAAAGCACAATGAGTTAATCCAAGAGCATCAAGTACTTAACCTTGACTATGAAGTTCTTGATCAAAAATTGAAAAATATAAAGAAAGAAACCCTTAATGATAAGGTATCTATTAACTCTCATGCCACTAATGTCTTGCATAAGTCTTTGCCTTTGAAAGAGAATGCTTGGGTGCCTAAAGTCAAAAATTGAATTCATGTGTGTAGGTGAACTACAAAGCCGGAGGAAAGCATTGGGTACTCGATAGCGGGTGCACTCAACATATGACCGGCAACGATGGTATGTTCACCACCATAAAAAACACCGACAATCATGAACAAGTCACCTTTGGTCATAACTCTAAGGGGAAGGTAATTGGGTTAGGTAAGATTGCAATTTCAAATGATCTATCTATTTCCAATGTATTGTATGTTAAGTCACTTAGTTTTAATTTGCTTTCTATTGCACAATTATGTGATCTTGGACTAACGTGCACCTTTAGCAAAAATGATGTTGTTGTGACTAGTGAAACAAGCCAAGAACTAATCTTCAAAGGATTTCGGCATGGACATCTCTACCTAGTAGACTTCTCCAACAAGGATGCTAGCTTGTCCACTTGTCTTTTCACTAAGACAAGTTTGGGTTGGCTATGGCATTGACGCATAGCGCACATTGGAATGAGCAAGCTCAAGAAGTCATTCAAGCTCGGGATGGTGACCGGAGTAAAGGATGTCACATTTGAGAAGAGCAAGCTTTGTAGCGCTTGTCAAGCCGGGAAGCAAGTTGCTTCTCACCACCCGATGAAGACAATGGTGTCAACCTAAAAGCCACTTGAGCTACTCCACATGGACCTCTTCGGGACTGTCCACATATCAAAGTCTTGGCGGTTACCTCTATTGTCTTGTTATAGTTGATGACTACTCTTGCTATGCTTGGACTTTGTTTCTAGGTGACAAGAGTGAAACTCCAGAAGTGTTCAAGACCTTCGCTAACCGTGCTCAAAGGGAATTTCAACTTCCCATCATCAAGGTCCGGAGTGACAACGATACCGAATTCAAGAACTACAACATTGGGGAGTGGTGTGACCGTGAAGGCGTGAAGCATGAGTTTTTGGCCACATACACTTCTCAACAAAATGGTGTCGTTGAAACGAAGAACAAGACTCTCATCACTCTTGCACGAGCAATGCTTGATGACAATGGCACGTCCGAGAAGTTTTGGGCCGAAGCAATCAACATGGCGTGCCATGCCGCAAATTGGGTCTACCTACATCGACTACTTCAAAAGATCCCGTACGAACTTCTCACTGGGAGAAAGCCCAACATCTCCTATTTCCGAGTCTTCGGGTGCAAGTGCTACATCTACCGCAAGAAAAGGCTCGAGGAGAGTTTTGGTCACGATGAAATAGATGATGAGCCTCTACGAGAAGCTATGAAGAACATGACCATTGGAGACATCAAGCCTAAAGTGGAGGAGAGCCATGATCAAGGGGGAGCTTCAAGTTCCAACATCAACACATCTATGGCGCCTCAAGTTGACGAAGAAGAGAAAGATGATCCATTGCTGACACAAGATTCACAAGCCACACAACATCAAGAAGAAGAAGAAGTCCATGATCAAGTCCAACCACAAGATGAGCAACACACCGCCAGGTGCTTCACAACCACTCATGAGGCATGGACGCATCTCCAAGGCGCATCCGATTGACCAAATTATCGGAAGTCCATCAAGGGGAGTAAGTACACGTTCTCGCCATTTCGCTACATTTTGTGAGCACTACTCATTTGTTTCATGTGTAGAACCCACTCACATTGAGGAAGCACTCCAAGATCCAAATTGGGTAATGGCCATGCAAGAAGAACTTAACAACTTCATCCGCAATGAAGTTTGGGTGTTGGAGGAGCGACCCAAGGACAAGAACGTCATCAGAACAAAGTGGGTGTACTGCAACAAACAAGATGAGAACGGCGTTGTGGTCCGCAACAAGGAAAGACTTGTGGCCAAGGGTTTCTCGCAAGTTGAAGGACTAGACTTGGGAGAGACATTTGCTCCGGTCGCTCGACTAGAAGCCATCCGTATTCTTCTTGCCTTTGCATCACATCATAACATAAAGCTTTATCAAATGGAAGTGAAAAGTGACTTTCTTAATGGTTATATTAACGAACTTGTCTATGTTGAACAACCTCCCGGGTTTGATGATCCGAGGAATCCTAATCATGTGTTTAGGTTGCACAAGGCGCTCTACGGGCTCAAGCAAGCACCTAGGGCGTGGTATGAACGACTACGAGATTTCTTGATCATGCAAGGATTCAAGATCGGGAGGGTGGACACTACACTCTTCACCAAAGACATCAACGGAGACTTATTTATTTGTCAAATTTATGTCGATGATATTATTTTTGGTTCAACTAACGAAGCTCTTAGCCATGAGTTTGGCAAAATGATGTCTAGGGAATTCGAGATGTCGATGATTGGAGAGCTCAACTTCTTCCTTGGATTTCAAATCAAGCAAATTCGAGAGGGGAACTTAATCTATCAAGAAAAGTATACCAAGGACCTCTTGAAGAAATTTGAGATGGGAGATTGTAGCTCAAGAAGTACTCTAATGGCAACAAATTGTCATCTCGACGCGGATAAGGACGGTAAACCTATTGACCAATCTAATTACTGTTCTATGATTGATTCATTGCTTTATCTTACCACATCTAGGCCCGATATCATGTTTAGTGTATGCTTGTGTGCTCGCTTTCAAGCGGCACCTAAAGAATTGCATCAGAAGGCGGTCTTTAGGATACTTCGGTATCTCAAGCTTACCCCTAGTGTAGGCCTGTGGTACCCTAAGGTGCAAAATTCTATCTCTTGGGTTACTCGGATTCGGACTTTGCCGGATGTCGTGTGGATCGCAAGAGTACCTCCGGTGGGTGCCACTTGCTTGGGCGTTCCCTAGTATCTTGGTCTAGCAAGAAGCAAAATTCCGTTGCCTTGTCCACGGCGGAAGCGGAATATATTGTGGCCGGTGCATGTTGTGCCCAAATTCTTTATATGAAGCAAACTCTTTTGGACTTTGGTATTAAACTTGGTTGTGTGCCTCTCCTTTGTGACAATGAAAGTGCAGTTAAGATTGCTAAGAACCCCGTTCAACACTCCCGCACTAAGCACATTGATATTTGCCATCATTTCTTAAGGGACCATAAAGCTAAGGGAGACATCTCCTTGCGAGGTGTTAGGTCCGAAGAACAATTGGCGGATATCTTCACTAAACCACTTGATGAGAAAACCTTTTCTAGACTAAGAAGTGAATTAAATGTGCTAGATGCATCAAACTTCATGTAAGTTGCCATGATCATGTAAGAATTCATCTCATATAGGTCTTGTCTAACTTTCAAAGGATAGGGGTGAGCAAGGGTTAGCTTGGGATGGAGGTTCCTTTGGGTTTCCCCAAGGCTTGGAGAGTGGCTCTCCCTGAAGAAGCCTTTGAAAGGTTCAAACTTGGCAAGATAGATTTACTTTATGTCTTGCATGATGCCTGCCATATAGACTTGCACTCACGTTTAATTTCTTGCATTATAAATTGTTTGGCATTGCATACGGTAGATTGTCACAAAGGGGAACCCACCTCATGAGAAATAGACTTGTTTGAAATGCAATATCTCAACTCATATGATGTGGAAAGAACAAAATGTTAGGTGGTTAATGCCTAAATGAACATGCTTTAAAGAGATAGAAGTTTTCATCCTCTAGCTCACAAAGCATGGGCCTTACATTTTATTTGGATGTTTTCTTCCTTGATTTTTTTTGGTGTTCTATTTGCTTTAGGGCTTAGCCAAGTTATTGACAACTAGTCTTTTTGAGGGGTAAGAGGTTGCCCAAAAAGTCCTAAGACTTGTGTTTCTCGTTGTGTGTTTAAGTCAAAGGACATATATGGGATGTTGGTGTTTTGTAGTCATCAGATTATCCGATGCTTAGACCAGAAGCATCATCGGATCAGTTTGTGTTCAAGTGCCAATGGTCAACTCAGTCACGAAGTCAAATCAACCGACGAGTTCAATCTTAGGAACATCGGTGCATCCGATGTTCACATTTCTGGAGTTGTGCCAAATTCAACCGATGCAAATCTTTTTCTCGTCGGATCATCCGGTGTCAACGGTACCTTATGGAATACCCTTACTGTACCATTCGACCGATGCTTCTATCATCTGACGTCGGTTCATCCAGTGTTAAAATTTGAGCTAGGGTTTGGGCCCCACCTATTTAGCGTGCCGCTTCGCCTCTTTTTCTCTCTCCTCGGCTCTTCTCTCCGCCACCGACGCCCCATCGCCTCACCTCCACCGCCGCCGCTCCATCACCCTACCTCTGCGCCTCCGGCCGCCGCCGCCCTCCGGCCACCGCTGCCCTCTGGCCGCCGTCGCCCTCCGGTCGCCGCCGCTCAGCGCTGTCGCCCTCCCGTCGCCGCCGCCTCCCCAAGAAGCGCCACCGCCTCCCCAAGTAGCGTCGCCGCCGCCTCTCCACGCCTCACCGCCGCTGCACCTCTGCCGCCGCCCACACCGCACTGCCGCCCTCTGCGCCGCCGTGGTGCCCTCCTTTCGGTCGCCGTGCTTCGCCGTTAGGGTTCCCCAGCCGCGACGACCTTTGCATCGCAGTATCGTGCGCCCGAGCCCTACAACGTTGTCCCGCGTGCTCACCTCCGTCATCGTCATGGGCCGTGACAAGAAGCGAAAGGGCAAGGCTATTGAGGAGCCGGTCGCTAAAAAGCAGAAGTTGTCGAAGGAGGCGAAGAAAGCTTTGATGGCCGCTCGCGCCGCTGAGGAGCGAGAGCGAGGCCGAGGAGGATCATTGAGGATCCGCGAGGCTCGACAGAGGTAGCCTCCTGTGCCTGAGGAGTCAGAGGAGGAAGAGGAGCTTGCAGTGCCGCTTGTTCGCCAGCGCTCAGCCAGGACCCGTGGGGGTCATCCAGCTGTAGCCCCAAGACAGAGACCATCATCAGCTGACCTTTGAGAGGACAGGGCGGCCCAGAGAGCTGTCTATGAGATGGACACCAACATCCGTGTCACTGAGGGTGTCTGCCTGACCGATTATAGGAAGTTGAAGGCCAAGCAGCTCAGGAAGCTCAGGTGGAGCATCTTGCTTGAGGAGTGGTTCTCGCAGCCCAGAGAGGCACTTGTGGACAGCCGCTTTTGGACCCTGACACAGGCATCGCTGTACGAGACTTGCAGACGTCGGGACCATAAGATCTTCCAGCACAATTTCCTAGATTGGGATCAGCTTGCTCTTGCAACCGGGACAGAGATACGCCCTTACTTTGAGAGGTATAGAGGGCTAGTGGAGCTGATGTCTTATGAGAGAAGTGCCTACGTGGAGGACTAGGTTCGAGTATTCTATGCCACACTCTACGTCTCTGAGGGCCGCAGATCCATTGACTTCATGTTTATGGGCCAGCATCACCACCTGACAACGCAGACTTTGGGACAGCTGCTAGGAGTGGATCTTCATGACACATGCCTACACGAGAGAGTGTATGGACAGGCAGACCCACCGAGGAGGCCGCTCACTGGAGGTATGGCACCACCACTTGAGGAGATACGCTCACTGTTCGCTCAGCCTTTCTCTCCAGACCAGCCGAGGGTACCGACACTACTCACTCCAGCTGCGCGCACTGTGCACCTTGCCTTGCGTCACACACTTTTGCCAAGGTTCGGATACCTTGAGGGGTTCACCAGCTTGCAGCAGACTCTCCTGTTCTATGTTATGAACGGGATGGAGTTCGATATTGTGGACATCCTGATCTGTGAGATGGAGGACGTCATCACTGATGGAGTTGGGATGATGAGGCAGCTTGTGTTTGGTCACTGGATCAGCTACTTGCTCTACATGGTAGCTCCAGAGGGGTCTGTCGTGCGTGACAGTCTCACCGACGAGAGCGTCACACGGTTCGGACACTACCGTGCTCCGACTCCTGGAGACCGCCACCTTGGCCGTCCAGTTGAGCGTAAGGTCCGTACCCGTCTCTCAGAGGAAGACTGGTCAGACCTGGAGAAGGAAGACGAGAGACTAGCACATGCAGAGGCTAAGGGTGAGGATCTACAACATATTTGGTCCGAGAGTGACACCAGCGACAATGTCGAGGAGTATTTCCCACCTCCTCCCTCACCCAGGCAGCACGACGCGGAGGCTGGAGGCTCGACTGTGCCACCTCCTACTCCACCTCCGATGTCAGAGGCACAGGTCTCTCAGCCATCTGAGCTTACCTCCCTACTCCAGCAGATGGTTGAGCAGCAGCGCCTGGACCGGCTTGTAGCTGAGCAGGCCCGAGCTGAGCAGGCTACGCGTCTCTTGGAGCTCCAGCAGCAGCACCAGGAGATGCAGCGATAGATTGCCCGCGAGTGGCGAGAGGACACTGACAGGCTGACTGGATTGATTGATCAGATGCACCAGCGCTCTCTCGACCAGCAGCAGCAGACGCAACAGGCGATGCACTACAGGAATACCGGTCACTTACGTCGGCCAAAGCCGACGTAAGTTAGGCTTAAACCGACGTAATTAACTTAATTACGTCGGTTTTTGCTTAATTACGTCGGCTTTCAGCCGACGTAGGGTTTTGGACGTAATTAAGGTAACTTACGTCGGCCACCGACGTAAGTTACCTTAATTACGTTGGTCTGCAGGAGCCGACGTAAGTTCACCCTCGAGATGGGCCTTGGGCTGGGCCGGATGACTTACGTCGGCTTGGGCAGGCCGACGTAAGTTAAGTGCTGTAACTTACGTCGGCCAGGGCAAACCGACGTAAGTTAAGTGGTTTAACTTACGTCGGTCTGGCCATACCGACGTAAGTTAACCTGGGCAAACTTACGTCGGCATGCTCATAGCCGACGTAAGTTAAGTTTTCGAATTTTTTTTAAAAACAGAAACTGTCTACCTCGCTCGATGGTGAGTCACAGAACAGTCAAAAAATATATACAGATATATACAGTCACAGAACAGTCAATATAAGTTCGCCCATGGTTCAAAACATCAACAAACACCACAATTTTCCAAATAAATTACACCGGGCTACACGCTAGCCCCTCCATTACCTCCAGGATCTTCCCGGCGCGTTCCGGATCCCTGCAAAACAAACATAATCACTAGTAAGCATCAATGTCAACTAAGTGATAACATAAGAGGCCAAGAACATCAGTGACAAAAGAAGGAAGCATGATGTAGTTTCAAATGAAGTAATGTACTATATCACTAGTTAAATGGAAGCACTAGCCCTTTGTTAACTCAATGAACATCAGTTTCGACATAAGAAGGTAACATCAGTGATAATCACTAGCTCTTTTGTTAAATGGAAGCACTAACAACTTATGCACTATATACTAATCATTTCTATCATGGTCAAAAACTACTAAAGCTTGATTAGATACACTTAAATAGAGTTTCTCACCTGCTCCAGTGTCTACACGCTACCCCCTCCACTGCCTCCGGGATCTCGACGCGTTCCGGAACCCTGCAAAAGAATCATAATTAGGATTAAATGTGATGCAAATAACTTTTTAACATAATGAAAAGGGAATCAAACTCCTAGGTATAGACAATATTACCTGCTCCGGTGTCTGCTGCGGCGGAAGCGTAGGAATCTGGATGTCCTGACCGCTTTGTCGAGCAAGAGCCTGCCATTGCAAGATATTAGCAGATATATGTTATTAAGTGTTGTGAAATTTAACTATGGTACTTTAAATTACTTACCGCCACCGTTGCTTGCATCTGGGCCATCATTAAGGCCGTCCTCTGCTGCTCCTCCCTTGCCTCCGCTCTCGTCCGCTCCAGCTCTGCCTGAGTTTGCGTCAGCGACTCCCTCATGGCCTGGAGCTCCAGCTGCGTCTGCGAGAGACGACCACTGGTCCCAGCGGTCGAAGCCTGCGACGATGAAGCGCCTCTCAAAGGTCGCGTCGACCTCGAGTCGACAACTCCATCGAAAATGGCAAACCTGCAAAAGAATGAAAACACTAAGTAGAAGAAGATTAATTGAAAAAGAAATGAAACACACGAAGAACTCACTGTCCGTGGGCCTTCCCGCCTCCGCTTGCGTACGCGGCTTGGGGGTCGATCGGCGCACTTTCCCAATCGTAATCCGCACCGTGTATCTTCGCGACCTCCTGCGCGTACTTTGTCTACAAAACAAATAAATCTTGTAAGTATGTCAATAATAGTATTAGTTTTAATGAAATTAATGAATTTCGAAAACTTACCAGTCGGTCGGCTGCGACCTGACTACACTGCCCTGGCTGAGAAGGGTCACTTCCCTTGTGACCTCTCTTCCAAACCTGGGTCGGGGTCGGCTCATGACCCAGCTCTCGCTCCTGTACATCCGTGTTAGTGAGATAAATAATATATTAAGAACACATAAATAAAATAAAAAGGTACTTACCATGCGTTTAGCCAAACGCAAGTAGCGAAGCTGCTTACGTGCGACTTCCGTCGTCACTGTATTACCATCGTTATTAACAACTTCGACAAACCTCGGTTGACCACATTTCAAACATTTGTTCTCGTTGGCATGCTCTCTCCAGAAAAGCATGCAGTTGTCCGGACACACATCAATCTTTTCGTGCTTCATCCCGAGACCAGAAAGAATTTTCTTCGAGTTGTACATATCCTTAGGCACTTTGTTGGGTTGTGGAAGAGCATCTTTGAACAAATCGATGAGCATGTTGTAACAATTGTTAGAAAAGAAGAACTTAGACTTAATTGCCATAAGTCTAGTCACAAAATTGAGGATTGACATTTTAGTGTGTTCATGCAGAGCCTCTTCTGAATCTTTGAGACGTTTGAAGAACTCTTTAACCTCTGCTGTTTGAGTATCTTCTGTAAGCTCTGGTCGTATAGCTTCCAGCATCTCATCCATCATATCAACCTCTTGAGCATCATCATTGTCAGCTTCCACTTCTTGTACAGCTTGAGAAGCTGT
This sequence comes from Tuctoria greenei, assembly GCA_036927565.1. Lineage (NCBI taxonomy): Eukaryota > Viridiplantae > Streptophyta > Magnoliopsida > Poales > Poaceae > Tuctoria > Tuctoria greenei. Next base: position 21,115,804 of record JAYESD010000011.1, on the reverse strand, counting down.
CTCGCCGTGGAAGTTCCACAACTCATAATGTGACACGTAACCGTTTCGACACAAGTGCAACGTAAGTTCCACTTTGTCCAAAAACGTTCCGTTTCGGCATTTCGTACATGGGCACCGCGCCTTATCGCTATTTGACAACAAAAAAGCTTGTTCCACAAAAGCTTCTGTCTTGGCGTACCACTCATCTGAGTGACCACCAGTTCTGCTCTTCCAACCAGTGTACATCCAACTACGGTCTTCGCCCATGTTTGACTCTGCAGTTTAACGCGAAAGAAATTGTCGTTAATGTATTGTTATGTTATGTGTCACGGCCCTACAACCTAGGCAGATAGATCCTAAACCCACCCAAGAGTGACCGAGCGAAGCGTTCTCATGACGAGACGCGTGATCCGGATTCGAACGAAATTTCGGCAGCATAACCCCGTTGTTCTCCACTGCACGCCCAAAAATGGTGCAGCAGAGAACAACAGGGTTACGCCACCGAAATCTCGTCCAAATCCGGACCCGCGTCTCGTCACAAGCCACGCCCCCTCGGTCACTCCGAGGCTGTCCAAAAAGGGACAATTCCGAACCTGCACGTCTCACATGCCAATGGCATGTGAGACGTGCCGATCCGAAACGGGTAACACATTGCTATAGGTTACGTTGCTCATTTTCATTTTGAGGTCATTTAAGAGAGAGGAAAGAACAAGAGAAAGACTGAGAGGAAAGTTGGTCTTAGAGAAGGAGGCGGAGGACTAAGCCATCGGGGGAGGCGGAGGACTGAGGCGAGTGAGCCGTCAGATAATATCCGACGGTCCACACTTCAGATCGGCCACATAAAAGTCCTCCCCGACCTAACCCTACTCATTTTCCTTTCTCTTCTCCACGATTCCATCGCTCCAGAGTCCAGATACGGCAGCCGCGACGATCCCCTTCTCCTCTCCTCGATACCCCTACTCCAGCGACGGTCCTCCAGGTGCTTGCCATCCTCACCGTCGTCGTTCGCATACTTTACCTTACCACTATATGGGCCTTGTCGGGCCTTGTCAAGCCTGTCCGAAGCCCATTTATGTATATATAGTACTAGAACACTCAAGCAATCAAAATTAAAATTGTAACCATAATTTAAGCAATTTAAGCATAATTAAACATAATTAAATACACCACCTAAGCGTAATTAAGCAAATTAAGCAAAAATAAGGAAATTAAGCATAATTATGCATAATTAAGCAAATTAATCATAATAAAATAAACCACTTAAGCATATTTAAGCAAATTAAGCAAAAATAAGGAAATTAAGCATAATTATGCATAACTAAGCAAATTAATCATAATAAAATAAACCACTAATGCATATTTAAGCAAATTAAGGAAAAATAAGGAAATTAAGCATAATGAAGCAAATTAATCATAATAAAATAAACCACTCATGCATATTTAAGTAAATTAAGCAAAAATAAGCAAATTAAGCTCCGGGGCCGGCCGGGAATGGCGGGGCGGCGCTCCGGGTCCGGGCCGGCGGTCAGGGAGGGTGAGGGGGAGGGGGTCGGGGAGGGTTGGGGAGGGGAGGGGAAGGGGGGCGGCGCTCGCCGTGGAGGGGAGGGGGAGGCAGCGGTGCGGTGGTGGCGTCGGCCGGGAAGGGCTGCAAGATATCTATGTCATGTCATCTAGTCGTCTACGTTGCTGAGGGAGACGATCGGCGCCGAGCTGGCGGTCAGGAAGGGTGAGGGCCAGGGGAGGGGGTCGGGGAGGGGAGGGGAGGGGAAGGGGCCGGGGCGGCGCTCGCCGTGGAGGGGAGGGGGAGGGGGAGGGGGAGGCGGCGGTGCCGTCGGTCGGGAAGCCGTGCATATTTAAGCAAATAATCAATCAAAAAATTAAGCAATTAAATAATTTCAGCATAATTTAATAAACAATTAAGGAATTTCAGAAAATTTAAATTAAGCAATTAAACAATTTCAGCAAACAATTAAGAAATTAAACAATTAAGCAATCAAACAATTAATCAATCAAACAATTAAGAATTTAAACAATTAATCAATTAAATTGGGGAGGAGGAGGGGGAGAGAAGGGGCTCGGGATGGGAGGGGAGGGGAAGGGGGGGCGCTCGGCCGTGGAGGGGAGGTCGACGGGGAGGGCGGCGTCGGGATGGGGAGGTGGACGGCGGCGGCAGGGCGGCGGTGGTGGTAGGGCGGCGGCGGCCCGTGGGGTGGGGGGGGTCGGGGAGGAGAGGAGGGAGGGGAGAGGAGGGATTACCTTGCTTGTGGCGGCCGGGCGGCGACGGCGACGGCGGGGCGGTCGGGCGGCGTCGGGCGGCCACGGCGGGGCGGCGACGGGGCGGCGGCGGCGGGGCGGCGGCGGCTCGGGTCGGCGGCGTCGGTTGGGAAAAGGAGAGCGCGCATGAAATGAGAGCGCGCACCGCTCGCGCGTTTAGGTTAAACAACTACTTACGTCGGCCCGACTTACTTACGTCGGCCAACGTCAGGGCCGACGTAAGGTAGGCTTAACTTACGTCGGCCAATTAACTTACGTCGGCTATGGGCAGAGGCCGACGTGGGTAATTTTTATTACTGTCGGTCCATATACTTACGTCGGTCTGCCGACGTAATTTATTTAACTTACGTCGGCTACCAGGGACCGACGTAAGTTACTTACTTACGTCGGCCAGCCGACGTAAGTTGCTCTGGCCGACGTAAGTGATCGATATTCCTGTAGTGATGATGGGCATCCTGGGTTTGATCACCAACCTCTACACGCAGACCGGGATTGCCCTGCCGTCGCAGCTTCTAGGCCTTGCTCCAGGTCCGCCTGTCCTGGCACCAGCTTCAGCACCAGTGCCGACCACGCCGATCCCGACGATCAGCATGTCCCCACTGCTTGCTCCAGGTGCTCCTATCCACTCTCCTCTGCCGGCTACGACGCTTTTCCAGCAGACGCCGACGTTGTTAGTGCCCCGTTGCCAGCAGTTCAGACTCAGTAGGCACCGACAGTAGCTCCCGCAGCCCCCGTCTCCTCCACTCCAGCTTCGACAGCAGCATGCCGCAGCTCCGACGACAGCACCCCCGACGGTGACCAACTTGTCATCGCCCCGAGCGCTCAGGATCCTTAGGCACTCGGCTTCCTTTTTGGTGTCTTGATGCCAAAGGGGGAGAAGAGTCAGGGGGAGGGTTAGCTTAGTCCCAGGGGGAGTCCTAGCTGTAGGGGGAGCTTATATTTTTGGGAGTCCTTTTGTAATTTGGAGACTTGCTACTCTTTTGCTTTTTATTGAGTATTCATGTTCCACTTAATTCTCTTGAGTTATTGATCGTTGAGCTTTCGAGTTATTAATCATTTTTGAGCCTTCAAGTTTAAGTGTGCCAAATCTTGTACTTATTGCATAGCCTCTTGAGTATTGTATTCTTAAATTCATTACTATTATGCTTTACTTGTTGTGTTGTTATCAATCACCAAAAAGGGGGAGATTGAAAGCATCTAGGCCCCCATGAGGTATGATTTTGGTGATTAATGACAACCGTTGGATTTTACTAATGAATTTGTGGATGCAAGGTCTCCCATATTACTCATCGCAGTCAAATGAAATCTATATGAATATCATCTACTGCTCATTGGATATAATTGGAGACCCCTAAACAATCATTCTATGAGGTCAATCAATTTTTATGAAGATTAGAAGTAAAAGCTCATATGTCAAAATTATTCAACCAATATTGACAGCACTCAATGCTTGATAATCATCAGAAGAAGATTTCAAACCAATGTATAAGAGGTCACTCGAGTAAATTCCAAAAGAGTCACATAGAACAACTCGAAGGAGACAAAATAAACTCACCGGATCAACCGATGTTTCCAAAAAACAATACATCGGTCGAGTTGGTTTAGCAGAAGAAGAAGACCTCAGAACTAAGTACTCACCGGATCATCCAATGATGAAGGGAATGTTACATCGGTCCATCAGTACAGTAAGAAATCTCTTTGGACCAAGTGTAACACCGGACCATCCGATGTACAACTATATACACATCGGTTGATCACTCCAGTAAGCTTTAATTATGAACCAATTCTGGATGAAGTGCCACCGGATCATCCGATGAGAAGGCAAGTGTAATATCGGTCTAACAACGGTCATATCTAACACAGTGACATCAGCTAATTTGGATTCGACCGATGATAACTGAAGGGAGAACATCGGATCATCCGGTGTTCGCAGAACAGTGATGTCAGCCTACTTTTCCAATGGCTATTTCGTGAAAGCTGACTATTTATACCCCTTCAACCTGTCTATTCGACAAGTCTTGACAACCAGAGCTACTCTACACATTCTCAAGCATTCAAGACGTTGAGCTACCACTTCTACATCATCTACACCACTTACACACCAAGAGATAGGCTAGAGCTTGCTAGAGATAGTGCTTGTGTGCTTCCATTCTTGGTGATTGGAGTCTCTAGTGTAGTGAGAGCTGTAAGGGAGTGTCCCTTGGTGATTGTATTGGAGAGAGCCTTCCGGAGCTTGCCAAGACGGTTGTGGAAGTCCGAAAGATCCAATGTGTACAAGGCTTGAGCTCCACCTTGCCGAGGTTGGCGAACGAAGAAGTATAGTGAAGATCCCTGGTCTCGGTGACTTGGGAGTGACTATACCCTTTGGTGGGTGGCACAACGTGGATGTAGGAAGATCTTGACGATCTTGTCGAACCATGGGATAAATCTCCGTGTCTTCGTGTCTCCTCGGGAGTTTGCCCTTTCTTCCTCTCCCCTTACACTTATGCATTTCATATACCGCAAAGTTACTGTCGGTACCCTAAAAACCATACACCCCCTGAGGTTACAAAAATCTCAAGGGAAGGACATCTTCTCAAATGAAAGACCCTCGGGGGTCCACTCGCCAGACGTAACCGGACCCGCTTCTCCAACATGGTTAGATCCTAGGTTGCCACGTGTACTGTCAGACCAGAGCTATTACCCGCAAGGGTGAAGCTCCGGCCTAAGTACTGAAACGGCACCTCCGGAGGTAACCCCTGACCGAGAGAAGCTCCGGACCTGACACGTGCCAGGCCGCCCCGGAGCTTCCCGCTTCTCCTAAACAAGCTCCGGAGCTGCCACGTGTCCATACGTCGGAGCTAGCCGCTTCAAACCCCCGGGAAGACGTTGTAACGGCTCCGGATCTCCAAAGGACAGCCGCGGACTTCAAGACCCAATTAATTATCATTAATTCCACATTAATGATATTCAATCGGACGATCTTAACACCTGTAACGGCACTGTCAGAGCCGTTACAGGGTTATTAACAACAATTAATCTCGTGTATCAATACTAATAACCGCCAGGGCCACATGTCGGGCCAGGCTGACTTGTAACGGTTTGTCCTTATACTATAAAAGGGCAAACCGACGATACACGAAGGGGACTCTGGAACACTCTGAAGCTCACAAGTTAATACAACACACACACACACCCGTGGAGTAGGGTATTACGCTCAGGCGGCCCGAACCACGTAAAATCACTGTGTCACTCGTGTCCCATCGCATTTCACTTTCTTAGGTCTCCGCACGCCCAAACCGAACCACAAACTCCTTCAACACTTTCATAGTGTCAGGGGATCTGCCGACTCCAACAGTCGACAGTTGGCGCGCCAGGTAGGGGGCGCCTGAGATCTTCAAGAATGGTGAATTTTGCGGCTGGATCATCCAACGGGCAACCTGCTGCCCAGGCTGTCGGAGGCAATCCCTCCAACATGCAGCCACCGGCAGGAGCCTCAGTTCCAGCGGGAGTCACACTCCCACCACCACCATCCTCTCCGGCAAGACATGCCGGACGACATGATGGTGCACCGGCGTCACATTCTGCGCCGGCAAGTCGTGACAACCCAGAACACGCGCTCCATGCAGCGCGTGCTCTCCTCCAGCGACCACCACCTCCGGATGCATCTCAAGGTGCCATGGAGCAATGGAGAGCTGATATTGAGCATTTGGTCGCAGCAGCGGCCGAACGTCTCAATAACCAGGGTCCACCCCCTTCAGGGCGGGCCCCGTCGCAGCGACGAACGTTGTCTGGAAGACTTGGTCCACATGTCTCCAACAACCGGAGAAGAGCTGCGTCACAGCAAGTGACGTCGTTGCCCTCTGGGGCACGTCGTGCCCATACTGCATCTCGGCTTTCGACACATGACCTCCGGGCGGAGCTTGATCGCCGATACCGCCAACAAGATGGCCGTGTCCACATCGAGCGAGCTCGAGAAAGACGAGATGCTCAAGACCTTTCTACTCTGGAAGGAGTAGGAGGAGGCTGTTCCGCCCTAGCCATGCACCTGCGCATGGTTAGATGGCCACAGAAGTTCCGGCCACACTTGCCGGAAAAATTCGACGGGACTGTTAATCCCGTAGAATTTCTGCAGATATACTCCACTGCGATCCTAGCAGCTGGAGGAAATGAGGCCGTAATGGCCAATTACTTTCCAGTGGCTTTAACTGGGACCGCTAGGTCCTGGTTTATGAGCCTTCCACCCAACTCTATCGACAGTTGGGAGGAATTGTGCCGCCAGTTCACCGCCAATTTCGGGAGTTCATACACCCGTCCGGGCACTGAACTGGACCTTTTTGCGGTCGTGCAAAAAGGAGGAGAATCTTTGCGGTCATTCATCCAGATATTCTCTCAGGTACGTAACACAATCCCTTCTATCTCAAGCGCTTCTGTCATTGTGGCATTCAGACAGGGTGTACGAGACAAGAAGATGTTGGAGAAGCTGGCGATCAAAGAGATCACCAGCGTCACGGAGCTCTTCAGCCTGGCTGACAAATGTGTCAGAGCTGCGGAGGGCCGTGAAATGCACTCCAAACCAGCCCTGGAGGATCATAAAAAATCCTCCAAAGAAGAAGCCGCTACCTCCGGGAGTGGTAAGAAGAAAAAGAAGACCAACGGCAAGAAGAAGCCGTCGGCCGGCACATCCAACGTTGCAGCCGCTGCAACTCCTGGTGGCCGAGGGCCACGCCCCGAGAAGCGACCTCGACCGTCTTCTGAAGACGGTGGCAAATCCAAGATGTGGTGCCCCATTCACAAAACGAGCAGCCACAGACTGGAGGACTGCCGGGAGGTCCAAAACCTTGCCGAGCGCTACCACAAGCGCCGGGAAGGGTCTCCCTTCCGACAGAGGGAGGGAAAACAAAAGGTCGATGAAGCTCCGGCTGAAGAGGAGTTAGGGTTTCAGGACCCCAAAAAGGTCTTGAAAGCCGTTTACACCTCCGTCGACGATGATTCCGACGTCTCCGACAACGAGCGTCGGAAAACCATGAACACCATCTTTGGTGGATCATGGGACATCACCTCTCGTCGTGTCATCAAGACTATGCGACGGGATATGGCTGCTGTAGCTCCTACAGCTAGACCGGAGCCACATCGAAAGTGGATGGACACACCCATCACTTTTGATGCTTCGGACTGTCCTCAAAGCATGGTCAGAGCTGGCCAGCTACCCTTGATGGTATCTCCCACCATCAACAACATCCAGCTCCATCATGTCCTGGTAGATGGAGGTTCGGGGCTTAATCTCATCAGCTTCGAAGCTTTCACTAAGCTTCAGCTTCGACCTTCGGACCTCCAGCCCTCTCGACCTTTCTCCGGAGTAGGTCCGGGGGCCATAACCCCACTCGGAGCTATTACTCTCCCTGTTACCTTTGGGACCCGGGAGAAGTATCGCACCGAGAAGTTGATCTTCGACGTCGCACAGATCAACTTACCATTCAACGCCATCTTGGGTAGACCTGCCTTGTACAAATTCATGGCAGCTGCTCATTATGGATACCTGGTGTTGAAGATGCCAACACCAGTAGGCGTTCTCCGGATCCGTGGAGATCGCACTGCCGGAGTAACTGCTCTGAAGGAACTTCACGCGCTCACCACAACGCAAGAAGAGGACTCCAGGCAGAAGCAAGCTCCACAACCTCCGAGCATTCGTCAACGAGGCTCGACCTCTGCACCTCGTGTGCAGCCAAGCGGCGACACCGACATTCCCGTCAAAGTCGTCCAAATTGGTTCCGATGTCACTCAAACTACCCGCATATCGGGTGGCTTGAACGACAAATAGGAACTCGCGCTCATCACTTTCCTCCGGGCTAACGTTGACGTGTTTGCTTGGCAACCGTCACAAATGCCTGGGATCCCCAGGGAAGTGATTGAGCACAATCTGAAGATTTACCCCGACGCTCGGCCTGTGCACCAGAAACCTCGGAAGCAATCTGTAGAGCGACAAAACTTCATCCGACAAGAAGTGAAGAAGTTGCTCGAAGCCGGATTCATCCGAGAAGTCTACCATCCAAAATGGCTGGCAAACCCAGTCGTTGTGCCTAAAGCCGGCGGGAAACTTCGGATGTGCATCGACTACACCACACTGAATAAGGCATGTCCAAAAGATCCATTCCCACTACCTAGAATAGACCAGATAGTGGATTCCACCTCCGGGTGTGAGTTACTGTGTTTTCTAGACGCATATTCAGGATATCATCAAATCCGGATGTCTAGGGAAGATGAAGAACATACTTCATTCATCACAGTGGATGGATTGTATTGTTACACAGCCATGCCTTTTGGTCTCAAGAATGCAGCTTCAACTTTTGTACGAGCAATGTACAAAACTTTCGAAGAACTCATCAGAGACATAGTGGAAGTGTATGTTGATGACATCGTGGTCAAAGTCAAGAACAAGGAGTCCCTCTTGGACACCTTGCAGGCTGTCTTCGACAAGCTGCGGGCAACCCGCACGAAGCTAAACCCAGACAAATGCGTATTTGGGGTTAGTTCCGGAAAGCTTCTTGGTTTCCTGGTAAGTCACCGGGGCATAGAGGCTAATCCGGCGAAGATAAAAGCCATTGAAGACATGCGGCCACCAACCCGCATCAAAGACGTCCAAAAATTAACTGGATGTCTAGCAGCCCTCAGCCGGTTCATTTCAAGACTGGCGGAAAGGGCACTTCCCTTCTTCAAGTTACTAAGGAAGTCCGGACCATTCCAATGGTCTGAAGAAGCAGAGAAGGCATTCCAGGAGCTGAAACAGTTCCTCACCACCCTACCAGTCTTGGTAGCTCCGAACCCTGGTGAGCCTTTATTGCTTTATATTTCAGCAGCTGACGAAGTCGTCAGTATGGTTCTGGTTGCGGAGAGACCGGAACTACCCAATACTCAGGAATCCAGATCCCTTCGGGAGGATCCGGAGGTTCCTGAAAGCGGGTCTGGGTCCCAGCTCCCAGACTTGAATCCACAAGAAGCCACTTCAGAGGACCCGGATCCTTCCGATAGGATCCAGGTCATTCCTGAAGAAGCTCCGGGTTCCTCCACCCAGAACCCGGAGGTCCCCGAAGATAGTCTGGACTCCTCCGACAGGGTCCGGATCAATGGAGAGGAAGCTCCGGACCCCTCCGGGGGGGTCCGGACCATTCAACGCCCAGTATACTTCATCAGTGAAGTGTTACATGATGCCAAGACTCGATACCTAGAGGTGCATAAGCTGCTCTACGCAGTTCTTATTGCCTCAAGGAAGCTTCGACACTATTTCCAAGCTCACAAAGTCTCGGTGGTAACCTCATATCCACTTCGAGCGATCCTGCATAATCCCAATTCAACTGGGAATATAGCAAAGTGGGCAGCGGAACTGGCTGAATTCGACCTCGAATTCATTCCAAGACAAGCAATCAAGAGTCAAGCGTTGGCAGATTTCGTGGCAGAATGGACTCCCTCTCCATTAAACCCTGGGGGCCCCAGCGAGCAGAAGACGGAACCACAAGTTCCGGCCTTCACTAAGCCTCACTGGACCCTTTACTTCGACGGCTCCATGCAGAAGCAGGGAGCCGGAGCTGGGATCCTTCTCCTCGCACCAACCGGGGAGAAGGTGAAATACATGGTGCACTTTGATTTCAAGGCAACCAACAACATGGCGGAGTACGAAGCACTCATATATGGATTAAAGGTGGCACTATCATATGGTGTCAAGCAGTTGCTGGTCAAAGGAGATTCACAACTTGTCATCAAACAGGTGAAGGGTGAATGCTCCTGCAATAATCTCCAGCTGGCTGCTTATCTCCTTGAAGTCCAGAGGCTTCAGAAGGACTTCGAAGTCCTAGACCTTCACCATATTCAGCGTGCTCACAACGCTGAAGCTGACGAACTCTCGACCAAGGCGTCAACCGGAGCTCCGGCTCCAGACGGAACCTTTGTCCGGAGGTTGTCAAAACCCACAGTTCAGCCTGCCGAACTGAACGAAGGGGGCGAGATCAGCATCCCAAAGCTGACGGTCCCGATGGCCCTGTTACCATGGCAGCCATCAAGGGTCGTAGGTGCTGCAGGAAGCTCCGAGCAACCCAGCACGCAAGACTCAAATGCTCAAGTTAGTTCCGATGCATGGATCTCGGAGATCCGGAACTACTTGAAAGACAACATCCTTCCTGACGATGATGTATCCGCTGACCGGGTAGTCAGATTGGCTAAAAGATACACGTTGGTAGAAGGGGATCTCTACCGGCGCGGTGCCAACGGCATCCTAATGCGGTGCATCACAAGGGAAGAAGGCTGCGAGCTCCTCGCAGAAATCCATGGAGGTGAGTGTGGGAACCACGCGTCTTCCCGCACGCTGGTCGGAAAAGCCTTTCAGCACGGCTTTTACTGGCCTACAGCGCTCCAGGATGCTACTGAGCTAGTGAAGAAATGCAAAGCATGCCAATTTCATGCAAAGCAAATTCATACACCTGCTCAGCCCTTACAAATGATACCTCCTACGTGGCCTTTCGCTGTGTGGGGGATGGACATCTTGGGACCCTTCCCAAGAGCCGTCGGAGGTTACAAGTTCCTGTACGTCGCCATCGACAAGTTCACCAAGTGGCCGGAAGCTACTCCTGTTGTGACGATCAACAAACAATCTGCAATCAATTTTCTACAATCTATCGTGAGCAGATTCGGAGTCCCCAATAAGATCATCACTGATAATGGGACTCAGTTCACAAGCTCCGCATTTCAAGGATATTGCGAAGACCTCGGCATACAAGTTTGCTACGCTTCCGTAGCTCATCCTGCCAGCAATGGACAAGCCGAGAGAGCAAACGCCGAGATCCTTAAAGGACTCAAAACGCGCACTTATGAGCGTTTGAAAAAGCACGGAGCTAATTGGATCGAAGAGCTTCCGCCCACTCTATGGGCTAACAGGACTTCTCCAAGTCGGGCAACCGGAGAAACACCTTTCTTCCTGGTGTACGGAGCTGAAGCGATCCTTCCTCCGGAAATCACCTTGGGTTCTCTCCGAGTCCGGACCTTCGACGAAGCCGCGCAGGACCAGCTCCGGCGTGAAGACCTAGACCTCCTCGAGGAGGGAAGGTGCCAAGCAGCTGTTCGGAATGCCCGATACCGTCAAGCTCTACGGCGCTATCATCAGCGGCATGTACACAACCGACAGCTCGAGGAAGGCGATCTGGTGCTACGGAGAATACTATCCAGAGAAGGGCAAAACAAACTCTCCCCCGGCTGGGAAGGACCCTTCCGAGTGATCAAAGTATCCCGTCCCGGAAGCGTTCGCTTGGCTACCGAGGATGGGACACCTCTCCCAAATCCTTGGAACATCGAGCACCTCCGTATGTTCTACACTTAATTCCACGGAGGTGAGTCTTAAGTAACTTGAAGTGTATGTTATAGAGTCATTGTACAGAGTCGGGTAGTTCCTCCGGGAGAGCAGCCGGACCTTTCCCGAAAGGTTTGGAAAGCTCATGCAACACTTGATACAGTCTCCGGACTAGAAGTGTAGCTAATTACCCTGGGTTAAACGAGAAACCGAACACACTTAGCCTGGTTCCGTACCCTAAGAGTGTACTTGTTTCCCCTGTACCCCGGACCTATAATGAAAGACATCTTCATGTGAAATAGACTCCACGTGCATTCATTTTTTGCATAAGGCTCGACATTTTTATTTTTCTCTTTCTTGTCTATAACAGAAACGTGCAATTCTTAAGAAATTCCAGTTAGACCGATTTACGTACGATTCGAGTTGAATTGTCGGATTTTTTAGATTTAAATATCATCTGTGGCCAACTCGCCTGAAAGCCGCCAAGCCATTCTAGGGCCGGAGTGCGCTATCGACTTAGCCTGGTCAAGCACCCTAAGTACGCCACTCTACCTACATCCCGGCAGGCCAAAGTAAGGTGAGTCCATGGACAATTGGATCTAAAAGAAAAGACAATTCATCCAATTATACTAAAAATCGTGTTCAACTGGAAATTCTCTTGAGAACCGTAAGCCGCGGCGAAGTTATAGATAAGGAACGAATTTTACTGTTTTTCTTGGCTTAAGTGTGCAGGAAAAATAAACCTAATATTGATGGAGAAAAATCGGAGTTAACCAAGCTCCGACTCCCACCGGCGTTAACTTAAAGATGGTGAGAAGACTCTATCACTAGAGTCTGTTGCCAGCAAGCCAGGCGTGGCAAGGGTCATTGCCGGAGCTACTAAGCTCCGACACCTTGAAGTATTAACTATCGACACTCAACGTGTTGGTAGAGGCTATTGTCGGAGCTACTAAGCTCTGACGATGGACAGTACCGGAGCTTCTAAGCTCCGACGACTTCAAGGGACCTTCACTATCGAAAACTTTGGACCTAAACTATACGAGTTCGAAGCAAATTTGTCTTCAACAAAACTAAACATCCTTTTGGTACATGTCCACAATCAAATTGTGCACATCTACCAGGGGGCCAAGTGAAGACAAAGATGTTGAAGACAAAAAAATGAAATTCACGAAAAATTGAGGATTTCATTTCATCAGAAGACCGGAGATTACATCTGGAGACAAGGGATTACAAAATTGAGGAAGAAGAGAAGATACAAATAAAGGCTAAGAAAGATAATCCTAGACCCTATGGAAGAACTCAGCGACCTTCTGGGCGACCTCCGACACGCTGGCTCGGGTAGCTTCGCCTTCTCCTTCGACGGGGCCTTCAAGCACCGGGTCCAGAGAGAATCGAGGGTTCCGGCTAGTGTAACACGTCAACACATACTTTGTGACGTTCCTAGCCAGGGATTGCCCCTCGACCTCCAGCTGGTCCGCGATGACGTCGCCCACCTTGGAGAGCTTGCTGCCCGCAGCGCTCAACGCTTGCAACGCAAGGTACGGCTCCGGCTCCGGATCATCCGGGAGCACGGGGCTGAAACCCATCGGCGCTAGCGCATCATCGGCCTTGCTCAGGAACTCCCAAATTTGCAGGGAGTCCGTCTTCCTCAGGCCCTTCATCTCTTCCAGGGACCTCCGGGCCGCCGCCAGCTCCGAATTCTCGCGGGAAAGACGCTCGACTTCTTTGGCGTTTTGCTGAATCTTCGCAGCAACCCGCTTCTCAAGTCTTCTGAGCTCCTCCTCCCGGAGGTGGATCTTGTTCCGGCGGTCGACCAGGTCTTTCTCCCTAGCCTCTATTTTCTTCTCCCGGGCGACAAGGGCACACTCGTACTCGTAGAGTTTCTGCCCCCGCGCCCAGGTCTTCTCCTCTTCCTCGAGGCTGCGCTCTTCCAATTTTTTAGCGCGCTCCTCGAGGCCCTTGTCCGCCAGAGCTGTCTTCTCGGCGAGCTCTTCTTCACGTCGCAAGACGTCATCCCGTAGTTCCAGGAGTTTTTGCTCCTCATCCTCGAGCCGCTTTTCCCTTCCCTCAAGTGCCTCTCGGCGCTTGATGAGCGCGGTACTGATGGCCTCGAGTTGATCGAACCGAGCGTTGGCCGCATCGTTAGCAGCCTTAGCTTGGTCATGGTACTCTCGGGATTGGGCGTCGAGGTTGTGAGTCATGCTCTCCCTCTCGTCCAGCATCTCACCCCAGAGCTCCAGGCGGACCTTCTCCCGCCTGATCCATTCCTTGTCGTCCGCAATCCTCGACTGCGCCAGCTTGGTCTCGAATTGGAGTCGATTACGCCACCTCCTAAGGGTTTGGCGCTCCTCTTCAAGAGCCTTGCTGTCGTGGAAGAAAGCTAGCTGGACTTGACGTAGGCTGGAGCAAGCGTTGTCGATGGACATCGACAGCGAAATGGGCTCCGGACCTTCTGGGGTCTCCTCCGCTGGTTCCAGCGGGTCTTCATTTACAAAAATTGGGTCCCACTCTACGAGAGTGGAACCCCGAGCTTCCAAGGCACTAGGGCACTCCTCCGGGATGGCCTCAGTCGCCACCGAAGAAGGTCCCGCCACCAAATCTTCATTCGCCCCATCAGGCTGGGGGCCGGCGACTTCGTTCAGGCACTCTGGCTCCGCCACGGGTACCATCGACGTCGTCGCCTCCACTGGCTCCGGCCGGGACGCTTCTTCTGAGGGAGGCTCAAGCTCCCTCGCCTCTTCGACCACCGGTTCTGCAGCCGGCGCCTCCACAATCACCGGCTCTGCAGCCGGCGCTCCAATAGCTACCGGCTCTGCGACCGGAGCTTCGGAAGTAACCGGCTCAATTGCCGGAACCACTTCAACTTCCGGCTCGCACGCCGAGGCTTCAGCTACCTCCGGCTCAACCGCCGGGGCTTCAGCACTTTCCGGCTCTGAAGTCGGGACCGCTACTTCCTCCGACTCAACAGCCGGAGCATCTACTTCTGCAGCACCAGGGCCCGGAGCTTCAACCTCCGGAGCGGGTGCCGCTGGCGCATCTTCAATCCCGTGGTCCGGCGCTACCACGGGAACTTCTGGAGACGAGTCGAGGTCCATGACCACGACAGCCGGCGCCGGAGCTGTCGCAGCCTCCGCCTGGGGCGGCACCGGGGCTGAAGCAGAAGCCCTCGCAACCTCAGACACTGTGGCTGAGGGCGGAGCTTCACTCCCCTTCTTGGGAACGCTGCATATGAAGAATGAAGAAATTGAGCAAACAGATGCTATAATTAAAAGTTAATTGAGGTAAGCAAGAAAAATTACCTTGGGAGGCTCACGCACCAGTTTGCGCGGAACCTCTTTCCCGGACGTTCCGGGCTGGCCACGGTCGGCGTAGGAGCTCCGGGAGGACTCCCAGGACTTACCGTAGCCGCGGGCGTTTCCCGGGTCGGAGCTCTCCTTGACCGGGAGGAACTCCTAGACCTGGAGGCCCTCACCGCTTCTCGAACCGGAGTCGCCTGTCCTGAACTGGCACCTCCGGAGGGACCCATCACGGGGACAGCCGCACTCTGAGAGGATCCCACCGCCGGAACAGTAGCGCTCCGAAAGGACCCCACCACGGGGACAGACGCTACAGCGGCGGAGGATCTTCCTTCCTGAGGACGGGGAACTGGCGGGGAAGTGGCAAGCCCGACGGACCTTCCGTCAGCATGTCGCAGCTTCCTCTTCCGGCTCTCCGGCTCCTCCGCCAGCTCCTTGCCCTTGCCGGTGACCTCAACTCTTGGCTGAGAGACAGGGGCGGAGCCGCCTTCCGACAACCCGGGAATCGCCAACCGGGCGGTCGATCTTCTCTCGACGACGCCAAGGTCGTCAAGCGCGGGCATCTTCCGTCGGAGCTCCCTGCTAAACTCAACTTCCACGTTCAGGGGGAGGAAAGCCGGCGGCGGAGTCAAGTATTCTCCGTCAACATCGATGCCGTGCTGGAATTTCTTGAGGTGAAACTCCAAGGACTTCCCCACCATGCTGGACTTCAACCCGGTCTCGACCCGGTCCTCGTCCATCACGCTGTTGAGGGCCCAGGCGAGCTTCTCCCTCCTCTTCAGCGGTGCCCACCTGTTGGACAGGAAGTTGCAGAACACCGCCTGGGGAGTTAGTCCTCCCTCCACACATTGGCGGATCCTGGACAGGATGGGGTCGAAAGCTGCCGCCAGCACCGGAACTTCGCTCCACACCGACGTGTCAATGTCGGGCAGACCGTCTGGCAGCTCCAACCGCTCGTGCTCCTCCACCCGGACGACTACCCAATCTTTCTTCCAGTCATCCCACTTCCCGGAAGGGAACGACCGGAGGTACTTGAACGGGCACTTCTTGCGCTTCACAAAGTAATAGAAGCCAAGGTACTCGTCGCTTCGGCCGGTGGTTTGAACGGTGAAGAAGGTCCGGAAGAGCTCGATGCAGGGAGGAATGCCCACCCACATCTCGCAGAAGTGGACAAAGATGGACACAAGGAGGAGGGAGTGAGGGCCAAGGTGGTATAGCTGCAGACCATAGAAGTCCAGCAGCATCAAGAAGAAGGAAGAAAACGGTGGGATCAGCCCCACCATGGCGTACGATGAAAAGTACACCATCTCGCCGGAGTGCTCCTTTTTAAAGGGAAGCTCCCCGCCGGCGCGGACTGAACGGTTGAAGAAGTCCGACGACCACCCCATGAGGGCTCGGACCTTCTTCAGATCGCTCTCCGTCTTCAAACGACTCTCACGCAGACCCAACTCCATCGCAGCACAGCTAGGCAAGAGAAGAGGAGCAAAGCACGAGTTGGGAGTTTGAGCGCAAGAACAGATGGAAAGCGTAAAGAACTCCCGACGGTGCGCTTTCCTTCTTAAGTAAGCACTCGCAACGCTTGGATGGAAACTGCAGGAGAGTCAAGGATACTACTCAAGAATTCAACCCAGCCGATGACAAGAGGGCCCGGGACCACCCTGACGATCAAGTCGAGGTTCTTACCCAGGCGAACAGTTGTCATCACGAGGCGGGAAACCCAAAGGCGGCGGACTGACAAGGCGCGCGGAATCGATACGGTTTTCGTATCGGGAACCGGCGACCTTCAATTGCGAGAGATCCGCACGTCAAAGATCTTATCTGCCGCCTGAGGTGCGCCACGCGTCAGGACTTAACCGTAAAGCCTCGCAAAAGGCACCTCCGAAGACCCTTGAAGACCCAGTTCAAGAGTCGTGAGTGTGGACCCACCTCCGGCGGAATGACTTCATCCCGTTGGTCTTCCCCGGAGGTAGGTCCAGGGGGCCACTGTCGGTACCCTAAAAACCATACACCCCCTGAGGTTACAAAAATCTCAAGGGAAGGACATCTTCTCAAATGAAAGACCCTCGGGGGTCCACTCGCCAGACGTAACCGGACCCGCTTCTCCAACATGGTTAGATCCTAGGTTGCCACGTGTACTGTCAGACCAGAGCTATTACCCGCAAGGGTGAAGCTCCGGCCTAAGTACTGAAACGGCACCTCCGGAGGTAACCCCTGACCGAGAGAAGCTCCGGACCTGACACGTGCCAGGCCGCCCCGGAGCTTCCCGCTTCTCCTAAACAAGCTCCGGAGCTGCCACGTGTCCATACGTCGGAGCTAGCCGCTTCAAACCCCCGGAAGACGTTGTAACGGCTCCGGATCTCCAAAGGACAGCCGCGGACTTCAAGACCCGATTAATTATCATTAATTCCACATTAATGATATTCAATCGGACGATCTTAACACCTGTAACGGTACTGTCAGAGCCGTTACAGGGTTATTAACAACAATTAATCTCGTGTATCAATACTAATAACCGCCAGGGCCACATGTCGGGCCAGGCTGACTTGTAACGGTTTGTCCTTATACTATAAAAGGGCAAACCGACGATACACGAAGGGGACTCTGGAACACTCTGAAGCTCACAAGTTAATACAACACACACACACACCCGTGGAGTAGGGTATTACGCTCAGGCGGCCCGAACCACGTAAAATCACTGTGTCACTCGTGTCCCATCGCATTTCACTTTCTTAGGTCTCCGCACGCCCAAACCGAACCACAAACTCCTTCAACACTTTCATAGTGTCAGGGGATCTGCCGACTCCAACAGTCGACAGTTACTATTCACTTGAATGCATAGGCTGTTTGCATAGGGAATTGGGCTTTTAGTAATTAAGTTTTATTGCTTTAATTTTTGAAAAGAAGCCCAATTCACCCCCCTCTCTTGGGCATTCGATCCTTACATCCGGTCCATAGGGCGGACAAGTCCGGTATTGTTCCAGAAACATTTGATCTGTTCTTTATTAAAACTTTCGAGTTTGGTCCGGACTATTCCGGCGAACCCCAGAAAAGTTTCATATAAAAAACAAAAAATACCAGAATACCCAAAACGGATTTTCAATCTTATCATCTTACAAAGTCAACTTAATTTTCACAATGGATTTCAATTCAAAGTGCTTAATTGGTTTTCAATCATATGAATGCGTCAAAACGCCCTGATCCAAAAAACCTAACTGTCTCATTGTGGCATACCGGACTAGTCCGGCCCTTAGACCGGACAAGCTCGGACCTTCAAAACTTGCAGCAAAAAACTTCGATCAAAACAAATTCGAAATGATTAATAGTCTAAACGGCTCTGATACCATTGCTAGAATCAAAGGGAGCCCAAAGATCAAATAACCACTAAATCATCTTGAATTACAAAGGAGAAAACTGAATACAAGATCAACATCAAGTGCTATCTCTCAAATAGCACAAGAACACTACTAATACCTTCTCCTCTATCTTTGTTGTTACTTGATGATGCAACCATCAAGTCAACAAAATAAGGCCGCAAGAAGAATGACAACGGGAGGCGTTTCCTCTTGTTCTTCTCTTGTTGTGTTGATCGGATTCTAATTGAGTTAAGAATGTTCAAGTGTGTGTGTGTATGCATAAGCATTACTTGATCATACACTTGACCCTCTTCTTATATTTGACTAAGAGATACAAGAGGGGGTCTCCCACCCATTAAGAATAGTTGTGTCGAAGCGTACGAACGACACTCCCCCAGGTACTACTAAATTGTAGCCCGCGGAGGTTCTTGTATCGGTTTAGGCGCGCGGAGATCTAGAACAAGATGATGACACAGATGATTTACGTGGTTCGGGCCGCCTGAGCGTAATACTCTACTCCATGGGGTGTGTGTTGTTGTATTGAGGATTTCAACAGTGCTGGCGTGCGTATGAGCTTGAGTTGTTTTGCATCGTGTAACACATCCCTTTTATAGACCAAGGAATGACTGTTACATGAGCTGCCTTACCCGACATGTGGTCCTAGCGATTACTATTGCCTAATACACAGTATTAATGTGTTTAAGCACCTTAATAGACTGATAACACGCTTTAATGACGGTGTTGCCAGTATTAGGGGTCCTCTGATTGTGCACTATTAATATTGCATTAATGACACATAATCAAGCCTTGTATCTGTAGCGGTAACTGTTCCTTGAATGTCCGTGCTGTTGGAGATCCGCTAGTATTCCCGTTGGTGTCGTAGGTCCGGATGCTCCACACGTGGCAGCTCTGAAGCTTCACCTCGCGGGGAGATAGGTTCGGAGCTGCTATACATGTGGAGACACTAGAGCTCCCCTCTACTAGAGGTTAGATCCGGGGTCATTATCCACGTGTCAACCGCAGAGCTTCCCTATGTTAGAAGTTCAACTCTGGCCTTACATTACACGTGGCAATCCCGAAGCTATCCATATGAGGGAGGCGGATCCAGTATCGTGTGACACGTGGGGCTTGAGGAAGCCTTTTAACTCTGACAGGTGGAACTCTCTTGCACTCCTTGCGATATTATAGGGTACCCGGTACACAGAGTTCCAACAAGTTGTGTCCCACAAAACATTTGGTGTGTTGTGTTATTTCAATTAGAACACATGTCAATTTCAAATTCAAATTGACGGTTACTGAACTGATCGGACTAGTCCGGTTAGGGTTCGGACTAGTCCGGTTATCGTTACTGGACAGTACCGGACTAGTCCGGTCTTAGAGTCCGGACAAGTCCGGTTGGTCTAACAAAAAGTTATTGCTACTTACAAATTGACAAGTTTATTAGAACAGAGTGAGTACTCCGTATCACCAGCAAGGTAAGAAGGGATCGGAGCACATCCTCCTCCTCGGCCCCATGAACAGCGCATGCGTTTTCGTGCAGATGTCGTGTGGAGGCACGCACCGAAGTTTGCTCCGATCTGTTTGTGACCATGTGATGATGAGGGGGGCCCGGCCGGCGACACACAGCGAGCCAGTGCAATATGCAATCAACAATGTTTAGTAATGCACACGATGTTGCATGCAACCGTATACCATCTGATCGGTACTCATGAATATGTATATGATTTGATGAACTAGCGGGCGCCTATGATTCGTCATCCTCGGGCTTCCTAGCTCAGTTCCTCCGTTACATTCCAACCAGCTTCGTGCACAGACACTTATACCTGGCCCATGATGTGCGAACTACACAGCGGGCCAGCGTCTGTGTAACACGGGCCGGCTGGAATCTCCAGCTGCGCGCAACGCACAAACCCAGCGATTTTTTTATTTTAGCATTATTAATTTATTATTTAATATTAATAGCATTCATTTTTTTTCACAACTAGCATTCCTGCCGTCTACGGTGTGGACGACTTGTCACATTGCAGGGTAGCCGTCCACCTCGTGGACGACTTGCCACGTGGCAGCACATGTGGCAGTCTAAAAAATTCCAGTTTTGTTCATTTTTGGGCGTCCATTTTAAAATAATTAGAGATATATTTTGAAAATATTGTTATTGAGGAAAATGTAACAATAACAATAGCCGTTCTAAATTGAATAAAACTCAGAAAAATTGGCTGACAAATTTGCTGAGTTCAATCACATTTCGACGACTATTTGAAAATAACTAGATACATATTCATGAAATTTTAATATTGGATAACTGTAAAACAATCTTTACCACATTTTATTCAATAACATTATTTTAAAAATATGTTTCTAGGTATTTTAAAATAGGTGTCCAAAAGTGGATGAAACTAAGAAAATTCGGGTTGCAGAGGCAAATTTGCCGTGTTTAGTCACTTTTGAATGGTTATTTAAAATACTTAGAGACATATTTATGAAATGTAGTTATTAAATAAAATGTATTCAAGATTGTTATCTACATTTATTCCAATATCATCATTTTCTAAATTTGTATCTTTGTATTTTAAAAGGGCCGTCGAAATGTGACTAAACTCAGCAAATTTGCCTCTGCAGCGCAAATTTGCTGAGTTTTATTCACATTTGGACGGCTATTTAGAAATATCTAGAGACTTATTTTGGAAATGTTGTTACTTAAGGAATCGTAGTACACATTGTCTACTATTTTGTTTCAATAACAACATTTCCAAAATATGTCTCTAAGTATTTTAAAATAGACGCCCAAAAGTGAACAAAAAACCAAAAATTTTGAGACTGCCACATGTGCTGCCACGTGGCAAGTCGTCCGCACACCGTGGACGGCGGGAATGCTAGTTTTGGAGAAAAAATTCGGACGCTATTAATATTAAATAATAAATTAATAATGCTAAAATAAAAAATTCCAAACCCAGCCCTATGCTGAGACGAGTGGTTCTGATAACACGCTTTTAAAATTGTTTATAAAGATTTCCAGCGAAAGAAATCAAAGTCGGCGCATGTCACTGTAAACTATATCGCGAAAAAACTAAAAGGTTTAAAACCTTTCGAAAGATAGAGCAAAAAGGTTAGTCCTAATAGAAGTTATATTTTTAATAGATGAGGTGACACGTAATCATCAAATCTGATGACATCGGCTGGTCGGCAGAAGGCACATGCGTATCGGACTGGCTCCATGCTAGTAGCTAGCTTCAAATCATCCTGATGTTTCGCCGTGACGTAACCAGAAGGCTGTTTCAAGTGCAGTTCTCTCTATATATAGAGACGATCGAGCATCAGGATTTATCGATAACCAGTGGTTCAGTGCAAGCAGACAGCCACAGCTTCGTCTTCCTCTCCCCGATATCTCATACTACTCCACTACTGCAAGACAGCAAGGGCGCCAGCGCCACACCTGCAGGATGATGCGGACCGGTAGAATTATCATCGTGTCCGCCGTGGTGGCGCTGTTTGGGGTGGCGAGCGCCGTGCTGGGGTTCGTCGCCGAGGCCACAAGGTTGAAAGTAAGTGCAACAACCGATACCCTCGGATATCTGCTATTTGTGTTTATACTTCCTCCTGGAATGTCCGTCGAGTGATTCTGAAGTCTGAACCCAAAGTTAAAGTGCTGTCGGATTGATGCTCTTGCAGCCGGATGACATCGGCGTGACTAGGAGGGGGTGCGTCTACCCAGCCAACCCCGCCTTCGTGGTGGCACTATGCGCGGCCTTCCTGCTGGCGGTGGCCCAGATCATCGCCTCGGCCGCCGGCGGATGGTGCGGCTGCTGCAGGCCAGGGACGACAGGGTTTCGTGCACCCAAGTCCAAGCGGTTCTTGGGCATCATCGCCTCTATCCTCTCATGGTAACTCCGCCGCCGCGCCACAGTAGTACGTGCGACATGAGGTTCGAAGCCTGCTGATGAAACCGGCGATGTGTGTGTGTGCAGGATAGCGGCACTGGTCGCGATCGCTTTCTACCTGCAAGGCGCGGCGTGGAACGCGCCCGTGGCGCGCGGCGGCGGCGGCGGCGGCGTCGACGGCGGGTGCTACTACCTCAGGCCCGGCGTGTTCAGGAGGGCGGGCGTGCTGAGCCTCGTCGCCGCCGCGCTCGGGATCGCGTCCTACGTCTTTCTGACGCGCCGCCCGTCTTCGGCGATGGCGGCTGCAGGGTACGCGCCCAAGCCCGACGAGCACCACCCGCCGGCGGTCGAGGTGATGCAGCAAGGGCCGTATGGTCATCATCAGGGGTACGGGCAGCAGCCGGCATACCCGCCCCCCGCGGCGCAAGGGCCGTATGGTCATCAGGAGTATGGGCAGCAGCCGGCATACCCGCCCCCCGCGGCGCATGTGCCGTACGGTGGTCAAGCGCCGCCGAATCCGCAGTACGCTCCTCCTCCTGCTGCGGGACAGGGCCACGCGTACGCGGACGTGTAGGTGACTCGACACTCGAGACGACACGCGGCACGTAGTCGTGTTGGACCTGGTCCACCGGAGTGGTGTTTCAGCTTCTGGATGGAGGAGATAGACACGTGTATGTGCTGCAAAGTAGATGGATGATGTTAGTGTAGTTTATGGTAACGCGTGTTGTGCTTGTGATCTGAAATCTCAATACTTCTGGTTTTCACGTTTTGCTGTACTGTTTCGTTTTTTAAAGTTTGTTATTTTTTAATTGAAAAAATGAATTAAAATATGGTAATTTTTTAAGTAAAGAGAGTACTCCTTTCTTTCTCAAAAGATTATCACCTTTAATTTGAAAAATAAATTAAATGTGACAATTTTTTGATAAAGGAGGGAGTACATGTTATACAATCGCAGCATCAATTCTGAACTGAACACTGCATCGGCGCCGATCGATCAGAAAACTCACAAGTGAACCAGGCTCGTGCACGGGCAAGAACAAGGTAAGGCACGCACTCGGCCAGCTTTCGTAACTCCAGGCTGCGGGAACTCCCATCCCGCAACCGTTAGCGATGGTGGTGGTCGTTCTTATGCGAACCTGCAACCCCGTCCCACTCCGGCCGGCAACACCCTACGTTGAGTTGTCGTCGCTTGCATCTGTCCACTACTTGTTTAATTTTCCCTCGGTTGCGTCAAAAAATTTGGGCACAGAACAATCATTGAAGAATGAACACGATAATGTCTAGGCCAAAGCCTGATTTGCACCATCTGTTATGATAGAACCAAACATATATTCCCTAATCCCTCACGCCTCTATATAAACACTAGCACACCATCTCGCCATCGCCATATATGAATATATCACACCGAAAAAAAGACAGCTAGCAGCAGGTATCTGAGATCAATGGCTGCTGTCGCGATCGTCTTCTCCGCTGTCTCGAGATTGCTTGCGGTGGGGAGCGCCGTGCTGGGCTTCATGGCCGAGGGCAAAACGCTCACCGTAAGTACGACAGCATCCACGTGATGAATGCATTTCCAATCAAGGATACACAGAGGGGGTGAGGAATGACTAATCATGGATTTTTCTTGCAGCCGAATGACATCTACTACAACTACTCTCAAGGCACGTGTGTCTACCCGGCCACTCCAGCTTTCACGCTAGGGCTATGCGCTATGTTGCTGCTGCTGGTGGCGATCGTCGTCTCCCTGGCCGACTGCTGCTCCAGAAAACGTGGTGCTTCCGGCTCCAGGCGGATCTGGGGAAACGCCTGCTACGCCCTTTCATGGTGAGTGCTTGTAAATAAATGATACTACTACAATTACCAATTATCGTGGTGACTAGTATGTAAACAATTTTTTCGGTAATTATAAAAAACACTTTTCTAGGTCACACGATGTTCTCTTACATCTGACAACAATATTCACATTGGAAACTAGAATGCAAATAATTTTTGGGTGCGATTGTTAAAAAAATTCTAACCCTATAGGTGGCTAATGGGTCGTGCCTGGCCTACACAGTCCGAAAATGGACTAGGTCAGGTCGTGCCAGCACGACATGCCCGCGTCTCGATCCAGACACGAACCGGGCTAATTTTACACGTGTCATGTCGACCTGATCCGAAGCTTGATAATAAAAAATAAATTCAAAACAGAAAAAAATCATATTATACGGGTCGTACCACCAGGCCAGACCTGGTGGGCTACGCGGGCCACACACCAGGCCAGCTTGGCCGATCATTAAACTGGTCGGCGCGGGCCCGATTCCCTCCATTGCAGGGTCGTGTTTGTGTCGGACCGACTTCACCGGATTTCTGCTGACCCATTTAGGCAGGACCATTTGACAACATCTAAAGGACACGATTTTCATCCTACATTCACCGTTTTTTCCACTTGAGCGTTCCCACCTGCCAATCATGTCCATACTTCAATTTTTTCAATCTGCCTTGCTAAAATGGATGGATTTAAGTGAAAAATGCAGTGATTGTATTATAGATACCGTGTGGACTAAAAGAATTCTTTACACGGTTACGCCAAAAAATAGCTGCATTCTACACATTCCACAACAACTACCAACGAGTCTTTCATAAATGAGATGTTTCAGTCGCAACCTTCGGTAATGATCCCGGTTCCCGACCTACATATGTGCAGGGTGGCAGCTATGGTTGCCGTGGGATTATACGGGCAAGGCGTGGTGTGGAACGCGGCCACGACGCGCGATCCCGAAACCAGTGGCCTGCCGATGGTCGTCGTACAGTGCAGATACCTTCAGGGCGCCATCTTCACGGTGGCGGCCTCGCTGAGCGTCGCCGCCACAGCCCTGGGGATCTTCTCTTTCATCATGCTATGCGCGCTGGCGCCGGCAGCTGCTAAGTCGTCGTCGAAGGAACCTGCTGCGCCGCCAGCATCAGGGCCCCCTGGTTCAAAGCCCGGCGTCCCGCCGGCCGGGGAAGTGGTCGTGGTACCCGTGGATGGATACGGTCAGGCTTGAACCCACAAAGCTCTCGCCGGCCGCCTCAGAGTCAAGCACAACCTTCTTATGAAGTCATGGTGGCCTGAGAAAGAACGGCCTCCTTGCTCGTGTTGAACCGGATGTGCATGCAAAGTTTATTTGATTCTGGGTCGCGTGTTAGCGCCTTAATTTGCCAATAATGTTTTTCCATGTGATTCTTGTTACGTCTAAGACCATGGTAGAGAAGCACATGATGATGTGCTTGTTCAATTTATATCCCGTTTCATATATAATGAAACGGAGGAGGGAGTAATATATTTGATCCAACATTTTTGTTTCATCGAATTGTTAGCACTATCGGACTAGTCTGGTAGTGGATGTAGTCCGAAAAGTTTCTGAAAAACTATCGGACTAGTCCGGATCCTGACCGTACTAGTCCGTCTTTTCAGTTAATGTCAGTTTGAACTCGAAAATGACATGTGTTCTAATTGAAAGGACACAACCCACTGACAATTATGTCCCTGATCGGGGGACTTAACTGTCTCTAAGGGTGAAAGGTCGCCTCTTGTGTCTCTTGGTCATATATAAGGAGAGGGTTCTGTGTATGATTCGGTGTGGTGTGTGAATACACATTAGACACAAGAACTCTCTCAATTCTCTCAATTCTCTCAGACTCCGATCAAAATACCAAGAGAAGAACAAGGGAAAACGCCTCTCATCGTTTTTCTTCTTGTAGCCTCGCCTTGTTGGCTCGATGACCGCATCGTCAAGCAACAACAAAGATAGAGGAGAAGATATTAGTAGTGTTATTGTGCTATTTGAGAGATAGCACTTGATGTTGATCTTGTATTCAGTTTTCTTCCTTATAATTCGAAATGATTTAGTGACTATTTGATCTTTGGGCTCCCTTTTGATTCTAACAATGGTATCAGAGCTGTTTAGACCACTAATCATTTCGAATTGAGTTTTGATCAAAGTTTTCCGCTGTAAGTTTTGAAAGTTCGGACTTATCTGGTCTATGGGCCGGACTAGTCCGGTATGCCACAACAAAGTGGTTAGTTTTTTCGGATCAGGGCGTTTTGATGCGTTCATCTGATTGAAAGCCTATTAAGCACTTTGGATTGAAATTCATTGAGAAGATTAAGTTGATCTTGTAAGATGGTAAGATTAAGATTCCCTTTTGGGTATTGTGGCATTTTTCGGTTTTTATATGAAATTTTTTCAGAGTTGGCTGGACTAGTCATGAATAGTACAGACCAAACTCGAAAAGTTCAATAAAGAATGGATTAAATGTTTCTGAAACAGTACCGGACTTGTCCGTCCTATGGACCGAACTTGTCCAATCATGGTTCTGTTTAAGTTCGGACATGTCCGACTTTTGGACCGAACTAGTCCGAAAATGGTACTATAAGAGTTCGAATTAGTCCGACTCTGTGCAGACTAGTCCGGACTACACATTTAAGTTTGCTTATTTAATTAAGCTTTCACTGTGAGTTATGTTTATATTGTCACAGCAATTTGGTCGAGTAACCAAAGTGAAAGATAAGTTGCTATGTCATTTTAAGTTGCATGGAATTCTATAGAGTAATCAAAGCGAAAAATAGAATTGGCATGTTTTTAAGCTATGTTATGTCATTGTTGGCCGAGTAACCAAAGCGAAAGGAATTAATGACATTTTCCTTCTAACCACATAGTAATTTGGTCGAGTAACCAAAGCGAGAGATAAATTACTATGTATTTCAGTTGTTCTTCAATGTTAAGTTTTAATGTCATTATTGGTCGAGTAACCAAAGCGAAAGACACATTCTCTTTTAAGAACATAGTAATTTGGTTGAGTAACAAAAGCGAAAGATAAATTACTATGTTGTTTTTTCAGTTATTCTCATATGTTGAGTTTTGGTCAAGTAACCAAAGTGAAAGATAAAACTCAACATTATCTTATGATTAATATCTATGCATTCACTCATGATCTCGTTTTTTATTAAGAAATTTCTTCCAATGAGAATTCAACATTGAGTTTCATCGCTTTCATTGATCCACTCAATGTAAACAATTATGGGAGATGGAGAGAAAAGTTAAAATTGTTTTGGCAGTCTCCAAAATGGACTTGGCTCTCACAACTCTGTATTCAGTTGAGTTGGTGGCTCCAGTAAGAAAAGTTGATAAAACTCAGGAAGCCTTTGTTGTGAGGACAAAAGACTATACTAATGAGCTATTGGCTTGTAACATAGCCAAAGTTAATTGGAAACAATCAAACAGGAAATGTTTGATAGTTATTAAGGGCACTATCACTGAGACCATTCGGGTGGTAATCCCTGAATGTGAGACTGCCACTAAGTACCTCTGTCAAAGCGTACGAACGACACTTTCCCCGGTAGTACTAAATTGTAGCCCGCGGAGGTTCTTGTATCGGTTTGGGTGCACGGAGATCTTAGACAAGATGATGACTCAGATGATTTACGTGGTTCGGTTCGCTTGAGCATAATACCCTACTCTATGGAGTGTGTGTTGTTGTATTGGAGATTTACTGGTGCTTGCGTGCGTATGAGCTTGCTCCTTCTGTACCGTGCAACACATCCCTTTTATAGACCAAGGGATGACTGTTACATGAGTTGCCCGGCGGTTATTATTGCCTAATACACAATTAAGTGTGTTTAAGCACCCTAATAACTGATAACACGCCTTAATGGTGGTGTTATCAGTATTAAGGGTCTTCTGATCGTGCACCATTAATATTATATTAATGGCACATAATCAGGCCTTGTAACTGTAGCAATTACTGTCCCAAATGTTTGTGCTGTTGGAGATCCGCTAGTCTTCCTGCTATTGTTGTAGGTCCGGAGGTTCAACATGTGGCAGGTCCCAAGCTTCCCCTTGCGAGGACATAGGTTTGGAGCTGTTGCACACACGGCAGCACTGGAGCTTCCCTCTACTGGGGGTTAGGTCCGGAGTCACTACACACGTGTCAAGCACGGAGCTCCCCTATGTAGAGAGTTTGGCTCCGGTCTTATATTACACATGGCAGTGCCAAAACTACCCATATGAAGGGTCTAGTGCTATATGACACATGGGGCCTACGGAGATCTTCAGTTCTGACAGGTGGAACTCCCTTGCACTTCTTGCGTTGTCATGGAGTACCCGGTACGCAGGGTACTGACAGTGGCCCTTGGGCCCACCTCTGGGAGGAATCCTTTGGATTAAGTTATTCTACCGGAGGTGGGACCATCCTTGATTCCCGTGTTGCGACTACAAGGTTTTCTGATGTAACGTTGAGGCAATTGTTTGGGATTTAACCCTCGCCACGTGGCTTGTTTTGAATGCGGCAGATGAGATCTCTGAGTGCGGATCTCACGCAATTGAAGGTCACTGGTTCCCAATACAAAAACCGTATCAGTTCCGCACGCCTTGTCAGGAACCCGCCCATCATGACAACGGTTCGCCTGGGGTTATAACCTCGACTCCTCTGTCGAAGTGACCCCTGGCCCATTCGTCATTGACGGGGTAGATTTTTTGTAAAGTAAACTTACTAACGTTGTTGTTTCCATCCAAGCGTCATGGAGGATTACTTAAGAAGGAAAGTTAGCACGGTTTGATAACTCTTTACGCTTTCGATCAAACTTGCGCTCAGAGCCTCCAAACCTTCGCCTAGCTTTCTCTTCTTTCGCTCCACTTTGCCGCGATGGAGTTAAGTCTTCCCAAAAGCTGCATCCAGAGCAAGGATAATCTGATAAAGGTCCAGATTTTCATGGGATGGTCTAGCGACTCCTTCAACCACTTGGTTTGTGACGGCAAGCTCCCCTTCAAGAAAGAGCGCCTTGGCGAGATGGTGTACTTCTCAGCATTCGCCATGGTGGGACTGATCCCACCTTTTTCAAGTTTCATCCTGATGCTGCTGGACTTCTACGATCTTCAACTGCATCATCTCGGTCTCCAC
This sequence comes from Tuctoria greenei, assembly GCA_036927565.1. Lineage (NCBI taxonomy): Eukaryota > Viridiplantae > Streptophyta > Magnoliopsida > Poales > Poaceae > Tuctoria > Tuctoria greenei. The sequence continues at coordinate 21,086,790 of JAYESD010000011.1, read as the reverse complement.
TCCCTCCTGCTGGTGGCGACTTTTGTCCACTTCTGCGGGATGTGGGTGGGCGTGCCTCCCTGCGTCGAGCTGTTCTGAACCTTATTCACGATCCATACCACTCGCAAGGGGACCGAGCTGCTTGGCCTCTACTACTTCGTGAAGCGTAAGAATTTCCCACTCAAGTACTTGAAGTCGTCCCTGTAACAACCTCATTTTCATGCATCATGCCCTACATACATTCATATACATGTTTAACATTAATCCACATCAAGAGGAATGAGTTTAAAATTGATTTGGAACAAAACCACACTTAAAATGCTGAAAAGTGCGGACAAGTCCGATTTTGGTGAGGACTAGTCCGATTTCTCTCTGACTTCAAACGGACTTGTCCGTTTTTGCTGTGGACTAGTCCGATTTTGCCTCTGGACACTTCTAGACTTGTCCGATTTTGTGCGGACTAGTCCGGTATTCCAAGAATCCTTGAAAATTTGCTAAGTCCCTAGATTTGTCTGGACTGGTCCGATGTTCCAGCGGACTTGTCTGATTTCCTCTCTGACTAAAGTCGTACTTGTCCGATTTTTGGCTAGACTTGTCCGATTTCTTTCTGAATAACTTCGGACTAGTCCGGTCCTTTTCGGACTTGTCCGATATTTCGCGACTCCGAATTTATCCTTTGTTTTATGACTTGTTTCTTGGGTTTCACGTTAAGTGGGCCTAGGGACATCGTGCCTAACTCTTTTAGAGCCCATGTGGGACTCTAAACCGACCTGTACTCATCTCAAACTGAAATCTATCTAACCCTAGCCTCCACCTCTATATAAACAACCTCACCCCTTGGTTTGACATCTATTTGCCACTTTTCCACCCCACCCAAACCCTAGTTCATGGAGAGCCACCATCAAGGAGGGAGGAGGAGATCCCAAGCAAGAAGAAGAGGAGGAGAAAACGAAAGAGGATCAAGATCTCCATCAACTTCGAGTTCTTCATCAACAATCCACCATCAAGTTCATCACCAACCCTAGATCATCAAGATCCAAGTGTTGTCTCCAAATTTCTTGATTCATTGGAGTTCTAAACACCTGGTATACCTTTTATTCTCTTTTTCTTACGTGAATCCAACCCCATTGTCCCAAATTCACATCGATCTAGAAAACCCTAGTTTGCTAGTTCTGCGAAGTGCAGACTAGTCTAGCCTTCTGCAGACTAGTTCGATTATACTAACTAATTTGTGTTGAATTAATTCTAAAATTAGATCTAATCACATCCTATAAACTTGTTAAAAGCTATTAGAACTAGTTAGTGATCATTTAAAAGCAATCTATTAACAAGTTCTACCTTGCATTTGAATCAATCATGCATATCATGTCATTTTAAGTAATATTTGTGCACTCTTTGATTGTGTTTCTTGTCTTGTAAGTTTATTGTGCGGATTAGACGGATTTGCGCTAGAGAATGTCACAGAGGATCTTCAACACCAAGAGTTTGAAGAAGTTGACCCGAACCAACCGCAAGGGCAAGGCAAGTGTCCTTGAAGCATATTGATCCTGTTTTGAAATAAATGTTTTGTTTGCAAAACTGCATGCTTGTGTCAATTTGATGGGAATCCTATGATAGGAAGTTTACTAGCTTTGTTTAACCACCCTTTTCACCTGGAATATATGGTAGAGAGTCGGGAAGGGCTTTTTACGTTTTTGCTTCGCTTAATCAACTGGGATGGGAAAACAACTATACCACTCAATTTAATTATGCATGGATGAGATTATGGTTAACATGAACTGGTTAATATGATATGGTAATGGGTGATCTAAGCAAGTCTGGTGTGTGGATGGATTGGATGTTATGGTGGTTTTGCTTGCTTTAGATCTAAGGACCGATTCGTGGAGCGACCATCTAGGATTTACAATGCCACCACGAGGACAAGTATGGGTGCGGCGTAGCTGATTAATTAGGGCTTTGCGAGTGCTATTTGGACCATTAAGGATGCTCAGGGAAGGGGTAGTCAGATTGAGTTTGTTAATGATTGGTGGGACTACCCTAGGATCCGAATGGCTCAAGAGGGGGCCCTTGGTTGAAGATGTGCTCAGTTGGAGGCATCGCCACCGCTGAAACCTCAGTGGGGTCTAAATAGGCTAGTAATCCCTTTGTAAAGGCTATTTTGTGATCTCTTGGCCACACACCTAAGGAAGTGTGAGACGACATAATTGAGATTCTATAGTCATCGAAAGGTGATAAAATCACAAAAATGTGGGTAAAGCGGTACAACCTCTACAGAGTGTGTGTAAAATTATCATGATAGCCGTGCTCCCGATTATGAGCAACCTGGACCCTCACATGATTATAGGAAAATTGGGATTTGGGATGGTTATGGTTGGTATTATGGTTATGGATGGTTACGAATTGAATTCTAGTATCGAATATGGATGTTGGTATATGATGATGGATATGGAGTATGGACTGGTATTATGATAACTACATGGCTTATGATGGTTTTATTTCATATACATGTAATATATTGCTTTTCAAATGTTTTAATGTACTTTTCAGCACTCAGCCATTATTATTATCGTCATTTGAATCAGCTACATGTCATACTTTCCACACTTGCTGAGTACGACATGTACTCACCCTTGCGATTCCCTCCAACAGTTGTAGGTCAGGATTGGGAGTTTAATGGCGATAATGCGGAGTTCTAGGTCGTGTCTACCGTCTGCTTTGCCTGTGGTGTTGATTAGAGGTGCGCTACCCTATCGCTTATGCTGCCTAGCTGTTTAGTTTGCTTATTTAGTTTATTTCCGCTGCATTAGTTGAACTTGTTATTAGTATTCATTAGAACTTGTATTCGAGGATGATATGGTTGTGTAATAAAAGTACTTAATTAATCTTGTTCTGTGGTAATTTTCTGTATACTCTTTTGTGAATGCACCCGTGTATGTGTGTTGAACTTTCTGGGCACACATATGCGTTCACTTGGTTCATTTTTGGAACCGGGTGTCACAGTCCCTCTCCAGAAAATGGGATGACTAGAAGAAGGATTAGGTCATCATTGTTGTGGAGGAGCACGATAGGATGGAGCTACCCCAGGGACTCTCCAACGTTGACATCGATGCCTGGAATGTATTTCTAAAGCTGTCGGATGCGTTCAAGCCTGTCCTAGCCAGAATCCAAGAATGTGTGGAGGGTGGAGTGTCCCCCCAGATGGTCTTCGGAAATTTCTTGGTGAACAGGTGGTCTCTGCTGAGGAGGAGGGAGAAGCTCGCCTGGGCCTTCAATAGTGTGATGGATGATGACCGGATCAAAACCGGTTTGAAATCCAACTTGGATGACGAAGCTTTGAGGCTCCATCTCAAGAAACTTCAACACGGGTATATCGCCGATGATGCCTTGGCTCCGCCGGCTGCTTTCATGCCTTTGAACATGACTCCAGAGTTCAGTACGGAGCTTCAGAGGAGGATGCCAGCGCTGGATGACGTGGGTGAAGTGGAGAAGCGCAGGGTCTCCAGGGTTGTAATACCCGGGGCTTCCGAGGAGGTGGTCACCCCTACCCCAAGCCAAAAAGTTGATGACGTCAGCAAGGGCAAGGGCAAGGAGCCAACTGAATCTTCCAGTCGGAAGAGGAAGCTGAGGCACGCTGATGGGAGCTCCGTCAGGTCTGCTTCATCTATGACTGTCCCTTCTCCCCGGGCAGGGATATCTTCTGCGGCGGCACCTCCTCCGGTGCAAGTGTCCTCGAGAGGCGCCAGTTCTGTACAGTCGACTCCGGTCCCGACGCCAGCTACGGGCTCCAGGTCTGGTAGTCCTTCCCAGCCAAGGAAGGCCCCGGTGTGGTCAATGCTGGGTTCTGGACAACATTCTGAAGCCCCCGCTACACCAGCCACAGCAGGCTCAAGCTCTGAGCCTACGGTGAAGAGGTTCAGCGCCGATTGGAGCGGTAGCTTCCCAAGGTAAGCTTTTCTTTTCCACCTTGATTTCCCATTCTTATTTTTGTCATGTTTTGAATCTTCTAATATTTCGACTGCAGGGCATCAAAGACGGGGTCTGAAGCTCCGGCCTCTGTTGCAGTGGCTGAAATAATGCGGGCGGAAGCTCCAGCTCAAACCCCCGCGTCTCCTCGAGTGGTGGTTAAGGTCACGGCAGCTCTGGTGCCAGCTGTCGTGGATCTAGATCCAGAATCGACGCCAGAGACTCCAGTGGTAGCGGCAGACCACGGGGGAGACATACATGAAGACGCTTCAGTAGCGGCAGCATCAGCAATTGAAGCACCGGCGCCGGTTGCGGAGATGGTGGAAGCTGTGCCAGAAGTTTTTGCTGAGCCAGCAGGCGAGTCGGTGGTGCCAGAAGCTCTGGCCCTTGAGCTGGAGGTTGTTGATGCCTCGAAAATTGAGTCATTGGGACTTAAAGTTTCAGCCATCGAGCCGGAATTTGTTGAAGCTTCGGCTGTCGAGCCGGAGATGGTTGATGTACCGGCGTCCGAGCCAATGGTGGAAGTGCTTCGGAAGAAGCTCCAACGACCGCCTAGGAAGTAACTGCTCGGGAGGTTCCCATGCCCGAGGCGGAACATCATGAAGAGGTTGCGGCAGACTCTCCACCCACGGAGCCAACAATTGAAGTTCCTGCAGCAGGACCTTCGGCGTCAGCCCCGGAGGTAGAAGTTCTCCTAGTGGGATCTTCCTTAGCAGCTGCCGAAGAGCTCTCGGAGGGCGGCCCCAGTGCCGTAGAAGCTCAGGGAACCACACTTGTGGCGTTGGACCCTATTTTTGTTCTTGAAGACCCCTTGGAACCAGCGAAGGTGACCCCGACAGGTCCGGAGCCTATTCCTTTGGCGTTGTCTATTGACAATGCCTGTTCAAGCCTTCGACAGGTCCAACTCGCCTTTGACCATGACAATAAGGTCCTTGAAGAAGAGCACCATACCTTGAGGCGTTGGCGCAACAGGCTTCACTTTGAGACCAAGCTGGCGCAGACAAGGCTTGGAGACCAAAAGGAATGGGTTGAGAAGGAAAAGGCCCGACTGGAATATTGGGGAAAATTGTTGGAGGAGAAGAAAGCCTCCATCAGGGCCCTATGATGAGGACATCACAACAGCGGATAAACACATTGAAATAAGGACCAATCACAAGAGCACGAGCACGGTTAATAAATCAGCAGGTGAGCTCGCTCCTAACTTCTTTTGCATGTGAGTTCGAGAATAGATTGCTATATGATGATTTAATTGTTATTAGGAATAATGGAGAAGATCAACAAGTGAAGGAAAGAGGCCTTGGAAGTGTGGATAACCAGTTGGGACGTCCACAAGTTGATGGAAACAGTTTACAACTCCGACTCGAGTTCAACTCGGAGTTCAGGAGCAGTCCACCTTAAAATGGACGCCCAGGAGGCATACGGACTCCGTTTTCGACGTTCTACATATGCACGGAAAGAGGAGAAGATAAAATTTCCAACGGATCTGGTACCACCTCAAAATTTTTCCGAAGTCATTGGGAATCATCGAAACAAGTCGAGTCCAGATTTTTGTCCACTGCTGCGCCATCGAATCGGGCCTTTGGGCCTTGTATCCCGTAAGAGTCCATTAGGGACGTGTCTAATCGTGTTTGGCCGAACCCTAGCCTTTAAATACTGCAGCCGCCGGTCATATTTGGTGGGTTTTTTAGATCAATAATATCGCCGTTCTACGGTTTATGAGACCCCAACTTTGCGATTTCAGATCGTGTCTTCTACGTTCTTGCTCGTGTTCTCGGTTGCACTTGCAGGGATTAGCCTTCTTGGCGAGGTCAAGCATGTGCAGCATGGTTGATAACCAATGGAGCCGTGGTGTAGTGATTGCAGGGGTACTCAAACTGCTCGAGTGCCGTGGATCATCAACGTCGAGTTCTACACCCCAATCGACTTACCTTTCGGAAGATCGGGCCTAAACCTACTCATCACCATCGACGCTAATTCTCGGGAGATTCTTGAGCATTCCAAGGAAAGGAGTGATGATGTTGACAAGCGTCACAACAACCTTAATGAATTAAATGAGGTTCTCCTGAAGCGTTGAGCATACCTTGATACGAGGGAAGAGAAGCTCATGGAACAACAGAAAGATGTTTTGAAAAGGGGGGAAGAGCTCGGCCAGAAGCTGACTTTAGCCGAGCAAAATTTAGCAGATCGTACTAAGAAGTTTGATATGTGGAGTAAGGAAGAGGAGGAAAAGTACTGGAAACTGAGGCAGGAGCTCTCAAAAAGAGAAGCTGATGTTGCCACTAGAGAAGGAAAAGTAAGAGGCAGGGAGAAGGACCTGGCCGAACAGCGGAACCGCATCTACCTTCAGGAGACGGAGCTAGCCGACCACGAAAAGCAAGTAGCTGAGAGGATGTAGCAACATGCCAATGCAGTTGAGCGCCTCGCTTGGGAAGGTTCGGAGCTAGCAGCCGCCAGAAGGTTACTGGAGGAGCTGCAGAGCTCGAGGGCAACTAAATCCCTGCTGGTATAGGATTTTCTGGGGCGTGCGAACAGAGCTCTAGTGCCTCTTAGCTTCAGTCCAGTACGTCCAGAGAACCCAGCACTCGAGCTGGACCAGATGCTGGGTGCACTTGGCTCTGCTGGCAGCAAACTCGACGCAATCGGTGATGTCATCGCCGACCAGTTAGAGACAGAGGGAAAATCTCTGGCTAAGAATGTCGTCGAGTATGTCTTGGCGTGTTACAAAAGTCGAGACCCTCTATTTTCTCTCGATCCAGTCTTCGAAGGACTCATTGCCAAAGAGGAGGATGCCGCCAGGGCTAGCATCCAAGAAGCTGCTGAGAAGGTTGCCTCGTTTTTCCGTAGGACTTAGATCCTATAGTAGCTAGGACCTTTTCCTTTTGCCTTTTGTTGTAAACCTGATTTTGTAATCCAGTAGTTTGAATGAATGAAATCCACTGTTTCTTCAATGAATTCCATTTTGTTGTCCTTGTCTTCAATACATTGTCCTTTATCTTGTTTGCCCCCTGGTAGATGTATGCAATTTCATTGCGAACATTTACCAAAAGGAGTTGACGATGTGTTGATGACTTCGACACTTCGAACTTGTAACTTTTAGGTCTGAAGTTTATTTCTGACTTCTCCAGGGAGGTTTTGTAGCATCGATGGCGGGCCCCTAGGGTTGTCGGAGCTTGATAGGTCCGATGACACCCACTATCAATGCGTAGAACGTCGACGGTGGGCCCCCTGGGGTTGTCAGAGCTTGGTAGGTTCGACGACACCCACTGTCAACGCGTAAAACATCGACGGCGGGCCCCCTGGGGTTGTCGGAGCTTGGTAGGTCCGATGGCACCCACTGTCAACGCGTAGAACGTGGACGGCGGGCCCCCTGGGGTGGTTATGCCATCTTCACTTGAATTATACTTCACGTCAACGGTCGGCCCCCATGGGAGTTGCCGGAGCTTGTTAGCTCTGGCGGCGCCCACTTTCAACGTCCAAAAACGTCGATGGCGGGCCCCCTTGGAGGTTGTCGGGGCTTAATAGCTCCGACATTGTCCACCATCACCATGAGTTTTTATTTTTCCTGTGCATCAAAGACAAGAGAAACCGTAAAATTCATCCTCTCATCTATAACTATTTTGCGACTTACTATTCTCATTTGAATTTCAGATATGAAGAAAGTTGATATGATGACAAGTAAACTGATATAATCTTTTCCAGATCCGAATGCTTTTAGGACCCGCCCTACTGATGCTTGTCGAAATGTAGGTAGAGTGGCGTACTTAGGGTGCGGGACGAGGCTAAGTCGATAGCACACTCCGGACCTGTGTCGGCTTGGCGTTCAGGCAAGTAGACCATGCAACAATGTTAGGATCCAAAAAGACCACCAGTATAACTTGTACAACATATGAATAACTTAGATTAAAACTCAAAAATAATTGCACAACTTGTTATAGACAAGAAGTGGAAGGAGAAATAAAAGATGATGAGCCTGTACAAAATTAAAGCACGTGGAGTCTGTTGTTACACAACAATGTCTTTCATTATAGGTCCAGATTACAGGGGAGACAAGGACACACTTTGGGTATGGAACCAAGTTAAGTGTGTCATACATCTTGTACTAACCCAAGGCAGGTAGCTACACTTTTAGTACTGTGACCATGTCAAGTGTTGCATGAACCTTCGAGACCCTTCCGAAAGGGTTCGGATGTTCTCCCGGAGGACCTACCCGACTCTGTGTGTAGACTCTATAATTTACATTGCATGTAATTACAGACTCACCTCTGTGATCCTAAGCATAAAACTTACAGAGGTGCTCGATGTTCCAAGGATTAGGGAGCGGGGTCCCATCCTCACTTGCCAAGCGAACACATCCGGGATGGGATACTTTGATCACTCGGAAGGGACCTTCCCAGCTGGGGGAAAGTTTATTCATCCCTTCATGATTTAGTATTTTCCGCAGCACCAGATCGCCTTCTTCGAGCTATCGATTACGCACATGCCTTTGATGATAGCGTCAGAGCACTTGGCGATATCGTGCATTCCGAACAGCTGCTTGGCACCTCCCCTCATCGACGAGGTCAAGGTCTTCATGCCGGAGCTGGACCTGCGCAGCTTCGTCGATGGTCTGGACCCGGAGCGACCCCATGGTGATCTTCAGAGGAAGGACTACTTCAGCTCCGTACACCAGGAAGAAGGGTGTCTCTCTAGTTGACCGGTTAGGTGTTGTCCTGTTAGCCCACAATGTAGATGAAAGCTCTTCAATCTTGTTGGCTCTGTGCTTTTTTAAGCGCTCATATGTGCGCGTCTTGAGTCCTTTTAGGATTTCTGCATTTGCTCTCTTGGCTTGGCCATTGCTTGCCGGGTGAGCTACTGATGCGTAGCTGACATGAATGTCGAGGTCTTCGCAATACTCTTGAAATGCTGCACTTGTGAATTAGGTTCCATTGTTAGTAATGACTCTGTTCAGATCTCCAAATCTGCAGATTATGGACTTCAAGAATTTGATTGCTAATTGCTTGTTTATTGTTACAACTAGAGTTGCTTCCGGCCACTTGGTGAACTTGTCGATGGCGACATACACGTACCTGTAATCTTCGACGGATTTTGGGAAAGGTACCAAGATGTCCATGTCCCACACAGTGAATGGCCATGTAGGAGGTATCATTTGCAATGATTGAGCTGGTGTGTGAATTTGTTTTGCGTGAAACTGGCATGCTTCACACCTTTTTACCAACTCCACTGTGTCCTGGAGTGCTGTAGGCCAGTAGAAGCCGTGCTAAAAGGCTTTGCCGACCAGCGTGCGGGAAGACACGTGGTTCCCACACTCACCTCCATGGATCTCCACAAGGAGATCGCAGTCTTCTTCCCTTGCAATGCACCGCATTAGGACGCTGTTGGCACCACACCGATAGAGATCCCCTTCTACCAGCATGTATCTTTTAGCCAATCTGACGATCTGGTCAGCAGATACACTATCTTCAGGAAGGATGTTGTCCTTCAAGTAGCTCCAGATCTCCAAGATCCATGCATCGGAGCTAACTTGAGCTTCTGAGTCTTGCGTGCTTGGTTGCTCAGAGCTTCCTGCAGCACCTACGACCCTTGGTGGACGCCATGGTAACAGGGCTATCGGGACCGCCAGCTTCGAGGTGCCAGTCTCGCCCCCTTCGCTCAGTTTGGCAGACTGAGCTGTTGGTCTTGACAACCTCCGGACGAAAATTCTATCGGGAGCTGGAGCTCTGGTTGAGGCCTTCGTCGAAACTTCGTCAACTTCAGCGTTATGGAGACACTGAACATGGTGGAGATCCAGGACTTCGAAGTCCTTTTGGAGCCTCTGGACTTCAAGGATACATGCAGCTAGTTGGGGGTTGTTGCAGCAACATTCACCTCTGACTTGCCTTATGATTAGCTACAAATCACCCTTCACCAAGAACTGCTTGACACCATAGGATAGTGCCACCTTGAGCCCGTAGATGAGAGCTTCATACTCCGCCATGTTGTTGGTCGCCTTGAAGTCAAGGTGAACCATGTATTTGACCTTCTCGCCGGTCAGAGCGAGGAGAAGGATTCCACCTCTGGCCCCCCTGCTTCTGCACGGAACCATCGAAGTAGAGAGTCTAGTGAGGCTCGGTGAAGTCCGGGACCTTGGGTTCGTATTTCTTCTCACTGAGGCCCCCAAGATTTGATGGAGAGGGAGTCCACTCCGCCACAAAGTCCACCAAAGCCTGACTCTTGATTGCTTGTCGTGGTAGGAATTCGAGATCGAATTCTGCCAGCTCCGCTACCCACATGGCGATGTTCCTAGTAGAATTAGGGTTATGCAATATAGCACGTAGTGGATAAGAAGTTACCACTGATATCTTTTGGGCTTGGAAATAATGACGAAGCTTCCTTGAGGCAATAAGAACTGCGTAAAGCAACTTATGCACCTCAATTCTGATCTTGGCATCATGGAGTACTTCACTGATGAAGTACACTAGGCGCTGGACGGTATGGATCCTTTTGGAGGGGCCCAAAACATCCTCTCCATCGACCCGGAACCTCCTGGAAGGGTCCGAACTTCCTTGTTGAGCTTCTCGGACCCTCCTGGAATGGCCCGAAACATTTTCTTGTTCAATCCAGACCCTCCCTGAGGGGTCCAGATCTTCTTGAGCAGCCGTGGAAACTCCCTTAGATGAGAGAGGTTGATCTTCTAACAATCCTCCTTGAAGATCTGTGCTTGGGGGCTGGGACCCAGACTTGCCTTCAGGTAGCTCCGGACCCTCCTGGAGGGGTCTGTTCTCCTGTACTGGAAGTGGTTGTGGTCTTTCCGCGACCAGGACCATGCTGACAACTTCTGTGGTTGCAGAAATGTAAAGCAGTAGAGGCTCATCGGGGTTCGGAGCTACCAAAATTGGTAATGTGGTGAGGAGCTGCTTGAGCTCTTGAAACGCCTTTTTTACTTCTTCAGACCAATGAAATGTTCCGATCTTCCTCAATAGCTTGAAGAAGGGAAGTGCTCGCTCTACCAGCCTTGAGATGAACCGGCTGAGCCTAGCTAGACATCTAGTTAGCTTTTGGACGTCCTTAATGCGTCCTGGAAGCAGCATATCTTCTATTGCCTTGATCTTCGTTGGGTTTGCCTCGATTCCTCGGTGGGTTACCAAGAAACCAAGGAGCTTCCCGGAGCTAACCCCGAAGACGCACTTGTCTGGGTTCAACTTGGTGCGCGTGATGCGGAGCTTGTCGAAGACAGCTTGTAAGTTGTCAAGGAGTGACTCCTTGTTCTTGATCTTCACAACGATGCCATCGACATACACTTCCACCAAGTCTCTAATGAGTTCTCCAAAAGTTTTGTACATAGCTCACACAAAGGTTGAAGCAACATTTTTGAGACCAAAGGGCGTGGCAGTATAACAATACAATCCATCTACTATTATGAAGGTAGTATGCTCTTCATCTTCCCTAGACATTTGGATTTGTTGATATCCGGAGTATGCATCTAGGAAACACAATAGCTCACACCCAGAGGTAGATTCCACTATCTGATCTATTCTAGGTAGTGGAAATGGATCTATTGGACATGCCTTATTTAAGGTGGTGTAGTCGGTACACATCCGAAGCTTCCCGCTGGCCTTGGGTACAACGACTGGGTTTGCCAGCCATTTTGGATGAAAAACTTCCCGGATGAAACCAGCTTCGAGTAGCTTCTTGATCTTCCGTCGGATGAAGTTTTGCCGCTCAATTGATTGCTTTTGGGGCTTCTGGTGTACAGGCTGTGCGACAGGATAAATCTTCAGATTGTGCTCAATCACCTCCCTATGGATCCCAATCATTTGTGACGGTTGCAAGGCAAACACATCAACATTCGCCCGGAGGAAAGTGATGAGCACGAGTTCCTATTTGTTGTTCAGACCTCCCGATATACGAGCGGTCTGATCAGCATGAGAACCAATTTTGACGACTTTGACGGGAACGTTGGTGTCGCCACTTGGTTGCACACGTGGTGTAGAGGTTGAGCCTCGTTGACGAGTGCTCAGGGGTTGAGCAATGAGATCTTTGCCGGAGGTTCCTTCCTGCGTCGTGGCAAGCGCATGGAGTTCCTCTAGCGCAGTGAATCCTGGAGTGCGGTCTCCACGGACCCAGAGAACGACTTAAGGTGTTGGCACCTTCAACACAAAATAACCGTAGTGAGTTGCAGCCATGAACCTGTACAAGGCAGGCCTGCCCAGGATGGCATTGAAGGGTGGACTGATGTGAGCGACATCGAAAACCAGCTTCTCAGTCCTGTATTTCTCCTGAGTCCCGAAGGTCACCGAGAGAGTGATGGATCCCACGGGACTGATGGCCCCCGGACCTACCCCATAGAAAGGTCTTGAGGGGCGAAGGTCCAAGAGTTGCAGCTGGATCTTCATGAATGCTTTAAAGCTCAAGAGATTGAGCGCTGCGCCTCCGTCTACCAGAACATGCTAGACCTGAATGTTGTTGATGGTCGCAGACACCATCAGCGGGAGTTGGCTAGCTCCGACCATGTTTCTGGGGCAGTCTGTTGCATCAAAAGTTATGGGCGTATCCATCCAGTTCCGATGTGGTTCTGCACTGGCAGCAGGAGCTACGACAGCCATTTCCCGTCACATTGTCTTGAGGACGCGGTGAGAGGTGATGTCCCAGGACCCTCCGTAGATGGTGTTGAGGGTCTTTCGACGCTCATTGTCACAGACGTCAGAGTCATCATCGACTGTGTTGTACATAGCCTTCAAGACCTTCTTGGGGTCCTGGAAGCCTAGCTCTGCCTCAGCAGGAGCTTCGTTGACTTTCTGTTTTCCTTCCCGTTGGCGGAAAGGAGCTTCCCCTCGGCGCTTATTGTAGCACTCGACAAGGTTCTGGACCTCTCAGCACTCCTATAGACTGTGCTTGTCTGTCTTGTGGATCGGACACCACATTTTGGAACTGCTGCCGGCTTCTGACGAAGGTTGAGGTCGTTTTTCGGGGTGTGGCCCCCGACCACCCAGAGTTGCAGCAGCCGCGGCAGCAGGTGCGCCGACCGATGGCTTCTTCTTGTCGTTGGACTTCTTCTTCTTTCTGCCACCACCAGAGGTAGTGGCTTCAGCTTTGGAGGACTAACATAAGCGTTCGAGATAGAGGGAATGGTATTGCATACCTGAGAAAGTCGTTGGATAAAGGATTGTAGCAATTCTCCCGTTGTTTGCTTCACGGCAAACAAGTCCAGTTTGGTACCTGGTCGGGTGTAAGAGCTCCCAAAGTTGGCAGTGAACTGTTGGCATAGCTCCACCCAACTGTTGATGGAGTCGGGGGGAAGACTCACGAACCAGGACCTGGCGGTCCCAGTTAGAGCCACAGGGAAGTAGTTGGCCATCACGGCCTCATTGCCTCCTGCTGCAAGTATAGCAGTGGAGTAGATTTGGAGGAATTCGGTGGGGTTAACAGTCCTGTCGAATTTCTACGGCAAATGAGACTGGAACTTCTGTGGCCCGCGGACCATGCATAGGTGCATGGCCAAGGTAGAACAACCTCCTCCTACTCCCACTGGAGCAGGGTTGTCCTGAGCCTCTCGCCTCTCGCGAGCACGCTCAATATGGATGCGGCCATCCTGCTGTCGGTAGCGGCGAAAGAGCTCTGATCGCAAGTCATGCGTCGAAAGCCTCAACAAAGTATGGGTGCATCGCGCCCTGGAAGACAGGGACGTCACCTGTTGAGATACAACACGCCTCAGGTGCTGTGATACGTGAGGACCAAGTCTTCCAGACAAGGTCCTACGTTGAGTTGATGCCTGCACCAAAGGGGGGGGACCTTGGTTGCTGATAGCATCAGCTGCGTCTGCAACTAGATGTTGCACATCAACACGCCACTGCTCCATCGCACCCTGAGGTGCTCCGAGCGCTGGTGGGTGCTCAAGCAGAGTACGCGCAACAATCAGCACGTTCCCAGGGTTGTAGTTTGCTGATGTTGTGACCGACGCGAGTACCCCATCCTGCTGTCCAGCATTGTTTGCTGGAGCAGATGGTGGTGGTGATGGCATGACACCCGCCAGAATTATGGCAAATGCTGGTTGTTGAATGTTGGAGGGATTCTCTCCAGCAGGCTGTGCAACATTGTTGTCGTTAGATGATCCTGCGGCAGAGTTCACCATCTTGTGATCTCAAGCGCCCCTACCTGGCGCACCAAATGTTGAAGCGTACGAACGACACTTCACCCGATACTACTAAATTGTAGCCCGCATAGATTTTTGTATTAGTTTGGGCGCACGAAGATCTTAGACAAGATGATGATACAGATGATTTACGTGGTTCGGGCCGTCTGAGCGTAATACCCTACTCCATGGAGTGTGTATTGTTGTATTGGAGATTTACTGGTGCTTGCGTGCGTATGAGCTTGCCCCTTCTGTACCGTGCATCACATCCCTTTTATAGACCAAGGGATGGCTGTTACATGAGTTGCCTGGCCCAACATGTGGATCCGGCAGTTATTATTGCCTAATACACAATTAAGTGTGTTTAAGCACCCTAAAAACTGATAACGCGCCTTAATGGTGGCATTTCCAGTATTAAGGGTCTTCTGATCGTGTGCCATTAATATTGTATTAATGGAACATAATCCGGCCTTGTAACTGTAGAAATTATTGTCCCTTGAATGTTTGTGCCGTTGGAGATCCGCTACTCTTCCTGCTGTTGTTGTAGGTCCAGAGGTTCAACACGTAGCAGATCCGGAGCTTCCCCTCGCGGGGACATAGGTCTGAAGCTGTTGCATACACTGCAGCACTGGAGCTTCCCTCTACTGACAGGTGGAACTCCCTTGCACTTCTTGCGGTATCGTGGGGTACCCAGTACGTAGGGTACAGACAACCTCCAAAATATTGAGAATCGGTTTACTGGCTCTTCTAAGTCAACAACAAGAAGTACTCTTATCAAGAGACTTGTCATTGAAAAGTATTATGGAGGTGGTGTGTGAGAGCACATTTTAAGGATGACAAATATGGCAGCAAAACTTAAGCCTATGGATTTGGATTTTAAAGATGAGTTCATTGCGCATTTCATTTTTTTCCTCACTTCTAAAGGAATTTGAGACATTTGTCATCAACTATGACTCTCAGCCTGAACTATGGAACATAGGAAAACTCATGGCTATGTGTGTTCAGGCGGAAGAGAGTATTAAGTCCCTTCATTGTGATTATGCTATTAATTACGTGAAGGTAAAAAAGTAAGGCTAAGAAGAATTATTCTTCTAAGCAATTTTTTAAGTATCATTGTAACACCCTCATTTTCATTCATCATGCATTGCATACATCCTAATATATGTTTAACATTAATCCACATAAAAAGGAACAAGTTTAAAATAAATTTAGAGAAAAACCGCACTTAAAAATTTTGGAAAGTGAGGACTAGTCCGATTTCTCTATAGACTAGTCCGATTTCTCCCTGACTTAAAACGGACTTGTCCGTTTTTTTGCGGACTAGTCTGTTTTTCCCTCTAGACACTTTCAGACTTGTCCGGTCTTGTGCGGACTAGTCCGATGTTCCAAGAATCCTTGAAAATTTGCTAAGTCCCTGGACTTGTCCGGTGTTCCAGCGGACTTGTCCGTTTTTTCCTCTAACTAAGTCGGATTTGTACGATTTTTTGCCAGACTTGTCTGTTTTTGCCCCTCTGGATAAGTTCGGACTTGTCCGATGTCCAGTTTGGACTTGTCCGATTTCTCTCTGTCCAACTTCGGACTAGTCCGACCCTTTTCGGACTTGTCCGATAAATCGCGACTCCGAGTTGATCTTTTGTTTCATGACTTGTTCCTTGGGTGTTACGTTAAGTGGGCCTAGGAACGTCGTGCCTAACTCTTTTAGGGCCCATGTGGGACTCTAAACCGGCCTCTACTCATCTCAAACTCAAAATCCATCTAACCCTAGCCTCCACCTCTATATAAACAACCCCACCCCTTGGCTTGACATCTATTTGCCACTTTTCCATTACAACCAAACCCTAGCTCGTGATTAGCCGCCACCGCGGTAGAAAGAGATCTAGAACAAGAAGAATAAGAGGAGGAAATGAAAGAGGATCAAGATCTCCATCAACTTTGTGTTCTTCGTCAACAATCCAACATCGAGTTCTTCATCAACCCTAGATCGTCAAGATCCAAGTGTTGCCGCCAAATACCCTTGATTCTTTGGAGTCTTGGACACCTGGTATACCTTCTACTTCCTTTTCCTTATGTGAATTCAACCCCAAATCTCCAAATTCATGTCGATCTAGAAAACCCTAGTTCGCTAGTTCCGCGAAGTGCGGACTAGTCCGGTCCCTAGCGGACTAGTCCGATTTTCCTGGCTAAATTGTATTGAATTACTACCAAAATTAGATCGAATCAAATACAAACCTATATAAAGTTGTTAAAATCTATTAGAACTAGTTAGTGATCATTAAAAGTCAACTCATTAATAAGTTCCACCTTACATTTGCATTAATCATGCATATCATGTCATATTGAGTAATGTTTGTGCACTCTTTGATTGTAATTCGTATCTTGTACGTTATTGTGCGGATTAGACGGATTTTCGCTAGAGAGTGCCGCGGAGGATCTACAGCACCAAGAGTTTGAAGGCTTTGATCCGAACCAATCCCAAGAGCAAGGCAAGTGTCCTTGAAGCATATTGCTCCTGTTTCTAAAATAAATGTTTTGTTTGCAAACTACATGCTTGTGTCAATTTGATGGGAATCCTATGATAGGAAGTTTACTAGATTTGTTGACCGCCCTTGTCACCTGGAATTCATGGTAGAGAGTCGGGATGGGCTTTTCACCTTTTTTTCTTTGCTTAATTAATTGGGATGGAAACAACTATACCACTTAACTTAATTATGCATTTATGAGATTATAATTAATATGAACTGGTTAATATGATATGGTAATGGGTGATCTAAGTAAGCCTAGTATGTGGATGGGTTGGATGTTACGGTGGTTTGCTTGCTTTAGATCTAAGGACCAATTCATGCGAGAATAAGTCAGGACTACAGTGCCACCACGAGGCCAAGTATGAGTGTGGCATAGATGATTAATTAGGGCTTTGCCAGTGCTATTTGGACCATTAAGGATGCTCGGAGAAGGGGTAGTCAGATTGGGTTTGTTGATGATTGGTGGGACCACCCTTTGATCCGAATGGCTCAAGAGGGGGCCCTTGGTTGAAGATGTGCTCTGTAGGAGACATCGCCACCGGTGAAACCTCAGTGGGTCTAAATAGGCTAGTAATCCCTTTGTAAAGGCTATTTTGTGATCTCTTGGCCACACACCTAAGGAAGTGTGAGATGGCATAATAGAGGTTCTAGTCATTGCAAGGTGATGAAATCACAAACACGTGGGTAAAGCGGTACAAACTTTGTAGAGTCTATTAAAAACTATCATGATAGTTGTGCTCCCGGTTAAGAGCACCTGGACAACTTCCATGAATAGAGGGAAACTTGGGATTTGGGATGGTTGGTTTTGGTATTGGCTGGTTATGGATTAAATTCTGGTATTGGATATGATTAATGGTAATGGTGAAATCTGGTATATGGATGATGGTAATGAAATATGGACTGGTATTATGATAATTATATGGTTCATGATGGGTTTATTTCACATAAATATAATATATTGCTTTTGTAATGTTTTAATGTACATTTCAGCACTTAGCCATTATTATATTTGTCATTTGTATCAGCTACATGTCATACTTTCTACACTTGCTGAGTGCGACATGTACTCACCCTTGCAATTCCCCCACCAATAGTTGTAGGTTAGGATTGGGAGTTTAACGATGATAATGCGGAGTTCTAGGCCGTGTCTACCGTCAGCTTTGCCTGTGGAGTGATGGAGCTGTGTTATACCTTTTGCTCAGTTGCTTATTAGTTTTTTTCCACTGCATTAGTTCAAACTTGTCATTAATATTCATTAGCGCTTGTATTCGAGAATATTCCGAATTGTGTAATAAAAGTTCTTAACTAATCTTGTCTTGTAGTAATTTTCAGTATATCCTTTTGTGAATGCACTCGTGTATGTGTGTTGAACGTCCTAGGCACACATATGCGTTCACTTTGTTCTTTTTCGGAGCCGAGTGTCACAATCATGGTTCTTCTCACCATGATAAAGATAAAGGTAAGGCACAAATGAATTATTCTTCTAAGCAATCTTTTAAGTATCATGGTTCTTCTCACCATGATAAAGATAAGGGTAAGGCTCTACAAAGCCATCCTTAACGTAATGATCTAAAAGTAGAGAAAAATCAGTACCACTTTTGTTTAGACAAAGGTCACCATCAAAAGGAATGCATAGGCTTCCTTAAATGGTGTTGTAAGCGACAATCAGTTTTCCTCACATCAGAGTAAGAGTAAGAGAATCGATTCCAAAATGTTTTCGAAATTATGGCATTGTCGCTTAGGCCATATTTCAAGGGCGAGAATTGAACAATTGATTTCACAATCGATTATTCCTCATTTGGATTTTTTGGATTCAGAAGAATTCATAGATTGCATTAAGGGAAAATTTGGTAAAAAAATTAAGAAAGGTGTCATACGTAGTCTGGGAATTTCTGAATTAATCCATACGGACATTTGTGGTCTATTTCCTGTAGTATATGTTGATGGTTTTGATTTGTTCATAACCTTCACGAATGACTATTCTCGCGATGGCCATATTTATCCAATTAAAGAACGCTCTGAAGCGTTGGATAAATTTAAGATAATTAAGGCTAAAGTTGAAAATCAGCACAATACTAAGATAAAAGTGGTAAGATCCGATTGTGGTGGTAAGTACTACGGTCGTCATACCCCGTATGACTAAGTTCCTGGACCATTTGCTAGATTCCTACAGGAAAATGGCATAGTCGCCCAATATTTCAACATCGGGCGAGCCTCAGTAAAATTGAGTAGCGGAACGGTGCAACCGTACACTAATAGATATGGTAAGATCCATGTTAAGTCAATCAGATTTGCCAGTTAGCTTATGGATGGAGACATTAAAAACCACCATTCATGTGCTAAATCGGATCCCTAGTAAGTTGGTGTCTAAAACACTATATGAGTTGTGGAGGACGTAAGCCCTCATTAAGTTATATGCATATATGGGGTTGTCCCGCTGAGGCAAAAATGTTTAACCCAAACATTGGTAAGTTGGATGCTAAGACAATAAGTTGCCATTTTATTGGCGATGCAGAAAAGAGTAAGTAATATCTTTTCCACTGTCTAGAACGATATACTAAGTTTGTGAAACAAGTCATGTCGTCTTTTTAGAGGATGTCATGATCAGGGGGTACGGTAAGACGAAAAATTAATCTTAAAGAGAAGCAGGTTTATGTACCCACTCCAATGATTCAAGAATCATATTTCTCATTACCTACTGTTGTTGAATTATCAGTGCCTATTGGTGAAGATTCAACACCCGTTGTTGGTTCTCCATTGACATCAGAATTATTAAGAAGGGATGAATATTCTCAGCCCGTTGTCATTAATAATGAAGAGCAACAACAACCTCAAAATGAGGATAATGTGCAATTAAGAAGATTTCAACGAGAAAGAAAATTGGTCATTCCGAACAATTATGAGATCAATTTGAGTGAGGCAATTCAAATGGAGGGTGATCTCACAACATTTGAAGAAGATATGAGAAGTCCTCAATCATATGAATGGCGTAAAGCCATAGAGGATGAAATAAAATCTATAGAAGAAAACAAAGTCTTGAATTTAGTTGAGATTCCTAGTGGAGCTAAAACAGTAGGTTGTAAATAGGTCTACAAAATTAAACGTGGCTCCAAATAGAATATTGATAAGTTTAAGGCCAAATTTGTTGCAAAAGACTTCACTCAAAGAGAACAGATTGATTATAATGAGACATTTTCACCTGTCTCAAGTAAGGATTCATTCAGAATCATTATGGCATTAGTTGCACATTACAATTTAGAATTACATCAGATGGATGTAAAAACGGTGCTCCTCAATGGTGATCTATATGAGAACATCTATATGACTCAACCGAAAAGTTTTGTTGATAAGGGTAAGGAACATATGGGATGGCACTTAAGAAAGTCCACTTATGGACTTAAACAAGCATCAAGGCAGTGGTATCTCAGGTTCGATGAGATAGTAAGAAAGTTTGGGTTTTAAAGAAAATAAGGAGGACAATTGCATTTATGTTAAGTTTAAGAACGGGAAATTTATTTTCCTCGTGATTTATGTAGATGATATACTACTTGCAAGTAGTGATGTCAATCTACTATCAGAAACTAAGAAGTTCTTGTCCTCTAATTTTGATATGAAAGATCTTGGTGAAGCATCCTATGTATTAGGCATAGAAATTCAATGAGATAGAAATAAAGGAGTATTAAGTTTAGAGCAAAAGGCATACTTGAGGAGCGTACATGGAAAGTATGATATGCATGAAAATAAATCTTTGTCTGCTCTAATGAGTCAAAGTTGGTAAGTATGGAACCAATAAGAGGTCGACCTAATAAGAATCGGTTCCAAAACTTCTTGCTGTCAGAAGTTTTACGTTTTGCTAAATTCTTAGGTTACCTTGACAAAATTTAAGTATCGGGTTAATTTTGGCATAAGTAAGTCCAAACCAGTTGACTGGATGGAAATAAGTATTACTTGCAGTTTTGCAAGTATCAAGGTCTCATGGTAAGTGAAGTGTAAGATTAAGTCATTAGAATAATGACTTACAAAGACTCAGTTTGTGCGAGTCGTGTAGTAAATCCACATCAGTAATCAACACTCGCATAATTGAGCTTCATTGTGGAAAAGCTCCTAATTTAGGGTCACTGCTTCATATGTGATGCACACCAAATATATATTATAAATGAGACCACCGAGCGGACACAGTAAGTAAACCCAAATTGTGAGTGGTTGACAGCATTAAACCACTTAAGTTTTTTGTACTCCAGAGACAACAAGTCATATGTGATGCAAAACACAATGACATAAGTTATGTGTTGTAAAGGAGTAAATCCAGGATCATATTAAGTAATGAATACTGAGCAAATTAGTACCAAGTGAATGCTTGCGGATCCGCTTACAAAAGATCTTCCACCCAACGTGTTCAGTGAACACGTGGCTAGCATGGATTTAAGGGAGAACCTATGATCACTGGATATTTAGGGGCCAAGTAAGAGTAAGGTTCAATTTTAAGTGTGAGATATATTGTGATCTTCAAGTCTAACAATACGTAAATGGTTGTTGTGATGCGTCATGCCCTATATGTCAAGCATGAAAAAGTAGACACTAAGTTTAGTATTAAGTAAGTTGGTAAGTTTCAGATTCGAGTTCAAGGGAAAGAATGTTAGCAATACCGAACTAGTCCGGTAGTGGACGGACTAGTCCGGTGCAGACTAGTCCGATATAAAACCAAACTAGTTTGAAAAGTTTCTGAAAAATATCAGACTAGTCCGGACCCTGACCGGACTAGTCCGGTCTTTTCAGTTAATGTCAGTTTGAAGTCAAAAATGACATGTGTTCTAATTGAAAGGACACAACCCACCGACAATTATGTCCCTGATCAGGGGACTTAATTTTCTCTAAGGGTGGGAGGTCCCCTCATGTGTCTCTTGGTCATATATAAGGAGAGGGTTATGTGTATGATTCGGTGTGGTGTGTGAATACACATTAGACACAAGAACTCTCTCAATTCTCTCAGATGCCGATCAAAATACCAAGAGAAGAACAAGGGGAAACGCATCTCATCGTCTTTCTTCTTGTGGCCTCGCCTTGTTGGATCGATGGCCGCATCGTCAAGCAACAAAAAAGATGGAGGAGAAGGTATTAGTAGTGTTCTTGTGCTATTTGAGAGATAGCACTTGATGTTGATGTTGTATTCAGTTTTCTCCTGTACAATTCGAAATGATTTAGTGGCTATTTGATCTTTGGGCTCCCTTTTGATTCTAACATGAATAGATTTTCGACTGGCTAGCTATGGCTTTATTCTACTTCCTCGCACACTGTGATCTTGGATCATGATGGCACCCATCTCCGACGACTGATTTTCGTCTTCAAGCAGGGCACAAATTCCATTACAGAAACAACTTATACATATCAGCTGACCGCCGCAGGATGTTTCATACTCTTTCCGTTTCTTTTTATTTATCACCAATTAGTTCGAAAATGAATTAACCGGCTATAAATACAAATAAATGGGGAAGTATATAACAGCTGGTACTTCTATGTCCAACACCGAGTGTTCTTTGTGGTGGTGGGATTCACGAACAAGCAAGCGCGAGAGGGATTCTTAGCAAGGGAGATGCTTCTGTTAGTATTATTAATTAAGTTGACCACGGTTGTTTAATTAGGAGTCGATTACAAGTTGTAACCGACTCAAACACCTCTCTCTCCTAAGTCCTAATCGGCGACAGAGCCCAATAGATTCTGTTGGGGTGGCCCCCTCGGGTGCCCTCTCACCTCTATATAAGGAGAGCTCTACTCTCATGATTAGGAGATTAATCTAATCACGAAATCAACTAAAGAGCACCGATCGCTCGAGAGAAAAATCCGAGAAGGCTTCCCCAACGAGGCTACGTGGCCTTGCTGCGCTTCGCCATCGACATACAAGCTCCATGGTTGTTGCTGCTTCACAATCAGGTAAGATCCAATGTGTGTCTCTCCCTCCTTAGATATCATTATCTAATTAGATTAGAATGTGGTCATGCTTGCTTGATGTTCTCTGTTAAGCACTAAAGCTGAACCCTAATCTCCATTAGGAACTTAGAACACTCCTGAGAATCCAACAATGGCATCAGAGCCACCCTAATTGGTTTAGGGTTTCGGCTAACACAGATCATCCCTAAGACATGATCAGATTTGATCGCTCAGTCACTACTAAGAGAAATTAAAAGGAGGTGGATCGGACTAAGAGGATTAGGGTTCTAATCCCAAAATTAGAACACGGTTAGGGATTCTAAACCCAAATTAGG
The DNA here is from genome assembly GCA_036927565.1 of Tuctoria greenei. Lineage (NCBI taxonomy): Eukaryota > Viridiplantae > Streptophyta > Magnoliopsida > Poales > Poaceae > Tuctoria > Tuctoria greenei. Next base: position 21,063,958 of record JAYESD010000011.1, on the reverse strand, counting down.
ACCCAACTCGAGTCAAATTAGATGCAAATTAGGACTCAATTCGGGCTGTGACCTCGAATTGAACCAAACTTAACACGCAAACAAAGATCAGATTTGCAATTGAATTCAAATTTTGATCAAATCAGAGCAACTCAGATTAGAACTCGAAAAGGGGATTAAGAAAAATTGACTTACCTCAGTGTTGCGTTGATGATATCCTCCCTTGGGTCTCCACCTTCCCGGAGGAGTTTGTCGGGCCACAGCACCGGATAGCTCCTCGTTGGAGTTCACCGAGGCACCCTCAGTCGGGTCTCTGCACCACATTGATCCGCTCAACGGCGGCGCGTTCACGCTACGACGAGCGCACGCATCGGCGAGTGGGGCTACGGTGGCGCCGCCAGGACTTAGCACCTCGCCGCGTGTAGGCTCGTCAGAACCCAAAGGTTCGCGGGTCGAAAATCTAACCCTAGGCGGTGGGGCTCCCCTTATTCGAGGCCTCTGGCCAGCGGACCATCCACGGACGGCAAGCCACCTCACGTTGACCATGCTCGCCGACATGGTGACCGCGGAGTTGTCGGGGAAGCATGATGTGCCGGCCGTTTTTCCTCTCTTTATCAGTCACACCGTCGAGGGAGGAAGGGGATCGGGGCTCAGCATGAAATGACTAGGGTTTCACCCGATTTACCCTAAGTACCTCGACCCAGTGAATCTCATATGTCCGGTCGTTAGTCAACGAAGCAGATTTTTTCTGCCGACGTGTGCGCTTGAATCTTGGCCGTTTACTCAGTTCCGACGGCCAACTCAAGGCAGCGCGTGCAACAGGGCTCCCAGCCCATGCAGGCACTTAGATGGGCTGGCTGGGCCACCCTTTTATTTTTGCCTGCACTTTCCACGAATTATTTCAGCGGGCCGCTGGCCAAATCAGAGGAGGCCAGGCTTTTAAAGTAGGTTTTCCACTTTTCTTTTTTTTTTGGTTTTTCCAGGGATTTAAAGAATGGGCCTTGGGCCTATTTAGCTATCAGGTTGTTCCCTCGGGCCAGTTTATTTTTTATTAATTTTTGTAGATTTTCAGCATCAATCAGCAGTGGTCCTTCGGGCCAAATCATTTAGAGGCTGGTTTCCAAAGTTTTGGGCCACCCAAAATTTTTGATTTTCTCAGTATTTCCTCTCTTAGTTGGGCGGGGCCATCATAGAATCTTTGGACCAAAATAAATAGTGGCTTAATTTATTCCTTTGTATTTTCTGATTTTCAGAAATTAAAATTAGTGCTTTGGGCTATCTGCACCAACAATTAAAAATTAGTATTTTTTCTGATTTTTAGAAAAATAAAACTAGTGTTTCTGGTTTTCAGGAACAGAATAGTATTTCAGTCAATTTTTATTGTAGGAATTTTTGTCACAAACTAAAATTCATTAATTTAGAAAAATGGGCATTTTATCTTCAGTGATTTTAGTATGGGCTAAAATCAATATATACACCTAAGTATTAAGAATATTCTTAGTCCATTAGTTTGTCCATTTTATGGAATTCTTTTATGTTCATATTTTATTATGCCCATTATTTAGCTCTCGTTGTGTTTATTCAGTTTTGCATAGTGATATTTTGTTAATTAGCCAATGTGAACAACAAATTTAAGCTATGCTATCAGTTTATCTAGTTTCATAGTAATTTTGTTAAGTAGCCAACATGAACGATAAAATTACTATGTTCTAAACCATTAAGTTGCATGTAAATTTTACTTGAGTAGCCAACATGAAAAATAAAATTTTACTATGCCCTAAGTCATGAATGTTATTTTGTTCGAGTAGCCAACTTGAAAGATAAAGATAACATTCTTACTAAGTACGTAGAAAACTTTGTTCGAGTAGCCAACGTGAAAGACAAAGTTTACTATGTTTCAAAAGTTAATTAGTGAATATCGTATTTTGTTGAAAGACAAAATGTGACAATTCTTCTTGTCTAAGTTGAATAAATTAGTTTATAGAAACTTTTGTTGGAGTAGCCAACGTGAAAGACAAAATTTGATATGTTTTCAATCAGTAAATCTCGTATCTCGTTGAAAGACAAAATATGATGATTCTTCTTCCTAAGTTGCTTATATTAGTATAATAGAAAATTTTGTTCGAGTAGCCAACGTGAAAGACAAAATTTCCTATGATTTCAGTTTATTACTAAGCTTTATTATGCATTCACTTATGTTACTCAGTTTTTCATTCAGATGACTCCATCATCAGTTCATCACTCAGTTACCTCTACCATTGAGACTCTTAACGAAGTTAATTATGACTCATGGAGAGAGAAGTTGAAGATTGCTTTATCAATCTCCATATTAGATGTGGCACTGATTAGTCGTTGCCCTACTAAGCCTCAGATTCTTATGCCTATGACTGGAGAGACTGATGAGTCTTTTGAGTTGAGAAGGGACAATTCCTTAGTCTCATGCACATGTATGAGAATGAGCTAGCTAAGTGGGACCACTCAAATAATTTGCTTTTATTGATAATTAAGGGTTCCATCACTAAGGCTATTCGGGAAGCAATTCCCGAATGCAACACTGCTACTCAGTACCTCTATGAGATTGAGAGACAGTTTGCTAGCTCTACTAAGTTCCTTAGTGTTGTTGACCTTGTCAGCCGCATTAATGGAAATCATAAGGGCAAGAATAAGGTTTCATGGACACATTCTTTCCAACAGAATGTGAAGATGGACAAAAATGAGTGCTACTTTTGTAAGCAAGAAGGGCACCACCAGAAGAATTGCGTAGGCTTTCTCAAATGGTGTCATAAGAAGGGTAATACTTAGTTCATAATTATCTGTTTTCAGTATATTCTCAATCTACTTGTCAGATTGACATAGTTGCAATTGTGCAAAATTTGTGCGGGGACTAAGTATGAGGAGGATAATAAGAGGAGTGATAAAGGTTGTTAAAGTCGCTAATGACCACGGAGCCGAAGTAAAAGCCAACTTAGAACTCCCATTAGTATTTATACATGGATTTGTACTTTTGTTTCACTATGATGCTTTATGTACCCTCATTTAGAGAAATTTGTATTAGTTTCATGCATGGACAATTCAGACTTGTAAGCCTTTTGGCTAAACAAGTTTATAATAAGTTGTGAGTCTTGCCATCCGACAAGACAATTTTCTTTGTCCTCGCATGATGATTATTTGAGATGGATCAAATTTCTATCATCAAACTAGGTGTTTCGTAAAGCGCATAAGAATGCATAAACAAAACATTAGATTAACAAAACATTAGTGAATGCATAAACAAAATTCAGCATATGTTCTCTAAGACTAAGATCCGATCATGAAGGGAGAACTACGATCGGCATACCGCTGTTGATGACTGTTATATACCAATTTCACTCGTCAATATAACTCAATTATGTGAAGGAATTGTCATTTATTGCACACATTACCTTTCTATTTAACATATTTCCACTTGTCTTTAGAGAAAATGGTACATGCAGGAGTTTATGCAGAAATGAAGTGAAACAAGGGGATGAATCCTATAAAATGTCATTCTAGCCAATCAAGCGACGACATGTGGCACCACATGGATCAAATGGCCCACAAACAGAAGTATCTGAGGCCATCCAATCGTGTAGCACCCATATAAAGGAATGGGACCCACCTGGTAGAGACCTGGAGGAAGCACAATTCCAACGGGGCCAAGACCAGGTCGACCGATCCCCTAGTCGGCCGACTTGTTCTTGCCATCAAACACGGTCAAACACCACGTGTTGGCTCTTCCCGGCTTGAAGAGGTCATGGGCGACTGATTTGCGCACTTTTGGTAGCGGAAACCAATCCTTCTCCAAGCTATAAATAGGACCCTTCACCCCTCACTTCAACACACATAATTTGGGTATTCATCCATTGTATCCACTACTCTCCATAGGTTTAGAGGAGTATAGGCTGTAGACAGGAGAGTATCTAGTCCATAGTCCAAGAAGGATATGAGTAGAAGAAGTCTCTTCCCAATTGGGCAAGGTATGTCTCCCATATTCCTATTTGTATTTGTGACTTTATTCATAATAAAGATGATATCTTTAGTCTTCTTTTGTTCATATACTTGGATGAAGCGTTTCTTGTTTGATTGTGGATTCCATGTATGTGGTAGGAGTAGTATTTATGATTATGCTATACCATTCTTATTACATCATCATAAACACTATAAACCTCCACTATAGTCTAATTAGCTATGATATGATTATGTTAACATGAATCACTTATGCTATGAATTAACATTGGTTCAATGATGATTTTGTTCATTGCCTTAGGATGGCTTGTGCCTAGGCTCTTAAGGTAATTACTTAATATGCTAGCATGGTGCTAGGATGGAGAGTAGCGTTGAATGTCTCGTATGCCCACAGATTGAAGAGGTAGGCAGTAGGTGGTGACAACCCTATTTGTCCTTTGTAATCCTCCACGTTCGGCTATGCCACAGGCTCTTGGTGGGAGCCGCCTAGTGTTGTTAGGGGTAAACCCGTGCCCGATGTGTTAATCCACTTAACATGAGAATTCATAATTAATATAATCATTAGTAACTAACTTAGGCTATATGTATGTACACTAGAAGCATTGTAGGAGTCTCTACCTAGTTCTTAGCCTAATCCGTCTTTATCCCATTTATCCCCTTAGGATAGAATGCTCTTGTGTTTGTCACACTACCTCCACTTATCATTTAACCCATCCTTGCTAGAACCTTACCTAGGCCAACCTAGCCTTTCCACTTGATGATTGTTTTACTTCCATCTAGCCTTCCTTTGGGAAAATATAAATGACACCCTTTGGGAATACTCTAAGGGGAAATGCTATATCGATAGTTTCCGTGCGCTTGCAAACGTTCATCTGAGAATTAAAACCTACCAACAAACATTTCTGGCACTCCTGCTAAGGATGAATTGTTAGTGGTGCGTAGGAAATATCAACACCCGCATTGAATTAGAAATAAGTGATGTCCTTCAACTTAGTCGATTAGCTCATGAGTGGAGGCTTAAAACCTCAATTCAAATGCGACATCGAAAATTAAACAGTTGGAGCCTAAAAACACCACATTAGATAAGGACAAGACATAAACCCTCATTAATATTTTATATGAGGTCGTTGTTAAGTTTATTAGCCCAAACATTAGAAAGTAGCCATCTCATTGGCAATTCAATAAGCTCGCATTGTTTCCATCGTATTTACTGACACTAAGCTTAAATGGAAGCAATATATGCTAGAATCAGGGGGAGTAAGGTAATTTGAGATAATGATTATGAGGAGAAGCGGGTGCATGCACTCACTTTCATGATTCAAGAATCGTTCATCACGATACCTGATGCTGTTAAGACAACATCGTTGTCTCAACACTTTTTGTTAGTTCTTCATTGACATATTTATTAAGATTTCTGTCTCACAGAAGCAATTTAAGTTTTCTGATTATTAGTTGTCACTAAAGATGAAGAGCAACAATTGTCTCGATTAGTGAATAATTGTTCATAAGTGAATCTTGTTATGAGATTCATATTCAAATGAAGGGTGATCCCACCTCGTTTGAAATAAGCTAATAAAATTTGTACTTAGTCGATATTCCTAAAAGAGCCAAAACAGTAGACTGTAATGGGTCATAATCATTAAGCGTGACTCTGGAGGGAAAAATTGTTTTCATTAAGGAGACATTTAAGTTGTTCTCATAATGTCTCAATTGTCGATTCGTTAAGAACAAATTAGATATTAGTAACACATTATGACTTAGTATTACATCGTACGTGTCAAAGTGTGCACTAAGACACTTCCCCCGGTACTACTAAGGAGTAGTCTGCGGAGGTTCATATTCGGTTGGGCGCGCAAGGCGTGATCAAGTACAAGATGGTGACCCGAGAGATTTTACGTGGTTCGGGCTGCCCGAGCGTAATACTCTACTCCACGGGGTGCGTGTTGATTGTATGAAAGTGTGTGAGCTTGTGAGCCTCTGATATTAGTTGAGTTCTACCATGCAGCACATCCCTTTTATATGCCAAGGACTGGCTGTTACAACATCAACCTGACCCGACAGGTGGCCCCGACTGTATTAAACCACCCTATACACGATCTACAATGTTAAGGATGGTTATAGTGTAATAACGTGCCTTAAAGGCAGCGTTACCGGTCTTGATAGCCTCTTGATTGTGTGTCATTAACATAGTATTAATGACGTGTTGACCAGGTCTTGTAATGGTTAATTGATAGCCCTTGAATGTCCGTGCTGTGGGAGATATCATAGTCTTCCCATTGCTGACATAGCTCCGGAGCATGACGCATGGCAGGTACAAAGCTTCCCTCTATTGGGGGATAGGTTCGGTGCTAGTTGACACGTGGCAGTGGCAGAGTTTCCCTGAGGAGGGAGGCAGGTCCAACCCTGTGGGACACGTGGTAGCACCGGATCTACCCAAACGAGGGAGGCAGGTCCGGCTTTCTTGGACACGTGGTAATACCGAAGCTAATCTAAGGTATAGAGTAGGTCCTACACAACAGGACACGCCTTTCCCTTGGACGTCAACCACTTAGACGTAGGAACTCCTCGACTTTTCTTGCGGTATCCAGGGGTACCTAGTACGTAGGGTACCGACAGTGGCCCTCGGGCCCACCTCAGGAAGAGGTCCTCAGAGAGAGGTTATGCTGCCAGAGGTGGGGCCATCATCGATTCCCTTGCTGCGGCTTAAAAGTCTTTTACTGGGTGGTTGAGGCAACGACAAATAGTTATGCCACCGCCACGTGGCCCTTCTAGGTATGGCGGCTGGGATCCTGGCATGCGGATCTCGTGCAATTGAAGGTCGCTAGTTCCCAATACGGAGTTGTATCGGTTCCCAGCGTAATCTTTGTACCCCTGTCAGGTTGCCGCCCTCGGTCTTCCAACTTCCCATCATGACAACAGTTTGCTTGGTGTGACTTTTTAATAAAGTGGACTCGAGACCCGTTGTCATTGACGAGGTTAATGGTGATTTTGGTCTGGATGCGGTTTCCATCCAAGCATTGCGGAGGCTTACTAAAGAAGAAAGTACGCACGGGAAGAGAGCTCCTCATGCCTTCATTTGATCTCGTGCTTAGAGCCCTCTGCCTTTGCATCTCTTTCTCCACTTCTGCTCCACTTTGCGTCGATGGAGTTGGGACTTCCCCGCAGCCGGATCAAGAGCGACGAAGAGTTGTCAAGGGTCCGCATCTACATGGGGTGGTCGAGCAACTCCTTCGACAACTCGATTCACCTCGGCAAGCTCCCCTTCAAGAAGGGAAGTGTCGGGGAGATTGTGTACTTCTCGGTGTTTGCCATGGTGGGGCTCATCCCACCATTCTCAAGCTTTCCGCTGATGCTGTTGGACTTCTATGGCCAGCAGCTCCACCACCTCGCCCCCCCCCCCCCCCCGCCACTCCTTCTTGCTAGTGGTGATATTCGTCCACTTCTCTGAGATGTGGGTGGGTGTGCCGCCCTGTATCGAGCTCTTCTGGACCTTCTTCAAGGTCCACACAACCGAGAAGGGGAATGAGCTTCTCAACTTCTACTACTTCGTGAAGTGCAAGAACTCTCCCTACAAGTACTTGAAGGCATTTCCTTCCAGGAAGTAGGACAGCTGGAAGAAGGATTGGGTGGTTGTCAGGGTGGATCAACACAACATGTTGGAGCTACCTGATAGCCTTCCCACCGTTGACACCGATGACTGGGAGGTGCTCCCGAATATGTCGGAGGCATATGACCCAATCTTGACAAGGATCCGGGAGTGAGTGGAAGGAGGAGTGACCCCCTTGATGGTGATCACAAACTTCCTGACCAAACGGTGCGCTCCGCTGAAGACTAGGGAATGGCCTGCATGGGCATTCAGTGGGGAGATGGACCCATACCGGATTGACATCGATCTTGGGTCAAACTTGGATGATAATGCGTTGAAGCTTCATCTCCAAAAGTTGTACCATGGAGCCATCAACCCTAATGATCTGACACCTTCGGTGGAGTTCCTGCCTCTGAACATGGTTCTAGAGTTCCGTCGGGGGCTACGGAGATGGATGTGGAAGCTTGATGATTTGGGCCTTGTGGATAATCTTCGAAGCACTCCTCCTGCGGGGATTGTGATCCCCGAAGCTCCATGCCCCCATGAGGGTTCAATACCTGCGCCAGTCAGTGGCAAAGGAAAAAGGTCCCACAGCTTTGCCTCCCAAAAAATCAACCTCAAGCCAAAGCAAGGGGAAAGCTCTCGTCGAAGCTCCGAGTCGCATGGAGAAGCTGACAATAAGTGACGGGATCCATGTGAGGGATGCTCTGAGAGAAGCAAATCCTCAAACTCGATTGAGGTATGTGGTGGTTGTGCCTGCAGCATCGGCTGGTCCTTCGGCTCCAGTGTCCACAGAGCGCTGGATCTGACAAATTGACTCCCGTCCCGGTGCCAACGGAGGGCTCCAGGTCTAGAGTGAATACTGACGATGGAGATACCAGAGGTGGCAGCACAGGCGGCTGGCTCAACACCTGGTTCGAGGCCTGAAGCGTCCACCACACCGCCGACGACGGGCTCTAGCTCCAAGCGCCCAAGAAAGAAGATTTGTGCCAACTGGAGTGACAACGTCCCCAAGTAAGGGCCGAACCTTCAGCTTATATCTTGATTTTGTTCTTTGCCTTTTCCTGAATTTTCTATTCTCTGTTTTCAGAGTGTCGAGAATAGAAGAGGTAGCTCCGGTGTCAGCTGTAGCTCTGATGCCTAAAGCAGTTACGGTGCTTGATGCAACCCCGAAGATTGTACCTGCTGAAGCTCCTGCTTCCACTTCGGCCCCTCCTATGGTTGTGGCATATGACATGACTGCTCCAGCGTCGGCTGTCGTGGAGACGACATCAACACCAACGACAGAAGCTCCCGTTGTAGCACCGGACCACGAGGAAGAAGTGCTAGAGCAAGTTCCGACTATCTCAGAGCCAGTTGTGGACATTCCGGCATCAGTGATGAAAATTAATGAAACTTCAACAGAAGCCTCGGTTCCAGCTCCGGAGGTGGCAGCCCCAGAGGTGATATTGCCTGATTCCGAGCAAGAGGATCCAGCTGCTAGCCCTCCAACTTTTGAACCAATAGCTGAAAACCCGAGTGTGGATCCCTCCTCATCATCTTAGGGAGTTGAAGCGGTTGGACCCTCCTTGCCCGCTCCGGAGGTAGAAGCTCCAGCTGCGGACCATCCTCATCCACAATGGATATTGACGAGCTCCCGAAGATCGACCCTGGTGATGTGGAGCTGATGGAGAACGCGCTTGCGCTGTGGGATCTGATAGTGATTTTGGAAGACTCGTTGGAGCCTGCAGAGGCACCTCAGGTGGGCCCGGAGCTGATTCCCCTGGGGTTGTCCATTGTCAATGCCTGCTCAAGCCTCCGCCAGGTCCAGCTTGCCTTTGACTACGAACACAAGACTCTCGAAGAAGAGCGCAACACCCCGAGGCATTGGCGCAACAGGCTACTCTTCGAGAACAAGCTGACGCAGTCTCTGATGGCAGACCAAAAAGAATGGGTGGCAAAGGAAAAAGCCCAGCAGACGCGCCTGAACAGGGCGCTAAATGAACGAGAGGCTGCTATCCAAGCCCTCAATGGAAAGACTCGAGAGATCTACGAGCATGCTCAGAAGGCCCGAGAAATGGCCGACAGCCGCTCGGAGAGTCTCGAAGAGTTGAGGGAAAGTCTCCTCAAGCGCCGAGATGAGCTCGACAATAAGGAGGTTGAACTCCAAGAAAAGGAAGATAAGATCCAGCAGAGGGAGGATGAGCTTTCCCAGAAGCTGGAACAATTCAAGACATAGAACGAATAGGAGAAGCTCCGGTTATGGCAGGCAGGTCAAGATGTCAGCAAAAGAGAATCTGTTGTCTCTGCCCGGGGGGACAGGGTGAAGGCGAAGGAGAAGGATCTTGCAGACAGGCGAGGCCGCATTCTCCTCCAAGTGAAGAACGTTGCTGACCATGAGAAACAACTGGTTGAATGGATCTAGCATCATGCTAAGGAGGTCGAGCGCTTCTCAAAGGAGGGTTCTGCAGAGCTATCTTCTGCCAGGAGGTCACTGGAGGAGCTCTGAAGTGCGAGAGCGATTGAGTCCCAACAGATCTAGGACTTTCTCATATGGGAAAATGAAGCTCTAGTACCCTTTGGATTCAGCCCGGTTTGACCGACTGATCCGGAGCTAGAGATGGACAATGCTCTGGTGGCACATAACTCCGCCGGCATGAAGCTGGAAGCTATTGGAGATGTGGTCGTCAACGAGATCGAGACTGAAGGGAAGTCTCTGGCTTGGAACATCGTAGAGTATGGGCTGACATGTTTCCGAAGTCGAGATTCCTCCATGTCTCTAGCTCTAGTATTCGAAGGACCCATCGCTGAAGAGGAGGGAGCTGCCAAGGCTAGCATCCAAGAAGCCACCGAGAAGGTTGGGTCATTCTTCATGAGGAACTCCAGTAGTTAGGACCTTCCACTTTGTATCTTCAACTTGTAATTCTCCACTTTTGAATGAATGAAACCCTTTCGAATTCCATTTTTGTGTCCTCAACGAATTGTCCTTTTATCTTGTTGGCCCCTTGATAGATGTGTTCAATTGATTAAGGCCATCTACCATAAGGAACTTGACAATGTCTTGAAAACTTGTTTGCTCCAAACTCGTAGCCAGTAGGATAGCTCCAAGATATGAGTTTTGCTTCCGTACGCTCGAAGGACCCTTTGTTACATCAACAGCGGGCCCCCTAGGAAGTGTCGGAGCTTGGTAGTTTCGACGACGCCCACTATCCACGCGTAGAACATTGACGGTGGGCCCCCTGGGGGTTTTTGGAGCTTGTTAACTTTGACGGCGCCCACTGTCAACGCATAGAACATCGATGCCGGACACCCTGGGGGTTGTCGGAGCTGGTTAGCTTCAACGGTGCCCACTGTCAATGCGTAGAACGTCGGCGGCGGGCCCCCTGGGGGTTGTTGGAGCTTGGTAGCTTCAACGGTGCTTACTTTCAACGCGTAGAACGTCTATGGCAGACCCCCTGTGGGTTGTTGGAGCTTGGTAGCTTCGACGGTGCCCACTGTCAATGCGTGGAACATCGACGGTGAGCCCCCTCGGGGTTTTCAGAGCTAGGTAGCTTCGACGGCGCCCACTGTCAACGCGTAGAAAGTTGACGGAGGGCCCCATGGGGGTTGTCGGAGCTTGGTGCTTCGGCAGCATCCACCATCGTGGTGAATATTGTCTTTGATTGTTCCTTTTTCCTGTGCATGAAAGACAAGAAAAGTAGTAAAATTTGTCCTCTTGTCAATATTTTTATTGTGGCTTACTATCCTTGTTTCAACTTTAGGTCCTAAATAATTCTTTGAAAAATATAAGTATTCTGATTAAATTTCCAAAAATCCGTATGCTTTTCTGACCTGCCGGGATAGGTAGAGCGGCGTTCTTAGTGTTCTTGACCAGGCTAAGTCGGTAGCATACTCTGGACCTATATTAGCGTTTGTTTTCAAGCAAGTAGACCATCTAGCAATAACAGGGATGTAATGGAGAATAATCAAAAAGACTTATATATTACTTGGATTGCACAAAATCACTATTGACAAGAAGGTATAAAATGAAAGAGCTTGTACAAATGAAATGCGCGTGGAGTCTATTTTTATAAAATGTTTCTCTTTAAGGTCCGAATAACAGGAGAAGACAAGGACACACTTAAAGTACAAGACCAAGTTAAGTGTACTATTCATCTTGATCAAACCCAGGGAGGTAAAGACACACCTAAAGTACAAGACCAAGTTAAGTGTGCTAGGACCCTCCTGACTTTGTCCATAGACTCTAAGAGATACAACTTACACAAATACAGACTCACCTCTGTGTAACTAAGTGTAGAACTTACGGAGGTGCTCGATGTTCCAGGGGTTGGGAAGTTGTATCCCATCCTCTATTGCCAAGCAGACGCATCCGGGGCTGGAAACTTTGATAACCCGAAAAGGACCTTCACAGCTGGGGGAGTGTTTGTTCATCCCTTCTCGCGTTAGTATTCACCGCAGCACTAGATCGCCTTCTTCTAACTGCCAGTTGCGCATGAACCTTTGATGATAGCACTGAAGCGCTTGACGATATCGCACGTTTCGAACAGCTGCTTGGTGTAACACCCTCATTTTCATGCATCATGCCCTGCATGCACTCATATACATGTTTAACATTAATCCACATAAAGAGGAACGAGTTTAACATTGGTTCGGAGCATTTAAAATTGATTTGGAGCAAAACCGCACTTAAAACGCAGGAAAGTGCGGACTAGTCCGATTTTACTGAGGACTAGTCCGATTTCTCTCTGACTAAAAACGGACTTGTCCGTTTTTGCTGCGGACTAGTCCGATTTTGGCTCTGGAAACTTTCGGACTTGTCCGATTTTGTGCGGACTAGTCCGATATTCCATGAATCCTTGAAAATTTGCTAAGTCCCTGGACTTTTCCGGACTAGTCCGGTGTTCCAGCGGACTTGTCCGTTTTCCTTTCTGACTAAGATCGGACTTGTCCGATTTTTGGCCAGACTTGTCCGATTTTCTCTCTGGACGACTTCGGACTAGTCCGGTCCTGTCCGGACTTGTCCGATATTTCGTGACTCCGAGATTGACCTTTTGTTTTACGACTTGTTTCTTGGATTTCACGTCAAGTGGGCCTAGGGACGTCGTGCCCAACTCTTTTAGAGCCCATGTGGGACTCTAAACCGGCCTCTACTCATTCCAAAACTCGAAATCCATCTAACCCTAGCCTCCACCCCTATATAAACAACCCCACCCCTTGGTTTGACATCTATTTGCCACTTTTTCCACCCACCCAAACCCTAGTTCGTGGGGAGCCACCATCAAGGAGGGAGGAGAAGATCCCAAACGAGGAGAAGAAGAGGAGGAAACGAAGGAGGATCAAGATCTCCACCAAGTTTCGTCCTTCACCACCAATTCATCCCCAAGTTCATCACAAACCCTAGATCATCAAGATCCCAGTGTTACCTCCAAGTTTCTTGGTTCATTGGAGTTCTAAACACCTGGTATACCTTCTATTCTCTTTTCCTTACGAGAATTCAACCCCTAATCTCCAAATTCACGTCGATCTAGAAAACCCTAATCCGCTGATCTCGCAGAGTGCGGACTTGTCCGGTCCCAAGCGGACTAGTCCGATCTTTCTGGTTAAATTGTGTTGAATTAATTCTAAAATTTGATCTAATCAACTCCAAACCTGTATAAACTGGTTAAAATCTATTAGAACTAGTTAGTGATCATTAAAAGCAATCTAGTAACAAGTTCTACCTTGCATTGCATCAATCATGCATGTCATGACATGTTGAGTAATATTTGTGCACTCTTTGATTGTGTTTCTTGTTTTGTATGTTTATTGTGTGGATTAGACGGATTTGCGCTAGAGAGTGCCACGGAGGATCTACAGCATCAAGAGTTTGAAGGCTTTGACCCTAATCAACAGCAAGAGCAAGGCAAGTGTCCTTGAAGCATATTGATCCTGTTTTAAAATAAATGTTTTGTTTGCAAAACTGCATGCTTGTGTCAAATTGATGGGAATCCTATGGTAGGAAGTTTACTAGTTTTGTTTGACCACCCTTGTCACCTGGAAGTTATGGTAGAGAGAGTCGGGAAGGCTTTTTACCTTTTTGCTTCGCTTAATCAACAGGGATGGGAAACAACTGTATCACTCAATTTATTTATGCATGGATGAGATTATGGTTAACATGAACTAGTTAAATATGGTATGGTAATGGGTGATCTAAGCAAGCCTGGTATGTGGATGGGTTGGATGTTACGGTGGTTTGCTTGCTTTAGATCTAAGGACCGGTTCACGCGAGAATAAGCCAGGACTACAGTGCCACCACGAGGCCAAGTTATGGGTGCGGCGTAGCTGATTAATTAGGGCTTTGCTAGTGCTGTTTGGACCATTGTGGATGCTCGGGGAAGGGGTAGTCGGATTGGGTTTGTTGGTGATTGGTGGGACTACCCTGGGATCCGAATGGCTCAAGAGGGGGCCCTTGGTTGAAGATGTGCTCTGCGGGAGACATCGCCACCGGTGAAACCTCAGTGGGGTCTAAATAGGCTAGTAATCCCTTTGTAAAGGCTATTTTGTGATCTCTTGGCCACACACCAACGGAAGTGTGTAATGTGACCGACGGGTCATGGGCATAAGGGAGGTTCTTAGTCGCCGAAGGGTGATGAAATCACAAACACGTGGGTAAAGAGGTACAAACTCTGCAGAGTTAATTAAAACTATCATGATAGCCGTGCTCCCGGTTATGAGCACCTGGACAACTTCCATGATTAGAGGGAAATTGGAATTTGGGATGGTCATGGTTTGATAATGGTTATGGATGGTTATGGATTAATCTCTGGTAATGAATATGGTTATTGGCAATGGTGAAATCTGGAATTTTTTTTTGATGATGGTAATGAATTCAGATTTGGTATTATGATATCATTTATGATTATGATGGGTTTACTTCACATACATAAGATATATTGCTTTTCAAATGTTTTACCGTACTTTTCAGCACTTTACCATTATTATTGTCGTCATTTGAATCAGCCACATGTCATACTTTCCACACTTGCTGAGTACGACATGTACTCACTCTTGCAATCCCCCACCCCAACAGTTGCAGGTCAAGACTGGGATTTTAATGGCGATAATGCGGAGTTCTAGGCCGTGTCTACCGTCAGCTTTGCCTGTGGTGTTGATTGGAGCTGCGCATATACATACCCTGTCGCTTATGCTGCATAGTTGCTTAGTTTGCTTAGTTGTTTAATTAGTTTATTTCCGCTGCATTAGTTGAACTTGTCATTAATATTCATTAGAGCTTGTATTCGAGGATTTAATGAATTGTGTAATAAGAGTACTTATTTAATAATTTGAGCTGTGGTAATTTTCTGTATATCCTTTCGTGATTGCACTCGTATATGTGTGATGAACATCCTGGGCACACATATGCGTTAGCTTGGTTCATTTTCGGAATCGGGCGTCACAGATTGGTATCAGAGCCACAGGTTGACCGTAGGATGCAGCCTAGATAGAATGGACACTTTAGAGCACATAGGAGCACTCAGGAATCGATGTATTTTTGCTTGGAGTGCTGTTTGCTATATATATTGCTTGCTTGTGTGCTTAATAGAGGATTCTGGGATGCTTTAGCATTGCCATGTCCACCTAGGCTAGTGTAGCCAGTTGTTTAGTTTCATATCCCTTGATGCATATAGTTGGGGCGTTTTCTAATTCTTACCTACTGCTTTTCTTCAGATGGTGAGGACTCGCAACCAGAGGGATGGCAATGATGAAGAGGGGAACAATGGAGTGCCTCAAAACGACAATGGACAAGGACCGGCTCAGGGAGCTATCAACATCGAGCAGCTATTGGCCATGCAAAACCAGCTCATGCAGACCATGATACAGACTATGGGACAGCTGCAGGCTGGCAATATCAACAATCAGCCCCACATGCCTCCACCGCCACCCCCACCTCCTCATAACCGATTGGGAGAGTTTATGAGGACTAGGCCGCCAACCTTTGCTCAAGCTGCTGACCCTATGGACGCTGATGATTGGCTCAAGTCCGTGGAGAAGAAGCTATCCATTGTCCAATGCAGTGACCGGGAGAAGGTGCTATTTGCTTCTCATCAACTCGTTGGAGCAGCTGCAGATTGGTGGGATTCTTATTGCAGTGCTCATGAGAACCAAGAGAGAATTACCTGGGCGGAATTC
This sequence comes from Tuctoria greenei, assembly GCA_036927565.1. NCBI lineage: Eukaryota > Viridiplantae > Streptophyta > Magnoliopsida > Poales > Poaceae > Tuctoria > Tuctoria greenei. The sequence continues at coordinate 21,048,261 of JAYESD010000011.1, read as the reverse complement.
AAGGAGAGTTTCCGTTCTCATTATGTGCCGGAAGGTGTTATGCTCTTGAAGAGGCAAGAATTTGAGAACTTGAGACAAGGAAAATCAAGCGTGAGTGAATATCTCAATAAGTTCACTCAACTCTCAAGATATGCGCCTGAGGATGTTAGCCGGGACAGCCGGAAGCAATACCTGTTCATGAGGGGATTGAACAATACGATCCAAGTGCAATTGCTCAACTGTGATTATGTCAATTTTCAGAAGCTTGTGGACAAGGCAATTGTGGTTGAGAACAAGATCCGTGAGATGGAGCAAGAAATCAAGAGGAAGGCGCCATATCAAGGACAACAACAAGGAAGTAATGTGCGCCCTCGCTTTGCGCCACCCAATGCGCCTAATTACAGCTCCTCTATTCCTGCTCAGCGCCCTGGATATGCACCGCGCCCAACTCAGTTTGTGCAGCAGCGCCCTGTCATGCAAGCACCTAGGCCTCCGACGCCTTATGCACCTCGTGCTGATTTTCCTGGAGCCAATGCTCAAAACCAAGCTCGTCCCAATAATTCTGGTGGAGTTAAGAAGTGCTATACTTGTGGAGAAGCTGGACACTTTGCACATCAATGTCCTAAGTCGGGCCTTGGTCAAGGAAGCAATGCATCGAGGCAAAACCCAAGACCTAATGGAGGACAGCCACAAGGAAGCCGTGGACAGCAGAATTTTGCTCGTGGCAACGTGAACCATGTCTCTACGGAGGATGCTCAACAAGCGGATGATGTGGTCATTGGTATGTTTCTCGCCAACTCCAACCCCGCGACTATGTTATTTGATTCTGGAGCATCGCATTCATTCATTGCATCGAAGTATGTTGCCAAGTATAGTTTGCCTATCTCTCATATGAAGTTTACTCTGTTGGTTAAGTCTCCTGGAGGAGAGATGAGGACAAATATAGTATGTCCAAAAGTAAGCCTTAGAATAAGGGGGGTAGACTTCTCCGCCAACCTCATTGTTTTAGATTCTCAAGGGTTGGATATTATACTTGGTATGGACTGGTTGAGGAAGCACAATGGGGTTATTGAATGTGCCACAAAGACAGTGAAGTTGACCAATGAGGAAGGGATAACTGTAGAATTTGAAGCATCTCAAACCGCACCGAAGCAATTGGAATTGAATCATATAGACGGTGTCGCAATTGAGGAGATTCCGGTGGTGTGTGAATTTTTGGATGTTTTTCCGGATGAGTTGCCAGGTATGCCACCCGATCGAGACATTGAGTTTGTTATTGATTTAATACCTGGAACTGCACCTATAGCTAAGAGGCCGTATAGGATGCCTCCTATGGAATTAGCGGAGCTCAAGAAACAAATTCAAGAGCAATTAGAGAAGGGTTTTATTCGCCCAAGCTCTTCACCTTGGGGAGCGCCCGTTCTATTTGTGGACAAGAAGGACGGATCCCAAAGGATGTGCGTGGATTACCGAGCTCTCAACGAGGTAACAATCAAGAACAAGTACACCTTGCCACGCATAGAAGACTTGTTTGATCAGATGAAGGGTGCTTGTGTCTTCTCTAAGATTGACTTGAGGTCGGGATACTTTCAAATGAAGATTAGACCATCGGACATACCCAAGACAGCTTTTAGAACACGGTATGGATCTTATGAGTACACCGTGATGTCTTTTGGATTGACAAATGCACCTGCCTACTTTATGTACCTCATGAATAAGGTCTTCATGGAGTACTTAGATAAGTTCGTTGTGGTGTTTATTGATGATATTATGATCTACTCGAAGGATGAGAACGAACATGAGGAACACTTGAGGCTTACGCTGCAGAAATTGAGGGAGCATCGATTGTATGCCAAGTTCAACAAGTGCCAGTTTTGGTTGAAAGAGGTGCCATTTTTGGGTCATATAATCTCAGGAGGAGGAGTATCGGTTGACCCCGGAAAAGTGAGAGACGTGTTGAAGTGGGAACCACCGCAAAACGTCAAAGAAATAAGGAGTTTTCTTGGGATGGCTGGATATTACCGTCGGTTTATCAAGGATTTTTCTAAGATAGCCAAGCCTATGACGGAGTTGCTAACGAAGGGAAAGGCATTCCAATGGACTCCTGCTTGTCAAGAGAGTTTTGAGGAGTTGAAGAAGCGGTTGACAACAGCCCCAGTTTTGGTATTGCCGGATGTAAGCAAGAGTTTTGACATTTATTGCGATGCATCAAGACAAGGGCTTGGATGTGTATTGATGCAAGAAGGTCAAGTGGTCGCCTATGCGTCAAGACAATTGAAGAAACATGAGCAGAATTACCCCACGCATGATTTAGAACTTGCAGCCGTGGTACATGCATTGAAGGTTTGGAGACACTATATTCTTGGACATAGGTGTGAAATTTATACGGATCATAAGAGTTTGAAGTATATTTTCACACAAACGGATCTGAACTTGAGGCAACGAAGATGGTTAGAGCTCATCAAAGATTATGATTTGGGGATCAACTATCATCCGGGAAAAGCCAACGTAGTGGCCGATGCTTTGAGTAGGAAAGGAGTAAGTCATCAACTTACCGTTCGAGAGTTACCGTTCGAGTTATGTAAGGAGTTTGAAAGGTTGAACCTCGGGTTTGTAAATGAGATGGAGATGATGGAGTTAAATCCAACCTTAGAGCAAGAAATTCGAGAAGCACAAACCACGGATGAGGATATCAAGGAAATCAAGGAAAGGATCGAAGAAGGGAGAGAATTCAGATTTGACGAGGATGAACATGGTACCTTATGGCTTGGAAAGAGAATCGTTGTGCCTAATGTAAAGCATATTCGGGAGACAATATTAAAGGAGGCACATGACTCGCCATACTCAATTCACCCTGGTTGTACGAAGATGTACAAGGATTTGAAGACTTGTTATTGGTGGGATAGCATGAAAAAGGACATAGCTGAATATGTAGCATTATGTGATGTGTGCCAACGAGTCAAGGCGGAACATCAAAGGCCAGCCGGATTATTGCAACCGTTGAAGATTCCGGAATGGAAGTGGGAAGAAATTGGTATGGACTTCATAGTTGGGTTACCCCGTACTCAGTCCGGGTATGACTCAATTTGGGTAATTGTGGATCGTTTAACCAAGTCAGCTCATTTTGTCCCTGTGAAGACCAAGTATACAGCTGCACGATTGGCCGAAATATACATGGAGCATATTGTGTGTCGACATGGAGTCCCTAAGAAGATAGTCTCGGATAGAGGTTCTCAATTTACCTCCAGATTTTGGCAAAAATTGCATGAAGCTTTGGGAACGAGGTTGAATTTTAGTTCAGCATATCATCCTCAAACGGATGGACAAACCGAGAGGACCAATCAGATTTTGGAGGACATGTTAAGAGCTTGTGCTTTAAAGCATGGGAAAAGTTGGGACAAAAGCTTGCCATACGCGGAATTTTCATACAACAATAGTTACCAAGCAAGCTTGAAAATGTCGCCATATGAAGCGCTTTATGGGAGGAAGTGTAGGACACCTTTATTCTGGAATGAGGCAGGAGAAACTCAAGTATTTGGTCCGGACGTGTTGCAAGAAGCCGAAAAGCAAGTCCAAATAATTCGTGGAAACTTGAGGGCTGCCCAATCAAGGCAAAAAGGCTATGCGGATAATAGGAGAAGGAAATTAGCCTTTGAAATAGGAGATTTTGTTTACCTCAAGGTGTCACCAATGAGAGGTCATAAGAGGTTTAACATAAGGGGTAAGCTCGCACCTCGTTATATTGGACCATTCAAGATTTTGGACAAAAGAGGAGAAGTAGCATATAAGTTGGAGATGCCAGCTCATCTTTCAGACGTACATGATGTGTTTCACGTTTCCCAGCTCAAGAAGTGCTTGAGGGTACCGGAAGATCAAGTGCCAATGGAAGAATTGGAACTAGAGGAAGATTTGACGTATGCCGAGCAACCGGTCAAGATCTTGGAAACCAAGGAGAGAGTCACAAGGAACAAGGTGATTCGATGGTGTAAAGTCCAATGGAAGCACCATACAGAAAAAGAAGCAACTTGGGAGCTAGAAGACGATCTCAAGAAGGAATTTCCCCATCTCTTCTCTTCCGCGTCGAATCTCGAGGGCGAGATTCATTTTAAGGGGGGTAGGTTTGTAACACCCTCATTTTCATGCATCATGCCCTGCATGCACTCATATACATGTTTAACATTAATCCACATAAAGAGGAACGAGTTTAACATTGGTTCGGAGCATTTAAAATTGATTTGGAGCAAAACCGCACTTAAAACGCAGGAAAGTGCGGACTAGTCCGATTTTACTGAGGACTAGTCCGATTTCTCTCTGACTAAAAACGGACTTGTCCGTTTTTGCTGCGGACTAGTCCGATTTTGGCTCTGGAAACTTTCGGACTTGTCCGATTTTGTGCGGACTAGTCCGATATTCCATGAATCCTTGAAAATTTGCTAAGTCCCTGGACTTTTCCGGACTAGTCCGGTGTTCCAGCGGACTTGTCCGTTTTCCTTTCTGACTAAGATCGGACTTGTCCGATTTTTGGCCAGACTTGTCCGATTTTCTCTCTGGACGACTTCGGACTAGTCCGGTCCTGTCCGGACTTGTCCGATATTTCGTGACTCCGAGATTGACCTTTTGTTTTACGACTTGTTTCTTGGATTTCACGTCAAGTGGGCCTAGGGACGTCGTGCCCAACTCTTTTAGAGCCCATGTGGGACTCTAAACCGGCCTCTACTCATTCCAAAACTCGAAATCCATCTAACCCTAGCCTCCACCCCTATATAAACAACCCCACCCCTTGGTTTGACATCTATTTGCCACTTTTTCCACCCACCCAAACCCTAGTTCGTGGGGAGCCACCATCAAGGAGGGAGGAGAAGATCCCAAACGAGGAGAAGAAGAGGAGGAAACGAAGGAGGATCAAGATCTCCACCAAGTTTCGTCCTTCACCACCAATTCATCCCCAAGTTCATCACAAACCCTAGATCATCAAGATCCCAGTGTTACCTCCAAGTTTCTTGGTTCATTGGAGTTCTAAACACCTGGTATACCTTCTATTCTCTTTTCCTTACGAGAATTCAACCCCTAATCTCCAAATTCACGTCGATCTAGAAAACCCTAATCCGCTGATCTCGCAGAGTGCGGACTTGTCCGGTCCCAAGCGGACTAGTCCGATCTTTCTGGTTAAATTGTGTTGAATTAATTCTAAAATTTGATCTAATCAACTCCAAACCTGTATAAACTGGTTAAAATCTATTAGAACTAGTTAGTGATCATTAAAAGCAATCTAGTAACAAGTTCTACCTTGCATTGCATCAATCATGCATGTCATGACATGTTGAGTAATATTTGTGCACTCTTTGATTGTGTTTCTTGTTTTGTATGTTTATTGTGTGGATTAGACGGATTTGCGCTAGAGAGTGCCACGGAGGATCTACAGCATCAAGAGTTTGAAGGCTTTGACCCTAATCAACAGCAAGAGCAAGGCAAGTGTCCTTGAAGCATATTGATCCTGTTTTAAAATAAATGTTTTGTTTGCAAAACTGCATGCTTGTGTCAAATTGATGGGAATCCTATGGTAGGAAGTTTACTAGTTTTGTTTGACCACCCTTGTCACCTGGAAGTTATGGTAGAGAGAGTCGGGAAGGCTTTTTACCTTTTTGCTTCGCTTAATCAACAGGGATGGGAAACAACTGTATCACTCAATTTATTTATGCATGGATGAGATTATGGTTAACATGAACTAGTTAAATATGGTATGGTAATGGGTGATCTAAGCAAGCCTGGTATGTGGATGGGTTGGATGTTACGGTGGTTTGCTTGCTTTAGATCTAAGGACCGGTTCACGCGAGAATAAGCCAGGACTACAGTGCCACCACGAGGCCAAGTTATGGGTGCGGCGTAGCTGATTAATTAGGGCTTTGCTAGTGCTGTTTGGACCATTGTGGATGCTCGGGGAAGGGGTAGTCGGATTGGGTTTGTTGGTGATTGGTGGGACTACCCTGGGATCCGAATGGCTCAAGAGGGGGCCCTTGGTTGAAGATGTGCTCTGCGGGAGACATCGCCACCGGTGAAACCTCAGTGGGGTCTAAATAGGCTAGTAATCCCTTTGTAAAGGCTATTTTGTGATCTCTTGGCCACACACCAACGGAAGTGTGTAATGTGACCGACGGGTCATGGGCATAAGGGAGGTTCTTAGTCGCCGAAGGGTGATGAAATCACAAACACGTGGGTAAAGAGGTACAAACTCTGCAGAGTTAATTAAAACTATCATGATAGCCGTGCTCCCGGTTATGAGCACCTGGACAACTTCCATGATTAGAGGGAAATTGGAATTTGGGATGGTCATGGTTTGATAATGGTTATGGATGGTTATGGATTAATCTCTGGTAATGAATATGGTTATTGGCAATGGTGAAATCTGGAATTTTTTTTTGATGATGGTAATGAATTCAGATTTGGTATTATGATATCATTTATGATTATGATGGGTTTACTTCACATACATAAGATATATTGCTTTTCAAATGTTTTACCGTACTTTTCAGCACTTTACCATTATTATTGTCGTCATTTGAATCAGCCACATGTCATACTTTCCACACTTGCTGAGTACGACATGTACTCACTCTTGCAATCCCCCACCCCAACAGTTGCAGGTCAAGACTGGGATTTTAATGGCGATAATGCGGAGTTCTAGGCCGTGTCTACCGTCAGCTTTGCCTGTGGTGTTGATTGGAGCTGCGCATATACATACCCTGTCGCTTATGCTGCATAGTTGCTTAGTTTGCTTAGTTGTTTAATTAGTTTATTTCCGCTGCATTAGTTGAACTTGTCATTAATATTCATTAGAGCTTGTATTCGAGGATTTAATGAATTGTGTAATAAGAGTACTTATTTAATAATTTGAGCTGTGGTAATTTTCTGTATATCCTTTCGTGATTGCACTCGTATATGTGTGATGAACATCCTGGGCACACATATGCGTTAGCTTGGTTCATTTTCGGAACCGGGCGTCACACTTGGCACCTTGCCTCATCGACGAGGTCTAGGTCTTCACGCCGGAGCTTGTCCTGCGTGGCTTTGCGTAGGTCCGGACCCGGAGAGAACCCATGGTGATCTCCAGAGGAAGCACTGCTTCAACTACATACACCAAGAAGAAGGGTGTCTCTCATGTAGCCCGACTTGGTGTTGTCCGGCTCGCCCACAAAGCGGACGGGGGCTCTTCTATCCAATTGGCTCCATGCTTCTTCAGGCGCTCATAATTCCGCATCTTGAGTCCCTTGAGTTTTTCTGCATTTGCTCTCTAAACTTGGCCACTACTTGTCGGATGAGCTACTAATGCACAACTTACTTGTATGCCAAGATCTTTGCAGTACCCTTGGAAAGCTGCACTTGTGAATTGGGTTCCGTTGTCAGTGATGACTCTATTCGTAACTCCAAATCTGCAGACTATTGTGACGCCCGATTCCGAACAATGAACCAAGCTAACGCATATGTGTGCCCAGGATGTTCATCACACATACACGAGTTCAATCACAAAAGAGTATACAGAAAATTACCACAGAACAAGATTAATTAACCAAATTTTATTACACAAACCAGATTATCCTTGAATACAAGCTCTAATGGATATTAATGACAAGTCCAACTAATGCAGCGGAAATAAACTAATTAAGCAACTAAGCAAACTAAGCATAAGGGATAGCGCAGCTCCAATCAACACCACAGGCAAAGCTAACGGCAGACACGACCTAGAAATCCGCATTATCGCCATTAAACTCCCAATCCTGACATGCAACTGTTGGGGGGGGATTGCAAGAGTGAGTACATGTCGTACTCAGCAAGTGTGGAAAGTATAACATGTGGCTGATTCAAATGACGACAATAATAATGGCAAAGTGCTGAAAAGTACATTAAAACGTTTGAAAAGCAATACATTATATGTATGTGAAGTAAACCCATCATAATCATAAGTAATACCATAATACCAATCTGAATTCACTACCATCATCAATAATTTCAGATTTCACCATCGCCAATAACCATATTCAATACCAGAAATAATTCCATAACCAACCATAACCATCCCAAATACCATCCCAATACCAAGTACCCTCTAATCATGGAAGTTGTCCAGGTGCTCATAACCGGGGGCACGGCTATCATGATAGTTTTATTTAACTCTGCAGAGTTTGTACCTCTTTACCCACGTGTTTGTGATTTCATCACCCGTCGGCGTCTAGAGAAACCTCTCTTATGCCAATTACACTTCCTTTGGTGTATGGGCAAGAGATCACAAAATAGCCTTTACAAAGGGATTACTAGCCTATTTAGACCCCACTGAGGTTTCACCGGTGGTGATGTCTCCCGCAGAGCACACCTTCAACCAAGGGCCCCCTCTTGAGCCATTCGGATCCCAGGTAGTCCCACCAATCATCAACAAACCCAATCCGACTACCCCTTCCCCGAGCATCCACATTGGTCCAAATAGCACTGGCAAAGCCCTAATTAATCAGCTACGCCGCACCCATACTTGGCCTCGTGGTGGCACTGCAATCCTGGCTTATTCTCGCATGAACCGGTCCTTAGATCTAAAGCAAGCAAACCACCATACGTCCAACCCATCCACATACTAGGCTTGCTTAGATCACCCATTACCATATCATATTATCCAGTTCATGTTAATTATAGTCTCATCTATGCATAATTAAATTGAGTGGTATAGTTGGTTTCCCATCCCAGTTGATTAAGCGAAGCAAAAAGGTAAAAAGCCCTTCTCGACTCTCTACCATAAATTCCAGGTGACAAGGGTGGTTAAACAATTCTAGTAAACTTCCTATCATAGGGTTCCCATCAAATTGACACAAGCATGCAATTTTGCAAACAAAACATTTATTTAAAAATAGGATCAATATGCTTCAAGGACGCTTGCCTTGCTCTTGAGGTTGATTAGGGTCAAAGCCTTCAAACTCTTGGTGCTGTATATCCTCCGCGGCACTCTCTAGCGCAAATCCGTCTAATCCACACAATAAACATAAGAAACACAATCAAAGAGTGCACAAATATTACTCAATATGACATGACATGCATGATTAATGCAAATGCAAGGCAGAACTTGTTACTAGATTGCTTTTAATGATCACTAACTAGTTCTAATAGCTTTTAACAAGTTTATACAGGTTTGGATTCGATTAGATCAAATTTTAGAATTAATTCAACCCAATTTAACTAGGAAGATCGGACTAGTCTGCTAGGGACCGGACAAGTCCGCACTTTGCGAGATCAGCGGATTAAGGTTTTCTAGATCAACGTAAATTTAGATATTAGGGGTTGAATTCACGTAAGGAAAAGAGAATAGAAGGTATACCAGGTGTTTAGGACTTCAATGAATCAAGAAACCTGGAGGTAGCACTTGGATCTTGGTGATCTAGGGTTGGTGATGAACTTTGAGACGAATTGGTGATGGAGAACGAAAACTTGGTGGAGATCTTGATCCTCTTTCGTTTCCTCCTCTTCTTCTTCTTGTTTGGGATCTTCTCCCCCCTCCTTGATGGTGGCTCCCCATGAACTAGGGTTTGGGTGGGTGGAAAAGTGGCAAATAGATGTCAATCCAAGGGGTGGGGATGTTTATATAGAGGTGGAGGCTAGGGTTAGATGGATTTCGTGTTTGGGATGAGTAGAGGCCGGTTTAGAGTCCCACACAGGCTCTAAAAGAGTTAGGCACGACGTACCTAGGCCCACTCAACGTTAAACCCAAGAAACAAGTCATAAAATAAAAGATCAACTCGGAGTCACGAAATATCGGACAAGTCCGGAAAGGATCGGACTAGTCTGAAGTCGTCCAGAGAGAAAATCGGATAAGTCTGGCCAAAGATCGGACAAGTCCGACTTTAAACAGAGAGGAAAACGGACAAGTCCGCTAGAACACCGGACTAGTCCGAAAAAGTCCAGGGACTTAGTAATTTTTCAAAGATTCATAGAATATCGGACTAGTCCGCACAAAATCGGACAAGTACGAAAGTTTCCAGTGCCAAAAATCGGACTTGTCTGCAGCAAAAACGGACAAGTCCGTTTTTAGTCATAGAGAAATCAGACTAGTCCTCAGTAAAATCGGACTAGTCTGCACTTTCCTGCATTTTAAGTGCGGTTTTGTTCCAAAACAATTTTAAATGCTCCAAATCAATTTTAAACTTGTTCCTCTTGTTGTGGGTTAATGTTAAACATGTATATGAGTGTATGTAGGGCATGATGCATGAAAATGAGGGTGTTACAAACCTACCCCCTTAAAATGAATCTTGCCCTCGAGATTCGACGCGGAAGAGAAAAGATAGGGAAATTCCTTCTTGAGATCATCTTCTAACTCCCAAGTTGCTTCTTTTTCTGTGTGGTGCTTCCATTGAACTTTACACCATCTAATAACCTTGTTCCTTGTGACCCTCTCCTTAGTTTCCAAGATTTTGACCGGTTGTTTGGCATAAGCCAAATCTTCCCCTAGTTCCAATTCTTCCATTGGCACTTGTTCTTCCAGTACTCTCAAACATTTCTTGAGCTGGGAAATATGGAAGACATCATGGACATCCGAAAGATGAGCTGGCATCTCCAACTTATACGCTACTTCTCCTCTTTTGTCCAAAATCTTGAATGGTCCAATATAACGAGGTGCTAGCTTTCCTCTTATGTTAAACCTCTTATGACCTCTCATTGGTGACACCTTGAGCTAAACAAAATCTCCCACTTCAAAGGCTAGTTTCCTTCTCCTATTGTTCGCATAGCCTTTTTGCCTTGATTGGGCAACCCTCAAGTTTTCACGAATTATTTGGACTTGCTTTTCGGCTTCTTGCAACACATCCGGACCAAATACTTGAGTTTCTCCTGCCTCATTCCAGAATAAAGGTGTCCTACACTTCCTCCCATAAAGTGCTTCATATGGTGACATCTTCAAACTTGCTTGGTAACTATTATTGTATGAAAATTCCGCGTATGGCAAGCTTTTGTCCCAACTCTTCCCATGCTTTAAAGCACAAGCTCTTAACATGTCCTCCAAAATCTGATTGGTCCTCTCGGTTTGTCCATCCGTTTGAGGATGATATGCTGAACTAAAATTCAACCTCGTTCCCAAAGCTTCATGCAATTTTTGCCAAAATCTGGAGGTAAATTGAGAACCTCTATCCGACACGATCTTCTTCGGGACTCCGTGTCGACACACAATATGCTCCATGTATATTTCGGCCAATCGTGCAGCTGTATATTTGGTCTTCACAGGGACAAAATGAGCCGACTTGGTTAAGCGATCCACAATTACCGAAATTGAGTCATACCCGGACTGAGTACGTGGTAACCCAACTATGAAGTCCATTCCAATTTCTTCCCACTTCCATTCCGGAATCTTCAACGGTTGCAATAATCCGACTGACCTTTGATGTTCCGACTTAACTCGTTGGCACACATCACACAATGCTACATATTCAGCTATGTCCTTCTTCAAGCTATCCTACCAATAGCAAGTCTTCAAGTCTTTGTACATCTTGGTACAACCAGGGTGAATTGAGTAAGGCGAGTCATGTGCCTCTTTTAATATTGTCTCCCGAATATGCTTCACATTAGGCACAACGATCCTCTTTCCCAGCCATAAGGTACCATGTTCGTCCTCATCAAATCTGAATTCTCTCCCTTCTTCGGTCCTGTCCTTGATTTCCTTGATCTCCTCATCCGTGGTTTGTGCCTCTCGAATTTCTTGCTCCAAGGTTGGGTTTAACTCCATCATCTTCATCTCATTTAAAAATCTGAGGTTCAACCTTTCAAACTCCTTACATAACTCGAATGGTAACTCTCGAACTGTGAGTTGGTGACTTACTCCCTTTCTACTCAAGGCATCAGCCACTACATTGGCCTTTCCCGGATGATAGTTGATCCCCAAATCATAATCTTTGATGAGCTCCAACCATCTTCGTTGCCTCAAGTTCAGATCCGTTTGTGTGAAAATATACTTCAAACTCTTATGATCCGTATAAATTTCACACCTATGTCCAAGAATATAGTGCCTCCAAATCTTCAATGCATGTACCATGGCTGCAAGTTCTAAATCATGTGTTGGGCAATTCTGCTCATGTTTCTTCAATTGTCTTGATGCATAGGTGACCACTTGACCTTCTTGCATCAATACACATCCAAGTCCTTGTCTTGATGCATCGCAATAAATGTCAAAACTCTTGCTTACATCCGGCAATACCAAAACTGGGGTTGTTGTCAACCTCTTCTTCAACTCCTCAAAACTATTCTGACAAGCTTCAGTCCATTGGAAAGCCTTTCCCTTCATAGCAACTCCGTCATAGGCTTGGCTATCTTGGAGAAGTCCTTGATAAACCGACGGTAATATCCAGCCATCCCAAGAAAACTTCTTATTTCCTTGACATTTTGTGGCGGTTCCCACTTCAACACGTCTCTCACTTTTCCGGGGTCAACCGATACTCCTCCTGAAATTATATGACCCAAAAACGACACCTCTTTCAACCAAAATTGACACTTGTTGAACTTGGCATACAATTGATGCTCCCTCAATTTCTGCAATGTAAGCCTCAAGTGTTCCTCATGTTCTTTCTCATCCTTCGAGTAGATCATAATGTCATCAATAAACACCACAACGAACTTATCCAAGCACTCCATGAAGACCTTATTCATGAGGTACATAAAGTAGGCAGGCGTGTTTGTCAATCCAAATGACATCACGGTGTACTCATAAGATCCATACCGTGTTCTAAAAGATGTCTTGGGTATGCCCGATGGTCTAATCTTCATTTGAAAGTATCCCGACCTCAAATCAATCTTAGAGAAGACACAAGCACCCTTCATCTAATCAAACAAGTCTTCTATGTGTGGCAAGGTGTACTTGTTCTTGATTGTTACCTCGTTGAGACCTCGGTAATCCACACACATCCTTTGGGATCCATCCTTCTTGTCCACGAACAGCGCGGGCGCTCCCCGAGGTGAAGAGGTAGGGCGAATGAAACCTTTCTCTAGTTGCTCTTGAATTTGCTTCTTGAGCTCCGCTAATTCCATAGGAGGCATCCTATACGGCATATTAGCTATAGGTGCAGTTCCAAGTATTAAATCAATAACAAACTCAATGTCTCGATCAGGTGGCATACATGGCAACTCGTCTGGAAAAACATCAAAAAATTCACACACCACCGGAATCTCCTCAATGGCGGCACCGTCCATATGATTCAGCTCCAATTGCTTCGGTGCGGTTTGAGATGCTTCAAATTCTACGATGATCCATTCTTTGTTGGTCAACTTCACCGTCTTCGTGGCACATTCAATAACTCCATTGTGCTTCCTCAACCAGTCCATACCAAGTATAATGTCCAATCCTTGAGAGTCCAAAACAATGAGGTTGGCGGAGAAGTCTACCCCCCTTATTCTAAGGCTTACTTTTGGACATACTATATTTGTCCTCATCTCTCCTCCTGGAGACTTAACCAACAGAGTAAACTTCATATGAGAGATAGAAAAACTATACTTGGCAACATACTTTGATGCAATGAATGAATGCGATGCTCCAGAATCAAATAACATAGTCGCGGGGTCGGAGTTTGCGAGAAACATACCAATGACCACGTCATCCGCTTGTTGAGCATCCTCCGTAGAGACATGGTTCACGTTGCCACGAGCAAAATTCTGCTGTCCACGGCTTCCTTGTGGTGCTCCTCCATTGGGTCTTGGGTTTTGCCTTGGTGCATTGCTTCCTTGACCAAGGTCTGACTTAGGACATTGATGCGCAAAGTGTCCAGCTTCTCCACAAGTATAGCACTTCTTAACTCCACCAGAATTATTGGGACGAGCTTGGTTTTGAGCACTTGCAGCATGAAAATTAGCACGAGGCGCATAAGGCATTTAGGCCTAGGTGCTTGCATGACAGGGCGCTGTTGCACAAACTGAGTTGGGCGTGGTGCATAACCAGGGCGTTGAGCTGGAATAGAGGAGCTATAATATGGCGCATTGGGTAGTGCAAGGCGAGGGCGCACATTACTTCCTTGTTGCTGTCCTTGATATGGCGCCTTCCTCTTGATTTCTTGCTCCATCTCACGGATCTTGTTCTCAACCACAATTGCTTTGTCCACAAGCTTCTGAAAATTGGCATAATTGCAGTTGAGTAGTTGCACTTGGATCTCATTGTTCAAGCCCCTCATGAACAAGTATTGCTTCCGGCTGTCCCGACTAACATCCTCAGGTGCATACCTTGAGAGTTGAGTAAATTTATTGAGATATTCACTCACGCTTGATCTTCCTTTCCTTAAATTCTCAAATTCTTGCCTCTTCAAGATCATGACACCCTCGGGCACATAATGAGAACAAAAATTCTCCTTGAATTCAGCCCAAGTAATTCTCTCTTGTTTCTCATGAGCATTGCAATAAGCATCCCACCAATCCGCAGCTGCTCCAACTAGTTGATGAGAAGCAAACAAGACCTTCTCCCGGTCACTGCATTGGACAATAGCAAGTTTCTTCTCCACGGACTTGAGCCAATCGTCCGCATCCATAGGGTCAGCGGCTTGAGCAAAGGTTGGCGGCCTAGTCCTCATAAACTCTCCCAATCGGTTATGAGGAGGCGGGGGTGGCGGTGGAGGCATGTGGGGCTGATTGTTGATATTGCCAGCCTGCAGCTGTCCCATTGTCTGTATCATGGTCTGCATGAGCTGGTTTTGCATAGCCAATAGCTGCTCAATGTTGATAGCTCCCTGAGTAGATCCCTGTTCGATGTTATTCTGAGGCACTCCATGGTTCTCCTCCTCATCATTGTCATCCCTCTGGTTGTGAGTCCTCACCATCTGAAGAAAAGCAATAGGTAAGAATTAGAAAACGTCCCCAACTATATGCATCAAGGGATATGAAGCTAAGCAACTAGCTACACTAGCCTAGGTGGACATGGCAATGCTAAAGCACCCCAAAATCCTCTATTAAGCACACAAGCAAACAATATATATAGCAAACAGCACTCCAAGCAAAAACACATCGATTCCTGAGTGCTCCTATGTGCTCTAAAGTGTCCATTCTATCTAGGTTGCGTCCTACGGTCAACCTGTGGCTCTGATACCAATCTGTGACGCCCGGTTCCGAACAATGAACCAAGCTAACACATATGTGTGCCCAGGATGTTCATCACACATACACGAGTGCAATCACAAAAGAGTATACAAAAAATTACCACAGAACAAGATTAATTAACCAAATTTTATTACACAAACCAGATTATCTTTGAATACAAGCTCTAATGAATATTAATGACAACTCCAACTAATGCAGCGGAAATAAACTAATTAAGCAACTAAGCAAACTAAGCATAAGGGATAGCGCAGCTCCAATCAACACCACAGGCAAAGCTAACGGTAGACACGGCCTAGAACTCCGCATTATCGCCATTAAGCTCCCAATCCTGACCTGCAACTGTTGGGGGGATTGCAAGAGTGAGTACAAGTCGTACTCAGCAAGTGTGGAAAGTATGACATGTGGCTGATTCAAATGATGACAATAATAATGGCAAAGTGCTGAAAAGTACATTAAAACGTTTGAAAAGCAATACATTATATGTATGTGAAGTAAACCCATCATAATCATAAGTAATACCATAATACCAATCTGAATTCACTACCATCATCAATAATTCCAGATTTCACCATCGCCAATAACCATATTCAATACCAGAAATAATTCCATAACCAACCATAACCATCCCAGATACCATCCCAATACCAAGTACCCTCTAATCATGGAAGTTGTCTAGGTGCTCATAACCGGGAGCACGGCTATCATGATAGTTTTATTTAACTCTGCAGAGTTTGTACCTCTTTACCCACGTGTTTGTGATTTCATCACCCGTCGGCGACTAGAGAAACCTCTCCTATGCCAATTACACTTCCTTTGGTGTATGGGCAAGAGATCACAAAATATCCTTTACAAAGGGATTACTAGCCTATTTAGACCCCACTGAGGTTTCACCGGTGGCGATGTCTCCCGCAGAGCACATCTTCAACCAAGGGCCCCCTCTTGAGCCATTCGGATCCCAGGGTAGTCCCACCAATCATCAACAAACCCAATCCGACTACCCCTTCCCCGAGCATCCACATTGGTCCAAATAGCACTGGCAAAGCCCTAATTAATCATCTACGCCGCACCCATACTTGGCCTCATGGTGGCACTGTAATCCTGGCTTATTCTCGCATGAACCGATCCTTAGATCTAAAGCAAGCAAACCACCATACGTCCAACCCATCCACATACCAGGCTTGCTTAGATCACCCATTACCATATTATATTATCCAGTTCATGTTAATAATAATCTCATCCATGCATAATTAAATTGAGTGGTATAGTTGGTTTCCCATCCCAGTTGATTAAGCGAAGCAAAAAGGTAAAAAAGCCCTTCCCGACTCTCTACCATAAATTCCAGGTGACAAGGGTGGTTAAACAATTCTAGTAAACTTCCTATCATAGGGTTCCCATAAAATTGACACAAGCATGCAATTTTGCAAACAAAACATTTATTTAAAAATAGGATCAATATGCTTCAAGGACACTTGCCTTGCTCTTGAGGTTGATTAGGGTCAAAGCCTTCAAACTCTTGGTGTTGTATATCCTCCGCGGCACTCTCTAGCGCAAATCCGTCTAATCCACACAATAAACATACAAGATAAGAAACACAATCAAAGAGTGCATAAATATTACTCAATATGACATGACATGCATGATTAATGCAAATGCAAGGTAGAACTTGTTACTAGATTGCTTTTAATGATCACTAACTAGTTCTAATAGCTTTTAACAAGTTTATACAGGTTTGGATTCGATTAGATTAAATTTTAGAATTAATTCAACCCAATTTAACCAGGAAGATCGGACTAGTCCGCTAGGGACCGAACAAGTCCGCACTTTGCAAGATCAGCAGATTAGGGTTTTCTAGATTAACGTAAATTCAGAGATTAGGGGTTGAATTCACGTAAGGAAAAGAGAATAGAAGGTATACCAGGTGTTTAGGACTCCAATGAATCAAGAAACTTGGAGGTAGCACTTGGATCTTGGTGATCTAGGGTTGGTGATGAACTTTGAGACAAATTGGTGATGGAGAATGAAAACTTGGTGGAGATCTTGATCCTCTTTCGTTTCCTCCTCTTCTTCTTCTTGTTTGGGATCTTCTCCTCCCTCCTTGATGGTGGCTCCCCACGAACTAGGGTTTGGGTGGGTGGAAAAGTGGCAAATAGATGTCAATCCAAGGGGTGGGGCTGTTTATATAGAGGTGGAGGCTAGGGTTAGATGGATTTCTAGTTTGGGATGAGTAGAGGCCGGTTTAGAGTCCCACACGGGCTCTAAAAGATTTAGGCACGACGTACCTAGGACCACTTAACGTGAAACCCAAGAAACAAGTCGTAAAACAAAAGATCAACTCGGAGTCACGAAATATCGAACAAGTCCGGAAAGGATCGGACTAGTCCGAAGTCGTCCAGAGAGAAAATCGGGTAAGTCTGGCCAAAGATCGGACAAGTCCGACTTTAAACAGAGAGGAAAACAGACAAGTCTGCTGAAACACCGGACTAGTCCAGAATAGTCCAGGGACTTAGCAATTTTTCAAGGATTCATGGAATATCGGACTAGTCCGCACAAAATCGGACAAGTCCGAAAGTTTCCAGTGCCAAAAATCAGACTAGTCTGCAACAAAAACGGACAAGTCTGTTTTTAGTCAGAGAGAAATCGGACTAGTCCTCAGTAAAACCGGACTAGTCCACACTTTCCTGCATTTTAAGTGCGGTTTTGTTCCAAAACAATTTTAAATGCTCCAAATCAATTTTAAACTCGTTCCTCTTGTTGTGGGTTAATGTTAAACATGTATATGAGTGTATGTAGGGCATGATGCATGAAAATGAGGGTGTTACAACTATGGACTTCAAAAATTTGATGGTTGATTGCTTGTTGATAGTCACAACAGGAGTAGCTTCCGGCCACTTCGCGGACTTGTCGATGGTGACATACAAGAACCGGTAACCTCCGATGGGTTTTGGGAAAGGTCCCCAAATATCCATCCCCCACACAGCGAATGGCCACGTGGGAGGTATCATCTGCAGTCAATGAGCCAGTGTATGAATCTGCTTCGCATGAAATTGGCACACTTCACACTTCTTTACCAGCTTGACTGCATCCTAGAGAGTCGTAGGCCAGTAAAAGCCATGCCGAAAGTCCTTTCTGACTAACATGCGAAAAGATGTGTGGTTCCCACACTCGCCTCCATGGACCTCCGCGAGAATCTCGCAGCCTTCTTCTCGAGAAGTGCACCGCACTAGAATGCCATTGGCACCACGTCAGTAGAGATCCCCTTCTACCAAGGTGTATCTTTTAGCCAACCTGACAATTCGCTCAATGGGTACACCATCTTTAGGAAGGATATTGTCTTTCAAGTAGGTCCGGACCTCCGAAATCCATGCATCAGAGCTTACTTGAGCTTTTGGATCTTGCATTCTTGGTTGCTCGAAGCTTCTTGTAACGTCTACGATCCTTGGTGGACGCCATGGTAACAGGGCCACTGGGACCGCCAGCTTCGAGGTGCTGGTCTTGCCCCCATCACTTAGTTTGACAGGCTGATCGGCAGGTGATGAAAATCTCCCGACAAAATCTCCTTCGGGTGCGTGAGCCCCGGTTGAAGACTTCGTCGAGAGGTCGTTAGCTTTAGCGTTGTTGAGACGCTAGACATGGCAGATGTCCAGGACATGGAAGTCTTTCTGCATCTTCTAGACTTCAAGTAAATATGCAACAAGTTGATGGTTGTTGCAACTACATTCACCTTTGACTTGTTTGATGACGAGTTGCGAGTCACCCTTCACCAGTAGCTGTCGGATGCCATATGATAGCGCCACCTTGAGTCCATAGATGAGAGCTTCATATAATCCACCATGTTGTTGATTGCCTTGAAGTGAAGGAGCACCATGTATTAGATGTTCTCCCCGGTTGGAGCGAGGAGAAGGATTCCAGCTCTGGACCCTTGCTCCTACACGGGTCCGTCGAAGTAGAGTGTCCAGTGAGGCTCAGTGAAGATCGGGACCTTAGGTTCTGGCTTTTGATCACTGAGGCCCCCTGGAGTTGATGAAGAAGGTGTCCACTCCGCCATAAAATCAGCCAATGTCTGACTCAATTGCATGTCAAGGCAGGAATTCTAGATCAAATTCTGCCAGCTCTGGAGCCCATTTTGCAATATTCCCAGTAGAAATGGGATTATGTAATATAGCACACAGCGGATAGGAGGTAACCACTGATATCTTGTGGGCTTAAAAGTAGTGAAGAAGCTTTCTTGAGGCGATAAGGGCCGCATAGAGCAGCTTATGCACTTCAATGTACCGAGTTTTGGCGTCGTGGAGTACTTCGTTGATGAAGTACACTGGCCGCTGAACAGTTCAAACCCCCCAATGGGGTCCGAAGATTCTTCTTCACCAACTGGGACCCTCCCAGAGGTGTCTGGCTCTTCTTCTTGAGCAGTAGAAACTCCCTCGGATGAGAGAGGTTGATCCACAGGCAACTTGCCTTTAGGATATGTGCCTGGGGGCTGGGACCCGGACTCGCCATCAAGTAGCTCCGTACCCTCCCGAAGAGATCTTGGCTTCTGAGCTGAAGATGGCACCGATCTTTCTACAACCAGGACCATGCTAACAACCTCCGTAGTTGCTGAAATATAAAGTAGAAGAGGCTCACCAGACTCCGGAGCTACAATGATTCGTAGTGTGGTGAGGATCTGCATGAGATCTTGGAACGCCTTCTCTGCTTCTCCGTGTAGAATCGAATAGCACGTGAAAAGATACCAGAGGAAGGGTGTGAATGGTATATTTAAAAATCTTACGCGGCGGAAACAATTAAATTCCAACCCCTTCGGCAGAAAAATGATCTGTTAGAGAAATCGTGTGTGAAACTAATCTAAACATGTTTCACCGTGACCAAAAGTGATATATATATCAGAGAGAATCAAGTCACGAAGAAAACACAAGAAGAATCACTCAAATCCATCGAGAGAAACTCAAGTTATGATCGAAAGATCGAACAAAGGTCAATCTGTCCTACCCGAGAAAAACAGTTCTGGAACGCTGCAAAGAAACTCGTGTAGATCAGAAACCATAAATCCAATGACCGTGAAATTTTGACAGATGATAGATAATCAAGTTGTGAAGACAACTCAAAAATAATCACGTCAATTGGATCTGTAAAACTCGAGTTATCATAAAACCACCGACGAAAGGTAGTGCTGTCCAGAACTCGACGAGTAAAACTTGTCTGAAACAAGTCGGACGAACAAGGCACAAAAATTCCTTCAAACTATGAATTTTATTCAATAGAACACAATAGGAACAGCCCCAAAGTTGTCTTCCACGAGCTTTGGTCTCCCTTGCTTATATAACCAGCTCGAAAGACAACTCAACTCAAATCAGGACCCTAATCCTACTCCGTTCACGAATCGAAACTTTCCATAACTGCTTAGGACTCTTCTATACGCAGATAGAAGCAATTTTAAGACTTCCAAACACCTAACTCAAATTTTTGACCCACACGAAATCCTATCATAACCAACTCGATACATTCCATACCGAGCCATAACCGACTCTGTCGCAGCCAAAGTCATCAACCGATACGATCTGATCCTTCCAACCAGATCTTCCCATCCATCAACCATCTTCGGAACCATGTTGCCATGTCATGCACCGCATGCATATGTGCAAACACCTTCCTTCGACGTCCAGTAACCTTCATATGCACTGCCCTTGATTCAATCATCCTGCGCGACCTCCTCACCCGTTCAACCACAATTCCTCCTGAATTTGGTTGTTGGAACCACATCTCCTCCCTGAGACTAGTCCAAAGGATCCTGTCACCATCCATGACTTGAACTCAAGCAACACCTGCACATGAACAAACAACCAATCCGTATGAGTCCAAGTCCGCGACTTGACTCGAGTCAGTTCCGAACACAACACCTTACGTGAGCACCTCACATAAGCATGTTAAAAAGTATATCAATACAATATCAGCCATATCAACCAAAACGCACCAAAAACTTAGCAAATGAATACTAAGCAATCTTTCCAACAATGTAAAGCAAGTCTAAAACTTTGCAAATGAAAAGTAGAAACACAGCGGTCAAGCTCTGGTTCTTGCCAAAGCTAACCGGACCTTGAGCCGGAGCTTACCGAAGCTAGTAGAACCTAGCGCCGGAGCTTACCAAAGCTAGTGGAACCAAGGACCCGCTGGAGCTTACAAAAACTAGTGGAACTAAGCGCCCGCCGGAGCTTACAAAAACTAGCAGGGCTAGTCAACCCAAAGATCGGAGCTAGAAAAAGCAACTCGGAGCTTAGCAAAAAACATGTCCGAGCTAAGGACAAAACTCACCGGAGCTAATCAAAAGCTAGTCGTACCTTACCAGCAAATCGGACCTAGCATCGGACGTACCCGGAGCTACCCAAAACAAGTTGGACATATTGTCGGCCCTTGTTGTAGCTCGGAGCTAGAGTCAGATCTAGATAAAAAAGTGTTTTGGCAATATTTCAGAACTTTTATCATCAAAGCCAATGTATTCACTACAAGCCAATGTATTCAACACACATAGGTCTCACAATCTCCCCCTTGATGAATGCATTGGCAACACCACTTAAAATCCGAAAATTGGCTTATTCACATTAAAAGTTTTGAAAACAAATTTCCCCCCTTTGTAAAACAGAAATAAAATGAGAAGAAAAACAAATTCTCCCCCGAGAAGAATTGTGCCAAAACAATTGTGAGTATGTGCAATGTGTAATCAATTTCTCCCCCTTTCACACTTATCTTTAAAAATGTTAAAAATTCACATATTATCTCTCCCCATGCACATATTATCTCTCCCCCTTTGACAATGTATTCAGCAAGGTTCAAGAGAGAACTTTTTAATTGTTATGAGCACATTATAACATATACATATAGAACAAAACCCATCCAAGTCATACTATCAAGTAACTTACACTATCACATCAATGAGATACATAAATAGTGTAAGCCATGCTAGAAATCAAGTGTAATTTTCAATTTAAGCAAGTCATGATCCCACAAACTTAACTATTTCAAAACCTGAAAGCATGACACTTGTTGCTGCATTTTATTATTTTTCAAATCACAATTTTAGATCATATGATATTTGCAAGAGATTATATGCGCATCTGCCTTATTCTAACCAACCAAGCCAAGCCTATGTCATTTGACAATCAGAAGCTTAAGGACATGGTTTTAGTCATACACAACTTCTTCCAAGTTCATATCTAAGTGCAATGATAAGCCATCTCAAAAGAAGAAGTGTGATGCATGCATATTCTATTGATCTTTTCTCAATTTATATTTGTTCATAAAAACTCAACATGTGAGTTGATTACTTGATTAATTCTTTATGATTAAAAGCACTTGTGAACATGCAACAAGTTCAAAACAGCAAGAAAGTTCGATCATGACTCGATTTAGTGTAAGTAATTATTCCAATTACTAGTCATGGCAAAAACTACAAAATGTATAACATGAGTAATGTAGTAAGAACTTTCAGCATGTAAAAGGAATCACAAGTCATATATGTATGAAATACTATGCCCATATTATTTTAACTCAGATTCACATATAGACTTCCAAGTTTCAAAACTCCCCCTCAATTTAAGCTATGATGATGCATAACCCCTATTTCACTATGAATATAACAAAAACGAGTGAAATCCAAAGGTTTTGTAAAAATGTCAGCCAATTGTTGTTCGGTATCTACATGGTGAAGCACAATGTTTCCTTTTTTGACATTATTACGGAGAAAGTGATACCTAATGTCAATGTGCTTAGTTCTAGAATATTGCACAGGGTTTTTAGCAATGCAAATAGCACTAGTGTTATCACAAAACAGTGGAACACTATCTAGATCAACCCCATAGTCCTTAAGTGTTTGAACAATCCAAAGAATTTATGAGCAAGCACTAACAGCAGCTACATATTCAGATTCGGTTGTGGATTGTGCAACTGAACTTTGTTTTCTAGAGGACCAAGCAACAAGTGAATTACCAAGAAAATGACAAGCACCGGAAGTACTTTTCCTATCAATCCTACAACCTCCAAAATCAGCATCGGAAAAAGCTTTCAAAGTAACGGTTGAGGAAGAAGGAACAAAATGCCAAATTCTTGAGTTCCATGTAAGTACCTAAGAGTCCTTTTGACGGCTTGACGATGTGAAGCACGTGGGGAGGCTTGGAACCGTGCACAAAGACATACGCTGTATTGTATGTCTGGTCTTGATGCCGTGAGGTACAAAAGTGATCCGATCATGCTTCTATATTCTTTTTGATCCAAGGGTTCACCATCTTCATCAAGTTCAAGTGTTGTTGCTGTTCCCATTGGTGTCCGAAGAGGCTTGCTTTTGTCCATGTTGAAGCGCCTTAGGAGGTCTTTTGTATACTTCGTTTGATGCACAAATGTACCCTCCTTGGTTTGCTTGATTTGCAGCCCCAAAAAGTACGTGAGTTCTCCCATCATACTCATCTCAAATTTTGAACTCATCATAGCTGAAAACTTGGACACAAGATCATGAGAAGCACAACCAAAGATAATATCATCCACATACACTTGAACGAATAATGAGTCATTGCCATGCTTAAAGCACAAAAAGAGTTTTATCAACCTTTCCCATGGTAAACCCCTTTTCAAGTAAGAATGTTTTTAACCTATCATACAATGCTCTAGGGGCTTGTTTGAGACTGTACAAGGCTTTGGACAGTTTGTAAACATGATTTGGAAAATCTGAATTTTCAAAACCTGGTGGTTGTTTGACATAAACCTCCTCATCTATGTAGCCATTAAGAAAAGCACTTTTAACATCCATTTGATATAGCTTAAAACCTTTAGATGCATCAAAAGCTAACAAAATTCTTATGGTTTCTAATCTAGCAACAGGAGCAAAAGTTCCATCGAAATCTAGACCTTCAACTTGAGTAAAACCTTGAGCAACCAACCTAGCCTTATTCCTAACCACAACCCCATCCTCACTTTGTTTATTTTTAAACACCCATTTAGTTCCAATTAATGTGTGACCTTGAGGTGGAGGTACAAGTTTCCAAACATTATTTCTTTCAAAATTTTCTAACTCTTCTTGCATGGCAATAATCCAAGATTCATTAGTGAGTGTGTGTGATATATCCTTGGGTTCAAAAGAAGCAACAAAAGCAGAATGAGCATGAGAGTTTGGATCGCAAAACCTGGACCGTGTGACTCGTTCATGCAAGCTTCCAATTATCTGTTGCGGGGGATGATCTTTGCAAATCCATGGGGGGACAGATGTATCACAAGCTTCTTCTTCATTGGGTTCATCGCAGATTGATGAGCTTGTGGCTTGTGGATGATCAAGACCAGCATAGGTGATAGCTGGATCTTGTTCAATGTTTGGAGCTGGACACGTGTTAGCTTCAGAACTATCAGGCAGTATCATGGTCTCTTCTTCATCTTCGAAAATACCCTCCCCCTGAGGATATAGATCTGGTCCTGCAATACCAGAGCTAGTACCTGGGCTAGATTCATCAAAAGACACCTCACAAGTCTCCACAATTTTGTTAGTGTCAAGCAAGAACACACGGTAGCCTCTAGTATGAGATGGATAACCAAGAAACATGTCATCAATAGATCTAGGTTCAAATTTATCAAGATTACCATGTTTCTTAACAAAGCATTTGCAACCAAAGACCCGAAAGTGCGTAACACTAGGCCTATGTCCAAACCGGAGCTCATATGGTGTTTTTCCTAGCTTAGCGCGCAAGAAAACACGATTTGAGACATAACAAGCGGTTGCAATCGCATCAGCCCAAAATTTCCTAGGAGTTTGATATTCATCAAGCATAGTCCTAGCCATCTCAACTAAGGTTCTGTTCTTTCTTTCTTTCTACAACACCGTTTTGTTGAGGTACATATGGTGAAGAAAATTGATGATCTATTCCATTTTCAGCACAAAAGTGATCAAAAGATTGATTTTTAAATTCATTTTGTTATCACTTCTAATTCCTTTTAAAGATCCTGGGTGATCAATTGATAATCTAAGAAGTAAAGTTCTAAAGTGACTAAAAGCTTCATTCTTAGATGCCATAAAGTAAACCCAAGTATATCTATAATAGTCATCAACAATTACAAGAACATATCATTTACCTCCGAAGGATTGAACTCGTGCCGGACCAACGGTGTCAAGGTGCAAAAGTTGACCAGGTTCAGTTGTCATATTAATGGTGAGAGGAGCATGTGAACTTGCAACCATCTTAACATGTCTACACGAAGAGCATACAATCTCTTTGTCTCCTTTGAGTTTAGGCAAATCACGTATGCGATCAAGAGTACTAACACGAGTTAGGTGATCAAAGCCTACGTGACCAAGTCTTCGATGCTAGAAGAATAAATCTTTTGAATCATTTGCAACTAGACAACTATGCTCAAAAGTTGACATATCAAAATTCACTTTAAAATCTCTTCCAAAACGAGACATGTTAAACAAAAGCTCACTATTTAAATTTACAACTTTGCAGCAATTTTTAGTGAAAGTTATTTCCAAATTCTCATCAAGCAATTGAGAAACAGAAAGCAAGTTGTACTTCAAATTTTGAACAAGTGCCACATCTTTTAAAGTGTAGTGATCATTTACTCTAACTGAACCTTTAGCAATAATAGGAGTTGAAGAATTATCGGTAAAAGTAACATTCTCTACATGTGACACAAAGGAGAGGGAGGAGAACCATTCTCTGTTACCGGTCATGTGGCGTGAGCATCCTGAATCCACAATCCATATGTTCTCCTTCCTCAAGCGGGAAACCTACACAGAAGGACAGTTCGTCGTTGACTCAATACTGGGGTTAGTCAATAAGAATTTTGCAATCCAGTACTGAGTCATGCGACATCCAGTAGGAACAACACGCGAAAGCTGTGTCAAAACAGCGGGTTTATGAGTCAAAAGTTGAGGTTTTATGTTCTTAACAAATGATTTAGAAGTTGTTACTCGTTTAGAGCGAAAACCAGTAGCTCCGGAAATAAGGACATTTGTTTCGAAATAAACAGCTGAAGCTCCTTATGCAAAAACTGAAGCTCCGGAGGGAACAACAGAAGGTCTGGGAGCTCTCGGAGCTATCGGGACTACCGGAGCTGCCTTTACAGATTTCTTACCAGAAGGTTCGTAAGCTACCTTTTCAAAATTCTGACTCAAGAAAGCAGGTTGCATGTTTCTGACATTTGGTTTAGAATGCATAACAGATTTAGCAAGAAGGTTATGAGATCTCAGACATTTTATCCTTTTATGTTGTTTATCTAGTCTATAACAAAAATCTATGACATGACCATCTCTGCCACAGTAGGTACAATGAAATTTATCTTTGTGTTCATGTCTAGATGAGCATCCAGTATTAGAAACAGAATTGGAAAGCACTCCTGCAAATTCAAAGATCGCATCCTTTTGTTCAGGGACAATTTTGATTAAACCTCTTCCAAATGATTTTACAATTTGAGGTGGATGTGTTTTAGAATAAAAATGAGAATTAAAACCTAAACTAGTTTTATCATTACAAGATTTGGATGAACTCAGTAGCAAGTTTAGATTTTTATTCCCACTACAGAACCAATCTAATGTCCTATGCATGTCATCAAGTTTATTGGACAAATCAAGGCAATTTTCACATTAAGTTTTTTCCTTTTAATTTGCAATTAGAACAATATTTAACTTCATGAGAACGTAAATCATTGTTCAGAATGGAAATTTCATTCATTGCATCTTTTAGTTTCTTATCAAGATTATCACATGCAGAGCAATGCAAATCATCTGTAGAACAAGAAGCATCTTTTAAGTTTTTATTATTAAATGCAGCAAGCTCTTTGTTCTTTTTAATTTCTTCATCAAGTCTATCTAGAGTGGAGGAGTGTGCACTTCTTAATGTGGACAATTGTTCATAGATTAAGTCACATGAGGGACATGCATCATCACTAGGAATCAAAGTTTTTAAGCGGTTGATTTCAGATTCTAGTGATTCAATTTTAGTAGCATTATCTCTAAGCTTTATGTCCTTTTTCTTAACAATAATAGTTGCACGAGAAATTGCATCACACATTTCATTACAGGTAGAACATACCTCATCGTCGTCACTATTGTGTTCTGCATCCTCCTGACTTGATTTTGATCTTGTTTTGTCTGCCATGAAGCATAAGTTGGCCAGATCGTCATCTTCTTCATCACTTTCAAAGTCTACATTGCTTGAACCGAGCTCCTGAAGTGCAGTGATGAAGCTGTTAATCATCTTGTGTCCTATGGTACCCTTCTTTTTCTTGTTGGTGTTTCCAGAGGTGGTCTTGACCTTGTTCTGTTTTTCTTCATGGGTAGTAAGACCTGTAAGGTTAGGGCATTCTGTATGAAAGTGTCCTGTCTTACCACATTCAAAACAGCATTGAGGTCTAGAGCTTCCTCTCCTTCTACTTCTCATATTTTGCAGTGCTTTTGAGAACCTAGTAGAGATTAGTGCTAACTCCTCTTTTGGAAATTCCTCGATCTGCTCCAGGGTTAGTGAGGACAACAAAGCAAGAGTATTGCAAGATGATGATTGGCCGGAGCTAGGCATATCACGTTGTGAGACAAATGCAATAGACTTATTTGGGTTCTTACGTGATAAGATGTCAATTTCATGAGTTTTGAGTTTAGAGTAAAGCACATCTAAAGAAAGTGTACTCATGACAGTAGATTCACGAATAGATGTAACTTTCATCTCCCAAATTGACATGTATAATGCACTAAGTAGTTGCCTAGCATTCTCAGCATCAGAAAAGTTAACATTGGCACTACGTAAGCTGCTGAGAATTTTATTGAAGCGAGCAAAGAGGTCATTGATAGACTCACCGGGTTGCATCTCAAAATGCATATATATTCCTTTTTTAACATATCTCGTTTTACCTCGTTGATTGTGTTGAAGACTTCATGATAATCATAGATATCTCTCCAAACAACATATGCTGATCGGAGATGTGCAACGCGGTCGAAGTCGCTCTGAGTGAGTCCTTGGATGATCAAGTTTCGGGCTTTGTTGTTGTTGTCGACGTCCTGTAGGTTTGTAGCCGTAACTTGATCGTAGGTGGCACTTCGTAAGGCTTGTACACCTTCTCCCATATTGCAAAGCCTTGCACCTGGATGAAATCCTCCATGCGTGCCTTTCAAACCTGAAAATCAATACCAGCAAACACACAAGGTTTGGCAGAGTATTTCTCCATGATGATTAGTCAAAAACAAGTGCAAATCACAATGATTAGAGCAACCTGGCTCTGATACCAATTTTAGTATCGAATAGCACGTGAAAAGCTACCATAGGGGGGCTGAATGGTAGATTTAAAAATCTTACGCAGCGGAAACAATTAAATCCCAACCCCTTCGGCAGAAAAACAATCTATTAGAGAAATCGTGTGTGAAACTATTCTAAACGTGTTTCACCATGACCAAAAGTGATATATATCAGAGATAATCAAGTAAAGAAGAATACACAAGAAGAATCACTCAAATCCGTCGAGAAAAACTCAAGTTATGATCGAAAGATCGAACAAAGGTCAATCTGTCCTACCCGAGAAAAACAGTTATGGAACGCTGCAAAGAAACTCGTGTAGATCAGAAACCATAAATCCAATGACCGTGACATTTTCACAGATGATAGATAATCAATTTGTGAAGACAAACCAAAAAGAATCACGTCAATTGTATCTGTAACACTTGAGTTATCATAAAACCACCGACGAAAGATAGTGCTGTCCAGAAACTCAACGAGTAAAACTTGTCTGAAACAAGTCGGACGAACAAGGCACATAAATTCCTTCAAACTACGAATTTTATTCAATAGAACACAAGAGGAACAGCCCCAAAGTCGTATTCCACGAGCTTTGGCCTCCCTTGCTTATATAACCAGCTCAAAAGCCAACTCAACTCAAATCAGGACCCTAATCCTACTCCGTTCACGAATCGAAACTTTCCATAGCTGCTTTGGACTCTTCTATACGCAGATAGAAGCAATATTAAGACATCCGAACACCTTAGGAACATATCCCACATTCCTAAAACAACTCAAATTCGTGACCCACATGAAATCCTATCATAACCAACTCGATACATTCCATACCGAGCCATAACCGACTCCGCCGCAGCCAAAGTCATCAACGATACGATCCGATCCTTCCAACCAGATCTTCCCATCCATAAACCATCTTCAGAACCATGTTGCCACATCATGCACCGCATGCATACGTGCAAACACCTTCCTTCGACGTCCAATAACCTTCATATGCACCGCCCTTGATTCAATCATCCTGTGCGACCTCCTGACCCGTTCAACCACAATTCCTCCTGAATTTGGTTGTTGGAACCTCATCTCCTCCCTAAGACTAGTCCAAAGGATCCTGTCACCAGCCATGACTTGAACTCAAGCAACACCTGCATATGAACAAACAACCAATCCGTACGAGCCCAAGTCCGCGACTTGACTCAAGTCAGTTCCGAACACAACACCTTATGTGAGCACCTCACATAAGCATGTTGCAAAGTATATCAATACAATATCAGCCATATCAACCAAAACGCACTAAAAACATAGCAAATGAATACTAAGCAATCTTTCTAACAATGTAAAGCAAGTTTGAAACTTTGCAAATGAAAAGCAGAAACACTGCGGTCAAGCTCTGGTTCTTGCCAAAGCTAACCGGACCTTGAGCCGGAACTTACCAAAGCTAGTAGAACCTAGCGCCGGAGCTTACCAAAGGTAGTGGAACCAAGCACCCGCCGGATCTTACAAAAACTAGTGGAACCAAGCACCCGCCGTAGCTTACAAAAACTAGCAGGGCTAGTCAACCCAAAGACTAGAGATAGAAAAAGCAACTCGGAGCTTAGCAAAAAACATGTCGGGGCTAAGGACAAAACTCACCGGAGCTAACCAAAAGCTAGTCGCACCTTGCCAGCAAATCGGACCTAGCATCAGACGTACCCGGAGCTACCCAAAACAAGTTGGACCTATCATCGGACCTTGCTATAGCTCGGAGCTAGAGTCGGATCTAGATAAAAAATTGTTTTGGCAGTATTTCAGAACTTTTATCATCAAAGCCAATGTATTCACTACAAGCCAATGTATTCAGCACACATAGGTCTCACACTTCGAACCCAATGGAATGGCCCGGACTTCCTCAATAGCTTGAAGAAGTGAAGCGCCCGCTCTGCCAACCTTGAGATGAACCAGCTGAGCGGAGCTCGACACCCAGCAATCTTTTGGACGTCCTTAATGCGGGTTGGAGGTCGTATCTCCTCAATGGCCTTAATCTTCACTGGATTTGCTTCAATTCCTCGATGAGTCACCAAGAAACCAAGGATCTTCCTGGAGCTAACCCCCAAGACACACTGGGTTCAGCTTCGTGTGCGTCAGGCGCAGCTTGTCGAAGACAGCTTGAAGGTTATCAAGCAGTGATTCCTTGTTCTTCACCTTGACGACGATGTCATCAATGTAGACTTCCACCAAGTCCCTCATTAGCTCCCCAAAAGTTTTGTGCATGGCTCGCACCAAGGTTGAGGCAGCATTTTTGAGACCAAAAGGCATAGCAGTGTAACAGTATAACCCATCTATTGTGATGAAGGTGGTATGCTCTTCATCTTCCTTAGACATTGGAATTAGGTGATAACCAGAATAGGCATCTTAGAAACACAGTAACTCACACCCGGAGGTAGAATCCACTATTTGATCTATTCTAAATAGTGGAAATTGGTCTTTTGAACATGCCTTACTGAGTGTGGTGTAGTCGATGCACATCCGAAGCTTCCCGCCGTCCTCGGGAACCACGACTGGGTTTGCCAGCCATCAAGGATGATGAACCTCCCCGATGAATCATGTGTCGAGTAGCTTCTTGACTTCTTGTCTGATGAAGTTCTGCTGCTCAACGGATTGCTTTCGAGGCTTCTGTTGCATAGGTTGTGTGTCGGGTATATCTTCAGATGATGCTCGATCACCTCTCTGGGGATCCCAGGAATTTGTGACGGTTGCCATGCAAACACGTCGACATTTGCCCGGAGGAAAGTGACGAGCACAAGTTTATATTTGTTAGTCAAACCCCCCGATATACGGGTGGTCTGATTGGCATCAGAACCGATTTGGACGACTCTGACAGGAATGTCAGTGTTGCCGCTTGGTTGCACACGAGGTGCAGAGGTTGAGCCGCATTGGCGCGTGCTCGAAGGTTGAGCAGCTTGCTCCTTGCTGGATTCTTCTTCCTGTGCTGTTGTAAGCGCATGAAGTTCCTCCAACGCAGTTACCCCAGCAGTGCGGTCCCCTCGAATCCGAAGGGCGTCTGACGGAGTTGGCATCTTCAACACCAGATAGCCGTAACGAGCTAGGGCCATGAACCTATACATGGCTTGCCTACCTAGGATGGCGTTGAAGGGAAGGCTAATGTGTGCCATATCGAACACCAGCTTCTCGGACCTATAATTGTCCCGAGTCCCAAAGATCACCGAAAGGGTAACCAATCCAAGAGGAGTGATGGCTCTTGGACCTACTCCAGAGAAGGTACATGAGGGCCGGAGGTCTGAGATATTGAGCTGGAGCTTCACGAAAGCTGCGAAGCTGAGGAGGTTGAGCGCCACACGTCCATCCACCAAGACATGATAGTGCTGGATGTTTTTGATAGTTGGAGAGACCATCAAAGGTAACTGACCAGCTCTGGTCATGTTCTTTGGGCAGTCCAAAGCATCGAAAGTGATGGCCATGTCCATCCACTTCCGATGAGGCTCTGCCTTGGCAGTAGAGGTTGCAGTAGCCATCTCCCGATGCATAGTCTTTAGGATGTTCCAGAAGGTGATGTCCAAGGACCACACATATATCATATGGAGAGTCTTCCTACATTCATTGTTAGAGGTGTTGGAGTCATTGTCAACAGTGTTGTAGACCGCCTTTAACGCCTTCTTGGCATCTTGGAAGCCTAGCTCCTAATCAGACGGATCTTCACCAACGTTTTGTTTTCCTCCCCATTGGCGGAAAGGAGGTTCTTCTTGACGCTTGTTGCTGCGTTCAACAAGCCTTTTGACCTCACGACAGTCTTCAAGATTGTGGATTGTCGATTTATGAATCGGACACCATATCTTTTCACTGTTGCCGTCTTCGAACAGTGAACAAGGTCATTTATCGGGGCATGGCACCCGACCACCAGGAGCTGCAGCTGCAGCAGCTATAGGTGTACCAGCTAATGACTTCTTTTGCCATTGGACTTCTTCTTCTTCTTTCCATGGCCAGAGGCAGTAGCTTTAGCCTTGGAGGAAGATTTACCAGCCTCCATAGCGGGTTTGGAGTGCATTTCATGACCCTCTGCAGCTCTGGTACATTTGTCTGTCAGGCTGAAGAGTTACGTGACACTACTGACATCTGTGGTTGCTAGCTTCTCCAGCATCTTCTTGTCTCTAACTCCCTGTAAGAATGCAACAACAACAGAGGCATTGGAGATAGAAGGAATCGTATTTTGTACCTGAGAAAATCGTTGGATGAACAATCGTAGCGACGCTCCCGCCTTCTGTTGTACGGAAAACAGGTCCAGCTTAGTGCCAGGTTGGGTGTAGGAGCTCCCAAAATTGGTTATGAACTGGCGACATAGCTCCTCCCAACTGTAGATGGAGTCAGGAGGTAGACTCATGAACCAGGATCTTGCAGTTCCGGTTAGAGCCACGGGGAACTAGTTGGCCATCAATGCCTCATTGCCTCTAGCTGCGAGGATGGTAGTGGAGTAAATCTAAAGAAACTCGATAGGGTTGACTGCCCCATCGTATTTCGTCGGTCAATGAGGTCGGAACTTAGGTGGCCAATCGTCCATGCAAATATGCATGGCAAGAGACGAACCCGCCCCCCACTCCCAGTGAAGAAGGATTTTCTCGAGCCACTCTCCTCTTGTGAGCGTGCTCGACATGGACACAACCATCCTGCCTCATGTAGCGGCGGTCGAGTTCCGATTGGAGGTCCTGCATTGGGAGCCTTGATGTCGTATGAGTACAGCAAGCCCCGGACGGCAGTGACGTGACTTGTTGGGAGGGTGTTGATATTTCCTACGCAGTACTAACAATTCATCCCTAGCATGGGTGCCAGAAATGCTTGTTGGTAGGTTTTAATTCTCAAGTGAATGTCTGCAAGCGCACCGAAACTATCGATGTATCATTTCCCCTTTTAAGAGTATTCCCAAAGGGTGTCATTTATATTTTCCCAAAGGAAGGCTATGTGGAAGTAAAACAATCATCAAGTGGAAAAGTTGGTTGGCCTAGATAGGGTTCTAGCGAGGATGGGTTTAATGATAAGTTGAGGTAGTGTGACACACACAAGATCATTCTATCCTAAGGGGAAAAATGAGGTAATAGATGGATTAGGCTAAGAGTTAGGTAGAGACTCCTACTATGCTTCTAATGTACATATACATAGCCTAAGTCAGTTACTAATGATTATGTTAATTATGAATTCTCATGCTAAGTGCATTAACACATCAGACACGGCTTTACCCCTAGCAACACTAGGTGACTCCCGCCAAGAGCCTGTGGTATAGCCGAACATGGAGGATTACAAAGGACATATAGGGTTGTCACCACCTACTGCCTACCTCTTCAATCAGTGGGTCTACGAGACATTTAACGCTACCCTCTATCCTAGAACCATGCTAG
Source organism: Tuctoria greenei (assembly GCA_036927565.1). Classification (NCBI taxonomy): domain Eukaryota; kingdom Viridiplantae; phylum Streptophyta; class Magnoliopsida; order Poales; family Poaceae; genus Tuctoria; species Tuctoria greenei. The sequence continues at coordinate 21,014,564 of JAYESD010000011.1, read as the reverse complement.
CATATTAAGTAATTACCTTAAGAGCATAGGCACAAGCCATCCTAAGGCAATGAACTAAATCATCGTTCAACCAATGTTAATTCATAGCATAAGTGAATAACATTAACATAGTCATATCATAGCTATTTAGACTATAATGGAGGTTTATAGTGTTTATGATAATGTAATGAGCATGGTATAGCACAATCATAAATACTATTCCTACCACATACATGAAATCCACAATCAAACAAGAAAAGCTTCATCCAAGTGTATGAACAATATGGACTAAAGATAACATCTTTATTATGAATAAAGTCACAAATACAAATAGGAATATAGCAGGCATACCTTTCCCAATTGGGAAGAGACTCCTTCTACTCCTCTCCTACTTGGACTATGGACTAGAGACTCTCCTCTCTACAACCTATACTCCTCTAAACCTATGAAGAGTAGTGGATACAATGGATGAATATACAAGTGGTGTGTGTTGAAGTGAGGGGTGAGGGGTCCTATTTATAGCTTGGAGAAGGGTCGATTTTCGCCACCAAAAGCGCGCGAATCAGTCACCCATGACCTCTTCAAGCCAGGAGGAGCCAACACGTGGCGTTTTACCGTGTTTGGGGGCAAGAACAAGTCGCTCGACTAGGGGGGTTAGTCGACCTGGTCTTGGCCCTGTTGGGGTTGTGCTTCCTCCAGGTCTTTGCCAGGTGGGTCCCATTCCTTTATATGGGTGCTACACCGTTGGATGGCCTCGGATACTTCTGTTTGTGGGCCATTTGATCCATGTGGTGCCACGTGTCATTGCTTGATTGGCTGGAATGATATTTTATAGAATCCATCCCCTTGTTTCACTTCATTTCTGCATAGAATCCATGCATGCACTAATCTCTCCAAGGACAAGTGGAAATAGGTTAAATCAAAAGGTGATGTGTGCAAGAAATGACAATTCCTTCACATAATTGAGTTATATTGACGGGTGAAATTGGTGTATAAAAGCTGTCAACAAACTCCCCCAAGCTTATCCTTTGCTCATCCCGAGCAAAGTCAAGACTTTAGGTTGATGATCAGGAGTTGCTACTATGTTCTATTTTTTCAAAAGTACCATGTGCACAACAAAATACTCTACCGAGTATTGCAAAAATTGGCACGGTACTTCACCCATCTTAGGTTATTATGGGGCTTATGTCGTCTCCTATTCATAGGTGGTTGAAATATAGAACAGCAAATGTAGCACACATACCCTAGAAATCAAGTTCCACTCAAGTTCCAGAGAGTTCAATTTATATTTTAAGTATCTCAATTTGATTCTCTAAAGTCTCTACTTTGTGTGTAGTGAAAATATATCCTCACCAAGGCATTGTGCCTAAATTCATCCTACCTCTACATAAGTCTTGTATGTGGATCTTGGTAGGGAATATAGTAGGCATATTTGCAACACATAATATTGCTAAGTCAAAAGAGTAAGCCTTAGGATAAACCAATTCAAAACAATTTGATTCAAGACTTTTGCATGTGGATGGAATGGAGTGGATGTGGATCTTGAGATGACTCCTTTTTGAGTGGACTTTCTTATTTTGGAGGAATGAAACATGGCTACTTTTTCTTCTTTCCTTTTTTTATCATGCTTATAATGTAAGCATGCATTTTCTTTTTATTTTTCTTTTTCTTTTTCTTGTAGCCATGTATTCTACTCCCCTTTTATGCAATAGATTTTGGAGAGAGCACTAAGCGTGAAGGATATAGAGTTTCTCTTTTTATTGTGGAATGGTGGTATAATGGAAATTTTGCTTACTTCTAGTGTAGAAGTATAGCATGTGCAAGTGAGTCTTGAATTCTAAAAGTAATGAATGAAATCTCACATAGGTCTATATTTGTTTGACAAAGCTCAATGTGAAGACAAAAAGCATATGCATAAGGTCTATCAATATATTGTATCATATGGCTTTGGTGGGTAGTTCCAATCAAATGAGGATAAATTAAATCTTTTTAGAATTTCTTCGGAGATCTAAGTTTTACTATCAAACTAGGAATAGCAGCTCTATCACTATATAATATCTCACAACAATTTAGAATGGATTAAGCTTTTGCTACCCATAATTTCCAAATCAAAGCAAAAGCAATTCTAGCCAATGAGAGCAATATGTTGGAGAGTAGTAAGTTGTAAAAACTAGGGACTTAGGAAAATTAAAACAGAGCAACTATTCATCATTTCGTCTATGTGAATTCCAAGTCATTCTTACCGCACATCTTTTATTTTATTTGAAAATAAACCTACCCTATTTTTTTAGATGCAAGGTGGATGATGGGTAATGTGACACCCGGTTCCAAAAATAAACCAAGTGAACGCATATGTGTGCCCAGGACGTTCAACACACATACACGAGTTCATTCACAAAAGGATATTCCGAAAATTACCACAGAACAAGATTAATTAACCACTTTTATTACACAATTCATAATATCCTCAAATACAAGCTCTAATGAATATTAATTACTAGTTTGAACTAAAGCAGCAAAAATAACTAAACTGAGCAAACTAAGCAACTAAGCAGCATAAGCAAATAGGCAAAAGGGATAGCGCACCTCTAATCAACACCACAAGCAAAGCTGACGGCAGACACGGCCTAGAACTCCGCATTATCATCATTATACTTCCAATCCTGACCTGCAACTGTTGGTGGGGGAATTGCAAGGGTGAGTACATGTCGTACTCAGCAAGTGTGGAAAGTATGACATGTAGCTGATTCAAATGATGAAAATAATAATGGCTAAGTGCTGAAAAGTACATTAAAACATTTGAAAATCAATATATTATATGTACGTGAATAAACTCATCATAAACCATAATTATTCATATAGTACCAATCCATGTTCCATATCCATCACCATTATACCAGATTTCGCCATTACCATTAAACATATCCAACACCATAATTCAACTCATAACCAGCCATAACCATATTGCCAACTGTAACCAGTACAAAATCATATTATCAACCATAACCATCCCAATCACAGGTTTCCCTCTAATCATGGAAGTTGTCCAGCTGCTCTTAACCGGGAGCACAGCTATCACGATAGTGTTAATAGTCTGCAGAGTTTGTACCACTTTACCCACGTGTTTTTGATTTCATCACCCGTCGGCGACTAAAGAAACCTCCATTATGCCAAAACACTACCATAGGTGTATGGCCAAGAGATCACAAAATATCCTTTACAAAGGGACTACTAGCATGTACGGACCCACTGAGGTTTCACCGGTGGCGATGTCTCCAACTGAGCACATCTTCAACCAAGGGCCTCCTCTTGTGCCATTCAGATCCTAGGGAGTCCCGCCAACCATATCCAAATCCAATCCGACTCCCCTTCCCCAGTGCACCAAATGATCCATGCCATACTAGCAATACCCTAATTAATCAGCTACGCCACACCCATACTTGGCCTCGTGGTGGCACATTAGTCCTGGCTTATTCTCGCATGAACCGATCCTTAGATCTAAAGCAAGCGAAACCACCATAACATCCAACCCATCAACATACCATGCTTGCTTAGATCTTCCATTACCATGTTATATTAACTAGTTCATATTAACCATAATCTCATCAATGCATAATTAAATGTGTAGTGTTGTTTTCCCATTCCAATTTTTATTAAGTGAAGCAAAAAGGTAAAAAGCCCTTCCTGACTCTCTACCATGATTTCCAGGTGACAAGGGTGGTTAAACAAAGCTAGTAAACTTCTTATCATAGGATTTCCCATCAAATTGACACAAGCATGCAGTTTTGCAAATAAAACATTTATTTTAAAACATGATCAATATGTTCAAGGACACTTGCCTTGCTCTTGAGCTTGGTTTGGATCAAAGACTTCAAACTCTTGGTGCTGGAAATCCTCCGCAGCACCCTCTAGCGCAAATTCGTCTAATCCGCACAATAAACATACAAGACGAGAATCACAATCAATAAGTGCACAAATATTACTCAATATGTCATTACATGCATGATTAACGCAATTGCAAAGCAGAACTAGCTAATGAGTTGTTAATGATGTTCACTAACTAGTTCTAATAGCTTTTAACAAGTTTGTACAGGTTTGGAATTGATTCGAACCAATTTTAGATTTAATTCAACAGGAAATAGATTGCAAAATCGGACTAGTCTGCTGTAGGGCCGGACTAGTCCACCCTTCACAGAAACAGCGAACTAGGGTTTTCTAGATCGACGTGAATTTGGAGAAACGGGGTTGAATTCACGTGAGAAATAGAGAGTAGAAGGTATATCGGGTGTTAAGAACTCCAAAGAATTAAGAGTTTTGGAGGCAACACTTGGATCTTGATGATCTAGGGTTGATGAAGAAAACTTGATGGTGAATTGGTGATGAAGAACGAAAACTTAATGGAGATCTTGATCCTCTTTCGTTTACTTCTCTTCTTCTTCTTCTTTGGGATCTTCTTCTCCCTCTTTGGTGGCATCTACCCATGAACTAGGGTTTGTGGACTTTCAATTGAGGCAAAAGGATGTAAAGTCAAGGAGTGGGGTTGTTTATATAGAGGTCGAGAGGTAGGGTTTCAATGAATTCGAGTTTGGGAAGGGTGGAGGCCGGTGTGGGGTCTACATGGGCTCTAAAAAGAGTTAGACATGACGTCCTTATGCCCACTTAAGGTAAAACCCAAAAACAAGTCGTGAAACAAAAGATCAACTCAGAATCGCGATCACCGGACAAGTCCGCAGGAGGCCGGACTAGTCCGAAGTTAGTCAGAGAGATATCGGACAAGTACGAACTATATCGGACAAGTCCAAACTTGGTCAGAGGAAAATCAGACAAGTCTGATTTTAGTCAGAGGGAGAAACGGACAGGTCCGCTGGAATACGGGACAAGTTCAGGCAAGTCCAGGGACGTAGCGAAATTTCAAGGATTCCTGGAATACCGGACTAGTCCGCAATGGACCGGACAAGTCCGAAACTGTCCAGAGGCAAAAACAGACTAGTCTGCAGCAAAAACAGACTAGTCTGATGGAGGTCAGAGAGAAATCGGACTATTCCGCATGAAAATCGGACTAGTCCACACGAAAACCAGACCAGTCCGCACTTCCCAGAATTCTTAAGTGTGGTTTTGCTCTAAATTTCATTTTAAACTTATTTATTTTTATGTGGGTTAATGTTAAACATGTATTAGAATGTATGCAATGCATGATGTATAAAAATGAGGGTGTTATAGGTAACTGGAAAATAAATATGCAAGTGGTTGATACAATTTACCTCAAGTGGGGGTCCTCCCCAAGCTTTTTCTTCACTCACCTCCGTGTCGAGGGTTGAACCCTTGATGACAGAAGTATGCCGCGCGATCGGCTTGTTGTTGTAGTAGCAGGGAGTTGAAGTTTGTGAAGTGAGCGTCCATGTGTTGTTGCCAGTCTTGGGTACCTTGGACATGCCCTTGGAGAGTGTTGTAGATGTCACCCGTCCTTACTTCAAGCTCCTCCATATGTCTAGAGAGGTCTGTCATCCCTTGGCTATAGTCACGATGACTTCTAGCCGAAGTGGAATGACATCTTCTCATAGATGTTGGAGGCAAGCTGCTAGAGCTTGAAGTGGATAGGGTTGTTTCCCATGTAGCACCTGGCCATCCATGCCAAGACGGACCTTCGATCTCATACGATGGAGGTTGAGTCCATCCGGGTGCATCACCCGTTGGGTTCTCTTCCTCTTCGTACTCATGGACCGTGGAGGTTGTCGGGGGCATGGTCGCTCTCCTTGTACGGCTTCTAGTCACCCTGCCAAAGACATTACTTCTTCTGGCTTCCTCGATGAGAAGTAGGTCAATGGTTAGCCTCCGGCATTTGCACAAATGATAATCCTGGTTAGGTAACCGAATTTCATTGACAAAGCCGGGATAATAAAATATCGAAGTGCCATCTTGATCATGCTTAAGGGTATGTCCTTGCACTAAATAATATTCATCAATGAATTCTCTTTCATTTTCAATGTATTTAAATGAAGAATATTCTAGTGCTCTTACCCTAGTAGCAATACTGGTAATCAATGAAGTGCATTCAATTGGCCCTACCCTTGGAATGTAATCTAACCATTGTGTCATCATGGCAATAACTGGAGCAACTTTTATCTTTTTAATCATGGCAAATAAAACTTTCAGCTCATCATCACGCACTATCCTTACATCTCCTCTAGGGAACATAGTCATAGCCACCCATCTATGCATGAAGCGTAAAGTGGGATTGTGCAAGTGGCTATTCCTAGGTGCACTACATCTGACCTCACCAGTTAAATCTTGCCAAAAACTTTGTTTGTTAAACTTAGGCAAAGTGTCTAAATCTAGCAAACAACATTTATGGAAGCCTAGGATTTCACTTAATTCTTTCCATAGGATGTTGTATTCTTTTTGAAATAATCGAAAAGTAATACCATCAAATCCTATCTTGAGTGTGCAAAGGAATTGTATGGAGAGAAGGCGTGAACCTTTCTCCTCTATGTGAGCAAAATTTACCCATCCTAATGCATGGCAAATGGAAAAGAATTCGGAATCCATACCTATTTTGGAGATCAAATTCATATCATAAGCTCTCGTATGAGAAAACTCACGATCTTGTAGGAGCTTGCATGCTTGATCTTCAACTTTACTTTGGATGTCGAGGTCGTCGTCATGAAGAAGCTGGTGAGGGTTGCTCCTCTCACCCATGGGAGTGTCCTCTCCTACACTCCTCCTCTATGAACATGGTGTGCAAACGGAAGAGGGGCGTGCACTTGAGTCTCCGCCATGGATTGAGCTTGCAGCCTCCTTCCTCTTTCCAAACAAACTTTTCATTCCTTCCATGGCCACAACAAGCAAGAACACAACAAGGCAAAAACTCGAAAGAGGTGACGTTAGTGAAAACAAAACCCTGGTGAATTTTCACTTGAAGAACTTGAGAGCAAATTGCAAATGCAAACAAAAGCAAATCTTTTGAGTTGGATTTTGAGCAAGAGTGCTTCAATGAAGAGCAAGAAAAACAATTTGAGCAAGAGTGACTTTGGGGATGTAAGAAATGAGGTGAAGTATGAGGAGAAGAGCTCATCATGGCCACCTTTTATAATGTGCAATCCCCAACGGTCACTAGGGAACCACATGTAGCTGTTGGAGGAGAGACAGCCAAAGTGGCTCTTTCCACTAGTCGGCCGAGCAGGGAGGTCGACCGACCTGACAAGTGGGCCCCCTGTTCTCCATTTTGGCAGGTGGCTCCCCAACGGCTATGGAATCAACACGTTGGTGAAATACCACTTTTGCAGCTTAGAAAAATGTTTTTCCAAATAAAAATTCCTTTTTCAAAACCCAACAATTTTCTTTTTGTAAAAAATAAAGAAATAAAAATGATAGTTGAGAATATAAGATTCTCAACTTACTACGAAAACAAAATATGCAGTGGGGAAAATCAAACTAAATTGGGGAAACCAAATAAAGAGAAAAGAAAAACAAGAAAAGGATAACTACCAATTTAACCTATTGGCTAGGTCTCACCACCGTCCGATGAGATGGACATTCCTCCTTCTTCAATTCTTGACATCCAGGCCTGTAGGGATGGGCTCGGATGGCTTATCTTGCTTCTTTCGCCATTCCTTCTTTGGTGGCTTGGTGGACTTGGGCCTTTGGGGAGGCCCAGACTTCTCTATCTTCTTGGGGTGTCTGCGTGGACAATAAGACAGGTTTTCCTCATAGATCAAATTCCTCCTGAATACAATGAGCGGGTCCACCTTTGGAGGTGTGATTTTGACCTATTGAATGTGTTTAACATTTGGCCCATACTTGATACGGATCATGGAGCATTGCTCCAACTTTGGGTGAAAGTTAAACTTCTCCTCCTTGCCATTGATATGGAAGTGGATTTCTCCAGCTCCCACATCTATGCGAGCCTTCGCAGTGCTTAGGAATGCGCGCCCAAGAATGAGTGGCGTATCCTTCTCGACCTCCATGTCGAGCACCACGAAATCCACGGGTATTAAGCAGTTCCGGATTTGCACCGGGACATCTTCAGCAATACCCGCTGGATAACGGACTGAAGAATCAACCAGTTGGAGCCGCATTGGTGTTAGAGTAAGTTTCATGAAGTTCAGCTGGTCGAAAACCACCTTGGGCATCACACTCACACTTGCTCCAAGGTCACAAAGGGCCTTGTAAAAGTGGTGTGCCCCAAACGAGCATGAGATTGTAAGACATTTAGGATCCTTCAGCCAGTTGCCTCCTTGTAAAGAAATCATGTTGGCACTTTCCACGGGAGGTTCGGGCTGTCCTGGCATCTTGTCATTCTCCACGGGAAGAACAGCAGCTGCCAGTTGAGCCAACTGAGTCTCCAACATCTTGTTGAAACTCAAATTATTCTTGAAGGCTAGGGATAGTCCTTCAATCTTGGCATTAATGCTCTTTAGGGTCTTGTCATTAGCTGAGAGCTTCTTGGATAGAGCATCATTGATCTTCAGCTGGCTAATGACATGTTCTTTCAGGTCGGGTTGATTTCCATTGTTGCCATTGTTGTTGTACCCTCCTTGAAAGAATGGGCATGGTTGGCCCCACCCTTGACCTCCTGGAGGATAACCATTGTTGTTTCCATTGTTGGCTAGGTATAGGGCATCCTCACGGGTTTCTGGTCAGTCATTGCCGAAACGGTCCGTGTTGCCAAAGACTTCACAAGTGATGTGAGAGTCTAAGGCATAGGCATTGCCACATACATCACCATTGCCTTGTCCATCAATCTTTTTCATAAGGAGGTCCAATTTAGCAGTGATCATGTCCACCTCCTTCAAGGTGTGCATGCCTTGCTGGCGGGTATGGAGATGCTCAACGCTCCAACCCATGTTTGACACCATCTTCTCAATCAAATCTTTGGCTTTAGGCACCGTCAATGAGAAGAAGGCACCTCCAGCAACAACATCAACATGGTCACGGGTGGAAGGGATCAACCTGTTGTAGAAGTTTTGAATAATGAGTCAGTCATCCATCCCATGGTGGACAGGCTAGGATATACTCCTGCAGCCTCTCCCAAACCTCGGGAATAGACTCTTTGGCATCTTGCTGGAAGCTGGAAATTCTTCCACGTAGGGCATTGGTCTTGCCCAACGGGAAAACTTGGCGAGGAATGCTATAGAACATTTCTCCCAAGTGTCTATAGCACTTAGGTTCGCGTAGAACCACTATTTCGCTCTCCCAATTAGGAAATACGTCCTTTATCTTAAAAGTACTACAGATCTCAAAGAATTGTTGCAGGTGAGCATTTGCATCCTTGTTAGCCTTCCCACAAAATGGTTTGGCTTGCACCATAGTGATTAGACCAGTCTTGATTTTGAAATTCACTTCTCCCGTGTTAACGGTGGGCCTAATAGGCACCTAAACCCTAAACCAGACATACACTACACTGTTTTCACATAAAATGCCAACACAAATAGGGGTCATCCTACTAAAACCTACCAGGGTCCTATCCTATTCACTCAATCATGCAATACTTTGGTTGCCTTCCCCGGCAACGGCACCAGAAATGCTTGTTGATATTTCCTACGCACTACTAACAAGTCATCCCTAGCATGGGTGCCAGGAATGCTTGTTGGTAGGTTCAAGTGAATGTCCGTAAGCGCACGGAAACTATCAATGTAGCATTTCCCCTTTTAAAAGTATTCCCAAATGGTGTCATTTATATTTTCCCAAAGGAAGGCTATGTGGAAGTAAAACAATCATCAAGTGGAAAAGTTGGTTGGCTAGATAGGGTTCTAGCAAGGATGGGTTTAAGGATAAGTTGAGGTAGTGTGACACACGCAAGAGCATTCTATCCTAAGGGGAAAATGAGGTAATAGATGGATTAGGCTAAGAGTTCGGTAGAGACTCCTACTATGATTCTAATGTACATATACATAGCCTAAGTCAGTTACTAATGATTATGTTAATTATGAATTCTCATGCTAAGTGGATTAACACATCGGGCACGAGGTTATCCCTAGCAACACTAGGCGACTCCCGCCAAGAGCCTGTGGTATAGCCGAACGTGGAGGATTACAAAGGACAGATAGGGCTGTCACCACCTACTGCCTACATCTTCAATCTGTGGGTCTACGAGATATTTAATGCTACTCTCTATCGTAGCACCATGCTAGCATATTAAGTAATTACCTTAAGAGCCTAGGCACAAGCAATCCTAAGGCAATGAACTAAATCATCGTTGAACCAATGTTAATTCATAGCATAAGTGAATCACATTAACATAGTCATATCATAGCTATTTAGACTATAGTGGAGGTTTATAGTGTTTATGATAATGTAATGAGCATGGTATAGCACAATCATAAATACTATTCCTACAACATACATGGAATCCACAATCAAACAATAAACGCTTTATCCAAGTATATGAACAAAAGTAGACTAAAGATAACATCTTTATTATGAATAAAGTCATAAATACAAATACGAATATAGAAGGCATACATTTCCCAATTGGGAAGACACTCCTTCTACTCCTCTCCTACTTGGACTATGGACTAGAGACTCTCCTCTCTACAGCCTATACTCCTGTAAACCTATGGAGAGTAGTGGATACAATGGATGAATACTCAAGTGGTGTGTGTTGAAGTAAGGGGTGAGGTGTCCTATTTATAGCTTGGAGAAGGGTCAGTTCCTGCCACCAAAAGCTAGCGAATCAGTCACCCATGACCTCTTCAAGCCGGGAGGAGCCAACACGTGGCGTTTGACCGTATTTGGGGGCAAGAACAAGTCGGCCGACTAGGGGGGTCGGTCGACCTGGTCTTGGCCCCGTTGGGGTTGTGCTTCCTACAGGTCTGTGCTAGGTGGGTCTCATTCCTTTATATGGGTGCTACACCGTTGGATGGTCTCGGATACTTCTGTTTGTGGGTCATTTGATCCATGTGGTGTCACGTGTCGTCGCTTGATTGGCTGGAATGATATTTTATAAGATCCATCTCCTTGTATCACTTCATTTCTACATAGAACCCCTACATGCACTACTTTCTCCAAGGACAAGTGGAAATAGGTTAAATAGAAAGGTGATGTGTGCAAGAAATAACAATTCCTTCACATAATTGAGTTATATTGACAAATAAAATTGGTGTATAATAGCCGTCAACAGAGGGCGCACGTCTCCTGTGCTGTGACGCCTGAGGACCAAGTCTACCAGACAAGGTCCTGTTCTGAGTAGGTGTTTGCTCCGCATGGGGCAGACCCTGGACACTGATCTCATTGGTTGCAACTGCAACCAAATGCTCAACATCTGCGCGTCATTGCTCCGTAGCGGCTGGAGGAGCTCCGCGCGCGGGAGGACGCTGCAGCAGAGTTCATGTTGCGTTCAGCATGTTCTCTGGGTTGTTGGTCGATGCAGTGACCGACGTGAATGCACCATCCCGCTGTCCAGTGTTGGCTGCTGGAGCAGGTGGTGGGAGTGGAGTGTGGCCTGTCGGAACCACAACGTCGGTTGGCTGCTGCATGTTGGAGGAATTTCCACGAGCAGGTTGCACAGTCGTTCCATTGGATGATGCGGCAGCAGGATTCACCATCTTGAGGTCTTGAAAAGCTCAAGCCCCCCAACCTGGCGCGCCAAATGTCGAAGTGTGCACTAAGACTGTAGAATCGTAGAGCACGTGTAAAGCTACCAGGAGGGGGTGAACGGTAGATTAAAACTTTTTAGCAGAAGCAATGAAAAATCCCTTGGCAGAAAAACAATCTGTTAAAGAAATCGTGTGTGCGACTAATCTAAAGGTGATCAATTTTAAATAAACAAGTATAGATTGTGGATAATCAAGTCACGTAGACGTCACAACAAGAATCACAAAAATTCGTTGAGAAAAACTCAAGTTACAATCGAAAGATCAAACAAAGGTCAATCTGTTTTTTCCAAGAAAAACAGTTCTGAAATACTACAAAGAAACTCGTGTTGATCCAAAACCACAAATCCAATGACCGTGAAATTTTCACAGATAATAGAAAATCAAGTTTTCAAGACAACCAAAAAATAATCACGTCAAGCACATCTCTAAAACTCGAGTTATGATAAAACCACCGAAGAAAGGTAGTGTTGTGCAGAAACTCGACGAGAAAGACTTGACGGAAACAAGTCGGACGAACAAGGCACAAAACTTCCTTCAAAATACGAATTTTATTGATAAAAACACAAGAGGAACAGCTCCAAAGTCGTGAACCATGATCTCTGGCCTCCCTTGCTTATATAACCAGCCCTTAGGTCAACCCAATCCTAACTAGGACTCTAATCCTACTCAATTCACGAATCAAAACTTTTCATAACTACTCAAGACTCTTCTATACGCAGATAGAAGCAATCTAAAGACTTTCAAACACCTTAGGAATGTATCCCCCATTCCTAAAACAACTCAAATTCATGACCCACACGAAATCCTATCATAACCAACTCAGAACTTTTCATATTTGAGTCAAACACGACTCAGTTGCAGCCTGAGTCCATAACCTAGTCGGTTGGACCTTTCCAGCCAATCTTTATGTCCACATCTCTTCATAACGCCTCAGAACCATGTAGCCACGTCCATGCACTCCTTGCACACGTGCAAACATCTTCCAATGACGTCCACGATACCTTCATATGCATTGTTCTTGATTCATACATGTTGTGCAACCTCCCGATCAACTCAACCACAATTCCTCCCGAAGTTGGTTGTTGAACATCATCTTCTCCCTAATACTAGTTCAATGGATCCCGTCACCAGCCATGTCTTGAACTCAAGCAACACCTGTACATGAATAAACAACCAATACTTCTGAGCACAAGTCCTCGACTTGACTCTCGTTAGTTCCGATAACAATAACACCTTACGTGAGAACCTCACATAAGTATGTTGCAAACCTTAGCAAAAAGATATCAGCCATATCCACCAAAACACACACAAAATTAGTAAAAGAAAACTAAGCAAACTTTCTATAATTCAAAAAGCAAGATCGAAACATTACAAATTAAAAGCGGAACCACTGCGACCAAGCTCCGAACCTTGCCAAAGCTAACCGGACCTTGAACCGGAGCTTACCAAAATTAAAAGGATCTAGCGTCGGAACTTACCAAAGCTAGCAGGACCCAGCGCTGGAGCTAACCAAAGCTAGTCGGACCTAGCGCCAAAGCTTACCAAAGCTAGTCGGACCTAGAGTCGGAGCTAACCAAAGCTAGTCAGACCTAGACAAAGAAGTCAGACCTAGCCAAAGCAAGTCGTACCTTATGTCGGACCTTGCCGGAGCTACCCAAAACAAGTCAGACCTATCGTCGGACCTTGTTGGAGCTCGGACCTAGAGTCGGGCCTTGATGATAACGGTGTTTTGGTAGTATTCAAAACTTTTATCGCCATAGCCAATGTATTCAGCACACATAGGTCTCACAATCTCCCCCTTGATGAATGCATTGGCAACACCACTCAAAATCCGAACATTGGCTTATTCACATGAAATGTTTCGAAAACAATTTCTCCCCCTTTTTTAAAATCAAATGAGAGAGAAATAAATTTCTCCCCCTATACTTATTTCTCCCCTTGCATACTTCTCCCCCTTTGACAATGTATTCAGCAAGGTACAAAAGAGAAATTTTAATTTGTTATGAGCACATTATAATATATACATATAGAACAAAGCTCATTCAAGTCATACTATCAAGTAACTTACACTATCACATCAATGAGATACATAAAGTAGTGTAAGCCATGCTAGAGATCAAGTGTAATTTTCAATTTAAGCAAGTCATGATCTCACAAACTTATCTATTTAAAAACCTGAAAGCATGACACTTGTTACTGCATTTTATTATTTTTCAAAACATAAATTTAGATCATATGATATTTGCAAGAGATTATATGTGCATCTGCCTTATTCTAACCAACCAATTCAAGCCTATGTCCTTTGACAATTAGAAGCTTAAGGACATGGTTTTAGTCATACACAACTTCTTCCAAGTTCATATCTAAGTGCAATGATAAGCCATCTCAAAATAAGAAGTGTGATGTATGCATATTCTCTTGATCTTTTCTCATTTTTTCATTTGAAATAAAAACTCAACATGTGGATAGTTGATTGATTAATTTTTCATTAATAAAAGCATTTGTGAGCATGCAACAAGTTCAAAACAGCAAGAAAGTTCGATCATGACCAGATTTAGTATAAGTAATTATTCCAATTACTAGTCATGGCAAAAACTACAAAATATATAACATGAGTAATGTAGTAAGAACTTTCATCATGTAAAAGGAATTACAAAGTCATATATGTATGAAATATTATGCTCATATTATTTTTACTTCAAATTCATACTTAGACTTCCCAAGTTTCAAAACTACCCCTCAATTTAAGCCATGAGGATGCATAACCCCTATTTCACTACGAATGAAACAAAAACGAGTGAAATCCAAAGGTTTTGTAAAAATGTCAGCCAATTGTTGTTCGGTATCTACATGGTGAAGCACAATGTTTCCTTTTTCAACATTATCACGGAGAAAGGGATACCTAATGTCAATGTGCTTAGTTCTAGAATGTTGCACGGGGTTTTTAGAAATGCAAATGGCACCAGTGTTATCACAAAACAGTGGAACACTATCTAGATCAACCCCATAGTCCTTAAGTGTTTGAACAACCCAAAGAATTTGTCAGCAAGCACTAGCAGCAGCTACATATTCAGATTCGGTTGTGGATTGTGCAACTTAGTTTGGTTTTCTAGAGAACCAAGCAACAAGTGGATTACCAAGAAAATGACAACCACCGGAAGTACTTTTCCTATCAATCCTACAACCCCCAAAATCAGCATCCGAAAAAGCTTTCAAAGTAACGGTTGAGGAAGAAGGAAGAAAAATGCCAAATTCTTGAGTTCCATGTAAGTACCTGAGAATCATTTTGACGACTTGACGATGTGAAGCACATGGGGAAGCTTGAAATTGTGCACAAAGACATAACCTGAATTATATGTCCAGTCTTGATGCCGTGAGGTACAAAAGTGATCTGATCATGCTTCTATATTCTTTTTGATCCACAGGTTCACCATCTTCATCAAGTTCAAGTGTTGTTGCTGTACCCATTGGTGTTCGAAGAGGCTTGCTCTTGTCCATGTTAAAGCACTTGAGAAGGTCTCTTGTATACTTTGTTTGATGCACAAAGGTACTTTCTTTGATTTGCTTGATTTGCAGCTCCAAAAAGTATGTGAGTTCTCCCATCATACTCATCTCAAATTCTGAACTCATCATAGCTGAAAACTTGGACACAAGATCATGAGAAGCACAACCAAAGATAATATCATCCACATACACTTGAACAAATAATGGGTCATTGTCATGCTTAAGCACAAAAAGAGTTTTATCAACTTTGCCCATGGTAAACCTCTTTTCAAGTAATAATGTTTTTAACCTATCATACCATGCTCTAGGAGCTTGTTTTAGACCATACAGGGCTTTAGTCAGTTTGAAAACATGATTAGGAAAATCTGTATTTTCAAAACCAGGTGGTTGCTTAACATAAACCTCCTCATCTATGTAGCCATTAAGAAAATCATTTTTTACATCCATTTGATATAACTTGAAAGCTTTAGATGCAGCAAATGCTAATAAAATTCTTATGGCTTCTAATCTAGCAACAGGAGAAAAAGTTTCATCAAAATCTAGACCTTCAATTTGTGTGAAACCTTGAGCAACCAATCTAGCCTTATTCCTAATCACAACCTCATCCTCACTTTGTTTATTTTTAAACACCCATATAGTTCCAATTAAAGTGTTACCTTGAGGTGGAGGTACAAGTTTCCAAACATTATTTCTTTCAAGATTTTCTAACTCTTCTTGCATGACAATAATCCAAGATTCATTAGTGAGTGTGTGTGATATATCTTTGGGTTCAAAAGAAGCAAAAAAAGCAGAATGGGCATGAGAATTGGGGTCAGAAAACCTGGATCTTGTAACTCGTTCATGCAAGCTTCCAATTATCTGTTGTGGGGGATAATTCTTGTAAATCCGTAGGGGAACATATGTCTCACAAGCTTCTTCTTCATCAAGTTCACCGCAGATTGATGAGCTTGTGGCTTGTGGACGATCAGGACCAGTAGAGATGGTAGTCGGAGCTTGTTCAAAGTTCAGAGCTGGACACGTGTTAGCTTCGGAACTATCAGGCAATATTATTGACTCTTCTTCTTCTTCTTCGAAAATACCCTCCCCCTGAGAACATAGATCTGGACCTGCAATGTCTGAGCTAGTACCTGGGATAGCATCATCAAAAGACACCTCAAAAGTCTCCATAATTTTGTTAGTATCAAGTAAAAGCACACGGTAGACTCTAATATGAGATGGATAACCAAGAAACATGCCATCAATGGATCTGGGCTCAAATTTATCAAGATTACCATGTTTCTTAACAAAGCATTTGCAACCAAAGATCCGAAAGTGTGTAACACTAGGCCTATGTCTAAACCGGAGCTCATATGGTGTTTTACCTAGCTTAGCACGCAAGAAAACACGATTTGAGACATAACAAGTTATTGCAATTTCCTAAGCCCAGAATTTTCTAGGAGTTTGAAATTCATCGAGCATAGTCCTAGGCATCTCAACTAAGGTTTTGTTCATTATTTCTACAATACCATTTTGTTGAGATACATATGGTGAAGAAAATCGATGATCTATTCCATTTTCAGCGCAAAAGTGATCAAAAGTTTGATTTTTAAATTCAGTTCCGTTATCACTTCTAATTGCTTTAAAAGATCATGGGTGATCAATTGATAATCTAAGAAATAAAGTTCTAAAGTGACTAAAAGCTTCATTCTTAGATGTCATAAAGTAAACCCAAGAGTATCTAGAATAATCATTAACAATCACAAGAACATACCGTTTACCTCCGAAGGATTGAACACGTGAAGGTCCTACGGTGTCAAGGTACAAAAGTTGGCCCGGTTCAGTTGTCATGATCATTGTGAGTGGAGTATGTGAATCTGCAACTATCTTAGCATGTCTACAAGAAGAGCACACAATTTATTTGTCCCTTTTTAGCTTAGGTAGCCCACGTATGCGATCAAGAGCACTAACATGCGTGAGATGATCAAAGCCTACATGACCAAGTCTACGATGCCAAAAATATAAGTCTTTGGAATCATTTGCAACTAGACACCTATGCTTAGAAGAAGACATAACAAAATCAGCTTTAAAAACTCTTCCAAACTGAGACATGTTAAAAATAAGCTCACTATTTGAATCTACAACTTTGCAGCATTTTTTATTGAAAATAATTTCCAAACTTTCTTCTACCAATTGTGAAACAGAAAGCAAGTTGTATTTCAAATTTTTAAAAAGTGCCACATCCTTCTAGGTGTAGTGGTCATTTACTCTAACCGAACCCTTAGCAATTATAGGAGTTGATGAATTATCAGCAAAAGTAGCATTCTCTATACATGACACAAAAGAGAGGGTGGAGAACCATTCTTTGTTACCGATCATGTGGCGTGAGCAACCTGAATCCACAATCAAAATGTTCTCCTTCCTCAAGCGTGTAACCTACATAGAAGAACAATACGTTGATGACTCAATACTGGGGTTAGTCAAAAGGCATTTAGGAATCCAGTACTGGGTCACACGATGTGCATTAGGAAAAACACGCGAAAGCTGAGATAATACAGCAGGTTTATGAGTTAAAGTTTGAGATTTTTTGTTCTTAACTACTGACCTATAAGGTGTTACTTGTGTAGCACAAAAATCAGTAGCTCCGGGGGCAAAAACAGAAGGTCCGGAGGTAAACTTTGAATGTTTTTTACTTATAACTGCAGGTTGCATATTCCTAACATTTTGTTTAGTATGTGCAGCGAATTTTGCATGAGAGTTATAAGATCTAGCTTGCATTTTTTCCTTTTTATGTTGTTTAGCTAGTCTATAACAAAAATCTATGACATGAATATATCTACCACAATAGGTACAAAGAAATTTAACTTTGTGTTCATGTCTAGATGAGCATGCAGTATGTTTATTTGAACTCGAATGTGACAACACTCCTGCAAATTCAAAAGCCACCTCTTTTGGTTTACGAACTACTTTAATCAAACCACTTCCTAATGACTTTACAATTTTAGGTTGATGTGCTTTAGCATGAGCATGGGAATCAAAACCTAAACCATTTTTATCATTACAAGATTTGGATGAATTCAGCAACAAGTTTAGATTTTTGTTACCAATACAAAATTGTTCTAGTGTCATATTCATGTCATCAAGTTTCTTAGACAATTCTAGGCAGTTTTCACATGAAGTTTTTTCTTTTAATTTGCAATTAGAACAATATTTAACTTCATAAGCACGTAAAGCATTGTTCTGTATTGAAATTTCATTCATAGCATCTTTTAGTTTCTTTTCAAGATCATTACAGGTAGCACAATGCAAATCAAATGTAGAACACAAAGTATCTTTTAAGTTTCAGTCATTAAGTGCAGCAAGCTTTTTGTTATTTTCAATCTCTAACTCAAGTTTATCAAGAGTGGAGGAGTGTGCACTTCGTAAGGAGGACAATTGCTCATATATTAAATCGCATGAGGAACAAGAATCATCACTAGGAATCAAGGTTTTCAAACGATCAATTTCAAATTCTAGTGACTCAGTTTTAACAGCATTGTCCCTAAGCTTTTTGTTCTTTTTCTTAACAATAATAGTTGCACGGGAAATAGCATCACACATTTCATCACAAGTAGGACATACCTCTTCGTTGTCACTGTTGTGTTCTACATCCTCGATACTTGATCTTAATTTGCCCGCCATGAAACACAAGTTTGCCAGATCATCTTCATCTTCGTCACTTCCAATGTCTACATCACTCGAGCCAAGTTCTTGAAGTGCGATGATGAAACTGTTTATCAGTTTGCGTCCTATAAAACCCTTCTTTTTCTTGTTGATGCTGCCAGAAGAGGAGTTGACTTTATTATGCTTGTCATCACAGGTAGAAGGACCTGAAAGGTTAGGATAATTTGTATGAAAGTGTCATGTCTTACCACATTCAAAGCATCGTTGAGGTCCGGAGCTTCCTCTCCTTATAGTTCTCACATTTTGCAATGCTTTTGAGAACTGAGTAGAGATGAGTGCTAGCTCTTCTTCTGGAAATTCTTCAATCTGTTCCAGGGTTAGTGAAGAGAGCAAAGCAAGTGTATTGCTAGATTAAGATTGGCCGGAGCTAGGCATATCACATTGAGAAACAAATGCAAGAGACTTGTCGGGGTTCTTATGTGAGATTATATTAATTTCATGAGTTTTCAATTTAGAATATAGCACATCTAATGTAAGTGTACTCATGATAGTAGATTCACGAATAGATTCCCGAATTGACATGTCTAATGCACTTAGTAATTGCCTAGCATTTTCAGCATCTGAAAAAATTAACATTGACGCTACGCAAGTTGCTGAGAATTTTATTAAAGCGAGCAAAGAGGTCATCAATGGACTCACCAGGTTGCATCTCAAAGCGCATGTATTATTTCTTGAACATATCTTGTCTTACCTCCTTGATCGTGTTGGATCCTTCGTGGTAGTCACAAAGTGCTCTCCACACATCGTACGCCGATCGGAGGTGTGTAACACGGTCGAAGTCGCTCTGAGTTAGTCCTTGGATTATTAAGTTGCGGGCTTTGTTCTTGTTGTCTACATCTCTTAAGTTTGTAGTCGTGACTTGATCGTTCGGCGGCACGTCGTAAGGCTTTTACACTTTTTCCCATATCGCAAGCCTTGTGCATGGATAAAAGCTTCCATGTGTGCCTTCCAAACCTGAAAATCTATACCAACAAACACACAAGGTTTTGTCGAGTATTTCTCCATGATATTAGTCAAAAACACATGTGAATCATAAAGATTAGAGCACTGTGGCTCTGATACCAATTTTAGGATCGAAGATCACGTGTAAAGCTACCAGAGGGGGGTGAATGGTAGATTAAAACTTTTCAGCAGAAGCAACGAAAAAACCCTTGGCAGAAAAATGATATGTTAAAGAAATCGTGTGTGCGACTAATCTAAAGGTGATCAATAACTAAACAAGTATATATTATGGAGGATCAAGTCACGAAGACATCACAACAAGAATCACGAAAATCCATCAAGAAAAACTCAAGTTACGATCGAAAGATCAAACAAAGGTTAATTTGCTTTTCCCAAGAAAAAAATTCTAGAATACTGCAAAAAAACTCGTGTTTATCGAGAACCACAAATCCAATGACCATGAAATTTTCACAGATGATAGAAAATCAAGTTGTGAAGACAACCCAAAAAGAATCACGTTAATCAGATCTGTAAAACTCAAGTTATGATAAAACCGTCAAAGAAAGGTAGTGTTGTGCAGAAACTCGACGAGAAAGACTTGACAAAAACAAGTCGGACGAACAAGGCACAAAAGTTCCTTCAAACTACAAATTTTATTGATAAAAACTCAAGAGGAACAGCCTCAAAGTCATGCACCACGAGCTCTGGACTCCCTTGCTTATATAACTAGCCCTTAGGCCAACCCAATCCTAACTAGGACTCTAATCCTACTCAATTCACGAATCGAAACTTTCCATAACTGCTCAAGACTCTTCTATACGTAGATAGAAGCAATCTTAAGACTTCAAAACACCTTAGGAATGTATCCCACATTCCTAAAACAACTCAAATTCATGACCCACATGAAATCATATCATAACCAACTCAAAACTTTCCATATTTGAGTCAAACACGACTCAGCCGCAGCCTGAGTCCAGAACCTAGTCGGTTGGACTTTCCGACCAATTCTTTACGTCCGCATCTCTTCATCACACCTCGAAACCATGTAGCCATGTCCATGCACTCCTTGCACACGTGCAAACATCTCCCAACGACGCCCATGATACCTTCATATGCATTGTTCTTGATTCATACATGTTGTGCAACATCCCAATCAACTCAACCACAATTCCCCCGAACTTGGTTGTTGAACCTCATCTTCTCCCTAAGACTAGTTTGATGGATCCCGTCACCAGCCATGTCTTGAACTCAAGCAACACCTGCACATAAATAAACAACCAATACTTCCAAGCACAAGTCATCGACTTCACTCTCGTTAGTTCCGACAACCACAACACTTTACATGAGAACCTCACATAAGTATGTTGCAAACCTTAGCAAAAAGATATCAACCATTACCACCAAAACACACAAAAACTTAGTAAAAGAAAACTAAGAAAACTTTCCATAATCAAAAAAGCAAGTTCGAAACATTGCAAATTAAAAGCAGAACCACTGTGACCAAGCTCCGAACCTTGCCAAAGCTAACCAAACCTTGAACCGGAGCTTACCAAAATTAATAGGATCTAGCGCCGGAACTTACCAAAGCTAGCAGGACCTAGCGCTGGAGCTTACCAAAGCTAGTCGGACCTAGAGCCGGAGCTAACCAAAGATAGTCGGACCTAGACAAAGAAGTCGGACCTAGCCAAAGCAAGTCGGACCTTGCCAGAGCTACCCAAAACAAGCCGGACCTATCGTCGGACCTTGCTGGAGCTCAAACCTAGAGTCGGACAATGATGTTAAAGGTGTTTTGGTAGTATTCAAAACTTTTATTGCCATAGCCAAAGTATTCAGCACACATAGGTCTCACAAAGACACTTCCCCCGGTACTACTAAGGAGTAGTCCACGGAGGTTCGTATTCGGTTGGTGACGCAAGGCGTGATCAAGCACAAGATGGTGACCCAAGAGATTTTAAGTGGTTCGGGCCGCCTGAGCGTAATACGCTACTCCACGAGGTGTGTGTTGATTGTATGAATGTGTGTGAGCTTGTTAGCCTCCGAGATTAGTTGAGTTCTACCGTGTAGCACAGCCGTTTTATATGCCAAGGACTCGCTGTTACAACATTAGCCTAGCCCGACAGGTGGCCCCGGCTGTATTAAACCACCTTATACATGGTCTACAGGGTGAATGGTGGTTAATAGTGTAATAATGTGCCTTAAAGGCAGCATTACCGGTCTTGATAGCCTCCTGATTGTGCGTCATTAATATAGTATTAATGACGTGTTAACCAGGTCTTATAACGATTAATTGATAGCTCTTGAATGTTCGCACCGTTGGAGATCCCGTAGTCTTCCCGCTGCTGACATAGATCTGGAGCATGACGCGTAGCACGTCCAGAGCTTCGCTCTACTGGGGGATAGGTCCGGTGCTAGTTGACACGTGGTAGTGGCAGAGCTTCCCTGAGGAGGGAGGCAGGTCCGGCCTTGCAGGACACGTGGTAGCACCAGAGCTACCCAAACGAGGGATGCAGGTCTGGCTTTCTTGGACACGTGGCGATACCGGAGCTACCATAAGGTATAGAGTAGGTCCGATACAACAGTATGCGTCTTTCCTTTAGACGTCAACCACTTGGGCGTAGGAACTCCTTGACTTTTCTTGCGGTATCCAGGGGTACCCGGTACGTAGGGTATCGACAATACGGATGTAATAATGATGTTTCTTTAATGGGATCTAATATGAGAACGTCTATGTGACACAACCAAAGGGTGTTGTCATCAAGCATAAGGAACATAGAGATACAAGTTAAAACAATTTATTTTATTCGTGGACTAAATAAGGCCTTGTTGGCAATTAGTATCTCAAGTTCAATAAGTCAATCAGTAAGTTTGTGTTACCACAAACAAGGAGGAGAATTTAGCTTTTCACTAAGCTTCGTACTTTGTAAATGGCATGTTACTTACAGTAATCATGTTGATTTACTATTCAGTTTTTGTTCTCCGATTTTGACGTTAAGGGGCATTAAGCTCATAAGGCATACTTGAGTTGTACTTGAAAAGTATGAAGTGTATGCAAATAAAAAATTCAAGGTTAATTAGTATTGTAACCAATTAGAGAATGTTCGAACAAAATACAGTTCCAAGGACTTCTACTATGAGAAGTTTTTAAGTTGCTCAAACAATTAGTCACTGTCGGTATCCTAGAAACCGTACACCCCTTGAGATTATAAAGATCTTGAAAGTGCATCTAGGTTCCCCGTGGGTTTTGGATGATTGATGACGACAATTAAGTCGCTAATGAGCTCAAGTGATCTTAGCACAGGTATGGACTCAATTGGAGACGCAAACCCTCAAAAGGGAAAAGGAAGGAAACGGAGTCAACTCGAAGCGTAGAAACTAGGGTTTCTAGCTTGATTGAGTCAGACTAGCCGTAGCAATAGGAGGGTGTGTGTGTAAAGTGCATAGAGATCAAGTTTGGGAGCTCAAAGTGGTTTAGAGGTCAAACCTATGAAAGAAATGAGTGATTGAGTGGTCTGGCCGTAGGGCCGGACTAGTCCGTGCAGGAGGCCGAACTAGTCCGTCCCTGGCCGGCCAAGTCCGTTTCTGGCCGGACCAGAAGGGTCTGACTGAGATCGGACTAGTCCGTTTGTGACCGGACTAGTCCGGGTAGTAGTGAGTGGGTTTTGGGGATGAAGTCCCAAAACCACGGACTTGTCCGTTTTGGACCGGACCAAGAGGTCCTGAGTGAGAACGGACTAGTCCGCCCGTGGGGCCGGACTAGTCCGGGTTGGCTAGGAAAAGGTGCTTCTGTGGCTAAGTCTGGGAGGACCGGACTAGTCCGCCCTAGGGGCCGGACTAGTCCGTGGTCCTCAGACTAGTCCGTTTTCACACGGAGCAAAAGGCTCTGTGTGAGATCGGACTAGTCCGGTGTTGACCGGACTAGTCCGTTCTGGAAGTGACCGTTTGAATTTGAAGTTTGGCGGGTAGCGTGACGATAGTGTGTCAGCTGTCGGGACCTGACAAAGGGGTCAGTGGTCCCCTAGGCCGGACTAGTCCGGGCCTGTGGCCGGACTAGTCCGCCCTTTTGCTGAAGTCAGCAGATTGGGCTTGGGACCTCTATAAAAAGGGGACCCCCGGCCTCATTTCATAGATACTTGGAAAAACTCAAACCCTAGCGCCGCCACAACCAACTTGGAGCACTCCTAAGCCTCCTTCTTGCCTACTTTCCCTCTAAAACTAATTCTTGAGTGGATTAGGGTTTAGTGAGGTGGAGAAGAGGAAGAACATCGCGCTTGTGCTCCCGGTTTGATCTCTTGCACTCGTTGAGTCTTTGTGGGCTGTGTATTGAGTTTGCTTTATTGTGTTGATCATCTTTGTGGTGTGGGAGCCTCAGTTTGTGAGAAGCCCCAACGAACTTTGTAATCACCATTGTGATTAGTGGAGAACCAAGTTAGGCCCGTGCGGTAAACTTGGTGAGGGAAGGGTTGTTGGACCCGGTCCTTTTGTGGACTCCTCAACGGGGACGTAGATTCCTTGTGTGGAATCGAACCTCGGGATAAAATCCTTGCCCCCTTGTGTTCTTCGCATTCATTCTATTGATTACTTTGTTCTAGGGTTGGTAGTCTCGTTTCATACTTCGCATTACTACAAACTTGTGGAAACTTGACTTGCTCTTGTGTAGGTTGTTGCTCAACTTGACTTAAACATTTACTCACTTGTAGCAAAGAGAAAATTCCCTAAAACTTGCTAGAAACATCTTTTTAGGGTTATTCACGCAAGCTGACCGGACTAGTCCGCCCCCTGACCGGACTAGTCCGCCCCCTGTGATTTAATCTCGTTTTATTAAGTCATTTGCAGGTCGATTAGCCTATTCACCCCCCCTCTAGGCAACTTTCAATTGGTATCAGAGCAGGACTCTCCACAAAGAGTCTAACAACTCGGAGAGATGGCCGGAGTGGTGAATGACGATGCATCGAGCAGCAACTACGAGGCGACCCGTGAGGAGACGTTGGCTTATCAAGATAAGCCAACGGACGATGAGGAGACTCGCCAACTCAAGGCGAAGCTCCGGGAAAAGTTGAACATCTCCAAGATTGATCCGTCAAACCAATCAAGTGGTGGTGGCGGAGTCAACTACAACCGGCAAGGGTTCAACTATGAACGCCTTGCCGCCAACAACCACTACCTGTCCATCCCATTGGGGAAACCTCCCCAATTCGATGGAACGGACTACGGTATGTGGAAACACAACATGAAGATCCACCTCGTGTCACTCAACCCAGCGTTATGGCAAATTGTCATGACCGGGGTGGAGATTCCAAAGGATGAGGACAACATAACTCAAGAACAAGCCATCCTCATCCACCGCAACGCTCAAGCTGCGGGTGTGATCATCTCATCTCTCTCTAGAGATGAGTTCAACCGTGTCGATGGTCTTGAAGTGGCCAAAGACATATGGAACACCCTCAAGACGGCGCATGAGGGAAACCGAGTAGTCAAGGAGGCCAAGATCGAGCTCATCGAAGGAGAGCTTGGGAGATTCGCCATCTTGGATGGTGAATCCCCCCAAGACATGTACAACCGGCTGAAGGTGCTGATCAACAAGAGCCGATCATATGGCTGCACCAAGTGGACCGACCACGAGGTGGTGAAGAGGATGATCCGGGCATTCATGCCTAGGAACGTCTCTTTATGCTCCATGATTCGGGAAAGCCCGGGGTTCACTCAAATGACCCCGGAGGAGGTCCTTGGGAGGATCATTAACCATGAAATCATGGAGAAGGAGGCGCTCTTCTACAACGACCTCCAAAAGTTCACCGCCTCCAAAATGAAGAACGTTGCACTCAAGGCAACGCCCTCTTCAAAGGAGCAAGAAGAAAGTGATGAGGAGAGCCTCGACACCGATGAGGAGGAGGCCTTCTTCATCAACAAATTCAAGAGAATGATGAGGAGGAAGAAAGGGGGGCACAACTATGAGGGCAAGGGAAAGGAAAGAGCAAGGCCCAAATCAAGAAGGTCTTGCTACAACTGTGGCGAGTATGGGCACTTCATCGCTGATTGCCCACACGAAGAAACGAAGAAGAAGAAGGAAGGGAAGCCTCAAGAAAGGAGATTCTTCAAGAAGAAGAGGCCCTCCGGACAAGCCCATTTGGGGAAGGAGTGGGACTCTAACGATGAGTCCTCCTCCGAAGAAGAAGAGGAGAAGATGGCCACCATAGCCATCGGGAGGAACTCCAAGGGAGGCAAGCTCTTCCCCAACCTCAACAACGACCACAAGCCTACTTGCCTTATGGCAAGGGAAGGAAAGAGAAAGGTAACATCTCATCCTTCCTCCCCAACTTCCTCACATGATGATTTTGATAGCGCTAGCGAAAATGAGCATATGTTTAAGGACATAAGCAAAAGCACCTTGTGTAGGATGAAGTTGCTTATGGATGAGATCTTTGAGAAGGAAGATCTCATCAACAGACAGGAGGACATGCTCATCCTTGAGAAGGAGAGATGTCAAGAGCTTGATGAGCTCCTTGAGCTCGAAAGAGAGAAGAGCAAGGCATTGGAACACGAACTTGCTCTTTGCAAGAAAACGTGTTCAAGTCTTGAGGAGAAGTCGATTGAGCTCAAGGATGAACTTGGAAGCTTGTCAAAAGCTAACAAGATCCTTGAGACTCAAGTTGAGTCACTCAAGAACAATGTAACCTCTTCCTTCAAGAGCTCAACCCCCTCAAAGGCCTCATCCAAGGCAACATCACCTTGCAAGTGCTCCAACTTGATCCTTAAACTTAAGGATGAACTCAACCTAGCACAAGGCAAACAAGCACCTAAGGGTGCCATCTTTGACAAGCAAAAGGTGGCATATGCACGAAGTGCATTCACCAACACAAGACCACCCCATGTCAAGGATGGTCTTGGCTATACTAGAGGTGCAAGGCATAACGCCAAAACCTCCAAGTATGGCAAAGACATGATTGTCTTTGTTAAGGGGAGTTCATCTCAAACTAAAAATGAAAAGAACTCACCCTCTAGCAAAAACTTGCCTAAATCTGAACCGCATCATTTATTTCATGATTTTGATGCATCTTATGTGTTGAAGAAGAACAAACACGGCAAGGTGTTTGCTAGATATGTTGGGCCACTCCGCAAGAGCCCCAAGCCTTGCGTGTGGGTGCCAAAATGCCTAACCACTAATGTCAAAGGACCCAACTCCGCTTGGGTACCTAAAAGAAAGGCATAAAACTTGTTTTGCAGGCTTACTCCTCCGGTGGATCGAAATGGGTATTGGATAGCGGATGCACCAACCACATGACCGGAGAGAGAAGCATGTTCATAGAGTATGAGGAGAATAAGGACCCAAGTGAAGGAATCTTCTTTGGGGACAATAGCCAAGGGAAAATCCTTGGCTCCGGTAAAATTTTTATCTCCTCATTACATACCTTATCAAATGTCTTGCATGTTGATTCTCTAGACTATAATCTCCTATCCATATCACAGCTATGTGATAGAGGATATAAATGTGTGTTCACTAGTGAGGGAGTGAGTGTCATTAGAGAAGGTAATGACTCGATATCCTTTAAGGGAGTGCTCAAGGGAAAGCTCTATCTTGTGGACTTCACCGCGGATAAAGCTCAACTTGACACATGCTTAATGGCAAAAGCCAACATGGGATGGCTTTGGCATAGAAGGCTAGCCCATGTTGGAATGAGGAACCTTCAAAAGCTCCTTAAGGGTGAGCATGTTCGTGGCCTAAAGGATGTAGTATTTGAAAAGGATAGGCCATGTAGTGCTTGCCAAGCGGGAAAGCAAGTAGGAGCTCAACACCCCTCTAAGAATATCATGACGACAACTAGACCTTTGGAGTTACTCCATATGGATCTTTTTGGCCCCATTGCGTACATTAGCATTGGTGGCAGCAAGTATGGTCTAGTCATCGTTGATGACTTCTCTAGATATACTTGGGTGTTCTTCTTGCATGATAAAAGTGAAACTCCCGGTGTCCTCAAGAAATTTCTAAGGAGAGCTCAAAATGAGTTCACCTTAAGGATAAAGGCTATAAGGAGTGACAATGGCACCGAATTCAAAAACATGCAAGTAGAAGAGTTCCTAGATGAGGAGGGCATCAAGCATGAGTTTTCCGCTCCCTATTCTCCACAACAAAATGGCATAGCCGAAAGAAAGAATAGGACGCTCATTGAGATGTCAAGGACGATGCTAGATGAGTACAAAACATCGGACCGGTTTTGGGCGGAAGCGGTTAACACCGCTTGCCATGCCGTGAATCGATTGTACCTTCATCGCCTCCTCAAGAAGACTCCTTATGAGCTTCTCATTGGTAAGAAACCCAATGTTTCTTACTTTCGGGTCTTTGGTAGCAAATGCTATATCCTCAACAAGAAGCCTAGGACTTCGAAGTTTGCTTCAAAGTCCGATGAGGGTTTCTTGCTTGGATATGACTCAAACACTCATGCGTACTGTGTGTTCAACAAATCCTCCGGAATTGTTGAAGTAGCACGTGACGTGGTGTTTGACGAAACCAATGGCTCTCAAGTGGAGCAAGTTGATCAACATGCCCTTGATCAAGAGGAACCTCCACTAGAAGCTCTAAGGAAAATGGCACTTGGAGATGTTCGCCCACAAGAACCATCTCAAAGCCCAAGTGACCATCATCATTATGAAGTAGGTCAAATCCCCATTGGACAAGTTGAAGATCCACTAGAAGCTCCCCAAAGTGATAATGAGAATGAAGATCAAGGGGGAGGCTTGGATCAAGGGGGAGACCAAAGTGAAGAAGATGAACCAAGTAATTCAAGAGGTCAACCCCCGCATCCTCGTGTTCATCAAAGTGTTCAACGGGACCATCCCATTGACAACATTCTAGGAGATATCACAAAAGGAGTAACTACACGCTCACGTGTTGCAAACTTTTGTGAGCATTTCTCTTTTGTCTCATCCTTGGAACCACATAAGGTTGAAGATGCCTTAAGGGATCCAGATTGGGTAGTTGCCATGCAAGAGGAGCTCAACAACTTTGAAAGGAACAAGGTTTGGGAGCTTGTCAAGCGCCCTCAAGCTAATGTTGTTGGAACCAAGTGGGTGTTTCGCAACAACAAGATGAGCATGGCGTGGTAACTAGGAACAAGGCACGACTTGTGGCAAAAGGATACTCACAAGTTGAAGGATTGGACTTTGATGAGACATTTGCCCCCGTAGCTAGGCTTGAGTCAATTCGGATACTACTAGCCTTTGCTACTCATCATGACTTCAAACTCTACCAAATGGATGTTAAGAGTGCATTCCTTAATGGCCCAATCAAGGAAGAAGTTTATGTAGAGCAACCTCCAGGGTTTGAAGACCAAGACTATCCAAACCATGTTTACAAATTGCGAAAGGCTCTTTATGGTCTCAAGCAAGCTCCTAGAGCTTGGTACGAGTGCTTAAGAGACTTTTTAGTTGAAAATGGTTTTAGGATAGGAAAAGCGGATTATACCTTTTCACAAAACACTTCAATGAGGATCTTTTTGTGTGCCAAATATATGTGGATGACATCATATTTGGTTCCACAAATAAGGTGTTTTGTGACGAGTTCTCCAAGATAATGACGGAGAGCTTTGAAATGTCCATGATGGGTGAGTTGAAGTTCTTTCTAGGATTTCAAGTGAAACAACTCAAAGAAGGGACGTTCATAAGTCAAACTAAGTATACTCAAGATATTCTAAGAAAGTTTGACATGGACAAAGCAAAACCCATCAAAACCCCTATGGGGACAAATGGACACCTAGACCTAAATGAGGACGGTCCAAGTGTGGATCAAAAGCTATATAGGTCTATGATCGGATCACTCCTCTATCTTTGTGCATCTAGGCCCGATATCATGCTAAGTGTGTGTATGTGTGCACGCTTTCAAGCAGCACCTAAGGCTTGTCATTTGACCGCCGTTAAAAGGATCTTGAGATACCTTGTACACACACCTACCCTAGGACTTTGGTACCCCAAAGGATCCAAGTTTAACCTCATTGGATATTCCGATGCGGACTATGCGGGGTGCAAAGTTGATAGGAAGAGCACATCGGGTACGTGCCAATTCTTAGGTCGATCTCTTGTGTCTTGGTCCTCCAAGAAGCAAAACTCTATTGCTCTATCCACCGTCAAAGCGGAATATGTTGCAGCCGGAAGTTGTTGTGCACAACTTCTTTGGATGCGACAAACTCTTAGGGATTATGGGATTAACCTGCGTAAAATTCCACTCTTGTGTGACAACGAGAGTGCAATCAAGATAGCCCATAATCCGGTGGAACACTCTAGGACCAAACATATAGACATTCGACACCATTTCCTGCGAGATCACTCAATGAAGGGAGACATTGAGATTTCGCATGTGAGGACGGAACATCAACTTGCGGACATCTTCACAAAGCCTCTTGACGAGAAGCGTTTCTGTGAGCTAAGAAGTGAGCTCAACGTGTTGGATTCTCGAAACGTGGCTTAAACACCATTCCTCATATATTTTTAGCCACATCTCGAAAAACTCCTCTCTATGTCGATTTCTCCTCAAATTTGTTTGAGAAATCTATTTTCTTCTTGAAAATGTTCATAAGTTGTTCCTTATTGGCTCATAATCATGCTTGTCATGTTTTCCTTGCTATATTCGTACCAAAGGACTTATCTCTATGGGCAAAACCCAAATATATTGTTTTTCAGCCCAGCTGGACCGGACTAGTCCGCCCCTACGGCCGGACAAGTCCGGGTCAGACTAGTCCGCGGCCAGTCCGCACACCGGACCAGTCCGGCCTTCCACCGGACAAGTCCGGACCCGGACTAGTCTGGGTCTGGTCCGCAGACCGGACTAGTCCGGCCCCTCAACCGGACTAGTCTGGCCCCTTGGGGACTTAAACCCCCAGGCGGCCCGGACCCCCTCTCTCTCTCTCTCACTTGTCTCTCTAGCTTCCACGCGCTCAACCGCCCCCAAATCGGCGATTTTGCGCTCCAACCACCAAAACTCAACTCCAATCCGCGCATCGAAGTCCTTGGGAGTGAGGGATCACTTCCCCGCGCTCCACCTTCGAGATCCACGCTGATTTCGACGACTCAAGCGGATTTTTGAAGGTATTTCACCGTTCCTCAAAAACTAGCCCTATTCTTGATTCATCAAGTTTTTGATAGGAACACCGTCATCAATGTTGTTCCATACACCCTTGCGATCATAGCCTAGGAGTATTGCGCATTGGTTCACAAATTTTTCGACGAATCAATTAGGGTTAGGGTTCTTCCTGTGTAACACGGACTAGTCCGGCCACCAGGCGGACAAGTCCGGCCAGCGGACTAGTCCGCCCCTGGGGCGGACAAGTCCGGTTTGCACAGGGCAAACTCTACTTCTAGTTGGTTCTCGAGATCCTTTCGGCAATACTTCTTCTTCTTAGGCTCATATCTTCCTCTCTCCGTTATTTGCACAGAATGTCGAACTCCGAGCGCTCCCCTCCTCGTGTCAACCTCGAGGGGCGCACCAAGGCCCAAATTGCCGAGGCTCGGACTAAGGCTGCGCTAATGGAGGCGCAGAAGGCCAAGGAGGAAAGAAAGCTCAAGGCACTCGAAGCATCCAAGGTGGCTGCGAGCATCTACAATGAGGATGAAGCCATTGCCCGTGCCACCGCAGAATCCCTCCATGAGCTGAGGAAGAAGAAAAGAGAGGATAGGGAGGCCCACAACTCCAGGGCTGCTGAGGACAGTGCCCCCAAGCGAAAGAAGCTCGTCACTGTTGGCGAGAAGGCGAAGGGCAAGGAGCCAGCCCAAATGGAACCTGAGCCCAGGGTAGAGCGTGATCCCAAGAAGGGAAAGGCTCCGGCTCCAGTCGAGCCGAAAAAGAAGAAGCCCTCCGTCAAGGTGCCAGCCAAGAAGGCACCCGGAGGAATTGTGATTCGTGAAAAAGGGAAGGCTCAGGCTGTTGAGCCTCTGGTGATGCACAGTCCAGCACGGAATCCAAACCGTCAGCCCAACCTCTCAGCTAACACTTTCAAAGGAAAAGGAGCTGAGAAGGCCAGGAGGCTCAGAGACGAGAATGTCTATAAGTATGAGAGGTCCACCGCCGACCCTCGGTTCTGGTGTGACTTCCACTGCGATTACTATCGCCTCGTCTACATGAAGATGAAGACTCCTGTGACTGATGCCCAGTGGGTTGACTGGGACTACATGGCTCAGAAGAAGCATGCTGCATTTGATGCTGTGATCAATGCAGCGGAACGACATGGAATCAAGGATATCATGGGTTTCCAGTACGACTGGAACATTGAGGTGATTGTGCAATTCTACACGACCGTCTACTTTCACTCTTTTGGCAATCGCCGGATGTCATGGATGACAAATGGAGAGCAGTACACAGTCACATTTGAAGACTTTGCCAAGGTTTTAGGATTGGAGGAACACCTTGAGCATGAGATCATCATCTCCAACCTCAAAGCCCTAGATCGAGATGCCCTTGACTTCATGTATCCAAACCATCTTCCTTATGAGGCAGGACTGGCAAGAAATATCAATCCATTTTTCAGTGTGCTCAACCGCCTTCGTCGGAAGACCATTGCCCCGAAGGATGGAGATGCCGGAGTCATCCAGGGCAACTTGAGGCATTTGCTTGTGCTGATAGATGGGGAAGAAAGCTTCAACCTAGCTGAGTACATCTTTGATGACATCTTCAATATATCTCATACCCCCAACAGGTCTTGTGGCTATGCTCCTTATGTGATGTGCCTAATTGAGAAAGTCTCCGGAATTACCTTCCAGAAGGATGTCACACATAAGAGACTGCGTCCTCAGATTCCCCCGCCTCTGCCTGTTCCTCCTCGTCGCAAGAATGCGGATCCTCCATCTCGCCCCGTGGCGCCTCCATCTCCGCCTCCGCCTCAGTCCATGAGTGCGTTCTTCAAATGCTTCAAGGCCATCTTCACTTCTTGCCGGAAGCAAGAGATCCGCGCTTAGAGGGCACACAAGCGTCAAGAGAAATATCTTAAGGCGGTGTGCGACAAGCTGGAGGTCCCAATGTCCTCTCCGGAGGTGAGTGATGGGGAAATCACTCCCTTCCCCACCTTCACCGCCAATGAGCTCGCCCAGCTCCAAGAGGATGGAAGCTCCTCTCGGGCTGCTCCCTCGGCAAGGAACTCCGACGACGACGACGACGATGTCGATGATGAGGACGACGTCGAAGATTCCGAGGCCACGGAGAGTGGAAGTGGCGAAGACGAGGACTAGTTCTTAGGTCTTAGCTTCCTCCCTTCTTTTCCTTTTTGGTGCCTTGATGCCAAAGGGGGAGAGTTAAGGGGGAGTTAATCTTTTGTGGGTGTGTTTTGTGATGTATGACTGTCATGTAACATATTTATGCTCTTGGATGTTTAAATTTGTGCAAGACTCGTTATTGTTGCTTACTATCAATATATTGCTCTTATTGTCAATCTTATGAATGTATTGATGTTATTCATGTCTTGACACAAACTGTTGAGCACATCACGTAGGCACCCCACCATAACGTGTGTGGGTATGAAAGAACTTCTCCATCTCTTTTACATGTTGCATACTTTGAGGGGGAGTCATTCATACGCACACATGTTATGAAAACCAAACTTTATACTCTTATTTGTGAAGGACTTAATGTGTTGTCATCAATCACCAAAAAGGGGGAGATTGAAAGTGCATCTAGGTTCCCCGTGGGTTTTGGATGATTGATGACGACAATTAAGTCGCTAATGAGCTCAAGTGATCTTAGCACAGGTATGGACTCAATTGGAGACGCAAACCCTCAAAAGGGAAAAGGAAGGAAACGGAGTCAACTCGAAGCGTAGAAACTAGGGTTTCTAGCTTGATTGAGTCAGACTAGCCGTAGCAATAGGAGGGTGTGTGTGTAAAGTGCATAGAGATCAAGTTTGGGAGCTCAAAGTGGTTTAGAGGTCAAACCTATGAAAGAAATGAGTGATTGAGTGGTCTGGCCGTAGGGCCGGACTAGTCCGTGCAGGAGGCCGGACTAGTCCGTCCCTGGCCGGCCAAGTCCGTTTCTGGCCGGACCAGAAGGGTCTGACTGAGATCGGACTAGTCCGTTTGTGACCGGACTAGTCTGGGTAGCAGTGAGTGGGTTTTGGGGATGAAGTCCCAAAACCACGGACTTGTCCGTTTTGGACCGGACCAAGAGGTCCTGAGTGAGAACGGACTAGTCCGCCCGTGGGGCCGGACTAGTCCGCCCGTGGGGCCGGACTAGTCCGGGTTGGCTAGGAAAAGGTGCTTCTGTGGCTAAGTCTGGGAGGACCGGACTAGTCCGCCCTAGGGGCCGGACTAGTCCGTGGTCCTCAGACTAGTCCGTTTTCACACGGAGCAAAAGGCTCTGTGTGAGATCGCACTAGTCCGGTGTTGACCGGACTAGTCCGTTCTGGAAGTGACCGTTTGAATTTGAAGTTTGGCGGGTAGCGTGACGATAGTGTGTCAGCTGTCGGGACCTGACAAAGGGGTCAGTGGTCCCCTAGGCCGGACTAGTCCGGGCCTGTGGCCGGACTAGTCCGCCCTTTTGCTGAAGTCAGCAGATTGGGCTTGGGACCTCTATAAAAAGGGGACCCCCGGCCTCATTTCATAGATACTTGGAAAAACTCAAACCCTAGCGCCGCCACAACCAACTTGGAGCACTCCTAAGCCTCCTTCTTGCCTACTTTCCCTCTAAAACTAATTCTTGAGTGGATTAGGGTTTAGTGAGGTGGAGAAGAGGAAGAACATCACGCT
Organism: Tuctoria greenei; assembly: GCA_036927565.1. Classification (NCBI taxonomy): domain Eukaryota; kingdom Viridiplantae; phylum Streptophyta; class Magnoliopsida; order Poales; family Poaceae; genus Tuctoria; species Tuctoria greenei. The sequence goes on along the minus strand of JAYESD010000011.1, from coordinate 20,980,131 downwards.
TGTGCTCCCGGTTTGATCTCTTGCACTCGTTGAGTCTTTGTGGGCTGTGTATTGAGTTTGCTTTATTGTGTTGATCATCTTTGTGGTGTGGGAGCCTCAGTTTGTGAGAAGCCCGAACGAACTTTGTAATCACCGTTGTGATTAGTGGAGAACCAAGTTAGGCCCGTGCGGTAAACTTGGTGAGGGAAGGGTTGTTGGACCCGGTCCTTTTGTGGACTCCTCAACGGGGACGTAGATTCCTTGTGTGGAATCGAACCTCGGGATAAAATCCTTGCCCCCTTGTGTTCTTCGCATTCATTCTATTGATTACTTTGTTCTAGGGTTGGTAGTCTCGTTTCATACTTCGCATTACTACAAACTTGTGGAAACTTGACTTGCTCTTGTGTAGGTTGTTGCTCAACTTGACTTAAACATTTACTCACTTGTAGCAAAGAGAAAATTCCCTAAAACTTGCTAGAAACATCTTTTTAGGGTTATTCACGCAAGCTGACCGGACTAGTCCGCCCCCTGACCGGACTAGTCCGCCCCCTGTGATTTAATCTCGTTTTATTAAGTCATTTGCGGGTCGATTAGCCTATTCACCCCCCCTCTAGGCAACTTTCAGATCTCAAAGGAAAATCATCTACTTGGTTTGAAGACCCTCGAAGGCCCACATGTCAGACATAACCGGACCCGCTTCTCCAACATGGTTAATCCCTGGGTCGCCACGTGTACTACCAAACCGGAGCTACCGCCCACAAGGGGGAAGCTCCGGACCATGTACCGAAATGGCACCCCCGGACTTAGCCCCTGACCGAGAGAAGCTCCAGACCTGACACGTGTCGGGTAGTCCCGGAGCTACCTGTTTCCCACAGCAAGCTCCAGAGCTGCCACGTGTCCGATCGTCGGATCTTCAGCTTCTAACCTCCGGAAGACCCCACAACGGCTCCGGATCTTCAAAGGAGAACCAAGGACTTCAAGACCCGATTAAGTGTCATTAATTCCATATTAATGACACTTAAACGGACGATCTTAACACCAATAACGGTGCTGTCAAGGCCCATTACAGGATCATTAAGAGCAATTAAACGTGTATCAATACTAGTAACCGCCGGGGCCACATGTCGGGCCAGGCTAACCTGTAACGGCCTGCCCTTGTACTATAAAAGGACAGGCCGACGATACACATAAAAGGGAGGACACACACGCGCCTCATAGGCTGATCACAAGCTCATACTGCTAATACAACACCAACACACCCGTGGAGTAGGGTATTACGCTCAGGCGGCCCGAACCACGTAAATTCTTGTGTCTCCTGTGTCAATTCTTATTCACCTTCTTGAATCTCCGCGCGCCCACACCGAACATCAAACTCCCCTATCACTTTAGTAGTGTAGGGAGATCTGCCAGTTCCAAACCACCGACAGTTGGCACGCCAGGTAGGGGGCCTGAGATTTTGAGAATGGTGAATTCTGCTGCTGGATCATCCAACGGCCAACCTGCTGCTCAGGTTGTTGGAGGCAATCTGTAACACCCTAAATTTTCGCATCTTGCATTGCATACATGATCATGCATTAAACATTAGTAGGATAAAAGAAAAATGATAAAATATACAAATGTATGTAGCAAAAGAAGAAATAGAAAATAATAATTATTGTCTAAAACTTGTAATGAGAAATAAGTATAAAAATAATAATAAAAATATATATAAGTATATATATAAATAATATATAACAATATATAAAAATAAATAAAATAATATTAATAACATACATTATAATAATAATAAATAATAAATATATAACATGAATAATATTTATATATGAAATAAATATAATAAATAACATAAATTATAAAAGGAAGTATAAAAAGAAAAGTAAAATAAAAAAAAATAAATATAAAATAATAGATTGTATGATAATAAATATATATATAATAATAAATGAATAAAATAAATAAGATAAATAAATAATAAAAAAAAGTAATATGTTTCAAAAAAAAAAAGTCCCCGCCGGCCGACGGCCGAGCCGCCAGCCGGCCACGCCCGCACGCGAGGCGCCGGGCCCCGCCCCGAGCCGGCCGCTCGCCGCGCCCCGATGCCGCCGTACGGGCCCGCCCCGGGGGCCCCACCCTGCCGCGCTGCGCCAGCCGCGCCTTGGCTCCCGCGCCGACCGAGGGCGCTGGCCCCGCCGCCCTCCCGCTCCCACGCCGCCTGCGGTCACGCCGCCCGGGCCCCGCCCCCACGCCCGTTCCCGCCGCTCCCGCCAACCGCTCCCGCCTCCCACGCGCTGACCGCGCCGCTGTAGGCCCCACCCCGCCTGTTTCCCGCCCCCCCCGAATCCCGGCTCCCGCCAACCGCTCCCGCCTCCCACGCGCCGACCCCGCCGCCTGGCCCACCCGGCGCCCGCCTCGGTCGCCTGCCTCGGCCCCCGCGCCGCCCGAGGCCCCGCAGCACCCCGCCTCCTCCCACGTCGCCCACGCGGTGCGCACGCACCCTGGGCCCCGCCGAACAGCGCGACCGCGCCAGCGCGACCCCGTCGCCCGTGCCACCCCTTGGGCCCCACGCCCCGGCCCCCGATTCCTGCGCTCGCCCCGCCAAGTCCCGTGCGGATTTCGCCGCCTCCCAACCGAACCGGATTCCACGGTAACCGCCCGTCCCTATAAAAAGGACCGTAGGTCCTCGTGAGTTTCCCCGATCCAGCAAGCCCCGCCGCCGGTACAGAGGAGAAAAAGAACACCAGAAGGCTGCGTCGCCAGGGGAAGAAAAGGAAGAAAAAAAAAGGGGGAAGAAGAGGAAGAAAAAGAGGAGGGTGCCACCGTTCGCCGGAGATCGACGTCGACATCGCGTCGCCGTCGTCGTGCCGCCGAAGGACTGCTGTACCATCTACTTCGTCTACGCGTCGCATTTGTTCCGCGACCGTCAAGCCATCAGATCTACGGTAGGACATGTTCCCGATGCGAATTTTAGCGACGCATTAGATCTAATAGACATAAATTGATTTTAGTTGCACCATAATTTTATTTTCAGCAGCATTAATCCACGTTAAAATCCCCGTAAACCCGTATGAACACGTATGAACTACTCGCATCTAATTAATAAACAACCGTAGTTAATTAATTACTCTACCTTGCATGCATGCATATCATCGCATGTTGATTATTATGTGTGCATCATGTTGAATTGTATGTATTTTCTTGTATGTGTGATCACGAGTAGAGGGAAGTGCTCAAGTGGCCGCATACGAGGATTTTCAGAATCAAGATTTCGAAGCGCTTGAGCAACCCCATCCGCCGGAGCAAGGCAAGTGTCCTTGAAGCATATTGATCCTATTTTTAAAATAAATGTTTTGTTTGCAAACTGCATGCTTGTGTCAATTTGATGGGAATCCTATGGTAGGAAGTTTACTAGTTTTGTTTGACCACCCTTGTCACCTGGGATATATGGTAGAGAGTCGGGAAGGGTTTTTACCCTTTTGCTTCGCTTAATTAATTGGGATAGCAAACAACACTACACATTTAATTACGCATTAATGATGTTCTGGTTAATGTGAACTGGTCGATACGGTATGGTGATGGGTGATCTAAGCAAGCTTGGTATGTGAATGGGTTGGATGTTATGGTGGTTTGCTTGCTTTAGATCTAAGGACCGGTTCATGCGAGAATAAGCCAGGACTACAGTGCCACCACGAGGCCAAGTATGGGTGCGGCGTAGCTGATTAATTAGGGCTTTGCTAGTGCTGTTTGGACCATTGTGGATGCTCGGGGAAGGGGTAGTCGGATTGGGTTTGTTGATGATTGGTGGGACTACCCTGGGATCCGAATGGCTCAAGAGGGGGCCCTTGGTTGAAGATGTGCTCAGTTGGAGGCATCGCCACCGGTGAAACCTCAGTGGGGTCTGAATAGGCTAGTAATCCCTTTGTAAAGGCTATTTTGTGATCTCTTGGCCATACACCAAAGGAAGTGTAATTGGCATAAGGGAGGTTCTTTAGTCGCCGACGGGTGATGAAATCACAAACACGTGGGTAAAGTGGTACAACCTCTGCAGAGTGTTAAAAACTATCATGATAGCCGTGCTCCCGGTTAAGAGCGCCTGGATGACCTACATGATTAGAATTAGAATTGGGATTTGGGATGGTTATGGATGGTTATGGTTGGTTTATGGATTATGGTCATGGTTATGAAATTGAGTTATGGTAATTGGACATGGATAATGGTAATATTAGTAATAATTGGATATTGTTTATACTTTGTTAATATGATGGGATTTATTTCACATAGACATAGTATAATGCTTTTCAAATGTTTTACTGTACTTTTCAGCACTTAGCCATTATTATTGTCGTCATTTGAATAAGCCACATGTCATACTTTCCACACTTGCTGAGTACGACATGTACTCACTCTTGCAATCCCCCACCCCAACAGTTGCAGGTCAGAATTGTGAGTTTAATGGCGATAATGCGGAGATCTAGGCCGTGTCTACCGTCAACTTTGCCTGTGGTGTTGCATGGAGCTGCGCTATCCCTTTGCTTAGTTTGCTTAGTTTTTTTAGTTAATTTATTTCCGCTACATTAGTTGAACTTATCATTAATATTCATTAGAGCTTGTATTCGAGGATATAATGAATTATGTAATAAGAGTACTTATTTAATAATTTGAGCTGTGGTAATTATCTGTTTATCATTTGTGAATCACTCGTGTATGTGTGTTGAACATCCTGGGCACACATATGCGATAGCTTGGTTCATTTTCGGAACCGGGCGTCACACAATCCCTCCAATAGGCAGCCACCGACAGAAGCCTCAGCACCAGCAGGAGTCACACTCCCACCACCACCGTCTCCTCCAGCAAATCGTGCTGGGCAGCGTGATGGTGCGCCGACGTCAATTACTGCGTCGGTAAATCATGACAACCCGGAACACGCGCTTCATGCAGCGCGTGCTCTTCTCCAACGTCCGCCACCTTCGGATGCATCCCGAGATGCACTAGAGCAATGGAGGGCCGATGTGGAGCATTTGGTTGTAGCAGCAGCTGAACACCTCAGCAACCAGGGCCCTCCTCCTTCAGGAAGAGCCCCGTCGCAGCGGCGGACTTTGTCTGTAAGACTTAGTCCGCATGTCTCCAATAGCAGGAGACATGTTGCGTCACAACAAGTGACGTCGTTGCCCTCCGGGGCATGACGCACTCATACGGTATCCAGGCTTTCGACTCACGACCTCCGGGCGGAACTTGATCGCCGATACCGCCAGCAGGACGGCCGAGTCCATATTGAGCGTGCCCGTGAAATACGGGAAGCTCAGGAACTTTCTACTCCTGAAGGAGTAGGAGGAGGCTGTTCAGCCTTGGCCATGCATCTGCGCATGGTTAGATGGCCACAGAAGTTCCGGCCTCACCTGCCGGAAAAATTCGACGGGACTGTCAATCCCGCCGAATTTCTTCAGATATACTCCACTGCAATCTTAGCAGCCGGAGGAAACGAGGCCGTGATGGCCAATTACTTTCCAGTGGCCTTAACTGGGACTGCCAGGTCCTGGTTTATGAGCCTTCCACCCAACTCTATCAACAGTTGGGAGGAGTTGTGCCATCAGTTCACTGCCAACTTCGGGAGTTCATACACCCGGCCAGGCACTGAACTGGATCTTTTTGCGGTCGTGCAAAAAGGGGGAGAATCCTTGCGGTCATTGATCCAGAGGTTCTCTCAGGTATGAAACACTATCCCTTCTATCTCTAGCGCCTCTTTCATTGTGGCATTTAGACAGGGCGTACGGGACAAGAAGATGTTGGAGAAGCTGGCGATCAAGGAGATCACCAGCGTCACGGAACTCTTCAACCTGGCAGACAAATGTGCCAGAGCTGCGAAGGGCCATGAAATGCACTCCAAACCAGCCTCGGAGGATCACAAGAAATCCTCCAAAGAAGAAGCCGCTACCTCCGGGAGTGGCAAGAAGAAAAAGAAGACCAACGGCAAGAAGAAGCCGTCGGCCGGCACATCCAACATTGCAGCTGCTGCAGCTCCGGGTGGCTGGGGGCCACGCCCCGAGAAGCGACCTCGACCGTCTTCTGAAGACGGTGGCAAACCCAAAGTGTGGTGTCCCATTCACAAGAGGGGCAGCCACAGTTTGGAAGACTGCCGGGAGGTCCAAAACCTTGCCGAGCGCTACAACAAGCGCCGGGAAGAATCTCCTTTCCGACAGAGGGAAGGAAAGCAAAAGGTCGACGAAGCTCCGGCTGAAGAGTAGTTAGGGTTTCAGGATCCCAAAAAGGTCCTGAAGGCCGTCTACACCTCAGTCGACGATGATTCTGACGTCTCTGACAACGAGCGTCGGAAGACCATGAACACCATTTTCGGTGGATCATGGGATATCACCTCTCATCGCGTCATCAAGACTATGCGACGGGACATAGCCGCTGTAGCCCCTACAGTCAGGCCAGAACCTCATCGGAAGTGGATGGACACCGCCATCACTTTTGATGCTTCGGATTGTCTCCGGAGCATGGTTGGAGCAGGACAGTTACCCTTGATGGTATCTCCTACCATCAACAACATCCAGCTCCACCACATCATGGTAGACGGAGGTTCGGGGCTTAACCTCATCAGCTTTGAAGCTTTCACTAAGCTTCAGCTCCGACCTTCGGATCTCCACCCCTCTCGACCTTTCTGCGGAGTAGGTCCGGGGGCCATCACCCCACTCGGAGCTATTACTCTCCCTGTTACCTTCAGGACACGGGAGAAGTACCGCACCGAGAAGTTGGTCTTCGACGTCGCTCAGATCAACTTACCCTTCAATGCCATCTTGGGTAGACCTGCCCTATACAAATTCATGGCGGCTGCTCATTATGGCTATCTGATGTTGAAGATGCCGACGCCAGTAGGCGTTCTCCGGATCCGCAGAGATCGCACTGCCGGAGTAACTGCACTAGAAGAACTTCATGCGCTCACCACGGCACAAGAGGAGGACTCCAGGCAGGAGAAAGCTCCAAAACCCCCGAGCATTCGCCAACGAGGCTCGACTTCTGCACCTCGAGTGCAGCCAAGCGGCGACACTGACATTCCCGTCAAAGTCGTCCAAATTGGTTCCGATGCCGCTCAAACCACCTGTATATCGGGAGGATTGAACGACAAATAGGAACTCGCGCTCATCACTTTCCTCCGGGCTAACGTCGACGTCTTTGCTTGGCAACTGTCACAAATGCCTGGGATCCCTAGGGAAGTGATTGAGCACAATCTGAAGATCTACCCCGATGCTCGGCCTGTGCATCAGAAGCCTCGGAAGCAATTCGTAGAGCGACAGAACTTCATCCGACAAGAAGTAAAGAAGTTGCTCGAAGCTGGATTCATCCGAGAAGTCTTCCATCTAAAATGGCTGGCAAACCCAGTCGTTGTGCCCAAGGCCGGCGGGAAGCTTCGGATGTGCATCGACTACACCACACTAAATAAGGCATGTCCAAAAGATCCATTCCCACTACCTAGAATAGATCAGATAGTGGATTCCACCTCCGGGTGTGAATTACTGTGTTTCCTAGATGCATATTCCGGATATCATCAAATCAGGATGTCTAGGGAAGATGAAGAGCATACTTCATTCATCACAATAGATGGATTGTATTGTTACACAGCCATGCCCTTTGGTCTCAAGAATGCAGCTTCAACTTTTGTACGAGCTATGTACAAAACTTTTGAAGAACTTATTAGAGACATAATGGAAGTGTACGTCGATGACATCGTGGTCAAGGTCAGGAACAAGGAGTCACTCCTTGACACCTTGCAGGCTGTCTTCGACAAGCTGCGGGCCACCCGCACAAAGCTAAACCCAGACAAGTGTGTCTTCGGGGTTAGCTCCGGAAAACTTCTTGGTTTCCTGGTAAGTCACCGGGGCATAGAAGCTAATCCGGCGAAGATTAAGGCCATTAAAGACATGCGGCCACCAACCCGCATCAAGGACGTCCAAAAATTAACTGGATGTCTAGCAGCCCTCAGCCGGTTCATCTCAAGACTGGCGGAATGGGCACTCCCCTTCTTCAAGTTATTGAGGAAGTTCGGACCATTCCAGGAGCTGAAACAGTTCCTCACCACCCTACCAATCCTGGTAGCTCCGAACTCTGGTGAGCCTTTATTGTTTTATATTTCAGCTACTGACGAAGTTGTCAGCATGGTTCTGGTTGCGGAGAGACCAAAACTACCCCATACTCAGGAATCCAGACCCCTTCGGGAGGGTCCGGAGGTTCCTGAAAGCGAGTCTGGGTCCCAGCTCCCAGATTCAAATCCACAAGAAGTCGCTTCAGGAAGTCTAGACCCCTTAGGGAGGGTCCAGGTCATTTCTGAGGAAGCTCCGGGCTCCTCCAGCCAGAACCCGAAGGTCTCTGAAGAAAATCCGGATTCCTCCGAGAGGATCTGGGTCAGTGAAGAGGAAGCTTCGGACCCCTCCAAGAGGGTCTGGACCATTCAGCGCCCAGTGTACTTCATTAGTGAAGTACTACATGATGCCAAGACTCGATACCTAGAGGTGCATAAGCTGCTCTATGCAGTTCTTATTGCCTCCAGGAAGCTTCGCCATTACTTCCAAGCTCACAAAGTATCAATGGTGACCTCTTATCCACTTCGAGCAATTTTGCATAATCCCAATTCAACTGGGAATATTGCAAAGTGGGCAGCGGAATTGGCTGAATTTGATCTTGAATTTATTTCAAGGCAAGCAGTCAAGAGTCAAGCATTGGCAGATTTTGTGGCAGAATGGACTCCCTCTCCATCAAACCCTGGGGGCCCCAGTGAGCAGAAGACGGAGCATCAAGCTCCAACCTTCATCGAGCCTCACTGGACCCTCTACTTCGATGGCTCCATGCAGAAGCAGGGAGCCGAAGCTGGAATCCTTCTCCTTGCACTGACTGGGGAGAAGGTGAAATACATGGTACACCTTGATTTCAAGGCAACCAACAACATGGCGGAGTATGAAGCACTCATCTACGGACTAAAGGTGGCACTATCATATGGTGTCAAGCAATTGCTGGTCAAGGGAGATTCACAGCTCATCATTAAGCAGGTGAAGGGTGAATGCTCCTGCAATAATCTCCAGTTAGCTGCTTACCTCCTTGAAGTCCAGAGGCTTCAGAAAGACTTTGAAGTCCTGGATCTCCACCATGTTCAACGTGCCCACAATGCTGAAGCCGACGAACTCTCGACGAAAGCGTCAACCGGAGCTCCGGCTCCTGATGGAACTTTTGTCCGGAGATTGTCAAAACCCACAGCTCAGCCTGCCAAACTGAGCGAAGGGGGCGAGATCAGCATCCTGAAGCTGATGGTCCCGATGGCCCTGTTACCATGGCAGCCATCAAGGGTCGTAGGTGCTGCCGGAAGCTCCGAGCAACCCAGCACGCAAGACTCAAATGCTCAAGTTAGTTCCGATGCATGGATCTCGGAGATCCGGAACTACTTGAAAGACAACATCCTTCCTGATGACAATGTATCTGCTGATCCAGTTACAAGTTCCTGTACGTCGCCATTGACAAGTTCACCAAGTGGCCGGAAGCAACTCCAGTTGTGACAATCAACAAGCAATCTGCTATCAACTTTCTGCAGTCCATTGTATGCAGATTTGGAGTCCCAAACAAAATCATCACTGATAATGGGACCCAATTCACAAGCTCCGCATTCCAAGGATATTGCAAAGACCTCGGCATACAAGTTTGCTACGCCTCCGTAGCTCATCCAGCCAGCAATGGCCAAGCAGAGAGAGCAAATGCTGAAATCCTTAAAGGACTTAAAACGCGCACTTATGAGCGCTTGAAAAAACATGGAGCCAACTGGATCGAAGAGCTTCCGCCCACTCTATGGGCCAACAGGACATCTCCAAACCGGTCAACCGGAGAGAAACCCTTCTTTCTGGTGTACGGAGCTGAAGCAATCCTTCCTCCGGAAATCACCTTGGGTTCACTCCGGGTCCGGACCTTCGACGAAGCCGCGCAGGACCAGCTCCGGCGTGAAGACCTAGACCTCCTTGAGGAGGGAAGGTGCCAAGCAGCTGTTCGGAATGCCTGATATCGTCAAGCCCTACAGCGTTATCATCAGCGGCATGTACACAACCGACAGCTCGAGGAAGGCGATCTGGTGCTACGGAGAATACAATCCAGAGAAGGGTTAAACAAACTCTCCCCCGGTCGGGAGGGGCCCTTCCGAGTGATTAAAGTATTCCGTCCCGGAAGCGTTCGCTTGGCTACCGAGGATGGGACACCTCTCCCAAATCCTTGGAACATCGAGCACCTCTGTAAGTTCTACACTTAATACCACGGAGGTGAGTCTTCAGTAACTTGAGATGTATGTTATAGAGTCATTGTACAGAGTCGGGTAGTTCCTCCGGGAGAGCAGCCGGACCTTTCCCGAAAGGTCCACAAAGCTCATGCAATGCTTGTCACAGTCTCAGGACTAAAAGTGTGGCTAACTAACCTGGGTCAAACGAGAAATGAAACACCCTTAGCCTGGTTCCGTACCCTAAGAGTGTACTTGTTTCCCCTGTACCCCGGACCTATAATGAAAGACATTTTCATGTGAAATAGACTCCACGTGCATTTATTTTGTACAGGCTCAACATTTTTATTTTTCTCTTTCTTGTCTATAACAAAGACGTGCAATTCTTAAGAAATTTTAGTTCGACCGGTTTATATACAATTCGAGTTGTATTGTCAGTTCTTTTAGATTCAAATATCGTTCATGGCCAACTCGTCTGAAAGCCGCCAAGCCAATCTAGGGCTGGAGTGTGCTATCGACTTAGCCTGGTCAAGCACCCTAAGTACGCCACTCTACCTACACCTCGGCAGGCCGAAGTAAGGCGGGTCCGTGTACAGTTGGATCTAGAAGAAAAGACAACACATTCGGTTGTATTTACAATCGCGTTTGACTTAAAATCTTCTTGAGAGTCATAAGCCGCGACGAAGTTATAGACAAGAAACAAATTTTACTATTTTTCTTGGCTTAAGTGTGCAGGAAAAATAAAATCTACGTTGATGGAGAAAAGCCGGAGCTAACTAAACTTCGACTCCCCTAAGGGGGCCAGCCGTCGACGCTAAATAAAAGATGGTGAGAAGACCCCGTAAATGGAGTCTGCTGCCAACAAAATAAGTGTTGGCAAAGGTCACTGCCGGAGCTACTCAGCTTCGACACCTCAGAGGACTAACTATCGGTGCTCTATGTGTTGATAGAGGCTATTGCCGGAGCTACTAAGCTCCAGCGATAGACAATGCCGGAGCTTCTAAGCTCCGACAACCTCAGGAGGCCTCCACTATCGAAGACTTCGAGCCTAAATTCTACAAGTTCGGAGCAAAAGAGTCTTCAATAATGCACAATATCCTCTTGGTACATGTTCACAATCAAATTGTGTACATCTACCAGGGGGCCAAGTGAAGATAAGAGTGTTGAAGACAAAAAATGAAATTCGCAAAATTTGGGGATTTCATTCATCTGGAGACAAGAGATTACATCTGGAGACAAGGAATTACAAAATTGAGGAAGAAGAAGAGAAAATACAAGTGAGAATTACAGAGATGGTCCTAGACCCTATGGAAGAATTGGGCGACCTTCTGGGCAACCTCCGATACGCTGGCTCGGGTAGCTTCGCCTTCTCCTTCGACAGGGCCTTCAAGCACCAGGTCCAGAGGAAATTGAGAGTTCCGGCTGGTGTAGCACGTCAGCACATATTCTGCGACGTTCTTCGCCAGGGATTGCCCCTCAACCTCCAGTTGGTCCGCGATGACATCGCCCACCTTGGAGAGCTTGCTACCTGCTGCGCTCAACGCCTGCAGCGCTAGGTCCGGCTCCGGCTCTGGATCATCCGGGCGCACGGGACTGAAACCCATCGGTGTCAGCGCGTCGTTGGCCTTGCCCAGGAACTCCAAAATCTGTAGGGAGTCCGCAGTCCTCAAGCCCTTCATCTCTTCCAGGGATCTCCTGGCCGCCGTCAGTTCGGAATTCTCACGGGCGAGGCGCTCAACTTCTTTGGCGTTTTGCTGAATCTTTTCAGCAACCCGCCTTTCGAGTTTTCTGACCTCCTCCTCCTGGAGGTGGATCTTGTTCCGGCGGTCAACCAGGTCCTTCTCCCTACCCCTCACTTTCTTCTCCCGGGCAACAAGGGCACACTCTTGTTCGTAGAGCTCCTGCCCTCGCACCCAGGTCTTCTCCTCTTCATCTTGGCAGTGCTCTTCCAATTTCTTGGCGCGCTCCTCAAGGCCCTTGTCAGCCAGAGCCACTTTCTCGGCAAGCTCCTCTTCCCTCCTCAGGACATCATCCCGCAGCTCAAGGAGTTTCTTCTCTTCATCCTCGAGCCATTTCTCCCTCTCTTCAAGTGCCTCTCGGCGCTTGATGAGTGCAGTGTTGATGGCCTCAAGCTGCTCATGGTGTGCATCGGCCGCATTATTGGCTGCTTTGGCCTGATCATAGATCTCCCAGGATTGAGCATCGAGGGCATGAGTCATACTCTCCCTGTCATCCAGCAACTTGCCCCAGTACTCCAGGCGGATCTTCTCCCGTTTAATCCACTCCTTGTCATCCGCTAGCCTCGACTGCGCCAGTTTGGTCTCGAAGTAGAGCCGGTTACGCCACCGCCTAAGGGTTTGGCGCTCCTCTTCAAGAGACTTGCTGTCGTTGAAGAAGGCCAGTTGGACTTGACGCAGACTGGAACATGTGTTGTCAATGGACAGCGACAACGGGATTGGTTCCAGACCTGCTGGGGTCACCTCCGCTGGTTCCAGCGAGTCTTCGGATACAAAAATTGGGTCCTACTCTACAAGAGTGGTCCCCTGGGTTTCCAAGGCACTAGGGCCGTCCTCCGGGATGGCCTCAGTCGCCATCGAAGAAGGCCCCGCCGCCAAATCTTTGTTCACCCCCTCAGGATGGGGGCCAGCGACTTCGCTGGGGCACTCCAGCTCGGCCGCAGGTATCTCCGAAGGCGTCGCTTCCGGAGCAGGAGCCGCTACTGGCTCTGGTCTGGGCACCTCTTCTGACGTAGGCTCAAGCTCCGTCACCTCTTCAACCACCGGCTCAGGAGCCGGAAGATCTTCAACATCGTCCGGTCCTATGGCCGGAGCTCCAACAATGACCGGCTCAATGGTCGGTGCTTCGGAGGTAGCCGGCCCAACTACCGGAACTACCTCAGATTTCGGCTCGCATGCCGGGACTTCAGTCACCTCCGGCTCAACCGCCGGGGCTTCGACACTTTCTGGCTCAGAGGCCGGGATTACTACTTCCTCCGGCTCAACAGCCAGAGCTTCCATCATCGCAGCACCAGGACCCGGAGCTTCCACCTCCAGGACAAGTGCTGCTGGTATATCTTCACTCCCGTGGTCCGGCGCTACCACGGGAACTTCTGGGGACGAGTCGAGGTCCACGACCACGACAGCCGGCGCCGGAGCTGTCGCAGCCTCAACCACCACTTGGGGTGGCATCGGGACAGGAGCAGAAGCTCCCACCCTCACGGCCTCAGACACTGTGGCTGAGGGTGGAGCCTCACTCCCCTTCTTGGGGACGTTGCAGACGATGGATGAAGAAAATTAACAAACAGTTACTACAATTAAAATGATTGTACAAGGTAGAGATTAAAAATTACCTTGGGAGGCTTCCGCACCAACTTGCGCGAAACCTTTTTCCCGGGCGTTCTGGGCTGGCCATAGTCGGTGTAGAAGCTCCGGAAGGCCCCCCGGAACTTGTCGCGGCCACAGGCGTTTCCCGGGTCGAGGCTCTCCTCGATCGGGAAGAACCCCCGGACCTGGAGGCCTCCACAGGCCCAGGTGCCGGAGTCGCACGCCCGGAGCTAACACCCCGGGAGGATCCCACCGCGGGAACAGACGCGCTCTGGGAGGACCCCACTGCAGGAACGGTCTCGTTCCGAGAGGACCCCATTACGGGGACAGTCGCCGCGGGGGTAGAAGACCTTCCCCTCCGGGGAGAAGGAACCGAGGCGGAAGTAGCAGGCCTGACGGACCTTCCGTCGGCATGCTACAGCTTCCTCTTCTGGCTCTCTGGTTCATCCGCCAGCTCCTTGCCCTTGCCGACGACCTCGACCCTTGGCTTTGGGGCAGGGACGGAGCCATCTTCGGGCATTCCGGGGATTGCCACCCGGGTGGTTGATCTTCTCTCGACGACACCAAGGTCGTCAAGTACGGGCATCTTTCGCCGGAGCTCACTGATGAACTCCACTTCCACGTTCAGAGGGAGGAAGGCCGACGGGGGAGTCAAGTCATCACCGTCGACGTCGATGCCGTGCCGGAATTTCTTGAGGTGGAACTCCCAGGTTTTCCCCACCATGTTGGACTTCAACCCGGTCGTCGTCCATCACGCTGTTGAGGGCCCAAGCGAGCTTCTCCCTCCTCTTCAACGGCGCCCACCTGTTGACCAGGAAATTGCAAAATACCGCCTGAGGAGTCAATCCTCCCTCCACGCAAGGGCGAATCCTGGTCAGAACAGGGTCGAAAGCATCCGCCAGCACCGGAGCTTCACTCCAGATCGTTGTGTCAATGTTGGGGAGGCCTCCGGGCAGCTCCAGCTTCTCGTGCTCCTCCACCCGGATGACTATCCAGTCCTTCTTCCAGTCGTCCCACTTCCCAGAAGGGAACGACCGGAGGTACTTGAATGGGCACTTCTTGCGCTTCACGAAGTAGTAGAAGCCAAGGTACTCATTGCTCCTACCAGTGGTATGGACGGTAAAGAAGGTCCGGAAGAGCTCGATGCAGGAGGGAATGCCCACCCACATCTCGCAGAAGTGGATGAAAATGGATACGAGGAGAATGGAGTGGGGGCCGAGATGATACAACTGCAGACCATAGAAGTCTAGCAGCATCAAGAAAAAGGAAGAAAAAGGTGGGATCAACCCCACCATGGCGTACGAGGAGAAGTACACCATTTCGCCTGAGTGCTCCTTCTCGAACGGGAGCTCTCCACCGGCACGGACCGAGCGGTTGAAGAAGTCCGAGGACCACCCCATGAGGGCCCGGACCTTCTTCAAATCGTCGTCGGTCTTCAAGCGACTCTCGCGGAGACCCAACTCCATCGCAGCACAGCTAGGCAAGAGAAGAAAAGCGAAGCACAAGTTGGGAGTTTGATCGCCAGAACAGATGAGAGGCGTAAAGAACTCCCGACGGTGCGCACTTTCCTTCTTAAGTAAGCCCTCGCGACGCTCGGATGGAAACCGCAAAGAAGTCAAAGATACCACCCAAAAATTTCACCCAGCCGGTGACAAGCGGGCCCGGGACCACCCCGACGATCAAGTCGAGGTTCTTACCCAGGTGAACGGTTGTCATCAAGAGGCGGGAAGCCCAAAGGCGGCGGCCTGACAAGGCGCGCGAAACCGATACGGTTTTCGTATCGGGAGCCGGTGACCTTCAATTGCGTGAGATCCGCACGCCAAAGATCTCATCTGCCGCACGCGGGATACGCCACGTGGTGAGGATTTAATTCCAAGTCCTTGCCAACGGCACCCTCAAAGACCCTTGAAGACTCAGTTCAAAGGTCGCGAAGATGGACCCACCTCCGGCGGAATGACTTCCCCGGAGGTAGGTCCAGGGGGCCACTGTCGGTATCCTAGAAACCGTACACCCCTTGAGATTATAAAAATCTCAAAGGAAAATCATCTACTTGGTTTGAAGACCCTCGAAGGCCCACATGTCAGACATAACCGGACCCGCTTCTCCAACATGGTTAATCCCTGGGTCACCACGTGTACTACCAAACCGGAGCTACCGCCCACAAGGGGGAAGCTCCGGACCATGTACCGAAATGGCACCCCCGGACTTAGCCCCTGACCGAGAGAAGCTCCGGACGTGACACGTGTCAGGTAGTCCCGAAGCTACCTGTTTCCCACAGCAAGCTCCGGAGCTGCCACGTGTCTGATCGTCGGATCTTCAGCTTCTAGCCTCCGGAAGACCCCGCAACGGCTCCGGATCTTCAAAGGAGAACCAAGGACTTCAAGACACGATTAAGTGTCATTAATGCCATATTAATGACACTTAAACGGACGATATTAACACTAGTAACGGTGCTATCAAGGCCCGTTACAGGATCATTAAGAGCAATTAAACGTGTATCAATACTAGTAACCACCGGGGCCACATGTCGGGCCAGGCTAACCTGTAACGGCCTTCCCTTGTACTATAAAAGGACAGGCCTACAATACACATAAAAGGGAGGACACACACGTGCCTCATAGGCTGATCACAAGCTCATACTACTATACAACACCAACACACCCGTGGAGTAGGGTATTACGCTCAGGCGGCCCGAACCACGTAAATTCTTATGTCTCCTGTGTCAATTCTAATTCACCTTCTTGAATCTCCGCGCGCCCACACCGAACATCAAACTCCCCTATCACTTTAGTAGTGTAGGGAGATCTGCCGGTTTCAAACCACCGACAGTCACCTTGACATAGACTAAGTAACTGGGTTATTTTGGGAAAAGTTAGTTCAATCCAAGTTTTTGGAATGGGGATGAGAGTTAATTTGCAGTTATGCAATTAACTAAGGCCTCATAATAAGATTAGTAATACTATAAGTCATGGATACTAAGACTAAGTTTCTGCGAGATGTGTAGCAAAATCCTCATTAGAAAAATAACACTCGTAGTAGGAGCTTTGTTGAGGAACTAGCTCCAAACTTAAAGTCACTACATCGTGAATGCTGTATACTAAATTAGTGATGAGGCCACTGAGCAGACACCATATGAAAACTCGGGCTAAGTGTGGTTGATAGAACCACCTAAGCAATTTGTACTTCTGAGGCAACAAGTCAGATGTGTCGCCAAACACATTGACATGAGTTGTGTGTTGCAAAAGAAGTAAATCCAAAAACATACTAAACATTGATAATTGAGCAATCAGATATGTGTGAATCCTCGAGGAACCGCATACAAAGAGACTTCCACCCAATGTATTCTGTGAACACATAACGTGTATCTGTTTAAAGAAGAACATATGATCTCCTGGATAATTAGGGGTCAAACTCAGTTTTAGGATATGTTTCTAAGTGTGAGATATAATGTGGTCATCGAGTCAAGCAGTACGTAACTGGCTGTCTTCAATGTGTCATTTCCTTTATATCAAACATGAAGCAATAATATCAAAAGCCTATGTGCTTAGAAATCATGTTGTATGACTTGTGGTCAAGGGGAGAATGTTAATATTATTAATTAAGTTGACCACGGTTGTTTAATTAGGAGTCGATTACAAGTTGTAACGGACTCAAACACCTCTCTCCCCTAAGTCCTCATCAGGGACAGATCCCAACAGATTCTGTTGGGGATGGCCCCCTCGGGTGCCCTCTCACCTCTATATAAGGAGAGCTCTGCTCTCATGATTAGGAGATTAATCTAATCACGAAATTAACTAGGGAGCATCGATCGCTCCAGAGAGAAATCCGAGGAAGGCTTCCCCAATGAGGCTACGTCGCCTCGCTACGCTTCACCATCGACATACAAGCTCCATAGCTGCTACTGTTTCACAATCAGGTATGATCTGAGGTGTTTCTCTCTCCTCTGATGTCATCATCTAATTACAATAGAACGTGATCATGCTTGCTTGATGTTCTCTGTTAAGCACTAAAGCCGAACCCTAATCTCCATTAGGAACTTAGAACACTCCTCAGAATCCAACGGCTTCACGATGATTGGCTCCTGGCACCTGTCCGCCGTCGGCCAATCAGGTTTCAGCGGAACAACCAGTCGGTTGCATCGACAGGTCATCCTTAAAATTGACAGATGCAAGTCCTGTCTCGCCTGAGTTGACTTGGGACTCGGGACTCTGGCAAGCGAGACACAGCGCAGCAACGATGATCTTACGTATATATGATTGTATGGCTCTGATTAAGGTCCCGTTTGATTGTTTGATCATTGTCTAAAAAAAGTCGCGTTTGATTGTTTGTCACCTACTCCAATCAGAGAAATGAAATTGTAACACAAAGTACTGTTAAGATACCATGTCAGTGGCCGAAATATCGACTATTTTTTCTTTGTTTTCCCCATATCCATGTAACCTGATCATAATAATGAAACGGTTGTCAGCCTGTCTTCGGCGTAAAAAGAAGTTCTTCCTTTGTTTTTCCTTTTATGAAATGAGTCAACTCAAGTTGGTATATAGTTAACCGCCACTCTGTTGCACTCTATAAGTATAAACTGTGTCATCATCTGGCATAACAAGTTGACATGAGTGCAATTTTTTTTGTTTTCCTTTTCTTTGGCGAAATATGGTACCCTCCGCATGTGCGGCGTAGGCGACGTGCCAGGGTACAACTGTCCACTTCACGTAGCCAACTGCATGTTACAGTCTTCATTCATTTCAGCACTTCGAGATATAATTAACTTTCTACGTTGAGTTGTCATCGCTATAGCATCTGTCCTATTGAATCTTGTTTAATTCCCCCTTGGGCACAGACCAATGATTGAAGAATGAACACAGTAATGACTAGCTCAAAGTATATTGTGATATCATGATTTGTCCCATCTGTTATGAGAGAACCAGGCATTCCCTAATTCCCTCACATCCTCTATATAAACACTAGCGCCATCTCGCCATGGCCATATCTCACACCAAAAGAGACAGCAGCAGGTAGGTATCTGAGAAAGGTGAAAGGTCTCAAGGGCAATGGAGGCTGCCGTGATCGTCTTTTCCGTTGTCGCGAGATTGCTTGCGGTGGCGAGCGCCGTGCTGGGGTTCATCGCCGAGAGCAAAAAGCTCAGCGTAAGTACGACGGCGCCATCGGCATGGTGCATGCATTTCCAATCCGCTCTTACACTACTCCATTTGACCGGCTTGAATACGTATATCTCTGCACATGATCTCATGACTCATGTGCATGGCATGATGGCTCTTGCGTGTATTCCAATCAAGGATATACAGGTGCTGAGGAATGCCTATAATAATGGACTTCATTCTTGCAGCCGAATGACATCGACTATTATCAAGGCAAGTGTGTCTACCCGGCCACTCCAGCTTTCGCGCTGGGGATAATCGCCGTGTCGCTGCTGGTGGTGGCCCAGATCATCGTCTCCCTGATCGGCTGCTGCTCCGGAAATGGTGGTGCTTCCGGCTCCAGACGGATCTGGGGAAACGTCTGTTATGCCCTCTCATGGTGAGTCTCCTTGTACGAAAGTACTAGTACTAGTACTACCAACGAGTCTTTCATAAGCGAGATGCCGTATAGTCTCGGTCGCTACACCTTCGGTATGACGTAGGGTCCTGCTGACATATATACTCATATGCAGGGTGGCAGCGGTGATTGCGGTGGGGTTATACGTGCAAGGCGTGGTGTGGAACGCGGCCACGACACGCGACCCCGAAGCCAGAGGCGTATGGTCCGTACAGTGCAGATACCTTCAGTTCCCCGCGTTCACGAGGGCGGCCTTGCTGAGCCTCGCCGCCACCGCCCTCGGGATCTCCTCTTACATGATGCTGCGCGCGCCGGTGCCGGCCGCTATTACGTCGGCGGCAGCACCTGCTGCGCCGCCAGCATCAGGGGCTCCTGGTCCGAAGCCCGACGCCCCGCCAGCCGGGGAAGCGATCGCGGTACCCGTGGAAGGGTACCGCCAGTCTTGGAACCCACAGAGCTCTCGCCCGTCTCAGCGTCAAGCACAACCTGCGTATGAAGTGATGATGGCCTGAGAAAGAGACAACTTCCTTGCTCGTGTTGAACCGGATGTATGTCCATGAAAAGTTCATTTGATTCTGGGTCATTTCTTAGCGCCTCTACCAATATGTAAAATATGCGTGTAATGTTTGTGTATGTGATTTCCGTTACGTCCAAGAGACTATGGTATAGAGAAGCACATTATGTTGTGCTTACTGAATTTTATCGCGTTTGACTATTTACCAGTCAACCAATAAAACGGGTTTTGACGGTTGATGTATTTTTGGGTTAATTTTCTCTTCAGTTTTTTTTCAGAAATTTGTCGGGTTTGATGAACCACATATTATGCTTGATGCTTACTTCCTTAGCACAACCACAAGCAAAATGAAAATTCTGCAACACATCTTTGTCCATTTTAAAATCAAAATGCATAACTCGCCTTTTAGTTATAAATGTTGGCTTCTATGCTATGACCTATGACTTAAGATTTGGCAATACATTATGCAAGAGGGGAAAAACCTGCAACAACAGGCCGATAAGGCAGACGTGATTAGCACGAAGGCGGCGACCGAGGAGGTGGGATGAGTGGGACATCAACCTGCAGCTGACTGATTGCATGATTGGCTCGAAACATCATTAAACTTTGCACGCGGGCGTAGCGTCTTTTGAACATTGACTTGAGATTAATAATTAGATATTATCGGATTACTAGGCTGCATGCAACACACATTCTAGCTGTACTCATGGTGTTTCTCAGATAAATCACCTGATCACGCATTCCGTGAGAGCGTCGTCATAGTGACTACCGCCGATAGGCGAGAAACGGTAATCAACATATAGTGGCTACCGCCGTGAGTTGATTGGATTGCCAACGTTATTATTATGATGATGCGTGCATTTTAGAATCTGTGCTAGGAGGTGCAGATAATAACAATGTTCAGTCTTCACGATTGTGAACCAGATGTGCAACGTGTGAGGCCAGTGTCTTGTTGCCAAGGTGCTCAGTTTTTCATCAAAGACTTAAAGAGAGAACGAAGCCAGCAAGTGTCACTGACAATGAACATGATACCATTTTCTATTATTTCGCCAGAAACAAGATGATTACGTACAGAGTTTTCAGTTTTTTTCCACAAACAGAAAGCCTCGGAACAGAGTTCACAAACGGGGACGAGCAGCAAGCGTCAGTCACCTCTGCTCTGCTTTCCAGCCGCCACGGGGCCGGCCATCCATCCCCATCTTCTTCATAGCGCGGAGCCGCAAAAGGGGCAGAACCTGAACTGCGGATCGACGGCGCGGCTGCACACGCCGCACCGCCCGTCCCGGGGCAGGAGTGACGGCGGCGGCGGCGGCCCGGGTTCGGCGCCGAGGGATCCCGGCGCTAGGAGGCCGCATTCGCGGCAGAGGTAGGCGGGTGCCTTCCCGGGCCACCGCCAGACGGGGACGAAGAAGAGCTTGAGCACCTTCTCCGTCTCCACCAGGTCCGCCGCGCCGCCGCACCGCAGGCACCGCGCCGCCGCCTCCTTGAGCACCCGCCCGGCGCCCTGCTCCACGCCGCCCACGAAGAAGAAGAACATCTCGATCTCGTGGGGTCTCGGTTATTTTCAGTTGTCTGGTTCGGTTCAAGGCAGTTGGGGGTTTTGTAGGGTTTGATCTGGGTTCGCGCGGATCGGCTCTCAGGAGAGTGGAGACTGGGGAGGAATTATCGCGAGACCTCGGATGGGGATCACCAATTCGCAAGTGTTCGAGATGCTTCATGCTCCGTCTTGCCACGCAACGACGCAAGATGGTGCGGACCATGGAATGGGCCATAGGGATTGTTGGATCCAGCTTTACTACTCGGTAGCTCATTTTACGTGGGCTCTAATTGGGCTGAAAAGTAAGGTTAGAATGGTTGGCACTTGTTGCGGTGGTTGGCCGGCTGATCGTGTATTTTCTTTTTATTCTTTTTGAACATAACAGCCAGGAAGATGTTGGCGTTTATATATTAGCAGAAGGTATATAAGAGTTTACATTTACAAAGATTGAACTGGCTCACAGGCGAGCCGGGATATGGTTAAGTTGACCGAGATAAGCGCCAAACTGTTTAAGCGCCAGAGTTCTAGCGTTCCTCTAATCAAACTAACAATGGTGGACATGTAACTTTCTGTAGACTGAAAAATCCGCGCATTTCGCTCCCTCTAGATAGCCCAAATGACGGAGATGATAATTGAGCGTAGGCCTTTGTCGTGTGACGTACTTGAACTCGGGGAGATGTTGTCGAACCAAGAAGACAGGGATGCTCCTGGACTCCAGGTAGCAGGGTTGATGGGGGGGGGGGGGGGGGTATTTAGCCAGGAGCTCACCCTGTACCATAGTTCACGCGTCATCGGGCATTCACGGAATAAGTGGTTGGCTGTTTAAAGATTTTGGAAACAAAGGCAGCAGAGGTATTGATTCGGCCATTGCCGTTGTTGTAGCCTGTCCGCAGTCCAAACTCGATCTTGAAGGAGGAGCCAAACGAATGCTTTGCATTTTGGTGGTGCCCACACTTTCTTAGCTGTAGGTGATCGGATGGCGCCTTCGAACTGAAGTAAATATGCAGACTTCGCAGTGTATTGTCCAGTGGTATTGAAGCGCCAAGTGATCTCATCCAGTAACTCCTCTTGTAGTGTCGTTTACGAGGCATCAACTAGAGCCCATAACCAGAGAAGGTTCAGAAGCAACCCAGCAGAAAGATTCCCGTAGAGATCAACTATCCACCGGTTTTCGCAAAGAGCATCAGACACCAAAATACCCTTGCCCCAGCTGGCGTTGAAGAGGGATGGAAACAGCGAGGCTGGCGCAGCTCCTTCTAACCAGCTACTGTGCCAGAACAGAGCAAGGCGGCCATTATGGACTGTGACTCTTGTAGCAGTAGCGAACAGAGAAAGGTCAGTGTGGTCCACCGGCAATGCCATCCCGTTCCAAGGCCGATGAGGCTCCGTCCAAGATAACCAGAGCCAGCAAAGACGAAGGGCACGACTGAATCGCATGAGGTCCTTCAGACCTAGGCCGCTGTCAGAGTCTTGTTCCGGCAATTCTCCTGATACTGCCGTTAGTAAACCGTGGAGTTTGTAGTTCGGTATTGGGCGCACAGAGATTCAAAACACGATGGCAAGTTGACACGAGAATTTACGTGGTTCGGGCCGCCTAAGCGTAATATCCTACTCCACGGGGTGTGTAGTTGTTGTATTGGGCTTCTAAGCATTTGTGTGTGTTCAGAGCCGAGTATCCCAGAGTCTAAGAGTCGAGAGAGAGAGCCCCCTGTGTATCGCTCAACCGGTCCTTTTATAGTACAATGACTGGTCGTTACACCATTAGCCTGGCGCGACATGTGGCCCTGGCAGTTACTGATGCTTAATACATAATTAATGAGGTTAATTACCCTTAATAGTGTGGTTACGGGTCTTGACAGTGCCGTTACTGGTATTAAGGCCACTCCGATTGTGTGTCATTAATATGGTATTAATGACACTTAATCGGGTCTTGAAGTCCTTGATTGTCCCTTGAAGGTCCGAGCCGTTGAGGGTACACCAATCTGATTGTTGAGGCTGAAGGTCTGGTGGTTGGACACGTGGCAGCTCTGGAGCTTACCGTCTGGGACGGGTAGGTCCGGTGCAGTTGTATACGTGTCGGTACTGGAGCTTCCCTCTGTCGGGGGTTAGGTTCGGGGGTGCCGCGCAGGTGTTTAGCCCGAAGCTTTCCCATGTGTGGGGCGCAGCTCTGGTTGCAGAATACACGTGACAGCACCGAGACTAACCATAGAAGGGAGGCAGGTCCGGTCCCGTATGACATGTGGGGCCTTCGGAGGTCTTCAACTCAGACGGATGAAGTTCCTTTGGTCTTTTTGCAGTCTCAAAGGGTATACGATACGCAGGGTATCGACAGTGGCCCCTGGGCCCACCTCTGGGAGAGACCTTTTATGAAGTCATTCTGCCAGAGGTGGGTCCATCCTTCGGTTTTTGAGTCGTGTCTTCACGGGTCTTTGGATGTGCCGTTGGCGATAGTCCGCAGTTAAACTAACGTCGTGTGGCATATCCAGGATGCGGCAGGTGAGATCTGAGCGTGCAGATCTCACGCAATTGAAGGTCACCTGTTCCCGATACGAAAACCGTATCGGTTCCGCGCGCCCTGTCAGGCTGCCGCCCTCGGGCTTCCCGCCTTTCATGATGACAACCGTTCGCCTGGGGTAAGGACCTCGACTTGATCATCCGGGTGGCCCCGGGTACCCTTGTCATTGGCAGGGTGAAGTTTTTGAACTGTGTCATCGACTCCTCTGCAATTTCCATCCAAGCATTGCGGGGGCTTACTTAAGAAGGAAAGTGTGCACCGTTTGGGGATTCTTTACGTCTTTATTCGAACTTGCGCTCAAATCCTCCAAACTTTCGCTCGCTTTTCCTCTCTTGCCACGTTGTGCCGCGATGAAGTTGGGACTCCCCAAGAGCCGTATCGGGAGCAAGAAGGAGTTGTCTAGGGTCCGGACCTACATGGGATGATCCAGTGACTCCTTCTACAACTACATTCACTGCGGCAAGCTTCCCTTCGAGAAGGAGGGAGCTGGAGATATGGTGTACTTCCTTGGGTACGCCATGGCGGGTTTGATCCCGCCTTTCTCCACTTTCTTTCTGATGCTGCTTGATTTCTATGGTCTGCAGCTCCACCATCTGGGCCCCCACTCAATCTTGCTAGTGGTGACTTTCGTCTACTTTTGCGAGATGTGGGTGGGCATGCCCCCTTGCGTGGAGTTGTTCTGGACCTTCTTCACTCTCTATTCAACCGGGAAGATCGATGAGTTCATCAACTTCTACTACTTCATGAAGCGGAAAAACTCCCCCCTCAAGTACTTTAGGTCCTTCCCTTTTGGCAAATGGGACGATTGGAAGAAAGATTGGGTGGTCATCACCGTCGAGGGACACGAGAGGCTGGAGCTGCCTGAAGGCCATCCTCGCGTCGACACCGACACTTGGAGTGATGTGCCGAAGTTGTCGAGGGAGTACAGGCCCATCCTCGACAGAATCCAGGAATGTGTCGAAGGTGGGGTGACCCCGCAGATGGTCTTCAGCAACTTCTTGACGAACAGGTGGGCCCCGCTAAGGGCTAGAAGCCGGCCTGCTTGGGCCTTCAATAGTGAGATGGACACCAACCCTATTGAGGTCTGCTTGGACACCAACCTGACCGGTGAAGCCTTGAAGACCCATCTCAAGAAGTTCTAGCCTGGGAACATCGACCCTGGCGACGTGACTCCACCAGTAGCCTTCCTTCCTCTGAATATGATACCAGAGGAGTGCAGAGAGCTCCGAAGGAAGATGCTGCTGTTGGACGACTTGGGCCTGGTGGAGAGGCGATCAACCTCCGGGGTGGCGATCCCCGGAGCTTCGGAGGATGGCTCCGCTCCCGCCCTGAAGCCAAGAACTGAAGTTGTTGGCAAGGGCAAGGAGTTGGCCGAGCCCTCGAGCCGCAAAAGGAAGTTGAAGCATGCAGATGGGAGGTCCGTCAGACCTGCTCCTTCCACGACGGCTCCTTCTCCCCGGCGGAGGAGGTCTTCGACAGCGACGACCACTCCAGCATCGGCATCTCCTCAGGACGCTAGCTCCGACCATGTGGTTCTGGTACCAGGGCCAGCTGAAGGATCTAGGTCCGAAGGTCCTTCCCGGTCGAGGGGGGCCTCAACCAAGACATCGCTGATGGCGGGATCAAGCTCCGGGGAACCTTCCAGAGCTACCACGCCAGTAGCGACTGGGTCCGGTCCTGAGCGTCTGGTGAAGAGGTTTCGCGCTAGCTGGAGCGGAAGTCTCCCAAGGTAAGTTTGATTTTTTACCTCAGTTGATTGTTTTTTGTTGTAACTGCGTTTTGAATGTCTTCGTTTTTCATCCACAGGGTACCCAAGAAAGGGGTTGATGCTCCGGTTCCTACAGCAGCAACTGATGCTGCACAGGCGGAGTCTCCGGCTCCAATCCCAGTGCTGCCCCAGGTGGTGGCTAAGGTTGCGGCAGCCCCGGTGTCGGCTATCGTGGTCCTGGACCTTGACTCATCACCTGAAGCTCCCGTGGTAGCGCCGGACCACGGGAATGAAGATGTACCAGCGGCACCAGAGGTTGAAGCTCCGGGTTTGGATGCTGAGATGATGGACGCTCCATCCTTAGAGTCGGAGGTAGCTGTAGCTCTGGCCCTAGAGTCGGATGTTGATGAAGCCCCGGCGGCGGAGCCAATGGTTGATGAAGCTCCGGCGGTAGAGTTGAGTGTTGATGAAGCCCCGGCGGTAGAGCTGGTGATTGATGAAGTTTTGGCGCCTGTGCCGGTCGTCGAAGAAGTTCTGGCGCCTGAGCTGAATGCTGCAGAAGTGCCGGCGCCCGAGCCCATGACAGTCGAAGCGCCAGCGCCTGAGCTGGCGATGGAGGAGGCGCCAGTGTTGGAGCCGGAAGTGGCTTCAGCTTCGGCCGAATCTTCAATGCCTGCCCCGGAGGTGGTGGTCCTGGAGGTGCCCGCGCCTGAGTCAGGGTGCCAAGATGAAGCTGCCGGCCCCCCGCCTGAGGGACCAGTTGTTGATGACCTGGCGGCGGGACCTTCGGAGCCCACTCCGGAGGTCGAAACTTCTGTTGCAGGACCTTCCTCGGCGGCGGCTGAGGCTATCCCGGAGGGCGGCCCTAGTGCCGTGGAAGCTCAGGGGACCGCTCTTGTAGAGTGGGACCCAATTTTTGTCATGGAGAACCCGCTGGAACCAACGAAGAGGACCCCGGCAGGTCTGGAGCTGATACCTCTGTCGTCGTCTATCAACAACGCCTGCTCCAGTCTTCGTCAAGTGCAGATGGCCTTCTACCACGACAGCAAGGCCCTCGAGGAGGAGCGCCAAACCCTTAGGAGGTGGTGCAACCGGCTCCAATTCAAGACCAAGCTGGCGCAAACCAGGCTGGCTGACGACAAGGAGTGGGTGAAGAAGGAGAAGGCCCGGATGGAGTACTGGGGCGAGCTACTGGACGAGAGGGAAAGCATGGTGTGATACCTCGACAACCAGTCTCGGGCCATCCATGAATAGGTCGTAGCTGCTAATAATGCAGCAAATGATCGCGAGGAGAGGCTCAGCACCATCCACGACAACCTCATCAAGCGTCGGGAGGCTCTTGAGGAGCAGGAGAAAAAGCTCGAAGATGAAGAGCAAAAACTCCTGGAGTTACGGGATGACCTCATGAAGAGGGAGGAGGAGCTCACTCAGAGGCTGACTCTAGGTGACAAGAGTCTCGCGGAGCGCACCAAGAAGCTGGATGAGCGCTGCGAGAAGGAGGAGAAGAAGGCCTGGCAGCAAGGACAGGACCTCCACAAGAGGGAGGATGAAATTGCTGCAGGGAGAAGAAGGTGTGGGGCTGGGAGAAGGACTTGGTCGACCACCAGAAAAATATCCACCTCCGGAAGGAGGAGCTCAGTAAACTCAAAAGGCAGGTTGCTGAAAATATTCAGCAGAACGCCAAAGAGGTTGAGCGCCTTGCCCGGGAGAATTCGGAGCTTGCGGCGACCAGAAGATCCTTGAAGGAGATGCGAGGCTCGAGGGCTGCGGAGTTCCAACAAGTTTGAGACTTCTTGGGCAAAGCCAACGACGCACTGACGCCGATGGGTTTTAGTCATGTGCGTCTGGATCATCCGGAGCCGGAGCTAGACTAGGCGTTGCAAGCGTTGAGTTCAGCAGGCAACAAGCTCACCAATATGGGCGATGTCATCGAGGACCAGCTGGAAACCGAGGGACAATCCCTGGCAAAGAACGTCGCAGAGTTCATGCTGACGTGCTACACAAGTCGGGACCCTCACTTCCCATTGGACCCGGTGCTTGAAGGCCCCATCGACGGAGAGGGAGAAGCCGCCAAAGACAGCGTGTCGGAGGTTGCTCAGAAGGTCGCCTCGTTCTTCCATAGGGTCTATGACTCTCTCTTTGTAGCCCCCGCTTGTATTCTCTCTTCTTTTTCTCCAATTTTGTAATCTCTTGTCTCCAGATTAATAAAATTCAAGAATTTTATGAATTTCATTTTTTGTCTTCAACACCTTTGTTCCACTTGGCCCCCTGGTAGACGTACACAATTTGATTGTGAACGTGTACCAAGAGGATGTAGCACTTTGTTGAAGACTTGCGCGCTTCGAACTTGTAGAGCGTAGGTCTGAAGTCGCGGATAGTAGGGGCCCCCTGAGGTTGTTGTAGCTTAGTAGCTTCGGCAGTGACCCTTGTCAACACATAGAGCATCGACAGTTAGTCCTCTGGGGTGTCGAAGCTTGGTAGCTCCGGCAGTGACCACTGTCAACACGCGGTGCGTCGACAGCAGACCCCACTGGGGAGTCTTCCCACCATATTTTCTTTGCGTTGACGGTTGGCCCCTGGCTTTGCCAGAACATTGTAGCTCCAGCGATGTCTATTATCAATGTTTGAAACATCGACAGTAGACCACCTTAGGGGGTGTCGGAGCTTTGATAGCTCCGGCTTCATCCACCATCATCATGAGATCTTTATTTTTCCTGCACACTGAAGTCAAGAAAAACAGTAAAATCCATTTCCTATCTATAACTCAATTGCGACTTACTATTCCCGAAAGAAATTTTTAGGTCGAACGCAATTCTAAATACAATCAAGTGCACTGGCTTGTTTTTTCCAGGTCCGATCGTTTCTGTACTCACCTTACTTCAGCCTGCCGGGGTGTAGGTAGAGTGGTGTACTTATGGTGCAGGACCAGGCTAAGTTGATAGCACACTCCGGACCTAGATTGGCTTGGCCGCATTCAGACAAGTAGACCATTAACAATGTTTAGACCCGGAAGAATTGACAATGCAACTCGAATTATATATGAATTGGTTGAACTAAAAGTTTCTTAAGAATTGCACAACTTTGTTATAGACAAGAAAGAGAAAAATATAAAATATTGAGCCTGTACAAAATAAATGCATGTGGAGTCTGTTATTACACAATGATGTCTTTCATTATAGGTCCGGGGTACAGGGGAAACAAGCACACTCTTAGGGTACGGAACCAGGCTAAGTGTGTTTCGTTTCTCGTTTGACCCAAGGTAGCTACCTACACTTTTAGTTCTGAGACTGTGACAAGTGTTGCCTGAACTTTGCGGATCTTCCGGGGAAGGTCCGGCTGTTCTCCCGAAGGAGCTACCTGATTCTATACAATGACTCTATAACATACATCTCATGTAACTACAGACTCACCTCCGTGATATTAAGCGTAGAACTTATAGAGGTGCTCAAAGTTCTAAGGATTAGGGGGCGGTGTCCCATCCTCAGTTGCCAAGCGAACGCATCCGGGACGGGATACTTTGATCACTTGGAAAGGTCCTTACTAGCTGGGGGAGAGTTTGTTTAACCCTTCTATGGATTGTATTCTCCGTAGCACCAGATCACCTTCCTCGAGTTGTCGGCTGTGAACATGCCTTTGGTGATAGCGCCGAGGAGCTTGGTGGTATCGGGCATTCCGAACAGCTGCTCGGCACCTTCCCTCTTCAAGGAGGTCAAGGTCTTCACGCCGAAGCTGGTCCTGCATGGCATCGTCGAAGGTCTGGACCCGGAGCGACCCCAAGTTGATTTCCGGAGGAAGGACTGCTTCAGTTCTGTACACCAGGAAGAAGGGTGTCTCTCCAGTTGACCGGTTTGGAGTTGTCCTGTTGGCCCACAGGGTGGGCGGAAGCTCTTCAATACAGTTGGCTCCATGTTTTTTCAGGCGCTCATATGTGCGCGTCTTGAGTCCTTTTAGGATTTCTGCATTTGATCTCTCAGCTTGGCCATTACTTGTCAGGTGAGCTACAGAAGCGTAGCCGACCTGAATGCCGAGGTCTTCGCAATATACTTGGAATGCAGAGCTTGTGAATTGGGTCCCGTTATCAGTTATGATCTTGTTTGGGACTCCAAATCTGCATACGATGGACTGCAAGAAGTTGATAGCTGATTGCTTGTTTATTGTCACAACTAGAGTTGCTTCCGGCCATTTGGTGAACTTGTCAATGGCGACGTACAGGAACTTGTAACCTCCGACGGCTCTTGGGAAAGGTCCCAAGATATCCATCCCCCACACGGCGAAAGGCCATGTAGGAGGTATCATTTGTAGAGGTTGAGCTGGTGTGTGAATTTGCTTTGCATGGAACTGGCATGCTTCCCATTTCTTCACTAGCTCAGTTGCATCTTGGAGCGTTGTAGGCTAGTAAAAACCATGTCGGGAGGCTTTACCAACCAGCGTGCAGGAAGACGCGTGGTTCCCACACTCGCCTCCATGGATTTCTGCGAGGAGCTCGCAGCCTTCTTCCCTTGTAATGCACCACATTAGGACGCCATTGGCACCACGCCGGTAGAGATCCCCTTCTACCAGTGTGTATATTTTAGCCAATATGACTATCCGGTCAGCGGATATATTATCTTCAGGAAGGAAATTGTCTTTCAAGTAGCTCTAAATCTCCGAGATCCATGCATCGGAGCTAACTTGAGGATTTGAGTCTTGCGTGCTGGGTTGCTCGGAGCTTCCTGTAGCACCTACGACCCTTGATGGACGCCATGATAACAGGGCCATCGGGACCGCCATCTTCGAGGTGCTGGTCTCGCCCTCTTCGCTCAGTTCGATAGGCTGAGCTGTTGGTCTTGAAAATCTCCGAACGAAGGTTCCATCAGGAGCCAGAGCTCCGGTTGAAGCTTTCGTCGAGAGTTCATCAGCTTCAGCATTGTTGTGACGCTGGTCATGGCAAAGATCCAGGACGTCGAAGTCCTTCTAAACCTTCTGGACTTCAAGTAGGTATGCAGCTAGTTGAGGGTTGTTGCAGCGGCATTCACCTTTGACTTGTTTTACAACAAGCTGTGAATCACCCTTCACCAACAGCTGCTTGACACCATACGATAGTGACATCTTGAGCCCACAGATTAGTGCTTCATACTCCGCCATGTTGTTGGTCGCCTTGAAGTCAAGGTGAACCATGTATTTGACCTTCTCCCCGGTCGGAGCAAGGAGAAGGACTCCAGCTCCGGCCCCCTGCTTTTGCACGGAGCCGTCGAAGTAGAGAGTCCAGTGAGGCTCGGTGAAGACCAGAACCTTGGGTTCCATCTTCTGCTCACTGGGGCCCCCAGGATTTGATGGAGAAGGGGTCCATTCCGCCACGAAGTCCGCCAATGCTTGACTTTTGATCGCTTGCCTTGGGACGAATTCAAGGTCAAACTCGGCCAATTCCGCTACCCACTTTGCAATGTTCCCAGTAGAGTTAGGATTATGCAAGATTGCACGCAGTGAATAAGAAGTTACCACTGAAATCTTGTGGCCTTGGAAGTAGTGTCAGAGCTTCCTAGAAGCAATAAGAACTGCATAAAGCAGCTTATGCACCTCCGGGTACCGAGTCTTGGCGTCATGAAGTACTTCGTTGATGAAGTACACTGGGCGTTGGACTGTCCGGACCCTCCCGAAGGGGCCTAGAGCTTCCTCCTCATCAATCCAGACCCTCCCGAAGGGGCCCGTACCTTGTTTAGGGACCACTGGGTTCCTACTGGAGGAACCCGAAGCTTCTTCTGCAGCAATCCGGACCTTCCCGAAGGGGTCTGGATCTTGTTGCTCAGCAGTAGTGACTTCTCCACTTGAAGGAGGTGGCTCCTCTGGCATCTCGCCTTGAGGATCTGGGTCTAGGAGCTGGGACCCAGACTCGTCTTCAGGTAACTCCGGACCCTCCCGAAGGGGTCTAGATCCCTGAACTGGAGATGATTCTGGTCTTTCCGCAACCAGGACCATGCTCACAACTTCGTCAGTTGAAGAAATGTAAAGCAGTAATTGCTCACCAGGATTCAGAGCTACCAAGGTTGGTAGAATGGTGAGGAGCTGCTTCAGCTCCTGAAATGCCTTTTCTGCTTCTTCAGACCATTGGAAAGGTCCGGACTTCCTCAATAACTTGAAGAAGGGTAGTGCCCGTTCTGCCAGTCTTGAGATGAACCAGCTGAGGGCGGCTAGACATCTAGTCAGCTCTTGGACGTCCTTGATGCGGGCTGGTGGTCGCATGTCTTCAATAGCTTTTATCTTCGCCGGATTTGCTTATATCCCTCGGTGGATCACCAGAAATCCAAGAAGTTTTCCGGAGCTAACCCCGAAGACACACTTGTCCGGGTTCAGCTTCGTGCGTGTGAGTCACAACTTGTCGAAGTCAGCTTGCAAGGTGTCAAGGAATGACTCCTTGTTGTTTATCTTGACGATGATGTCATCGACGTACACTTCCACTACATCTCTGATGAGCTCTCCAAAAGTTTTGTACATAGCTCATGCAAACGTTGAAGCAGCGTTTCTGAGACCGAATGGCATGGCAGTGTAACAATATAATCCATCTACTGTGATGAAGGAAGTATGCTCTTCATCTTCTCTAGACATTCTGATTTGATGATACCCAGAATATGCGTCTAGGAAACACAGTAATTCACACCCGGAGGTGGAATCCACTATCTGGTCTATTCTAGGTAGTGGGAATGGATCTTTTGGACATGCCTTATTCAGTGTAGTGTAGTCGATACACATCTGAAGCTTCCCGCCGACCTTGGGTACAACGACTGGGTTTGCCGGCCATTTTGGGTGGATGACTTCTCGGATGAATCCAGCTTCAAGCAACTTCTTCACTTCTTGACGTATGAAGTTCTGTCACTCTACTGATTGCTTCCAAGGCTTCTGATGTACACGCTGAGCGTCTGGATAGATCTTTGAATGTGGCCTAGAGGGGGGTGAATAGGCCTTTTGAATTTCCTGCACACTTAATAGAATCGTCAAAACTTGGTTGGCCGGACTAGTCCGGTCGTGTGGGCGGACTTGTCCGGTGTGCTAGAAATATGTGTGTTGATCAGGTGTTATTTGGGAAAATAAATTTCTTTAGCAGCGAAAATCAGAACAACTAATATTTTGTTTGAGATTAAAGTAAGAATGCAAGTGAAAACTTATAATTGCCTTAGATTGATGTTTAGCACTCAAGTGATCTAATGAACAAAATGTAAAGGAAATAAAGCGCAAGACACACAAATTTTTCCCGAGGTTCGATCTCACCACGAGATCTACGTCCTCGTTGAGGAAGCTCACACAGAGCCGGGTCTCCAACCCTTTCCCTCTTCAAGTCACCACGAAGGCCGACTTGATTCCACTATCACAGGTAATCACCAAGTTTGTGGGGCAACCTCACACGTTGAGGGCTCCCACGAGAATTACAACGAAAGAAGTGATCAAATATACTCAAAAGTATTACAATGCAGAGTATGAGTGCAGAAAGATCAAACCCCAAGAGCTCGCAATGAAGGAACAACGATCTCCCAATCCTGAATCCAAGTGTTCAATTGATTTCACTCTTTTTGCACTTTAGATGTGTGGGGAGATGTGTTTTGGGCTCTTGGGACGAAGTGGCGGCACTAGGGTTTGTGTTTGTAGCAGTATATGTCGTGTATATCTTTTGGAAGGCCGTGGATTCTCTATTTATAGGATTTCTAAAAAGTAATCGTTGAAAAACCCTAACACCGGACTAGTCCGGTGCAAGTCCAGAATTGTCCGGTCTCAGTGTACTTTGAAGTTCAGAAAGTCTGCCGGACTAGTCCGGTCCAAGCTCAGACTAGTCCGGTGCTGTGTGAAGGTGAACTCCAGAAAGTTCAACAGACTAGTCCGCAGACTAGTCCGATCTCCACAGAAGGGAGACTCCAGAAAGATCAACGGACTAGTCCGGTGAACACACGGACTAGTCCGGTCTCTCAATATGAGAGACTATATAAAGTTCAACGGACTAGTCCGGTGGACACACGGACTAGTCCGGTCTCCCAATTTGAGAGATTCCAGAGAGTTAAACGGACTAGTCCGGTCCATGATCGGACTAGTCTGGTGCATTGTGAATTTTAAGTTAATTTTAAGCCCTTACCCCAGCGCAAAGTTGTGAGCTTTTGAAGTGTGTATTTCCTACACTCCCTATACATTCAAAATCTAATTTTGATCTTCCAAGCTCCATCAAAGTATCCCTCTTTGGACACCACTCCATTTTTTACCTTTTTGTGTGCACCGAGCTGTTTCACTTATCTGTCCTGCAGTCATCTCAATAGTTTCATTAGGATCTCATATGTTTGTCATCAATTAGCCAAAACCCAGAAGGGATATCCTAGATGCACTTACAATCTCCCCCTTTTTGGTGATTGATGACAACCATTTGAGATATCACAATTGAGAATAAAAAAACTTGATTTTCATAAGGTGTGCACATATGAGAATAACGATGAATCCACAGAAAGCTTCTCACATATGCACACACCTTATGGTGGGGTGCCTAAAAGGTGTGTGATCAACAAGGTGTGATGAAGTAAAGGTAATCAATAATGAGCATAGAGATAATCATTCAAGCAA
The DNA here is from genome assembly GCA_036927565.1 of Tuctoria greenei. Classification (NCBI taxonomy): domain Eukaryota; kingdom Viridiplantae; phylum Streptophyta; class Magnoliopsida; order Poales; family Poaceae; genus Tuctoria; species Tuctoria greenei. Next base: position 20,946,191 of record JAYESD010000011.1, on the reverse strand, counting down.
CAATAAGCATCACACATAAGAGAAGAAATAGTGCATTACAAGGTTTTAAAAATAAGTACATGTCCTTGATCACAAAAACATAAACACACCAACTAGAGATGGTCTAAAACTACTAGTCTCAATCTCTCCCCCTTTGGCATTAAGGCACCAAAAAGGGAAAATTGAGAGGAATCACTCATCGCCACTCTCTTCTTCAGTCTCAGTCTGATCCTCATCTTCACCACCATCATCATCATTCGTCGGAGCAGACTCTTCCTAGGAGTCCTCGAAGGTTGGCGGGGATCCCACCGGCTCAATCTCCAGCTTGTCACAGATAGCTTTGATGTTGGCATTGACATATTGTTGATGCTTCTTCTGCCTGACTTCAATCTTGCAGCAGCAGGCAAAGATAGAGGTGAGCATTTTGAGCACACCACCGGAGGGTTCATGGGCAGGTGCAGAGCTAGGAGGAGCAGCTGAAGATCTTGTGACATTCACATCCCGAGTTTGTTTAGTCCTCCTCTCAGCTTCAGGGGAGGGAGGTGCATCAGGAGCCAAGGGTAGAGTGTACTCAGTGGACTTTTGCGGCTTCAATCCCGTATGAGCGACATCCTTGACAAACTCAAGTCCCGTCACTTTCTTAATCATGAACATGATGTACGGGGCATACCCGCAAGATCTGTTGGTGTAAGACCTATGTGTGCTGAATACATTGGCTTGTAGTGAATACACTTGGCTTTAATGATAAAAGTTTTTAATATCACCAAAACACCTTTTTATCAAGGTCCGACTCTAGCTCTGAGCTACAACAAGGTCCGACGGTAGGTCCGACTTGTTTTGGGTAGCTCCGGCTATGTTAGATGCTAGGTCCGACTTCTTGGTAAGGTCCGACTAGCTTTGGTTAGCTCCGGTGAGCTTTATCTTTAGCTCCAGCATGTCTTTGTTAGCTCCGGCATGTCTTTGATAGCTCCGGCATATATTTGATAGCTCCGACATGTTTTTGCTAAGCTCCGAGTTGATTTTTCTAGCTCTGGCTTTTGGGATTACTAGTTCCGACTAATTCTGGTTTGCTCCGGCGCTAGGTCCTGCTAGTTTTGTAAGCTCCAGCGGGAGTTTAGTTGTACTAGTTTTGGTAAGCTCCGGCGCTAGATTCTAATAGGTTTTTTTTAGCTCCGGCTCAAGCTCCGGGTTGCTCTGGCAAGGTTCGGAACTTGACCGCAGTGCTTCTGCTTTTCATTTGCAATGTTTCGTACTTGCTTTACATTGTTGGAAAGATTGCTTAGTATTCATTTGCTAAGTTTTTTGTGCGTTTTGGTTGATATGGATGATACCGTTTTGCTATGCTTTGCAACATGCTTATGTGAGGCTCTCACGTAAGGTGTTGTGTTCGGAACTAACTTGAGTCAAGTCGAGGACTTGGGCTCGTATGGATTGGTTGTTTATTCATGTGCAGGTGTTGCTTGAGTTCAAATCATGGCTGGTGACGGGATCCATTGGACTAGTCTCAGGGAGGAGATGAGGTTCCAACAACCAAGTTCGGGAGGAACTGTGGTTGAGCTGATCAGGAAGTCGCGCAGGATGATTGAATCAAGGGTGGTGCATATGAAGGTTACTGGACGTCGAAGGAAGATGTTCGCACGTATGCATGCGGTGCATGACGTGGCAACATGGTTCCGAAGATGGTTTATGGATGGGAAGATCTGGTTGGAAGGATCGGATCATACCGGTTGATGACTTTGGCTGAGGCGGAGTCGGTTATGGCTCGGTATGGAAAGTATCGAGTTGGTTATGTTAGGATTTCGTGTGGGTCACAAATTTGAGTTTTTTAGGAATGTGGGATACGTTCCTAAGGTGTTTGGAAGTCTTAAGATTGCTTCTATCTGCGTATAGAAGAATCTTGAGCAGTTATGGAAAGTTACGATTCGTGATCTGAGTAGGATTGGAGTCCTAGTTGAGATTGGGTTGGCATAAGGGCTGGTTATATAAGCAAGGGAGCCCAGAGCTCGTGGTAGATGACTTTGGGTCTGTTCCTCTTGTGTTCTATTGAATAAAAAGGAACTTTTGTGCCTTGTTCGTCAGACTTGTTCCAGACAAGTTTTACTCGTCGAGTTTCTGGACAGCACTACCTTTCATCGGTGGTTTTATCATAACTCGAGTTTTACAGATCCAATTGACGTGATCCTTTTTCGGTTGTCTTCACAACTTGATTATCTATCATATGTCAAAATTTCACGGTCATTGGATTTGTTGTTTATGATATACACGAGTTTCTTTGCAGCGTTCCAGAACTGTTTTTCTCGGGTAGGACAGATTGACCATTGTTTGATCTTTCGATCATAACTTGAGTTTTTCTCGTCGGATTTGAGTGATTCTTTTTGTGTTGTCTTCGTGACTTGATTATCTCTGATATCTATCACTTTTGTCACGGTGAAACACGTTTAGATTAGTCTCACACAAGATTTATTTAACAGATCATTTTTCTGCTAAAAGGGTTTGAGGTTTAATTGTTTCCGCTGCGTAAGATTTTTAAAATCTACCATTCACCCCCCTCTGGTATATTTTCACATTCTCTTCGATCCTACAATTGGTATCAGAGCCACGGTGCTCTAATCTTTGTGATTTGCACGTGTTTTTGACTAATCATCATGGAGAAGTACTCCGCCAAACCTTGTGTGTTTGCTGGTATTGATTTTCAGGTTTGGAAGGCACGCATGGAGGCATTTATCCAGGCACAAGGCTTTGTAATATGGGAGAAGGTGTATAAGCCTTATGAAGTGCCACCTAATGATCAATTGACGGCCACAAACCTACGGGACATCGACAACAACAACAAAGCCCGAAGCTTGATCATCCAAGGACTCACTCAAAGCGACTTTGATCGTGTCGTGCACCTCCGATCAGCATACGATGTTTGGAGAGCTCTCTGTGATTATCATGAAGGCTCCAACACAATCAAGGAGGTAAAACAAGATATGTTCAAAAAGGAATATATGCGCTTTGATATGCAACCAAGTGAGTCTATCGATGACCTCTTTGCTCGTTTCAATAAAATTCTCAGCAACTTACGTAGTGTCAATGTTAATTTTTCTGATGCTGAGAATGCTAGACAACTTCTTAGTGCATTAGACATGTCAATTTGGGAGATGAAAGTAACATCTATTCGTGAATCAACTGTCATGAGTTCTCTTACATTAGATGTACTTTATTCTAAACTAAAAACTCATGAAATTGACATCCTAGCACGTAAGAACCCAAACAAGTCTATTGCATTTGTCTCACAACGTGATATGTCTAGCTCCGGTCAATCATCATCCTGCAATACTCTTGCTTTGTTGTCCTCACTAACCCTGGAGCAGATCGAAGAATTTCCAGAAGAGGAGTTGGCACTCATCTCTACTAGATTCTCAAAAGCATTGCAAAATGTGAGAACTAGAAGGAGAGGAAGCTCCGGACCTCAACGCTGTTTTGAATGTGGTAAAACAGGACACTTTCGTACAGAATGCCCTAAACTTTCAGGTCCGACCACCCGGGAAGAAAAACAAAGCAAGGTCCAGACCTCCTCTGGAAATTCCAACAAGAAGAAGAAAGGTACCATAGGACGCAAGATGATCAACAGTTTCATCACCGCGCTTCAAGAGTTCAGTTCAAGCGACGTGGACACTGGAAGTGATGAATATGAAGATGATTTGGCAAACTTGTGCTTCATGGCGGGCAAGTCAAGATCAAGTATGGAGGAGTCAGAACACAACAGCGACAATGAAGAGGTATGTCCTACTTGCGAAGAAATGTGTGATGCTATTTCTCGTGCCACTGTTATTGTTAAGAAAAAGGACAAAAAGCTTAGGGATAGTGCTGTTAGAATTGAATCACTAGAATCTAAAATTAACCGTTTAAAAACTTTGATTCCTAGTGATGATGCATGTCCCTCATGTGACTTAATCTATGAACAATTATCCACATTAAGAAGTGCACACTCCTCCACTCTAGATAAACTTGAACTTGAAATTGAAAAGAACAAAAAGCTTGCTGCACTTAATATTGGAAACTTAAAAGATGCTTCTTGTTCTACAATTGATTTGCATTGTTCTAGTTGTGATGATCTTAATAAAAAACTGCAAGATGCTATGAATGAAATTTCTATATTGAACAATGCTTTACGTTCTCATGAAGTTAAATTTTGTTCCAATTGCAAACTAAAAGGAAAAACTTCATGTGAAAATTGCCTTGATCTGTCCAATAAACTTGACAACATGCATAGGACATTAGATCGGTTTTGTAATGGGAATAAGAACCTAAACTTGCTGCTGAATTCTTCCAAGTCTTGCAATGATAAAACTGGTTTAGGTTTTGATTCTCATGCTCATGCTAAGGCACATCCACCTAAAATTATAAAGTCATTAGGAAGGGGTTTGATTCAAACAGTTTCTAAACAAAAAGGAGTGGTTTTCAAATCTGCAGGAGTGTTGTCTCATTCGGTTTCAAATAAAAATATTGCTTGCTCATATAGACATGAACACAAAGTTAAATTTCATTGTACCTTCTGTGGTAGAGATGGTCATGTCATAGATTTTTGTTATAGACTAGCTAAACAACAGAAAAAGGAAAGGATGATTGCTAGATCTTATAACTTTCATGCAATTAGAAAAACACAACCTGCTTTAATGAGTCAGAAATTTGAAAAGGTAGCTTCCGGATCTTTTGGCAAGAAAACTACAAAGGCAGCTCCGGTAGTTCTGATAGCTCTGAGAGCTCCCGGATCTTCTGTTGTTCCCTCCAAAGCTTTAGTTTTTGCCTCCGGACCTTCTGTTTTTACCTCCGGAGCTACTGGTTTTCACTCTAAACAAGTAACAACTTTTAAATCAATTGTTAAGAACAGAAAACCTCAATCTTTGACTCATAAACCTGCTGTTTTATCTCAGCTTTTGCGTGCTTTTCCTGCTGCACGTCGTGTAACTCAGTACTGGATACCTAAATGCCTTTTGACTAACCCCAATATTGAGTCATCGATGTATTGTGCTTTTATGTAGGTTACACGTTTGAGGAAGGAGAACATTTGGATTGTGGATTCAGGTTGCTCACGCCACATGACCGGTAACAAAGATTGGTTCTCCTCCCTCTCTTTTGTGTCACGTGTAGAGAATGTTACTTTTGCCGATAATTCTTCAACTCCTATAATTGCTAAGGGTTCGGTTAGAGTAAATTATCACTACACTTTGAAGGATGTGGCACTTGTCAAAAATTTGAAATACAACTTGCTTTCTATTTCACAATTGCTAGATGAAAATCTGGAAGTTATTTTCAATAAAAACTGCTGCAAAGTTGTAAGTTCAAATAGCGAGCTTATGTTTAACATGTCTCGGTTTTGAAGAGTTTTTAAAGCTGATTTTGATATGTCTTCCTCTAAGCATAGGTGTCTAGTTGCTAATGATTCAAAGGACTTATATTTTTGGCATCGCAGACTTGGTCACGTAGGCTTTGATCACCTAACGTGTGTTAGTGCTCTTGATCGCATACGTGGGATGCCTAAGCTTAAAGGGGACAAAGAAATTGTGTGCTCTTCTTGTAGACATGCTAAGATGGTTGCAGGTTCACATACTCCTCTCACAATGATCATGACAACTGAACCGTGTCAACTTTTGCACCTTGACACCGTAGGACCTTCACGTGTTCAATCCTTCGGAGGTAAATGGTATGTTCTTGTTATCGTTGATGATTATTCTAGATACTCTTGGGTTTATTTTATGGCGTCTAAGAATGAAGCTTTTAGTCACTTTAGGACTTTATTTCTTAGATTATCAATTGATCACCCAGGATCTTTAAAGGCAATTAGAAGTGATAACGGAACTGAATTTAAAAATCAATCTTTTGATCACTTTTGTGCTGAAAATGGAATAGATCATCAACTTTCTTCACCATATGTACCTCAACAAAACGGTGTTGTAGAAAGAAAGAACGGAACCTTAGTTGAGATGGCTAGGACTATGCTTGATGAATATCAAACTCCTAGAAAATTTTGGCCTGATGCGTAAGCAACTGCTTGTTATGTCTCAAATCGTGTTTTCTTGCGTACTAAGCTAGGTAAAACACCATATGAGCTTCGGTTTGGACATAGGCCTAGTGTTACACATTTTCGGGTCTTTGGTTGCAAATGCTTTGTTAGGAAACATGGTAATCTTGATAAATTTGAACCTAGATCCATTGATGGCATATTTCTTGGTTATCCATCTCATACTAGAGGCTACCGTGTGCTTTTACTTGACACTAACAAAATTGTGGAGACTTGTGAAGTGTCTTTTGATGAAGCTAGCCCAGGCACTAGCTCCGGTGTTGCAGGACCAGATCCGTATCCTCAGGAGGAGGGTATTTTCAAAGATGAAGAAGAGCCGGTGATACTGCCTGGTAGTTCTGAAGTTGACACGTGTCCAGCTCCGGACATTGAACAAGCTCCGGCTATCACCTATGTTGGTCCTGATCGTCCACAACTCACAAGTTCATCAATCTACGATGAACCTAATGAAGAAGAAGCTTGTGAGACATTTGTTCCCCTATGGTTTTACAAAGATCATCCCCAACAACAGATGATTGGAAGCTTGCACGAACGAGTCACACGGTCTAGGTTTTGCGATCCAAACTCTTATGCTCATTCTGCTTTTGTTGCTTCTTTTGAACCCAAAGATATATCACACGCACTCACTAATGAATCTTGGATTATTGCCATGCAAGAAGAGTTAGAAAATTTTGAAAGAAATAATGTTTAGAAACTTGTACCTCCACCCCATGGTCACACTTTAATTGGAACTAAATGGGTATTTAAAAATAAACAAAGTGAGGATGGGGTTGTGGTTAGGAATAAGGCTAGGTTGGTTGCTCAAGGTTTCACTCAAGTTGAAGGTCTAGATTTTGATGAAACTTTTACTCCTGTCGCTAGATTAGAAGCCATAAGAATTTTGTTAGCTTTTGCAGCATCTAAAGGTTTTAAGCTATATCAAATGGATGTTAAAAGTGCTTTTCTTAATGGCTACATAGATGAGGAGGTTTATGTCAAACAACCACCGGGTTTTGAAAATCTAGATTTTCCTAATCATGTTTACAAACTGTCCAAAGCCTTATACGGTCTCAAACAAGCCCCTGGAGCATGGTATGATAGGTTAAAAACATTCTTACTTGAACAAGGGTTTACCATGGGCAAGGTTGGTAAAACTCTTTTTGTGCTTAAGCATGGCAATGACTCATTATTCGTTCAAGTGTATGTGGATGATATTATCTTTGGTTGTGCTTCTCATGATCTTGTGTCCAAGTTTTCAGCAATGATGAGTTCCAAATTTGAAATGAGTATGATGGGTGAACTCACTTACTTTTTGGGGCTGCAAATCAAGCAAACCAAGGAGGGTACCTTTGTGCATCAAACGAAGTATACCAAAGACCTCCTAAGGCGCTTCAACATGGACAAAAGCAAGCCTCTTCGGACACCAATGGGAACAACAACAACACTTGAACTTGATGAATATGGTGAACCCGTGGATCAAAAAGAATATAGAAGCATGATCGGATCACTTTTGTACCTCACAGCATCAAGACCGGACATACAATTCAGCGTATGTCTTTGTGCACGGTTTCAAGCCTCCCCACGTGTTTCACATCGTCAAGCCGTCAAAAGGATTCTCAGGTACTTACATGGAACCCAAGAATTTGGCATTTTTCTTCCTTCTTCCTCAACTGTTACTTTGAAAGCTTTTTCGGATGCTAATTTTGGGGTTGTAGGATTGATAGGAAAAGTACTTCCGGTGCTTGTCATTTTCTTGGTAATTCTCTAGTTGCTTGGTCCTCTAGAAAACAAAATTCAGTTGCACAATCCACAGCCGAATCTGAATATGTAGCTGCTGCTAGTGCTTGCTCACAAATTCTTTGGATTGTTCAAACACTTAAGGACTATGGGGTTGATCTAGATAGTGTTCCAGTCTTTTGTGATAACACTAGTGCTATTTGCATTACCAAAAACCCCGTGCAACATTCTAGAACTAAGCACATTGACATTAGGTATCACTTTCTCCGAGATAACGTTGAAAAAGGAAACATTGTGCTTCACCATGTAGATACCGAACAACAATTGGCTGACATTTTTACAAAACCTTTGGATTTCACTCGTTTTTGTTTCATTCGTAGTGAAATAGGGGTTATGCATCCTCATGGCTTAAATCGAGGGGGAGTTTTTGAAACTTGGGATGTCTATGTGTGGATCTGAAATAAAAATAATATGAGCATAGTATTTCATACATATATGACTTTGTGATTCCTTTTACATGCTGAAAGTTCTTACTACATTACTCGTGTTATACATTTTGTAGTTTTTGCCATGTCCAGTAATTGGAATAATTACTTACACTAAAACTGGTCATGGTCGAACTTTCTTGCTGTTTTGAACTTGTTACATGTTCACAAGTGCTTTTAATCATAAAGAATTAATCAAGTAATCGACTCACATGTTGAGTCTTTATGAACAAATATAAATTTAGAAAAGATCAAGAGAATATGCATGCATCGCACTTCTTCTTTTGAGATGGTTTGTCATTGCACTTAGATATGAACTTGGAAGAAGTTGTGTATGACTAAAACCATGTCCTTAAGCTTCTGATTGTCAAATGACATAGGCTTGGCTTGGTTGGTTAGAATAAGGCAGATGCGCATATAATCTCTTGCAAATATATGATCTAAATTTATGCTTTGAAAAATAATAAATACAGCAACTAGTGTCATGCTTTCAGGTTTTGAAATAGTTAAGCTTGTGAGATCATGACTTGCTTAAATTGAAAATTACATTTGATCTCTAGCATGGCTTACACTACTTTATGTATTTCATTGATGTGATAATGTAAGGTACTTGATAGTATGACTTGGATGAGCTTTGTTTATATGTATATGTTATAATATGCTCATAACAACTAAAGAGGAAGAGATAATTTGTTTATATGCTCATGACTTGCTGAATACATTGTCAAAGGGGGAGAGATAAGCATGAAGAGAAAGAGAATATGTGCATAAGGAGAGATAATAAAGGGGGAGAGATAATATGGGACAATTTTTATTCTCATTTTACTTTTGATTTACAAAGGGGGAGAAATTGCTTTCAAAACTTTTATGTGAATAAGCCAATGTTCGAATTTTAAATGGTGTTGCCAATGCATTCATCAAGGGGGAGATTGTAAGACCTATGTGTGCTGAATACATTGGCTTGTAGTGAATACACTTGGCTTTGATGATAAAAGTTTTTAATATCACCAAAACACCTTTTTATCAAGGTCCGACTCTAGCTCTGAGCTACAGCAAGGTCCGACAGTAGGTCCGACTTGTTTTGGGTAGCTCCGACTACGTTAGATGCTAGGTCCGACTTCTTGGTAAGGTCCGACTAGCTTTGGTTAGCTCCGGTGAGCTTTATCTTTAGCTCCGGCATGTCTTTGTTAGCTCCGACACGTCTTTGATAGCTCTGGCATGTCTTTGATAGCTCCGCCATATATTTGATAGCTCTGACATGTTTTTGCTAAGCTCCGAGTTGATTTTTCTAGCTCCGGCTTTTGGGATTACTAGTTCTGAATAGTTCTAGTTTGCTCGGCGCTAGGTCCTGCTAGTTTTGTAAGCTCCGGTGGGAGCTTAGTTGTACTAGTTTTGGTAAGCTCCGGCGCTAGATTCTACTAGCTTTTGTTAGCTCCGGCTCAAGCTCCGGGTTGCTCTGGCAAGGTCCAGAACTTGACCGCAGTGCTTCTGTTTTTCATTTGCAATGTTTCGTACTTGCTTTACATTGTTGGAAAGATTGCTTAGTATTCATTTGCTAAGTTTTTTTGTGCTTTTTGGTTGATATGGATGATATCGTTTTGCTATGCTTTGCAACATGCTTATGTGAGGCTCTCACGTAAGATGTTGTGTTCGGAACTAACTTGAGTCAAGTCGAGGACTTGAGCTCGTATGGATTGGTTGTTTATTCATGTGCAGGTGTTGCTTGAGTTCAATTCATGGCTGGTGATGGGATCCATTGGACTAGTCTCAGGGAGGAGATGAGGTTCCAACAACCGAGTTCGGGAGGAACTGTGGTTGAGCTGATCAGGAAGTCGCGCAGGATGATTGAATCAAGGGCGGTGCATATGAAGGTTACTGGACGTCGAAGGAAGATGTTCGCACGTATGCATGCGGTGCATGACGTGGCAACATGTTTACGAAGATGGTTTATGGATGGGAAGATCTGGTTGGAAGGATCGGATCGTACCGGTTGATGACTTTGGCTGAGGCGGAGTCGGTTATGGCTCGGTATGGAAAGTATCGAGTTGGTTATGTTAGGATTTCGTGTGGGTCACAAATTTGAGTTGTTTAGGAATGTAGAATACGTTCCTAAGGTATTTGTAAGTCTTAAGATTGCTTCTATCTGCGTATAGAAGAATCTTGAGCAGTTATGGAAAGTTACGATTCGTGATCTGAGTAGGATTGGAGTCCTAGTTGAGATTGGGTTGGCCTAAGGGCTGGTTATATAAGCAAGGGAGCCCAGAGCTCGTGGTAGACGACTTTGGGGCTGTTCCTATTGTGTTATATTGAATAAAATTCGTAGTTTGAAGGAACTTTTGTGCCTTGTTTGTCAGACTTGTTCCAGACAAGTTTTACTCGTCGAGTTTCTGGACAGCGCTACCTTTCGTCGGTGGTTTTATCATAACTCGAGTTTTACAGATCCAATTGACGTGATTCTTTTTCGGTTGTCTTCACAACTTGATTATCTATCATATGTCAAAATTTCACAGTCATTGGATTTGTGGTTTCTGATCTACACGAGTTTCTTTGCAGCGTTCCAGAACTGTTTTTCTCGGGTAGGACAGATTGACCATTGTTTGATCTTTCGATCATAACTTGAGTTTTTCTCGTCGGATTTGAGTGATTCTTTTTGTGTTGTCTTCATGACTTGATTATCTCTGATATATATCACTTTTGTCACGGTGAAACACGTTTAGATTAGTCTCGCATACGATTTCTTTAACATATCGTTTTTCTGCCGAAAGGGTTTGGGGATTAATTGTTTCCGCTGCGTAAGATTTTTAAAATCTACCATTCACCCCCCCCTCTGGTAGCTTTTCACGTGCTCTTCGATCCTACAGTTGGGAGTGATTGAGATGTTCACAATGTCATTGTATATGTACTCAAAGACATTGAATGGTCTCCTTCTACTAATGACCTTCATTAGGGTCCTCAAGGTTCCTTATATAGTCCCCGCATGTCCATCTTTTGGGGCTTTTGTCTTCCTCAAGATTCTGTTGAGGACCACAAAGAAGGGCTTCAGATATTTGTTGTTGGGAGGCACATAGGACATCCTTGTGTCATAGAGGAACTTGAGCTCATCCTTCTCCAAGGGTTGCAAATTGTGGATGACAAGATCATGATCCAGAGTATGTTCAAGGTGAAGAATTCTTGCAAACTCATCATAAGTAACACTATACTTGGAACCATGGGTCATCCAAGTAAGACTATCTCCATCACCCTGAGCAAAGTAGAGGGTAGAGTAGAATTGGGTGATGATCTCATTGTTCCAGTCATTCTCAAAAGAAAACAGTTCCTTCAGTACGTGCCTCTCCAGGGACTCAACCACCTCATGGAAGGCAGGATAGTTCTTCGACTGCATGTACCCAATGTTCACCCATTGACTCTTCACAACGGGATTCTTCATCTTCATGTACACATGCTCGTAGTAGTCGGCATGGAAGTTGCTCCAAAATCTTGGGTCTGAGTATTGCCTAGGTTGATCATACACATTAACCTGCCTGAAGCTATCGGCAAGCTCACCCCCTTTTCCAGTGAAATCCTTACTCGAGCGCTGCCTGTTGCGGTGACTTGGGTTCTTCATCTTCAGGGGCCCAATGGGACCATAGCAAGCCCCTTTCCTTTGTTGAGAGTCCTCTTTGGCCCTGAGGAGCTCTCACCAGCTCTTCCTTGGGCCTTCTTAACAACCACCTTCCTTTTCTTGGGCAAATTGTCGTTGGAGAGTGGAGAGTGCACATTGACATCATGTCTTTTCTTCATGTATCTCTCCTTGGCTCTCTTCACTTTTTCACATTCAACTTCTTCATCAATGTGGAAAGAGCTGTCATCATAGCTTGAAGACATCGTGCCTAATAAGGAGTTCATGGATTAGACGAGAAAGAATCAATAATTTAAGGAGATGTGAGGATTCAAATGTCAGATATCGAACTTGTACGGTTTCAGAGTGCAGACTTGTCCGGTGTACCGGACTAGTCCGTATCTGAGAGCCGGACTAGTCCGGCCTGGCATTAGAACCCTAACAAAACCTATGAATCACAACTTCTATCTAAGGATGCAAGGGTGCAAGAAAGAGAAAGGAATACATCTCTGAATCTAATGTACCGCCTTGGAATCAAGGGAAACAAGCTAGAACTAGAAGAGTTGAGAGTTTGATTTTAGGGAGAAATTTACCAAGATTTGAAGATTCGCGTTGAAGGATCATGAATCTGTCCGAATGAGTTCGGAGTGGAGTATCAACTCGTCGAGGGGAGGATTTCCCACGGAGAAAACTTGAATTTTGAGGGCTCAACTCGAAAATCACTTTTGGGGGCTAGGGTTTGAGAGGGTAGGGCTCAACTCAAAGTGGAGGGAGGTTTGAAATTTGGGCCCGCCAGCTGCTTATATACGCGGCCGACCAGACTAGTCCGGTGCCCCTGGAAAACCTAGAAAGAGGGATTGTCCGGACTAGTCCAATGGCAAACCTGACTAGTCCAGTGTCACTGGAAAAACTAAGTATTTAGAGATAACTAATAGTGATCCAAGGACAAGTTTTGCAAATAATCTTGGTACTTATGACCAGAAGGCAATCAACAATGAAAAGTGGTCATAAACTCCAAGATTTCTTCACTAAAATTAGTTTTCTTAGAAGAAAAAGAGGTGAGGGGCAGTTTTAGCAATAAAATGTAACATTTGAAGTATCAACCAGATGTGCAACGTTTCAAGCCACATTTCGAGAGTCAAGAATATTAAGTTCGTTTCTAAGCTCACAAAACCTTTTCTCATCCAATGGTTTGGTAAAAATATCAGCAAGTTGTTTTCAGTCCTAACATGTGAAATAGCAATGTCACCTTTTAATGAATGATCTCTAAGAAAATAATGACGGATATCTATGTGTTTAGTTCTTGAGTGCTCTACAGGGTTGTGTGCAATTTTTATAGCACTTTCATTGCCACATAGAAGCGGGATATGGTTAAGATTGTAGCCGTAGTCCCTAAGGGTTTGTCGCATCCAAAGTAGTTGTGCGCAACAACTACCGGCTGCAACATATTCTGCTTCTGCTGTGGAAAGAGCAATGGAGTTTTGCTTTTTAGATGACCAAGAAACTAGGGACCTACCAAGAAATTGACAAGTCCAGACGTGCTCTTTCTATCGACTTTGCATCCTGCATAGTCGGCGTCAGAATACCCTATCAAGTTAAATTTGGATCCTTTGGGATACCAAAGGCCCAAGTTGGGTGTGTGCACAAGGTACCTTAGGATTCTTTTTACCGCAATTAAGTGGCACTCTTTAGGTGCGGCTTGAAACCTTGCACACAAGCAAACACTAAGCATAATATCTAGCTTAGATGCACATAAATAAAGTAAGGAGCCGATCATGGACCAATATACCTTTTGGTCCACATTTGGACCGTCTTCGTTGAGGTCGAGATGTTCGTTAGTGGCCAAGGGTGTCTTGATGGGCTTGGCTTTGTCCATATTGAATTTTTTGAGAATGTCCTGTGTATATTTGGTTTGACTTATAAATGTACCTTCTCTTAATTGCTTCACTTGGAATCCCAAGAAGAACTTCAATTCGCCCATCATTGACATCTCGAACCTATCTGTCATAATTTTGCTAAATTCTTCACAGAAAGATTTGTTAGTAGATCCAAAGATAATGTCATCAACATAAATTTGACATACGAATAGGTGATCATCACAATGTTTAGTGAAAAGTGTATAGTCAACTTTACCAATTTTGAATCCATTTTGAATTAGAAAATCTCTAAGACACTCATACCAAGCTCGAGGAGCTTGTTTGAGGCCATAGAGAGCCTTACGCAGTTTGTAGACATGGTTGGGATACTTTTGGTCTTCGAATCCTGGTGGCTGCTCCACATAAACTTCCTCCTTGATTGGACTGTTTAATAAAGCACTTTTGATGTCCATTTGATACAGCTTAAAATTATGGTTAGTAGCATATGCCAATAAAATACGAATGGACTCAAGTCTAGCTACAGGAGCGAAAGTTTCATCGAAGTCCAAACCTTCGACCTGAGAATAACCTTTGTCCACCAATCTTGCTTTATTTCTTGTTACTACTCCATGTTCATCTTGCTTGTTCCGAAAGACCCATTTGGTTCCAACTATGTTCGCCTTTGGTCTCTCCACCAGCTCCCACACTTCATTTCTCTTGAAGTTGTTCAGCTCCTCTTGCATTGCAATCACCCAGTCTGGATCCCTTAAGGCTTCTTCTACCCTGTATGGTTCCAGAAAAGACACAAAAGAATAGTATTCACAGAAATTTGCAACTCGAGATCTAGTAGTTATTCCCTTAGCAATATCTCCCATGATATTGTTGACAAGGTGGTCTCTTTGCATGCTCTGGTGTACTCTTGGGTGTGGAGCTTGTGTAGTTGCTTGTTATTCATTATCTTCATGTGCATTGTCTCCCCCTAGATCATTGCTTCCATGATTGTCCTGATCTTCTTGATCTTCCTCCTCTTGATCTTGTGCAAGAGCTCCCCCTTGATCATTGCCTCCGTGTTGAGGTTCATCTTGTGCATTTGAGTCGAATGTTTGCTCTTGTGGTAAGATGTCACCAAGTCCCATTTTCATCAGTGCTTCATATGGAGCTTCCTCTTTATCTAGCACACACTTATCAACTTGCTCCACTTGTGAGCCGTTAGATTCATCGAACACTACGTCACGTGCTACTTCAACAAGGTCGGACACCTTGTTGAAGACACGATAGGCGTAGGCATTCGATTCATAACCGAGCAAGAATCCTTCATCGGACTTTGAAGCGAACTTCGAGGCCCTCTGTTTCTTGTTCAGAATAAAACATTTGCAACCAAAAACTTTAAAATAAGAAACATTAGGATTTTTACTGGTAAGGAGCTCATACGGAGTTTTCTTCAGTAGTCGATGGAGGTACAATCGATTCGTGGCATGACAAGTGGTGTTCACCGCTTCTGCCCAAAATCGATATGACGTCTTGTATTCATCCAACATAGTTCTGGCCATTTCGATCAATGCTTTGTTCTTTCTTTCGGCAACTCCATTTTGTTGAGGGGGTAGGGTGCCGAGAATTCATGCTTTATCCCTTCTTCATCGAGAAACTCTTCAACTTGGAGGTTCTTGAATTATGTCCCGCTGTCACTTCTGATGTTCTTTATGGTTGATGAGAATTCGTTCTGAGCTCTTTTCAAGAACTTCTTGAGGATCCCCTGGGTTTCTGATTTATCATACAAGAAAAATACCCAGGTAAATCTTGAAAAATCATCAACAATTACTAAACCGTATTTGTTACCGCTGATGCTAATGTACGAAATTGGACCAAAGAGATCCATGTGGAGGAGTTCCAGCGGTCTTGCGGTAGTCATCACATTCTTGGCGGGGTGTGGTGCTCTGACTTGTTTTCCTGCTTGACAAGCGTTGCACGGCCTGTCTTTTTCAAAAAACACATCCTTAAGACCACGGACGTGACCACCTTTTAGAACTTTCTGCAGATTTCTCATCCCAACATGGGCTAGCCGTCTATGCCACAGCCATCCCATGTTGGTCTTAGCAACCAAGCAAGTGTTGAGTTCGGCTTTATCTTTGTTGAAGTCAACAAGATAAAGCTTTCCCTTCAACATTCCCTTGAATGCAATCGAGCCATCGCTTCTTCTAAAAACGGTCACACCCTAATTAGTGAATAAATAGTTGTAACCTTTGTCGCATAGTTGGGATATTGACAAAAGGTTATAATCTAGAGAATCTACATGTAAAACATTGGATAATGTGTGTTGAGCGGATGTTTCAATGTTACCGCTACCAAGGACCTTTCCTTGGCTGTTGTCTCCGAAGTATATGCCTTCACTTGGATCCTTGTTATATTCGTACTCCACAAACATACCTCTATCTCCAGTCATGTGATTTGTGCATCCACTATCCAGCACCCATTTAGACCCACCGGAGGAATAAGCCTGCAAAAAAGAATTATTCCTTGGTTTTAGGTACCCAAGATTGATTGGGTACTCTCGGGTTAGTCACAAGAGTTTTGGGCACCCACACACAAGTTTTTAAGTTCTTGTGGCGTGGCCCTGTATATTTAGCAATGACTTTTCCATGTTTGGCTTTCATAAGAACATAGGAAGCATCAAATGTACGAAACAATATTTGTAAATCATATTCATGGGATTTTTCCTTAATAAAGACAATTCCATTCTTAGCATGTTTGGGAGTAGACATGTGTTTGTTCCTGTCAAAACCAAGGCCATCTTTGACATTAGGAGGTCTAGTGACCATATATGCACTGCGTGCATATTTGATCTTCTCCTTATCAAAGATGCCGATTGGAGGGGCATGCATATTATGAGAAGTTGAAGTATTAGAAATAACATTCTTCTTATTATAGCAAGTGCAAGTTCTGATTGTTGTCGAACTCATATCTTTGGAGGAAGAGCTCTTGGAGGAAGAGGAGTCACTTTGCTTGAGCGACTCAACTTGCACCTCAAGGATCTTGTTAACTTTTGACAAGTTAGCAAGTTCTTCCTTGATTGCAATATGCGAGTCTTCTAGCTTTGAGTAAGTTTCCTTACTCAAGGCTAGCTCAACCTCAAGCGACTCGTTCTTCTCTCTTTCAAGCTCAAGAAGCTTTTCAACTTCTTGATATCTCTTCCTTTCACGGATGAGCATATCTTCCTGTCGGTTAAGGAGTTCCTCTTTTCAAAGATTTCGTTCAACAACATTTCCATTTTCTTTAGAGCAATTTTACTTAGTCCTCTAAACATTTCTTCATTATCACTAGAGCTATCAAAGTCATCAATAGAGGAATTTAGCGTAGGAGGAGTGAGTCGTACCTTTTTCTTGCCTTCCTTAGCCATAAGGCAAGTGTGGTTGTTCATATCCCATCCTTCCATGTTTGGGAAGAGTGTGGCCTTCATAGTAGGTTTCTTGATTGCGATAGTGGCCATCTCTTCTTCTTCATCGGAGGAGGACTCGTCGTTTGAGTCCCACTCCTTGCCAATGTGAGCTTGATAGGCTTGTCTTCTCTTTCTGAAATTCTTCTTTTGTTGAGGTCTTGTTTCTTTATTCCTTTTGTTTTCTTCATAAGGGCAGTCCATCATGAAGTGACCATACTCTCCGCAGTTGTAGCAAGTGCATCGAGCCTTGGATTTTCCTTTATCTGCTTTTGCCTTCATTTAAGTTATTGCCGTGTCTTCTTTTCATCATCCGCTTGAACTTCTTGATAAAGAGTACCATTTCTTCATCATCAAGATCGGTGCTCTCGTCGCTTGTATGCCCATCGTCTTGATCTTCACGAGTTTCTTTGAGTTTGGGTCGGCATGTTGCTTTGAGAGCAACCTCTTTCTTTTTGGAGGAAGTGAGTTCGGCCAAGTCTTTGACGTATTGTGCCTCTTTCTCCATCATTTCATGATTTATGATCTTCCCCAACAACTCATCGGGAGTCATTTTGTGAAACCCGGGGCTTTCTCTAATCATTGAGCAAAGTGTGACATTTCTTGGCATGAAGGCTCTAATCATTCTCTTGACCACCTTGTGATCTATCCATCTCTTACTTCCATAGGCACGAATTTTGTTGATGAGTGCCTTCATCCGGTTGTACATGTCTTGAGGTGATTCGCCTTCTTCAATAGCAAATCTCCCCAACTCTCCTTCAAGCATCTCGATTTTAGCTTCACGAACCGACCTATTTCCTTCGTGAGCTGTCTTGAGTGTATCCCATATTTCCTTTGCACTTTCTAGGCCATCGATCTTGGTGAATTCCTCTCTGCTTAGTGATGATGTGATCACGACGACGGCTTGTGCATTTCTGTGAATCTCTTGTTTTTGCTCTAGGGTGAGTTCTTCATCTGTGTCCGGGATATCTATGCCAGTGCAAACAATGTGCCACAGACTAGGATTTAGGGATATTAGATGCATCTTCATGTTGTACTTCCACATGGTATAGTCGCTTCCATCAAACTGTGGAGGTTTTCCCATAGGAATGGAAAGATAGTGATTGTTTGAATTGAGACGATTATAGTTGTAAGGATGTCGGGAGTAGTCGTGATGACCACTCCCCGTCGTCTTCTCTTCTTCTTTTCCCTTTTGTCCTAGCAGTTTCTTTCTCAGAAGTGCCTTTAGTTGTCACACTTCTTCATCATCGTGTGGGCTCTCTTCAGCACATCAAAGGCTTTAGTTTCTTGTTCCTCCTCATTAATGTTCATCTTCGAGATATCGTTGTTCTTCTCAGAGGCCATTGATCTCTCTGAGATGTGAGTCTCGTTAGCGGAGAACCTTGCTCTGATACCAATTGAATGTGGCCTAGAGGGGGGGTGAATAGGCCTTTTGAATTTCCTGCACACTTAATAGAATCGTCAAAACTTGGTTGGCCGGACTACTCCGGTCGTGTGGGCGGACTTGTCCGGTGTGCTAGAAATATGTGTGTTGATCAGGTGTTATTTGGGAAACTAAATTTCTTTAGCAGCGGAAATCAGAACAACTAATATTTTGTTTGAGATTAAAGTAAGAATGCAAGTGAAAACTTATAATTGCCTTAGATTGATGTTTAGCACTCAAGTGATCTAATGAACAAAATGTAAAGGAAATAAAGCGCAAGACACACAAATTTTTCCCGAGGTTCGATCTGACCATGATCTACGTCCTCGTTGAGGAAGCTCAAACAGAGCCGGGTCTCCAACCCTTTCCCTCTTCAAGTCACCACGAAGGCCGACTTGATTCCACTATCACAGGTAATCACCAAGTTTGTGGGGCAACCTCACACGTTGAGGGCTCCCACGAGAATTACAACGAAAGAAGTGATCAAATACACTCAAAAGTATTACAATGCAGAGTATGAGTGCAGAAAGATCAAACCCCAAGAGCTCGCAATGAAGGAACAACGATCTCCCAATCCCAAATCCAAGTGTTCAATTGATTTCACTCTTTTTCCACTTTAGATGTGTGGGGAGATGTGTTTTGGGCTCTTGGGACGAAGTGGCGGCACTAGGGTTTGTGTTTGCAGCAATATATGTCGTGTATATCTTTTGGAAGGCCGTGGATTCTCTATTTATAGGGTTTCCAAAAAGTAATCGTTGAAAAACCCTAACACTGGACTAGTCCGGTGCAAGTCCGGACTTGTCTGGCCTCAGTGTACTTTGAAGTTCAGAAAGTATGTCGAACTAGTCCGATCCAAGCTCGGACTAGTTCGGTGCTGTGTGAAGGTGAACTCCAGAAAGTTCAACAGACTAGTCCGCGGACTAGTCCGATCTCCACAGAAGGGAGACTCCAGAAAGATCAACGGACTAGTCCGGTGAACACACAGACTAGTCCGGTCTCTCAATATGAGAGACTACATAAAGTTCAACGGACTAGTCCGGTGGACACACGGACTAGTCCGGTCTCCCAATTTGAGAGATTCCAGAGAGTTAAACGGACTAGTCCGGTCCATGATCAGACTAGTCCGGTGCATTGTGAATTTTAAGTTAATTTTAAGCCCTTACCCCGGCGCAAAGTTGTGAGCTCTTGAAGTGTGTCTTTCATACACTCCCTATACATTCAAAATCTAATTTTGATATTCCAAGCTCCATCAAAGTATCCCTCTTTGGACACCACTCCATTTTTCACCTTTTTGTGTGCACCGAGCTGTTTCACTTATCTGTCCTGTAGTCATCTCAATAGTTTCATTAGGATCTCATATGTTTGTCATCAATTAGCCAAAACCCACAACGGATATCCTAGATGCACTTACAATCTTCAGATTGTGCTCGACCACTTCCCAAGGGATCCCAGGCATTTGTGACGGTTGCTAGGCAAACACGTCGACATTAGCCCAGAGGAAAGTGACGAGCGCGATTTCCTATTAGTCATTCAGACCTCCCGATATATGGGTGGTCTGAGCAACGTCGGAACCGATTTGGACGACTTTGACGGGGATGTCTGTGTCGCCGCTTGGTTGCACGTGAGGTGCGGAGGTTGAGCCTCTATGACGAATGCTTGGGGGTTTCGGAGCTTGCTCTTTTCCGGATTCTTCCTCCTACGATGTAGCAAGCACGTGGAGTTCTTCCAGAGCAGTCACTCCGGTGGTGCGATCTCCATGGATCCAGAGAACATTGGCTGGTGTTGGCATCTTCAACACCAAGTAACCATAATGGGCGGCGTCCATGAATTTTTATAAGGCTAGCCTGCCAAAAATGGCGTTGAACGGTAAGTTGATCTGCGCCACGTCGAAGACCAACTTCTCAGTGCGGTAATTCTCCTGGGTCCCGAAGGTCACCGGGAGAGTAATGGCACCGAGTGGGGTTATGGCCCCCCGGACCTACTCTGGAGAAAGGTCGGGAGGGGCGAAGATCCGAAGGTCGGAGCTGAAGCTTGATGAAAGCTTCAAAGCTTATGAGGTTCAGCCCTGAACCTTCGTCCACCATCACATGGTGGAGTTGGATGTTGTTGATGGTAGTAGATACCATCAGTGGAAGTTGGCCAGCTCCGATCATGTTCCGAGGGCAGTCCGAAGTATCGAAGGTGATGGTAGTGTCCATCCACTTCCGGTGCGGCTCCGCCCTGGCGGTGGGAGCTACTGAGGCCATGTCCTGTCGCATGGTCTTTACGACGCGGCGGGAAGTGATGTCCCACGAACCACCAAAGATGGTGTTTATGGTCTTCCGGTGCTCGTTGTCGGAGACGTCGGAGTCGTCGTCAACGGAGGTGTAAACAGCCTTCAAGACCTTTTTAGGGTCCTGAAAGCCTAACTCCTCTTCAGCCAGAGCTTCGTTGACTTTCTGTTTTCCTTCCCTTTGACGGAAAGGAACTTCTTCCCGGCGCTTGTTGTAGCGCTTGGCAAGGTTCTGGACCTCTCGGCAGCCTTCCAGGTTGTGGTTGTTCGTCTTGTGTATAGGACACCACATCTTGGAGCTACCTCCGTCTTCAGACGACGGTCGAGGTCGTTTTTCGGGGTGTGGCCCCCGGCCACCCGGAGCTGCGGCAGCAACGGCTGTAGATGTGCCGGCCGACGGCTTCTTCTTGTCGTTGGATTTTTTCTTCTTCTTGCCATTCCCGGAGGTAGTGGCTTCTCCCTTGGAGGGCTTTTTGTTATCCTCTGGAGGTGGTTGGGAGTGCATTTCACAGCCCTCTGCAGCTTTGGCGCACTTGTCTGCCAAGCTGAAGAGTTTCGTGACGCTAGTGACTTCATTGGTCGCCAGCTTCTCCAGCATCTTCTTGTCTCGTACGCCCTGTCTAAATGTCACAATGACAGAAGCACTTGAGATAGAAGGTATAGTGTTTCGTACCTGGGAGAAACTCTGGATGAAGGATCGCAGGGACTCTCCCCCCTTCTACTTGACAGCAAAAAGGTCCAGTTCGGTGCCTGGTCGGGTGTATGAACTCCCGAAATTGGCAGTGAACTGTTGGCACAGTTCCGCCCAACTATTGAAGGAGTCGGGCGGGAGGCTCATGAACCAGGACCTGGTGGTCCCAGTCAAATCCACGGGGAAGTAATTGGCCATTACGGCCTCATTTCCTCCAGCTGCAAGGATTGCAGTGGAGTAGATTTAGAGAAACTCAGCGAGATTGACAGTCCCGTCAAATTTCTCTAGCAGGTAAGGCCAGAACTTTTGCAGCCATCTGACCATTCGTAGGTGCATGGCCAAGGCTGAATAGCCTCCTCCTACTCCCTCGGGAGCAGGACTGTCTCGAGCCTCTCGCCTTTCACGAGCGCGCACGATATGGACGCGGCCATCCTCTTGACGGTAACGGCGATCAAGCTTCGCCCGGAGGTCGTGAGTTGAAAGCATGGCTACCGTATGGGTACGTCGCGCCCCGGAAGGCAGCGATATCGCCCGTTGAGACGCAGCTCGCCTCTTGTGTTGGGAAGCGTGCGGACCAAGTCCACCCGACACGGTCCGAT
Organism: Tuctoria greenei; assembly: GCA_036927565.1. Lineage (NCBI taxonomy): Eukaryota > Viridiplantae > Streptophyta > Magnoliopsida > Poales > Poaceae > Tuctoria > Tuctoria greenei. Next base: position 20,924,075 of record JAYESD010000011.1, on the reverse strand, counting down.
GCTGCGATGGGGCCCGCCCCGAGGGGGGGGGGGGACCTTGATTGCTGATGCGATCGGCTGCTGCTGCAACCAAATGTTCCGCATCATCTATACTCTGCTCCATTGCACCCTGGGTTGCTCCTGGAAGCGGTGGACGTTGGAGAAGAGCACGCGCGGCATGGAGCTCGTGTTCAGGGTTATTGTTCGCCAATGCCGTGACCGACGCAGACGCCCCATCCCGTTGTCCAGCTTGATTCGCCGGTACAGACGGTGGCGGCGGTGGCATGACTCCTGCTGGAGCCACAACACCTGCTGCCAACTGCACGTTGGAGGAATTGCCTCCAGCAGGTTGTGCAGCAGGGTTTTCGTTGGACGATCCAGCAGTAGAGTTCACCATCCTTGAATCTGGGGCGCTCCTACCTAGCGCGCCAACTGTCGGAGTCTTGTTCCGACAATTCTCCCGATACTATCGTTAGTAGACCGTGGAGTTTGTAGTTCGGTATTGGGCGCGCAGAGATTCATAACACGATGGAAAGTTGACAAGAGGATTTACGTGGTTCGGGCCGCCTAAGCGTAATTCCCTACTCCACGGGATGTGTAGTTGTTGTATTGAGCTTCTGAGCACTTGTGTGTGTGTGTTCAGAGCCGAGTATCCCAGAGTCTAAGAGTTGAGAGAGAGAGCCCCCTGTGTATCGCTCGATCAGTCCTTTTATAGTAAAAGGACTGGTCGTTACACCGTTAGCCTGGCCCGACATGTGGCCCTGGCGGTTACTGATGCTTAATACACAATTAATGAGGTTAATTACCCTTAATAGTGTGGTAACGGGCCTTGACAGTGCCGTTACTTGTATTAAGGGCCCTCTGATCGTGTGTCATAAATATGGTATTAATGACACTTAATCGGGTCTTGAAGTCCTTGATTGTCCCTTGAAGGTCCGAGCCGTTGGGGGTACACCAGTCTGATTATTGAGGCTGAAGGTCTGGTGGTTGGATACGTGGCAGCTCTGGAGCTTACCGTCTAGGACGGGTAGGTCCGGTGCAGTTGTACACGTCTCGGTACTGGAGCTTTCCTCTGTCGGGGGTTAGGTCCAGGGGTTTTGTGCAGGAGTTTAGCTGCGGGGACCGGAATCCCGACATCCGAGGATCTCATTGGGTGGTGTCGTGCGATGCAACACCCAACAGTTATACATGAATAGAACCTGAATAAGTACAAGACGAAGTCTTTTATTTATCTTACAACGGAAGTTTTTACAATACTAGCGTAAGGAAAGAAAATATATATATATATATATATATATATATATATATATATATATATATATCATAGCTACCCTCTCAGCACTAGCTATGCAAAAGTAAAGTTATCCATGCCTTGGATACTTCGCACTAGCAGCACTCAATTATGGCGTCGTGCAGGGTTCCCACTTGGCTGTACACCCTGGAGGGGGTGCAGCCTCATCATCAAACCCTTCATCAACGCTATAACCTGCAAAAACTCGTTAACTGCAAACGTGAGCATAAGGCTCAGCAAGACTAACCCGTCTCACTAGACATATGCAAAGGAGACACTAAACATAGGTGAGATGAAGCATAAATGACTCGCCTACAAGTGGATTCTTATAATCAAGTTTTATGTAGCAAATGACATTCTCCAGGCACGGCACATCATGGGCTCCACAATCAAACAAGAAACACTTTACCGATTATATGACATGCCCAAAGCACATAATGCTATTACAGCTAAAGTATGGGGAAACTGTAAACTTTTAATTATACTATCTCTAAATCATACAAGGTTGCAAAGTAATTATAATTCAATGCAATGTGACTTTTCTGGATTCTTTAGTATTTACTACGTCACGGCGCAGTGAACAAGTGGTACTCTATTACTGCGAGGGACAGTGATTGCAATCAGGACACACCCGGACAACACGACACATACGTTGTTCGGAAGTGTCAGCGAGCACACCCGTACCTACATAACACTTCAGTACTAGGCGTATATGGCCACCTTTCACAAGAAACTCGAACGTCGAGCCCGTCTCACCTCCGCGAACAGAAGGTCTCCGCACGGAACACCTCATGTGTCCGCCGACCGATTTACACCTTACTGTCCTCAGCCCACCCCTATCGATGGTGAATTAATGGGCCTCGACACCCCAGTTATCAAGTTACATCAGTTTATTGGATTCCATATGTCCATTATATTGCCGGTACAATTCAAGCTTGTCCGAAGGGGCCGCACACGAAGCGGACCTTAATTGACACAGGCAAGGCTATGCGACCGAGACTCAATTCTTGCCGCTTCCTATCCATTCCCTGCCCAGTCTTCATTTCATTATATTCTGCCATTTTTGTATCTAACCAATCCTGTGAGATATGTCCTACATCTCTCGCGAGTAGATTCCAACTACTCGACTTCTACCGGATTTCCTATGCATTAGCGAGGCAGTTACTACAGGTCAAATTGTAACTCGCTCCAATCAATCCCTGGTATATTTGGTCATGCAAGTGGAGTATCAAACACCTTATACGTAATGCACATTATCAACTGGGACGTAAGTGAATAAAACTGGAAAACTTTAAAAAGCTCTTAAATGCAAACCGGGGCTTGCCTTGTTGCAGGTCAGAGTCTGAGTTAAAATCTGGAAGATGCTCTTCCAAGACTTCTGGCTCCTCCTCGACTTCGGTCACTATACGATATGCATATAATAGGTATATAAATGACTTTGAAAAACAATCATCGTTGAGACCAAAATTTTTAACCCCTGGTGATCATTAGATGATAGGGACCTTAATTGGCTTGGGACTTTTAGGGTAGATACTAGGGAATATGATCAAGGCTCTTACAAAGAACGGGAGATGATCAAAGTATAGTGTTGTCTCTAAAATTATGGCAAGCAATAACTTCCCAAAAAATTTAAAGAAGAAACTGTAGCTTGAACATAGCTGCCAGTTGATAATCATCATAGAGGAAGTGGTTCTGGTTCTAGAAAATTTGTTTCATAATTTTCTAAGCTTTGGGGAAGGAGTTATTGTATTTCTAAGTTGGCAAGAATTTCTGGATTTACTTTATAATTGAATTTCTAGCCATTAAATCAATATTTGGTTTGTAACTGAATTAGGACTAGGATAGTAGGTTAATTAAATCCAAGATTTTTACAGGAGCTAGTGTATGACTAAAGGAAGGTTCAGTTTAAATTTGGGACATAATAAAGCAACTGAACATCTGCAAAAATTCAATAACTGAAAAAGGAAATTGAACTATACAGAGGTTTAAACAGGTGCAATGGCTCCAAAACTTTTTCTGTTGGTCAAATAATTGGACACTAAATTTTATGTAAAATTTTGGGATTTTTCCAGTGGCTATCTTGTATGGAAAAATTGTCTTTGCATTTGGAAAGATTATTTTCTACAGAATTTAAATTTGAGTTTCACAGAACCAAATTGGTATTGACAGAAACTAGAGCTCAAGAGCTTTCAAACAAAATTTGTTTGAAGATTTTTGGAGTAGTCTACAGGGAGATATTGAATTTAGAAGTTTGAAGAATTTTCTGGAATTATTTTAATAACCCATTGGCGCCAGAATTCAAATTTTCAATCAGCGGGTCCCACGGGCCATGTGGCACGCTCTGGTCAATGCAACACCGTGGTCCACAGAACTATTCGCGCGCAGCCGCACGTGATCCCTGCCGCACCGTGATCTCGCAGTCGCATGCGGGTGGGACCCTACGGGTCGTCTTCTACCTCGGGCCCGTGCCCGCGCGAGGCGGTGCCCGCGGCGGTGACTCGCCGACGAGCTCGCCGTCGGCTAAACCGACGTGCCAAACTCGCTCAAACTCGCCGCCTGGGGGTTTTTGGGGTCGCTGAGCACGACGGTGAGGTCGGTGGGACCAGCAATTCGCCAAAAATGGCCGTGCGACGGCGGCGGCGGCAGCGGTGAGCATTCGGGCAACATGGAACTTGCTCCAGAGTAGCTCAAACCACTCGGGATCTTCCTCAAAACACTCCTGGGACGATGCTGATCAAGGAAATAGACGTGGGAGAGGCGAAAACCACCGGGAACTATGAGCTCGACGGTGAACCGAGGTTTCCTCACCGGCGGCGAGCAAAACTTGATTTCCTCAGTCGTTGCTTGATAACTTTTAGGGGTTTTTGTTCAGGTAGGAGCGCTAGGACCTATAGAAACTATCCCTAAGCAATTGCATAGAATCATTACTTGTAGAAACGGAATTTAAACGAAAATCTAGCGAGTTCATTCACTTCGGCCGGAAGAAAGAAGATCGATAACTTCTTCAATTCTCAACAAAAAAGGAAACGGTTTGCACCGAGAGTTAGAGCTCGACTAGGCGCACCTTTCAGCTGTTGGAGTCGTGGCTTGAAACAGCGCAAAACGGCGGCGCACCACGGAGCAGAGGTGGGCGGCGGCGATGGCGCGCGGCGGAGATTAACTCGCGAGAGGGGGGAAAACACCGATCGGGGATGGGAAATATGGGAGCGTCGGCGGCCTTTTATAGCCCGCGGCAAGCTAGCACGCAGGCATCTCGCTGAAGCTGCATGCGCGCGCGCTGTCGCGCGGTCGAGCACCGGCGCAGAGATGGCAGGCGGCCGACCTGACTCCCTCAGCAGTGGCTGACCGGTGGGGCCCACAGGTCAGTCAGACCCCCCCAATACAAAAGTTAATAATTCATTTAAAAATAGAAGATCAACCCCAAAAATCATGAAACTTTGTGGAGACGGTCAATGAATTATTCTGAACCCAATGGTGAACTCAAATCTTATGTTCAAAGAAGTTGGAAAAGAATTTTAAATTCAGATTTGAATTTGATTCAAATTTGTTAAGCGTCTCAAATAAAATAGCAAATGAGTTCCCAAAATCTTGAAATTTTGCAGGCAAGCTATTGAGAATATTAGGAGGCCAAGGAAAATTTTAAAGCCTCTAATTTGAATATTTTTGGCAGGGCCAATTAGTACTGCACTTTAAATTGCCCTAATACTCTTCATCTAAACAATTCTAAAATTTGAAGAGGGTGAATAGAATCATTCTATAATGAGTGGTGATGTCCAATACTCATGTTAATAAAATTTAACCATGAGTGCAAGAAAGGTTGGGATGGTATAAAGTTCATGTGTACCACTATATTGGATCTCTAATATATTTAATCACAAAACTCATGACTGAATTCACATGCCATAAAAGTGGGGTTTTACATTCCTCCCCCCTTAAAAGAATCTCGTCCCGAGATTACAAAAGGATGCAAAAGGAAAAAGATCTAACGAACATATGCCGCTAACAAGTCCGGATAGTTCGTTCTAAGATACCCCTCGCTTTCCCACGTGGCTTCTTCAGCACTGTGGTTGCTCCACAAGACCTTGTAGAAACGCAAGGTGTGGCTCCTTGCGGTGCGAGTCTTCTCATCGACTATCTCAGTTGGATGCTCGGAATAAGTGAGATCTGGTTGGAGAGCTTCCAAATCCTCTATACAGACATTAGCGGGAGTTTTAAGACATTTCCGTAACTGAGAAATGTTTAATACATTGTGAACTCCTGAAAGTGACGACGGTAACTCCAATCGATATGCCACAGGTCCGCATTGTTCTAGGACTGCGAATGGCCCAATAAAACGTGGAGCCAGCTTCCCTTTTACTCCAAATCGATGGATACCTTTCATAGGGGATACCCGGAGATAAACTTGATCCCCAACCTTGAAGTGAAGAGGTCGACGTCGTTTGTCCGCGTAGCTCTTCTGACGAGACTGAGCGGCTTTGAGATTTGTTTGAATAATCCGTACTTGCTCTTCAGCTTCCTTTATTAAGTCGATGCCATATACCACTCGTTCACCAGATTCCCACCAGTTCAAGGGTGTGCGACACTTCCGGCCATATAGAGCTTCATATGGCGCCATCTGGATGCTAGCTTGGTACCCGTTGTTGTACAAAAATTCCGCCAATGGTAGATGATCATCCCAATTCCTACCATGGTGGATGGCACAGGCACGAAGCATGTCCTCTAGCACTTGATTCACTCGTTCGGTCTGACCATCGGTCTGAGGATGATAAGTCGAGCTTCGAATCAATTTGGTACCCAGTGCATCATGGAGATGCTCCCAAAAGCGAGCAACAAAAATAGATCCATGATCTGAAATGATAGTGCGGGGTACACTATGTAGACACACTATTCTGGAGATATAAAGTTCCGCATACCGCTTTACATCATACCTGACACTGACCGGTATGAAATGAGCTGATTTGGTCAACCGGTCAACGATTACCCAAATTGAGTCGTGCTTATGGAGAGTGGGAGGCAAACCAACAATGAAATCCATGTTGATATCCTCCCATTTCCATGTCGGTATGCTTAAAGGTTGAAGTTGTCCTGCTGCTTTCATATGGACGGCCTTCACTCGCTGGCACGTATCACACTCGGATACGTATTTAGCTACTTCCCTCTTCATCCGAGTCCACCAGAATTTCTTCTTCAAATCTTGGTACATCTTGTTGCTGCCCGGATGAATGGAATACTTGGACAAATGATCTTCGTCCAGTATCTTCTTTCTAAGCTCCATGTTTCGTGGTACCACTATACAGTTGTTAAACCAGAGGGTACCTTCATTGTCACATCGGAAACATTTCATCTCCCCCTTTTCCATTCTTTGCCGAATGTGTGACATTCCTTTGTCTTCCTTCTGAGCTTCTACATTATCCTCCCTGATGGTAGGAATGAGAGCGAGATTGTAGAGTGCCCCATATGGAACCAAGTAGAGACTCGGTTCTTCTTCTTCTCCCATGGAGGTAATGGAAAGATTGTTGACATGGGACTTGCGGCTCAGAGCATCTGCGACTACATTCGCTTTGCCTGGATGGTAGTGAATCTCAATCTCATAGTCCTTGATCAACTCTAACCATCTCTGTTGTCGCATATTCAAATCCTTCTGGGTGAAAATGTATTTAAAGCTTTTGTGATCAGTGTAGAGGTGTACTAGATTACCCAGTAAGTAATGCTTCCACATCTTTAATGCTAGTACCACAGCAGCGAGCTCAAGATCATGAGTCGGGTAGTGCTGCTCATGGTTCCGGAGCTGCCGTGATCCATAAGCGATCACCCGTCTATCTTGCATCAACACACATCCCAAACCAATTCCTGATGCATCGCAATAGACATCAAATGATTTGGTTGTGTCTGGTTGGGCTAAAATTGGTGCCGTTGTAAGGTGTTTCACCAATGCTTTGAAACCTGCCTCACATGTCTCAGTCCATACATACTTGTGCCCTTTCTCCAGAAGTTTGGTCATTGGTTTAGCTATCTTGGAGAAATTGGGTATAAACCTCCGGTAATATCCTGCTAAACCCAGGAAACTTCGGAATTCATGCACAGACTTTGGAGACTCCCATTTGAGGACTTGCTTGATCTTGCTGGGATCAACTGCAATCCCTTCTACTGATATGATGTGCCCTAAAAATGGCACTTGGCTGATCCAGAATTCACACTTGCTAAACTTAGCATATAGCTGATGGTCCCGTAATCGTTGAAGCACAATACGCAAGTGTTGAGCATGTTCTTCTTCGGATTTTGAATACACAGGTATGTCATCAATAAAGACCACGACAAACTTGTCCAATTCCGGCATGAACACCGAGTTCATGAGATACATTAAATGAGCCGGTGTGTTGGTCAATCCGAAAGACATAACAAGGTACTCATATAGTCCATACCTTGTTGAGAATGTTGTTTTTGGTATATCTTCTGGTCAGATTCTAATCTGATGATAACCAGAACGAAGATCCATCTTCGAAAATACTTTAGCACCCACCAATTGCTCGAAGAGAATATCAATGCGTGGCAGTGGATACTTGTTCTTGATGGTGACAGCATTAAGTGGACGATAGTCTACACACAGTCTCAAGGTCTTATCTTTCTTCTCTACGAATAGTGCAGAACAACCACATGATGATGAACTTGCATGAATGAAACCCTTGTTCTCAAGTTCGGTTAACTGCTCCTTAAGTTCTGCAAGTTCCTTGGGTGCCATCTTGTAGGGTGGTCTTGAGATTGGCACTGTTCTCGGTGCAAGCTCAATCTTGAGCTCTATATCTCTTTCTGGGGGCATACCAGGAAGATCTTCAGGAAACACGTCTGGGTATTCACATACTACCGGAATATACTTAAGTTTCATCACCTCGGTATTGTGAGTAGATGGGTCCAACGGAATGATGTTCTCAAGATTGAGAACTTGGGGTTGATGGAGTGGAGAGTTTAGATAAATCTTTTGAGGAACGATATCAAGAATAGCACCATGGTATTGCAACCATGCCATTCCCAAGATGACATCTAATTTCTGATGCTCTAGTATCAGAAGTGAAGTAAGATATATGGTTCCATCTAGGTTTAGTGGTATCCCAAGAACCAACTCATTTGTTACTGTTTTCCTGGCTGAAGTGCTAATCACATATGGAGTTTTGGTGGATATAACAGGCAATTGACTTTTAATGACAAAAGATTTACTAATGACATTGTGTGAAGCTCCGGAGTCAAAGAGGATGACTACGGGATGACTGAAGATAGAGAACGTACCCGTGAGCACGGGTGCGCCTTCCGGAACGTCCTCGATGGCGAGGTGGTGGACGTTGCCGGTTCTGGTGGCTGGCTTCTTAGGCTGGTTGCGGGGTTGGTTGGGCCCCTGGTAGGATGATTGTCCGCCGTCTTGTCGATTCTGCGGACAGTCCTTGGTGAAGTGCCCTGTGCGCCCACACGTGAAACACGTGTACGGGGTTTGGCCAGTACGAATGGGAGGACGGAATCCCGGTGCACGTGGTGGAGGTGGAAGTGCACGTGGGATCATCCCCTGTTGTTGCTGCAGTCGGGATCCGAAGTTGTTGAACTGGCGACCACTTAACATTGGTTGTCGTGATGGCGGTTGCCACCTCTGGCCGGATGGTGATCGATACACCATACGATACTTCTGAGGAGCACCACCTCCGCTGCCCTGTGGAGCACTCCTCTTCTTCTTGTCTGAGGACAGCTCGCGCGTAGCGTCCTCCTGCATGATAGCGGCATTGACAATGTCGTTGAAGCTGTTGCGGTTGAACAAGACAAGCTTGTCCTTCATCTTGGGTTCAAACCCCGGTAGAAGCATTCGCGCTTCCGATCTTTGGTATTCACTTGGTCCTGAGCGTATTGGGCCAAGTGGTTGAATGCTTTGGATTACTCGTATGCACTCCTTCCTCCTTGCCTTAGCTCCAAGAACTCTTGAAGCTTCCTTCTCATAATCCCGGGAGGGATGTGGTAGGCGCGGAACGCCTCCCGGAATTCGGCCCAGCTTACAACATGGCCTGCAGGGCGTGCGGCGAGGTAATTGGCCCACCATGCACCGGCAGACCCCTGCAGTTGCTGTGCTGCAAACAGCGCCTTCTGCTATTCGGTTACCTCGAGTAAGCCGAACTTTCCTTCAATGGTGCAGAGCCAATTATCCGCATCCAACGGTTCATCGGCCTCTCTGAAGACCGGTGGATGTGTCAATGAGAAATCAGAGTAGGAACTCTGATATTGCTGACGCGGTCCATCATTCTGTCGCCCCCCTTGACGGGACGAGTGCTGCACCAGAGTCCGCAATAGCTCGGTTTGCTCGTCGTGCGAGCCGAGTACTGCAGTGAGAACCTCCGCTAGGCTCCTTGGAAGTGTGGGCGGAGGTGGTGGAGGTGGTTGCGTTTGAGGCGTATTCTGCCCCGGGGGTGGTGTGTCATCCTCCGACCCTCCACTTGAGCCTCCCACTTCTGGGGCTGCACGTGTACGCACCATGCTGCAATACAATGATTCACACCATAAGTCTCACTGCCTTAAGTTCATCCTTCCATATAAATAGTAATGCGGTAGGTAACAATAGATGATGCATAACATTCACATATATTGATAAAGTACAAACTTTATATAATCTATATTATCTTGGGCCCAAGTTTACAATAGAACTCCAAAAATAGACAGACTTCATTTAAAGAAGTCGTCTCATCTATGCTTGGGCGCCACAAGTCGTCAGGTCCATGTCATCGTACCCAGGCCTCGCTACTATTTAGAACAAGACTCATAAAGTCACACAACACACGTGGTGTTTACTGCTCATCATTACACTCGGCCTAAAGTGATAAGTACATCAACACGGCCCTCTACTCATAAAACTCGATCTCCTGAGGATCTTCTTCTTCCTCGTCATCCTCAGGATTAGGCACCACTGGTATGGATGCTGGAGCAGAAGATGATGCCTCGTTCAAAAGTGACGTCCTTTTGGCAATCATAGTTTGCCAATCCGTCTGTACCATAAACATCCCCCAGGCCTCGTTCTCCTGCTAAGCCTGCTCACAGCTGGCCTTCCAGCTCTGAGCCTCCACTCTGGACTGATCCCGATCTGGAGTCACCGTGTCCAACTGGGTGTCCCGCTGGTGTCCATAGCGTAGGCTCGCCTCCAAGTCAATTTCCATCTCTAGAGTCTCCTGGCGAGATGCGGCTAAATCCATAACAGCGTCATGCCATTGATCCTCCCTGAGGTTCAAACAATGGTTGAGTCTGTCATTTGCCCTCTCAAAGTGATTCGCTCAAATCATGGCTTGCTTCAGATTGTCCGTCAATCCTTTTATGCATGCCCTTTGATTTCCCTTCTCGCGATGTGATGCGTATGCGTACACCGCTAAGGCTGTTGCGGATGTTTCACCTTGCTCGCCCACCTCCGCAAGCAAGCGAGTTGCCCAGGCCTCAGAAGCCCCGCCGTTAACTGGAAAGAACTCATATGGAGTACCCACCAGATTACAGTAATGAAGTTTGCAAAACCTCCCTATGGCAATGCTTGCGGCGTAGCTCCATGTTTCCTCTAATATCAACCATTTGATCTTGATGGAGTATGGAGCCCATCCAAGGTGCGGTGGACCAGCAGGTACATCGACGTAGACGGTGCAACTCCACATACCGTTTTCTTGGAACTTCTTGCCCCAATAGCTAGGCAACACTTGATAGCCAAACTGGCGAAGCAACCTAACAAACACGTCCGGGAAACCAGCTTGCCCGGTGCACGTTGAGAACACCCATCCATTAGGCAACTGAATTCTTGGTGCTGCCACCTGTGGACAAACATACCGGATGTCAATACACCGTATAACTATTCAACTCCTTCAATGATAATGTTGGACAAAAGAAATTATCCATATTCAATTGATTCAGGCAAATCTGCAAACTGGAAATGATCACAGTTCTGGTTCAACTGACCTTCCTGTATTAACCCAAAAGTTTCATACAGGAAATGTCAGAATTAAAAGTTAAGTTGAATACAAAAGTTGTAGTACACTTCAAAAACTTTCCATATTGTACTCATACAGCTCTAGGCGAACTAATATGAGGAATCTATCCAGGTTTTAAGTTGACTCAAGTTTTCTGGAAATTTTGACAGAACCTCTCCTGTATATGGGCTTACTTCCACATTCTATACAGGTTTATCATGATAAGATAACGAGGTAGTGACAAAATAAACATTGTGTAACATCGCGTTAACAATCCAGAAATAAAAGAGTGCCATCCTAAAAAATTTTGTTATACAGGTATCGCGCACAAATTCACAACCCTGTGTAAACTGTTCCAAGTTCTGGACTGCAAGAACCAAGTTTGCAACAATTGGAATTGGGCATAGCTACACCCATATTTAGGTCAGGAGTGACAAATAAAGTTGATAGAGGACTTCCTAAGCTTTCCAGGAATGTATATATGTGACCATGTCACTATTCTGGATTAAGAGCTATAACTATCCAAACTTAACAGTTGAGCTGGCTGGTTTGCACCAGCCATCCTGCAGCTCACTGTATTGCCTTCCCAATTTGGTTTAACTCCAACCAAAATCAGGAAAAACCTCCCATAACAAACTTGTAAAAATCCTCCTAATATTTCCACACATGTATCCCAACAAGGTAGTGGACTTTTCAATAGCAAGTTATGGCAAAAATACAGAGACTGGTACAATGGGAAGGTCATCTGGAGCAGTTACAATACACCCCAGATTTCAACAGATTATCAAGCTTTTCTGTCTTTATGGTCAACAGAAAAGCTGTAGAGATCTTTACGAGCTTTCCATCCATATATGACACCCCTATACTATCTATTAAATAACCAAGATTACAACCCGGCAAAGTCGAGCCAGCTTCTGCCAGAAATCAAGAATTCTGATTCTATCTACTCTATCGAGCTGGAACCCTTTTACGGAGTCCAAACCTACCAGCATCTGATATTTGGACATTCCAAAACATTATGCATCCATTCTGTTATTGGGGATGGGCTAGTATCATGTTTGATACTGACGGTACTACGTATCTCACCAAAGAAAATTCTACCCGGTATTTCCGGTTACGTCTATAGGTGGTTCCTATATCGTTCTCTCGCAAACGGCTTCTACACGGTCTTCTACTGTAGTTAATGCTGCAAAAAGACAAACAATCCCCTTTCACACCTTCACACCTCAAGGGCGGCACGGGGAAACACGACAGGCAGTCACAATAATATATATGAAAATAAATGCATACGACTCTGGTGTGAGTCATCCTCGAGCGAGGCCATTTCTCGAGGTACATGGCTGTAAATATGTTTGTACAGCAAAGACTCCCGTACGATCCGGCTTATACACGCTCGGGCATACGTGTTTTGAATGCTCCCATAGAACATGAATAGTTCTAGAGAGGCATACTATCGGGTTATACACCACCCGACGGGGGCTCCCACTAACTTTGAAGCACACTGGAGTACCGCGTGTCATAGGTTCTCAGAAACATTGAAAGCTTCAGAGACTCCTATTAACTTCCCGTGCCAAGCCACGAAAATTTCACATACCACTCCTCGTATGCTGAGCTTACCGAGATTGATCCGCTCTCGGTGGCGTACCTTACCTCTTACCTGACGTCGGGGCGTCGTTACAGAATATAATAACACATAGTTAGTTTACCACCTTTATACCTTATACTAATAATACTCCTTATAAAGGCATATAACTAATTCCTCACCCAAGTCCTAATTTTTGAAAATATGTTCTTTTTAGGTACACTATTCCCAACGATGCTCTGATACCATGTCTGTGGGGACCGAAATCCCGACATCCGAGGATCTCATTGGGTGGTGTCGTGCGATGCGACACCCAACAGTTATACATGAATAGAACCTGAATAAGTACAAGACAAAGTCTTTTATTTATCTTACAGCGGAAGTTTTTACAATACTAGCGTAAGGAAAGAATATATATATATATATATATATATATATATATATATATATATATATATATATCATAGCTACGCTCTTAGCACTAGCTATGCAAAAGCAAAGTTATCCATGCCTTGGATACTTCGCACTAGCAGCACTCAATTATGGCGGCGTGCAGGGTTCCCACTCGGCTGTACACCCTGGAGGGGGTGCAGCCTCATCATCAAACCCTTCATCAACGGTATAACCTGCAAAAACTCGTTAACTGCAAACGTGAGCATAAGGCTCAGCAAGACTAACCCATCTCACTAGACATATGCAAAGGAGACACTAAACATAGGTGAGGTGAAGCATAAATGACTCGCCTACAAGTGGATTCTTATAATCAAGTTTTATGTAGCAAATGACATTCTCCAGGCACAGCACATCATGGGCTCCACAATCAAACAAGAAACGCTTTACCGATGATATGACATGCCCAAAGCACATATTGCTATTACAGCTAAAGTATGGGGAAACTGTAAAGTTTTAATTATACTATCTCTAAATCATACAAGGTTGCAAAGTAATTATAATTCAATGCAATGTGATTTTTCTGGCTTCTTTAGTATTTACTACGTCACGGCGCAGTGAACAAGTGGTACTCTATTACTGCGAGGGATAGTGATTGCAATCAGGACACACCCAGACAACACGACACATACGTCGTTTGGAAGTGTCAGCGAGCACACCCGTACCTACATAACACTTCAGTACTAGGCGTATATGGCCACCTTTCACAAGAAACTCGAACGTCGAGCCCGTCTCACCTCCGCGAACAGAAGGTCTCCGCACGGAACACCTCATGTGTCCGCCGACCGATTTACACCTTACTGTCCTCAGCTCACCCCTATCGACGGTGAGTTAATGGGCCTCGACACCCCAGTTATCAAGTTACATCAGTTTATTGGATTCCATATGTCCATTATATTGCCGGTACAATTCAAGCTTGTTCGGAGGGGCCGCACACGAAGCGGGCCTTAATCGACACAGGCAAGGCTATGCGACCGAGACTCAATTCTCGCTGCTTCCTATCCATTCCCTGCCCGGTCTTCATTTCATTATATTCTTCCATTTTTTTATCTAACCAATCCTGTGAGATATGTCCTACATCTCTCGCGAGTAGATTCCAACTACTCGACTTCTACCGGATTTCCTATGCATTAGCGAGGCAGTTACTACAGGTCAAATTGTAACTCATTCCAATCAATCCCTGGGATATTTGGTCATGCAAGTGGAGTATCAAACACCTTATACGTAATGCACATTATCAACTGGGACGTAAGTGAATAAAACTGGAAAACTTTAAAAAGCTCTTAAATGCAAACCGGGGCTTGCCTTGTTGCAGGTCAGAGTCTGAGTTAAAATTTGGAAGATGCTCTTCCAAGACTTCTGGCTCCTCCTCGACTTCGGTCACTATACGATATGCATATAATAGGTATATAAATGACTTTGAAAAATAATCATCATTGAGACCAAAATTTTTAACCCCTGGTGATCATTAGATGATAGGGACCTTAATTGGCTTGGGACTTTTAGGGTAGATACTAGGGAATATGATCAAGACTCTTGCAAAGAACAGGAGATGATCAAAGTATAGTGTTGTCTCTAAAATTATGGCAAGCAATAACTTCCCAAAAATTTTAAAGAAGAAACTGTAGCTTGAACATAGCTGCCAGTTGATAATCATGATAGAGGAAATGGTTCTGGTTCTAGAAAATTTGTTTCATAATTTTCTAAGCTTTGGGGAAGGAGTTATTGTATTTCTAAGTTGGCAAGAATTTCTGGATTTACTTTATAATTGAATTTCTAGCCATTAAATCAATATTTGGTTTGTAACTGAATTAGGACTAGTATAGTAGGTTAATTAAATCCAATATTTTTACAGGAGCTAGTGCATGACTTAAGGAAGGTTCAGTTTAAATTTGGGACATAATAAAGCAACTGAACATCTGCAATAATTCAATAACTGAAAAAGGAAATTGAACTATACAGAGGTTTAAACAGGTGTAATGGCTCCCAAACTTTTTCTGTTGGTTAATAACAGGACACTAAATTTTATGTAAATTTTGGGGATTTTTCCAGTGGCTATCCTGTATGGAAAAATTGTCTTTGCATTTGGAAAGATTATTTCCTACAGAATTTAACTTTGTGTTTCACAGAACCAAATTGGTATTGACAGAAACTAGAGCTCAAGAGATTTCAAACAAAATTTGTTTGAAGATTTTTGGAGTAGTCTACAGGGAGATATTGAATTTAAAAGTTTGAAGAATTTTCTGGAATTATTTTAATAACCCGTTGGCGCCAGAATTCAAATTTTCAATCGGCGGGTCCCATGGGCCACGTGGCGCGCTCTGGTCAATGCAACACCGTGGTCCATAGAACTATTCTCGCGCAGGCGCACGGGATCCTTGCTGCACTGTGATCTCGCAGTCGCTGGCAGGTGGGACCCTACGGGTCGTCTTCTACCTCGGGCCCGTGCCCGCGCGAGGCGGCGCCCGCGGCGGTGACTCGCCGGCGAGCTCGCTGCCGGCTAAACCGACGGGCCAAACTCGCTCAAACTCGCCGCCTGGGGGTTTTTGGGGTCGTTGAGCACGACGGTGAGGTCGGTGGGACCAGCAATTCGCCGGAAATGGCCGTGCGACGGCGGCGGCGGCGGTGAGCATTCGGGAAACGTGGAACTTACTCCAGAGTAGCTCAAACCACTCGGGATCTTCCTCAAAACACTCCTGGGACGATGCTGATCAAGGAAATAGACGTGGGAGAGGAGAAAACCACCGGGAACTATGAGCTCGACGATGAACCGAGGTTTCCTCACCGGCGGCGAGCAAAACTCGATTTCCTCAGCCGTTGCTTGATAACTTTTAGGGGTTTTTGTTCAGGTAGGAGCGCTAGGACCTATAGAAACTATCCCTAAGCAATTGCATAGAATCATTACTTGTAAAAACGGAATTTAAACGAAAACCTAGTGAGTTCATTCACTTCAGCCGGAAGAAAGAAGATCGATAACTTCTTCAATTCTCAACGAAAAAGGAAACGGTTTGCACCGAGAGTTAGAGCTGGACTAGGCGCACCTTTAAGCTGTTGGAGTCGTGGCTTGAAACGGCGCGAAACGGCGGCGCACCACGGAGCAGAGGTGGGCGGCGGCGATGTTGCGCGGCGGAGATTAACTCGCGAGAGGGTGGAAAACACCGATCGGGGATGGGAAATATGGGAGCGTCGGCGGCCTTTTATAGCCCGCGGTAAGCTAGCACGCAGGCAGCTCGCTGGAGCTGCATGCGCGCGCGCTGTCGCGCGGTCGAGCACCAGCGCAGAGATGGCAGGCGGCCGACCTGACTCCCTCAGCAGTGGGCTGACCAGTGGGGCCCACAGGTCAGTCAGACCCCCCCCCCCAATACAAAAGTTAATAATTCATTTAAAAATAGAAGATCAAGCCCAAAAATCATGAAACTTTGTGGAGATGGTCAATGAATTATTCTGAACCCAATGGTGAACTCAAATCTTATGTTCAAAGAAGTTGGAAAAGAATTTTAAATTCAGATTTGAATTTGATTCAAATTTGTTAAGCGCCTCAAATAAAAAAGCAAATGAGTTCCCAAAATCTTGAAATTTTGCAGGCAAGCTATTGAGAATATTAGGAGGCCAAGGAAAAATTTAGAGCCTCTAATTTGAATATTTTTGGCAGGCCAATTAGTACTGCACTTTAAATTGGCCTAATAATCTTCATCCAAATAATTCTAAAAATTTGAAGAGGGTGAATAGAATCATTCTATAATGAGTGGTGATGTCCAATACTCATGTTAATAAAATTTAACCATGAGTGCAAGAAAGGTTGGGATGGTATAAAGTTCATGTGTACCACTATATTGGATCTCTAATATAGTTGATCACAAAACTCATGACTGAATTCACATGCCATAAAAGTGGGGTTTTACATTAGCCTGGAGCTTTCCCATGTGTGGGACGCAGCTCCAGTTGCAGTATACACGTGACAGCGTCGGGACCAACCATAGAAGGGAGGCAGGTCCGGTCCCGTATGACACGTGGGGCCTTCGGAGGTCTTCAACTCAGACGAGTGAAGTTCCTTTGGTCTTTTTGCAGTCCCAAAGGGTATACGATACGCAGGGTACCAACAGCCGCCGAAACTGAGGGGGCGGCAAACAACTGACCAGTTTGTTTTGCACTTGGTGCTACTGAATTGTTGACTCCATGCCCAAAGGAAACGACGCCTGACTTTGTCCAGCTCTTTGATGATTTTTTTGGTGGCCTGAAAGCTGAGAGCATATAGGTGGAGAGAGGCCTGAGCACAGTATGTACCAGTTCACGATGACCTACGAAACTCAGCAGCTTCCCTTGCCACGAAGACATTTTTGCCACTGCTCGGTCTTGGATTTTCTGCAGGTGAGAGGTTCTGATCTGATGCAGTGTCAAAGGAATGCCCAAGTACTTAACGGGCCACTCCGCCCTCTGCCCCTGGAAAGAGCAGATGATCTGGTCCATATCTAAACCTTCGCAATGAACAGACATGACTAAGCTTTTGGCCATATTTATGTGCAGCCCTGTAGCCTCACCGAAGTCTCGCAGGATGTTCAAGGCCTCCAATACATCCTCTTGAACGGGGTTGAGGAAGAGGGCGACATCATCCGCATAGAGGGATACACGCAGCCGCGCCGATTGTCCATATAGAGGTGAGAGACGTCCCTCTTGGGTGGCCAGGTTGAACAGATTTTGCAGGGTGTCAATGGCTAAGATGAAGAGGTGAGGAGATAAGGGGTCACCATGGTGAAGTCCACGAGCATGCTGTATCATTAACTCCATTAAGCTTGACGGAAGAGCTAGCAGTGGATAGAAGTATCGAAATCCAATTCCTCCACTGTGTGGGAAAATTCCTGTGTTGTAGGAGCTCCAGTAAATAATCCCAAGCAACTGAGTCAAAAGCTTTTGATATGTCTAGCTTGAGCATAATAATTGGTTTCCTTCGGTGCTGATGTTCCCTGATCAGATTCCTCATGCATAGAAAATTTTCTTGTATGCAAGAGCGCTTAATGAAGGCACTCTGTTGGATGGAGACCAAAGTGTCAATCTGATTGCAGAGCCTGAGAGCGAGTACCTTGGACACCAGCTTTGCAAAAGAATACAGCAAGCAAATAGGACCAAAATCAAAAGCTGATTATGGTGCGGCAGCTTTAGACAATAGAGTGATTGTGGATTGGTTTAACTTCCAAAAAGATCTTGTCTGCAGATTGAAAAAATGATGGAAAGCTTCGGTCACGTCGGCCTTGATAATTTGCCAGCAATGCTTGTAAAAAATCCCAGTGAACCCATCCGGACCGGGTGATTTTTCTGTGGGTGAAGCAAAGATGGCGTCCCATATCTCAGATTTAGAGGAAGGCGAGTCGAGCGCACCCTGAACATGGCTCAGAATCAACATCTGCCAGTTCAATGTAAGGGAGCAACAGGTGCACGTGCCAATAGTTTTCTGGAAGTGATCCAGCAGCTCTCGCTCTTTGTCCAGGTGCATCCAGAGGAAGGACCCGTCATTGCACTTGAGACACGGAATGTAGTTCCTCCGAGATGTGCCATTTGCCTTCATATGAAAATAGTGGGTACTTGCATCTCCTTCTCGTAGCCAAGTTATCCTGGACGCCTGCCGCCTTCGCGAGCATTCCACCATCGCCAAACTGAGGGCTCGAGTTTTTAATTCTTTGTTGCCTCTTCCTCAGAGAGTGGGCGATGATCTCGGGCCATCTCGAGCCGATTAATGACCTCATTTGCAATTAGGAGCTGCAACCTGGCCCCTCCAAAAAGTTGAGAGCTCCATCGCTTGAGCGCTCTCGCCAAGTTGAGGAGCTTCAAACGCAGTCTCTCTAATGGTGATGTGGCAGCAACTTGTTGACTCCAAGTCCGTTGGACCTCCTCAAGAAACCCTAAAACTTTTGTAACACCCTCATTTTCATACATCATGCCTTGCATGCACTCATATACATGTTTAACATTAACCCACATAAAGAGGAACGAGTTTAAAATTGATTTGGAGCATTTAAAATTGATTTGGAACAAAATCGCACTTAAAATGCAGGAAAGTGCGGACTAGTCTTATTTTACTGAGGACTAGTCCGATTTCTCCCTGAATAAAAACGGACTTGTCCATTTTTGTTGCGGACAAGTCCGATTTTGCCTCTGGAAACTTTTGGACTTGTCCGATTTTGTGCGGACTAGTCCGATATTCCAAGAATCCTTGAAAATTTGCTAAGTCCCTGGACTTTTCCGGACTAGTCCGGTGTTCCAGTGGACTTGTCCGATTTCCTCTCTGTCTAAAGTCGGACTTGTCCGATTTTAGGCCACACTTATCCGATTTTCTCTTTGGACGACTTCGGACTAGTCCAGTCCTTTTCGGACTTGTCCGATATTTCGTGACTCCGAGTTGATATTTTGTTTTACGACTTGTTTCTTGGGTTTCACGTTAAGTGGGCCTAGGGACGTCGTGCCTAACTCTTTTAGAGCCCATGAGGGACTCTAAACCGGCCTCTACTCATCCCAAACTCGAAATCCATCTAACCCTAGCCTCCACCTCTATATAAACAACCCCACCCCATTGACTTGACATCTATTTGCCACTTTCCCACCCCACCCAAACCCTAGTTCGTGGAGAGCCACCATCAAGGAGGAAGGAGAAGATTTCAAGCAATAAGAAGAAGAGGAGGAAATGAAAGAGGATCAAGATCTCCATCAAGTTTCGTTCTTCGTCACCAATTCATCTCCAAGTTCATCATCAACCCTAGATCATCAAGATCCAAGTGCTACCTCCAAGTTTCTTGATTCATTGGAGTCCTAAACACCTGGTATACCTTCTATTCTCTTTTCCTTACGTGAATTCAACCCCTAATCTCCAAATTTACGTTGATCTAGAAAACCCTAATTTGCTGATCTCGCAGAGTGTGGACTTGTTCGGTCCCTAGCAGACTAGTCCGGTCTTCCTGGCTAAATTTTGTTGAATTGATTCTAAAGTTTGATCTAATCACATCCAAACCTGTACAAACTTGTTAAAAGCTATTAGAACTAGTTAGTGATCATTAAAAGCAATCTATTAACAAATTCTACCTTGCATTTGCATTAACCATGCATGTCATATCATATTGAGTAATATTTGTGCACTCTTTGATTGTGTTTTTTGTCTTGTATGTTTATTGTGTGGATTAGACGGATTTGCGCTAGAGAGTGCCGCGGAGGATCTCCAGCACCAAGAGTTTGAAGGATTTGACTCTAATCAACAGCAAGAGCAAGGCAAGTGTTCTTGAAGCATATTGATCCTGTTTTTAAAGTAAATGTTTTGTTTGCGAAACTACATGCTTGTGTCAATTTGATGGGAACCCTATGATAGGAAGTTTACTAGCTTTGTTTGACCACCCTTGTCACCTGGAATATATGGTAGAGAGTCGGGAAGGGATTTTTACCTTTTTGCTTCGCTTAATCAACTGGGATGGGAAACAACTATACCACTCAATTTAATTATGCATGTATGAGATTATGATTAACATGAACTGGTTAATATGATATGGTGATGGGTGATCTAAGCAAGCCTGGTATGTGGATGGGTTGGATGTTATTGTGGTTTGCTTGCTTTAGATCTAAGGACTGGTTCATACGAGAATAAGCCAAGACTACAGTGCCACCACGAGGCCAAGTATGGGTGCGGCGTAGCTGATTAATTAGGGCTTTGCTAGTGCTGTTTGGACCATTGTGGATGCTCGGGGAAGGGGTAGTCGGATTGGGTTTGTTGATGATTGGTGGGACTACCCTAGGATCCGAATGGCTCAAGAGGGAGCCCTTGGTTGAAGATGTGCTCAGTTGGAGAAATCGCCATCGGTGAAACCTCAGTGGGGTCTAAATAGGCTAGTAATCCCTTTGTAAAGGCTATTTTGTGATCTCTTGGCCACACACCGACGGAAGTGTGAGACGGCATAATAGAGGTTCCAGTCATCGAAAGGTGATGAAATCACAAACACGTAGGTAAAGTGGTACAAACTCTGCAGAGTCTAATAAAACTATCATGATAGCCATGCTCCCAGTTATGAGCACCTAGACAACTTCCATGATTAGAAGGAAATTGGGATTTGGGATGGTTATGGTTGGGTAACGGTTATAGCTGGTTATAGATTTATTTCTGGTATTGAATATGGTTATTGGCAATGGTGAAATCTGGAATTATTGATGATGGTAGTGAATTTAGATTGGTATTATGATATGACTTATGATTATGATGGGTTTACTTCACATACATATAATATATTGCTTTTCAAATATTTTAATGTACTTTTCAGCACTCTGCCATTATTATATTCGTCATTTGAATCAGTCACATGTCATACTTTCCACACTTGCTGAGTACGACATGTACTCACTCTTGCAATCCCCCCCCCCCCCAACAGTTGCATGTCAAGATTGGGAGTTTAATGGTGATAATGCGGAGTTTTAGACCGTGTCTACCGTCAGCTTTGCCTGTGGTGTTGATCGGGAGCTGCGCTATACCCTATTGTTTATGCTGCCTAGCTGTTTAAGTTGCTTAATTAGTTTATTTCCGCTGCATTAGTTGAACTTGTCAATAATTTTCATTAGAGCTTGTATTCGAGGATAATATGATTTGTTTAATAAAATTTGGTTAATTAATCTTGTTCTGTGGTAATTTTCTGTATACTCTTTTGTGATTGCACTCGTGTATGTGTGATGAACATCCTAGGCACACATATGCGTTAGCTTGGTTCATTTTCGGAATCGTGCGTCACAACTTTTGACAAATTTTTTTTGAATTTGAACTCGGCCACCCCAGATGGCCGCTGCTGCTAAGAGAGGATGAGAGGGCAGTGATTGGAGACCGAAGATGACAGCGCATGGAGCCCATGGTTTGGGAAAAGTACGTCCCAATCATGGCAGCAAAATGCCCTATCAAGCCGCACCAAGGTGGGGGTGGTGCGCTCATTGCTCCATGTAAGCTTCCGTTCTGTAGGGGCAACTCGATTAATTCTGCAATATTAAGCATTCTCTGAAAGGAACCCATCCATCTTCTGTTCACATTGCCATTATTTTTGTCACTAGCATCCCTGATCATGTTAAAATCTCCTATGACAAGCCACGGTAACCCATGGGGTGGCTTGTCTGAGAGAAGTTGATCCAGGAAGCGCTGCTTGCCAGTGTCGGCCATAGGGACATACACTACAGAAAGCTTGAAAGGAGATATATGTTGCCTGTGTTGGATAGTCATTGAGACAGAGAATTCCTGAACTGCAGGGTTGGAGCCATCAATGGATTCAGGGTCCCAAGCAATTACTATCACTCCTCTTGTACCTTGAGTTGGTAGGAAAGTGAAAGAAGATAGACTAGTACCCATGAACTCTGCTGCAAGTCTTAAATCTAAATTTTGCAGCTTTGATTCTTGTAGGCGGCCGACATTAGGGCGGGCTGACAAGATGAGATGTCTGATGGCCTCCCTGCGAGCCGGGAGGTTGAGGCCTTGCACATTCCAGCTTAGCAAGACAAGGTCGCCATCCATAAATGTGACTAGAGAAACACATATGCAATTGGACATAACACCATCTTAGGCCCCGTTTGGGATGTGGGAATGAAAAAATAGGAACAAGAAAAAACAAAGGAACGAAGAAAACACAGGAATGAGAAATGTGAGAAAACCGCGGGAACGGGAAAACATGGGAAGTGGGAGATCACAGGAATGAAAAAACATGGGAAGTAAGAAAACCACAGGAAAAAACACAGGAATAAGAAATGATCTTTGACATGATTTTCCAAGAGGTTGGACCTCATTGTTTTATTCCTTCACTTTATGCAGGAAAGGAAGCCTTTCCACGGGAAATGAAATATTGATTCCTCCATTCCAAACGCCGATGACATCAGCAAAATGTAGGAATTGATTCCTTTGAAATTTCCTTTGGAAATCCCGTATTCCAAACGGGGCCTTAACAAATTTGGAATAGAGAGGTGTCACGCCCGGTCATCGTAAAGATGAACAGACGCTTATCACATGTACGCCAGGATCAGTTGAATCGTACATGCGTCAATGAAAGCGAAATATCATTACATAGCCATGTTCGAATACATAAATAGTCTTACAGTATGACCCGAAGGTCTACAAATACACACCACAACTACTTACAACACTTAAACAGTTCATAAGCTCCAAACTACAGCGGAAGGGGAAATAGGTAAGCATGGCTCCATCTTCACAGGCAGCAGTTGCGCGTACGGTCGCAACCTAGGCCAAGTCCTCCAGATTTACGAAGAAGTCCTCCGGTGCCGCTTCTTCTTCTTCATATTCTAATGTAAAAGTAAACGCTTGAGTACATAGAGTACTCAGCGAGTGCGGGAAGAGAATGACATGATTGGCTAAGCAAGGGAAGGTCAATTATGGCTTAGCACTATGCTTAAAACCTAACCTTAGCTTTCAATTATCAATATCATAATTCAAGAAGTAATCAACACATGATTAAGGATAATGAATGTAACTTGATTCATGATTAACCACCATTTCCCATCCATAGTCTAATTATGAACTGGCCCCAAGCCGCTATTGTCCGTGAGCACGGCTGTCATGACAGTTTTACCAAATCTCTGCAGAGAGTGTACCCTTTCCCCACAAGCAGTGATTCCATCCCCTGTTGCCAGGTGGACTGAGTAAACCTCCCTGTAGCCTGTGGTGATCAACCACATTTCACACTTCCGTAGGTGTGTGGCCAGGAGATCACTACATGGTCTTTACAAAGGTGCTCCCGACTAGTGCTAGCCCTCTAAGGTTTCCACCACTGAGGATTCTCGGAGTAACCCTCCGCCTCAGAGCCCCCTCTTGAGCCTTGCGAATTCCAGAGCAGTTCCCCTGCATCATTCCCCGCACCATCCAACTACTAGCATTTCATTGGGAGAAACCTAATTAATTGACCAAGCTGCCCCATCTCAGTCTCGTGGTGGTACTATAAAGCTTAGTGGCTTCCTCCATAAACCGGTCCTTAGAATCCGGTGGTAACAAACCCCAATCCCAGGTCTCATGCAAACTGCACCATACCAATATTATCCAACCACCAGATTCCTATCCACTACTATTGTGTAATCACCACAGATTAAAGTAACCATAAAGTTTAACATGGCACAATTGTATGAAATCCCAGTCCCAATGTCTAAGCATGGCTAAGCATAAATAAGACCTATCTACTTCCCAACCCATTTCAGGTAACAAGGAATTATATGGAATAGGGCATGTAAACATGAAATAGGACATCAATTTATTTAGAATGCATCTATCTAAATTCCTAAAATTGGTACAAGATGGTCAAGGGCACTTGCCTTTGTTGAAGACTTGAGTGTTGGAGAAGTCTTGGTCTTGGAGGTTAAGATTGGGGTCGTAGTACGACTCTAAATATATACCCAAGCATGGCAAGAATAAAATAAAGCTGAATAAGTAAAGGGCACGCAAAACAATACATCACAACACACACATCAGCATAAAATCCTATACTAATGCGTCCCTACGAAGTATTTATTACTTAACATGGCCAAAGTATGCATTTTAGATTTATCCTACATTTTTGGGATTTAATTATAGCCTAAAACCATTTTTATTAAATTTTCTATGGCCAAAATGTATTTTTAAACACTTATAATAAATATTACATGGACAAAATATATTTTATATGAAATCTACAATTTAATCATAGCATAAAGTAGTTTATACTAATTTTCCCTACTATTAATTACCATTTTTATCTATTTTCTACACCTCAAATACACCTAAAAACCATATTCAGCAAATAAATAAAAGTCCATAGACTAAAAAATAAGATTACTACACTGCACAGGGGCTAAATCCAAAATTCTATAAATTTCCAAGGGTTAAATCGACTATTTAAATGATTTAATCCAATTCCAGAAAGTCCAGGGGCTGGATTGTGAATTATGGGGGCTAGATTTGAAATCCAGCAAAGGTTAGGGGGTAGCCCGCAAGATTCCAGGGGCCTGGGTGAAAATGCGGAGGCGGGAAAGGGCATTCAAATGTGGGCCGTCGGATCTGCTCCGGATGGCCCGGATTTTATTATGTGAATCGGTACGTTGCGATCTAATCGCAGCCGTAGGCGTCCAACCAAAGGCCCAGATGGGGCCACGTCGCCCCTAAGCCGGCGACAGCGCTGTGCGCGGCGGCGCCCGGCGGTGCACGGCGGCGACCTCGCCAGACTCGGCGCAAATCAACCAATTTCGGCCTAATTCTTGAATCTAACCACTGGAAATTGAAGGGGGGGGGGGGACAAGGCAGCTCATCGGAGGTGTTGATCGCGCTTGGGGAAGAGCAGATGACGCCGGCGACGAGGTGAGGCCGCAGAGCTCAACGGAGGGCGGCAGAAACGGTGATGCGCTTGCGATCTCCCCGAGTTAACTTGCCCGGCGCGTGTCTGGGAGCACGGCGAACGCGTTAGGCACGGCGCACGGAGGAAACTACGTTGCGACTGGTGGGAACGTCGGCGACTTACCGATGACCGGGAGGTTAGGGTTTGAGAGCTCGGGGAAGTGGGGGAAAATGGGGGCGGCAGTGGGCTTATGGGTGCGGCGAGGTGGCGGTTGCGGAGCGCGTGCGGGGTTTGAAAATCGGGCGCGGGTCCGAGGTGAGTGGGGGAGACGTGGGCGCGGCGTGGATCGTGGGCGCGGCGCTCGGCCGTTGCGCGCGACGCGGGGAAGAAAGGGAGAGGGGCGGGAGCACCGACTGGTGGGCCTGGGTTGGCAGCGTGAGAGAGGAGAGGGAGGGCGCGGTTGGGCTGGCGGGGGAGGAGAAGGAAGTTGGGCCAGAGGGGAGAAATCGGCCCAGGTGAGGATTTTTATCTTTTTCTTGTTCCCATTCTTCTCTTTTGTTTTGAATTCAAATTCAAATTTAATTCGTTTGCTACACATTTGAACTTCAAAAATCACCCAAAAATGCATACAATAATGTACAAGGGTTTTCTCAAATTTTTGTACATGAAATATGGATGTTACAACTCTACCCCCCCTTAAAAGGAATCTCGCCCTCGAGATTCGGACGTCCTAAGGGAAAAGATGAGGGAAGTCCGCTTTGAGATCTTCTTCTCTTTCCCATGTTGCTTCTGCCTCTGAATGATGTTTCCACTGCACCTTACACATGCGAATGACTTTGTTTCTTGTGACTTTTCTAGTGTCTCAAGTATCTTGACAGGTTGTTCCACATAAGACAAATCTTCTTGTACATCGACTGCTTCCATAGACAATTGCTCCTCAGGCACTCTTAGACACTTCTTAAGCTGCGAAACATGGAATACATCATGAACATCAGATAAGTGCGGTGGAAGCTCAAGCTGATAAGCCACTTCTCCTCGTCTTTCGAGTATCTTGAACGGACCAATGTAGCGGGGTGACAACTTGCCTCTTACTTTAAATCTTCTCAATCCTCTCATAGGCGACACCTTCAAGTACACATAATCACCAACCTCAAATGTTATATCACGTCTTCGAGTATCCGTGTAACTCTTCTGTCTTGTTTGGGTTGCCTTTAGATTCTTCTGAATTTCTTGTACTTGTCTTTCAGCCTCTTTTAATACGTCAGGCCCAAAGACTTGACTTTCCCCAGTTTGATTCCAAAACAACGGTGTCCTACATTTCCGCCCATACAATGCTTCAAAAGGAGACATCTTCAAACTAACTTGATAACTGTTGTTGTAAGAAAATTCAGCATATGGCAGATTCTTGTCCCAACTTTTGTTATTCTTTAGAGCACCCGCTCTTAACATGTCTTCCAATATCTGGTTGGTTCGTTATGTCTGACCATCAGTTTGAGGATGATATGCTGAACTAAAATTTAGACGGGTATCCATTGATTCATGCAACTTCTGCCAGAATCTTGAGGTGAATTGAGTGCCTCTGTCTGAAATGATCTTCTTAGGAACTCCATGTAAGCATACAATCCTGGAGATGTACAGTTCCGCCAACTTGGGACCATTGTAGGTTTCTTTCACGGGAATAAAGTGAGCAACTTTAGTTAAACGATCCACTATGACCCATATAGAATCATATCCAGACTGTGTCCTTGGTAGCCCCACAATGAAATCCATACTAATTTCTTCCCACTTCCATTCTGGCACTTTGATTGGTTGCAATAACCCTGCTGGTCTTTGATGTTCTGCCTTAATCAATTGACATGTATCGCATATGGCCACATATTCTGCTACATCTCTTTCCATTCCATGCCACCAATATCGATTTTTGAGGTCTTGATACATCTTTGTGCTTCCAGGATGAATGGAGTATGATGAGTTATGAGCTTCCCTTAGTATCAACTCTCTAATCTTCTTGATATCTAGAACACAAATCCTCTTTCCCAGCCATAGAGTTCCTTGTTCATCTTCCCTAAAGTTTGGAGCTTTTCCCTTCTTCATCAACTGCTTGATCTCCTTGACCTTCTCATCATTCTTTTGTCCTTCTCGTATATCACGTTCAAGGGTTGAGTCGACTTCCATAGCAACTGCTTCAGTGCTAGACACTAGACATAAGTTTAACCTTGCAAACTCTTCACATAACTGGGGTTGAAGAGCTTGTACTGACAAGTTATTACATTGTCCTTTTCTGCTTAGGGCATCAGCGACCACATTAGCCTTTCCTGGATGGTAGTTGATTTCCACATCGAAATCATTTATTAACTCCAACCAACGACGTTGTCTGAGATTAAGATCTGGCTGTGTGAATATGTACTTCAAGCTCTTGTGGTCCGTGTATATCTCAGTCCTTTTTCCCATCAAGTAGTGTCTCCATATCTTCAAAGCATGGACAACCGCTGCCAATTCTAAGTCATGTGTTGGGTAATTCCTCTCATGTTTCCGAAGCTGTCTTGAAGCATAGGCTACAACATGTCCTCCTTGCATTAAGACACATCCTAAACCATGACCAGATGCATCACAATAAACCACAAACTCCTTCTGCATATCAGGCATCACCAATACCGGTGCACTAGTTAACCTCTTTTTCAATTCGGCAAAGCTCACTTCACATTCGGGGGTCCACTTGAAAGCAACTCCTTTATCAAGCAACTTGGTTAGTGGTCGAGAGATCTTTGAAAATCCCTCGATGAATCGACGGTAATAACCAGCCATGCCTAAGAATCTTCGTATGTCATGTACACTCTCAGGTGTTTCCCACTTAAGGAAATCGGCCACTTTTCCTGGATCCACTGTTATACCTCCTTCAGTTATGACATGTCCCAAAAATGATACCTCTTTTAGCCAAAACTCACACTTACTAAGTTTGGCATATAATTGGTGTTGGCGAAGCTTCTGTAGAGCCATCCTGATGTGCTCCTCATGCTCTTCTTCAGTCTTGGAGTAGATAAGTATGTCGTCGATGAACACCACTACAAACTTGTCCAAGTACTCCATGAATACCTTATTCATTAGATACATAAAATATGCTGGAGCATTGGTCAGTCCAAACGACATAACCGTATACTCATATAGTCCATATCGAGAGACAAATGCAGTCTTGGGAATATCTGAGGGTCTAATCTTCAGTTGGTGATAACCTGAGCGAAGATCAATCTTAGAGAACACACATGCTCCTCTAAACTGATCAAATAAATCTTCAATTCTTGGCAGTGGGTACTTATTCTTGATTGTTACCGCATTTAAGGCACGGTAATCAACACACAACCTTTGAGTACCATCCTTCTTGGGTACAAATATAACTGGTGCTCCCCAAGGTGGTGAGCTAGGACGAATATATCCTTTTCCCAATAACTCCCCAATATGATCCTTTAGTTCAGCTAATTGTTTAGCATCCATTCTATACGACCTCTTATATATTGGGGCCGTTCCAGGTACTAACTCAATGACAAATTCAATCTCTCGATCAGGGGGCATACCTGGTAAGTCATCTGGGAATACGTCCGGAAATTCCTTTACAATCCTGATGTCTTCGGTACTCTCAAGATGGTTGAGTTGTACTACTGCCTCTTGTGTCTGATCTGGCTTGAATTCCACTGTAGTGCCATCCGGTTGTGTTAAGCAAACTGTTCTAGTTGCACAATGAATTACTCCTTGATTCTTCGTTAACCAGTCCATTCCCAGAATGATATCTAATCCTTGTGAGTCCAACACTATTAGGTTGGCCCAAAAGACTACCCTCCTTATGTTTATACTCACTTTACGGCATAGATGCCTTGCCACCATCTCTCCTCCAGGAGAGTTTATCAATAATGGCCCATTCAAGAATGTAACTACCATGTCATGCTTCTTTATGAAATCCTTGGATATAAATGAATGTGTAGCACCCGAATCAAACAATATGGTGGCGGGGTGGGAGTTAACAGAAAACATACCGATCACCACATCAGGCGCTTCCTGTGCTTGCTCTAGAGTCACATGGTTGACACGGCCAGGTGGGTTTTGTTGCTTCTTTGGACAACTGCTGGCGTAGTGTCCCCATTCTCTGCACTTGTAACATTGAACTCCCGCAGCATTACTCTGGCCCTTGTTGCCTCCTGATTGGTTTCTTGGGGGTTGGCCATTTGGACAGTTAGCTGGAGCTGAAGGGCGGGGTGGCTGCATCTGCTGACGTGGGGGTTGCATTGGCTGGCGTGGTGGTTGCTGCTGCTGGCGCATTTGCTGATTGTAGGGAGTGGTTGGCCTGTAATTGGAGTTTGGAAATCTCTGTCCCGAGTAGTTCATAGGACGAGTCATCTGGTTTGCAGGCGGAGGGTTAAGACGAGGGCGTACATTGCTGCTAGAGGCATGACTTAGAGCTAACTTCCTCTTCCTTTCATCATATCCAGTTCCTTTTCGGTCCTCTCCACTTCAAAAGCTTCGTCAACCAGCTTCTGAAAGTCGTTGTAGTCGCTGGAAGACATGGCAAACTTCAACTCCTTATCCAGTCCATTCTTGAAACGGAATTGTTTCTTGGAGTCACTATCCACATCGGTTGGAGCATAGCGGGACAACTGGGTGAATGCATTCAAATAGGCCATCACAGTCATACGACCCTGCTTCAACATAAGGAACTCTTCACATCTTGCTTGTATTTCTCCCTCAGGCACAAAGTGATTGCAGAAGTTGGTCTTGAATTCTTCCCAAGTAATGTTTTCCGGATCCTGGTGGGCTTCAGTGAAGGCAGTCCATCAGTCAGCTGTCGGTCCTTGGAGTTGATGGGATGCTAATAATACTTTCTCTCTTCCTTCACAGTGTATGAGCCTCAACTTGCTTTCAACTGTTCGGAGCCAATCATCGGCATCCATGGGTTAGGTGACTGTGGCAAAAGTGGGTGGATGAGTGTTTAGGAAGTCCCTTAGAAAGGACCTAGGTGGAAAAGGTGGTGGTGGCGGAAGGTTGTAATTTGGTGGTGGTGGGGGTGGGGCTTGCTGCGGGTTGGTGACAATCTGGGTGAGGTTGTTGAGTAATTGGGTTTGAATGGTCATCATCTGCTGTATTTGCTGCGCTGCTGGGGCTCCTCGGGCACCCCTACCATTCCATCCTGGCACACCTCCAAGTCCTTCATCTTGGGGCACAGCACCCCTTCTATGACCTCTACCTCTACCTCTTCCAGACAACTGTATAGGGAATAATTGAAACTTTAGGACAATAGATAAGATATAGAAGGGTACACTATGGCAAACGGTCCCAACTACATGCATCAAGGGAAACATATATATAAAGCAAGCAAATTCATTACCCAACTAGTGCGGATGTGGACAAGATGCTAATGCATTCCACAACTCGCACGACACATTAACAAGCCTATATACAAATGACATGGATGTGGACAGGATGCCGAAGCATTCCACAACTCATGTCGCACACAAACACACACACACAACATAAAGCAAACTACTAGCATAACATCATAAATAACACAACTCAAGACTAAAGAGGGCGTAGCTACACGCTCCTACATACTAAGGATAGGTGTCCTGAGTCGTCCAGCGGGGAAACAGGTCCACTCCTACTCATCGGAGTCCTCCTCAACCTCCATCTCCGGGTCTTCTTCTTCCGAGTCCTCTCTTGATTCCTGGGGGGAGTTCATATGACGATCTGGAGAGTTCGGGTCCCAAGGCTCAACATCCGAAGCGTACTGAGGAGAGTTCGGATCAGTTGCAGTGATCCTCGCGTAGCGTCGGCGAAGTCGCTCGTAGCGGTCAACCAGGTCCCTGCTCTCCTGTAGCTCCTGCTGACAACGCTGGAGTCGCGAAGACAACTCCACCACGTAGTCCACAAGCCTCTCGCACTGGGCGTGGTGCAAAGGCCCCTCGACGTCACGTCCCGTGAAGTCGGCCGTGCCACTAGGGCGCTGAGGGGTGAAAGCGTGCTCCGTGCACCCGAGGCGGAACCTGTGGGTGTGACTCCAGTAGGTAGTCGCCTCCCACGTAGCATCCTCCTCAGCCGCACGCTGGGAGCTCCTCCAGGCCGGAGAGAAGTGTGAGTGCAGCAGCTCCGAGTCATAGTAGACGGCCAGCTGGGAAGTCCACTCCAGTCCACCAGTATAGGGTGCAAAGACCCTAGTGGTGTGGTAGACGAGGCGAACACGATACTCGCGGTACCCCACAGCACGAAGAAGAGAGCGAAGACGGACACGCATCCTCGAGGCAGCACTCCCAGTGGAGAACAGCGTCGTCTCCCTCCTGGGGGTGTGAGGTGCGGAGCGACTGGCTAGGGCGTGGTGAGGAACACGACCCCCAGTCGACTTACGAGCCGTCTGCTTGGTGCACGCCATCTACAAACATTTGAAAAGAAGAGAGTGATATCAATAATCAATAAATTAAATTAGAATAAAGCAAATAGCATAGCAAGATAAGAAGCACAAGGGTTGAGATGGAGAGCACAAAGTTTTGGAAATACTATTTTATAAGAAAATAGCATAGTCCTTAATTTTCGACCACTTCTAACTAGGCTTGCGTCCTACGGGCAACCTGGCTCTGATACCACTTTGTCATTTCCGGTCATCGTAAAGATGAACAGACGCTTATCACATGTACACCAGGATCAGTTGAATCGTACATGCGTCGATGAAAGTGAAATATCATTACATAGTCATGTTCGAATACATAAATAGTCTTACAGTATGACCCGAAGGTCTACAAATACACACCACAACTACTTAAAACACTTAAACAGTTCATAAGCTCCAAACTACAGCGGAAGGGGAAATAGGTAAGCATGGATCCATCTTCACAGGCAGCAGTTGCGCGTACGGTCGCAGCCTAGGCCAAGTCCTCCGGATTGACGAAGAAGTCCTCCGGTGCCGCTTCTTCTTCTTCATATTCTAATGGAAAAGTAAACGCTTGAGTACATAGAGTACTCAACAAGTGCGGGAAGAGAATGACATGATTGGCTAAGCAAGGGAAGGCCAATTATGGCTTAGCACTATGCTTAAAACCTAACCTTAGCTTTCAATTATCAATATCATAATTCAAGAAGTAATCAACACATGATTAAGAATAATGAATGTAACTTGAATCATGATTGACCACCATTTCCCATCCATAGTCTAATTATGAACTCGCGCCAAGCCGCTATTGTCCGTGAGCATGGTTGTCATGACAGTTTTACCAAATCTCTGCAGAGAGTGTACCCTTTCCCCACAAGCAGTGATTCCATCCCCTGTTGCCGGGTGGACTGAGTAAACCTCCATGTAGCCCGTGGTGATCAACCACATTTCACACTTCCCTAGGTGTGTGGCCAGGAGATCACTACATGGTCTTTACAAAGGTGCTCCCGACTAGTGCTAGCCCTCTAAGGTTTCCACCACTGAGGATTCTCGAAGTAACCCTCCGCCTCAGAGCCCCCTCTTGAGCCTTGCGGATCCCAGAGCAGTTCCCTTGCATCATTCCCCGCACCATCCAACTACTAGCATTTCATCGGGAGAAACCTAATTAATTGACCAAGCTGCCCCATCTCAGTCTCGTGGTGGTACTATAAAGCTTAGTGGCTTCCTCCATAAACTGGTCCTTAGAATCCGGTGGTAACAAACCCCAATCCCAGGTCTCGTGCAAACTGCACCATACCAAAACTATCCAACCACCAGATTCCTATCCACTACTATTGTGTAATCAACACAGATTAAAGTAACCATAAAGTTTAACATGGCACAATTGTATGAAATCCTAGTCCCAATGTCTAAGCATGGCTCAGCATAAATAAGACATATCTACTTCCCAACCCATTTCAGGTAACAAGGAATTATATGGAACAGGGCATGTAAACATGAAATTGGACATCAATTTATTTAACATGCATCTATCTAAATTCCTAAAATTGGTACAAGATGGTCAAGGGCACTTGCCTTCGTTGAAGACTTGAGTGTTGGAGAAGTCTTGGTCTTAGAGGTTAAGATTGGGGTCGTAGTACGACTCTAAATATATACCCAAGCACGGCAAAAATAAAATAAAGCTGAATAAGTAAAGGGCACGCAAAACAATACATCACAACACACACATCAGCATAAAATCTTATACTAATGCGTCCCTACGAAGTATTTATTACTTAACATGACCAAAGTATGCATTTTAGATTTATCCTACATTTTTGGGATTTAATTATAGCCTAAAACCATTTTTATTGAATTTTCTATGGTCAAAATGTATTTTTAAACACTTATAATAAATACTACATGGACAAAATATATTTTATATGAAACCTACAATTTAATTATAGCATAAAGTAGTTTATACTAATTTTCCCTACTATTTCTACACTTAATTACCATTTTTATCTATTTTCTACACCTCAAATACACCTAAAAACCATATTCAGCAAATAAATAAAAGTCCAGGGACTAAAAAATAAGATTACGACACTGCACAGGGGCTAAATCCACAATTCTATAAATTTCTATGGGTTAAATCGACTATTTAAATGATTTAATCCAATTCCAGAAAGTCCAGGGGCTAGATTGTGAATTCTGGGGGCTATATTTGAAATCCAGCAAAGGTTAGGGGTAGCCCGCAAGATTCCAGGGGCCTGGATGAAAATGCGGAGGCGGGAAAGGGCATTCAAATGTGGGCCGTCGGATCTGCTCCGGATGGCCCGGATTTTATTATGCGAACCGGTACGCTGCGATCTAATCGCAGCCATAGGCGTCCAACCGAAGGCCCAGATGGGGCCACGTCGCCCCTAAGCCGGCGACAGCGCTGTGCGCGGCGGCGCCCGGCGGTGCACGGCGACGACCTCGCCGGACTCGGCGCAAATCGACCAATTTCGGCCTAATTCTTGAATCTAACCACTGGAAATTGAAGGGGGGGAACAAGGCAGCTCACCGGAGGTGTTGATCGGGCTTGGGGAAGAGCGGATGACGCCGGCGACGAGGTGAGGCGGCGGAGCTCGACGGAGGGCGGCGGAAACATTGATGCGCTTGCGATCTCCCCGAGTTAACTTGCCCGGCGCGTGTCTGGGAGCACGGCGAACGCGTTAGGCACGGCGCACGGAGGAAACTACGTTGCGACTGGTGGGAACACCGGCGACTTACCGATGACCGGGAGGTTAGGGTTTGAGAGCTCGGGGGAGTGGGGGGGGGAAATGGGGGCGGCAGTGGGCTTATGGGTGCGGCGAGGTGGCGGTTGCGGAGCGAGTGTGGGGTTTGAAAATCGGGTGCGGGTCCGAGGTGAGCGGGGGAGACGTGGGCACGGCGTGGATCGTGGGCGCGGCGCTCGGCCGTTGCGCGCGACGCGGGGAAGAAAGGGAGAGGGGCGGGAGCGCCGACAGGCGGGCCCGGGGTGGCAGCGGGAGAGAGGAGAGGGAGGGCGCGGTTGGGCTGGCGGGGGAGGAGAAGGAAGTTGGGCCAGAGGGGAGAAATCGGCCCAGGTGAGAATTTTTATCTTTTTCTTTTTCTTTTTCCCATTCTTCTCTTTTGTTTTGAATTCAAATTCAAATTTAATTCGTTTGCTACACGTTTGAACTTCAAAAATCACCCAAAAATGCATACAATAATGTACAAGAGTTTGCTCAAATTTTTGTACATGAAATATGGATGTTTCAAGAGGGTGCCCGCCAATAGCCCCAATAAAAGCTCTCTCCTCCTACTACCTCTGACCATAACATTACGGGGGTAACATCTACTAAACAAAGGGGTGGCCCCAACGTCCAGACTGACATAGCAACATAGGTAAACATGGAAGATCCACTTGGGAGGCGGACTTTGCATCAAGCAGCTGCCTGTGCATGCAGTTCTTCCGCCACGAGTGTTGTCGTGGCACGGGCGACATCATCGCGTGCAAATCCAGTGACAGTGTGGATCACCTTGATCGCTGTTGCGGAGAGTGACTGCTTGTACATGTCTTCGTACTTCTTCAGGATATTCTTGCCGATTGGTTAACCTACTACAGCTAGATCCAGCTGCCTAATGAGCCTCTGTGTAGCCCACATGGACACTAGAACGTCATTGGGGCGCTTAGCTTGTCGCGCACTGGTGTGAGACAGTGCAGCGGGTAAGGAGCGGCCCCTCGGTGCACAGCGCTACACTGGTGGGTTGCCAAGAATGGTGGGAGTCAGGAGCTTGAACATGTTGGAGGATGGTGGGGCACCGTGGACCTGGTCAGTCGTTGATGGGGGCCTTTTGGATGGTGGTACAGTGGGCGGCCCCGCAGGAGGAGGCATGGTCTGAAGTGGCTCATCACCCTCCCCCCCTCCAGAAGTTATGGGCCTCCTCCCTACGGGCCCATAGAGTTGGGTCGGGAAGTTGGGTCGGCATTGGCGACAGACAGCCCGAAGATGATCGGAGGGGTCACCATGCTTCCATCT
Organism: Tuctoria greenei; assembly: GCA_036927565.1. Taxonomy (NCBI): domain Eukaryota; kingdom Viridiplantae; phylum Streptophyta; class Magnoliopsida; order Poales; family Poaceae; genus Tuctoria; species Tuctoria greenei. Next base: position 20,888,066 of record JAYESD010000011.1, on the reverse strand, counting down.
TGTTGCACTCCTGCTGGTGATGAAGAGGGGGTATAGGCATGGTCCCCCCCCCCCCCAAGTGCCGAAGGTGCAGGAGCAGGCAGACACAGCTGCAGTGCGCAGGGAGTTTTGTCATGTACCTTCAAGGCTGCAAGTTCTTCCATCATGGGGCCTTGAGCTAGTACAGCTTGGGGTTGAGCAGGCGCAGCCCTTCAAAAAGCCGAGCAGGCTAGGGAGGTAGCAATCGGGTCTTCTGTCTGGCACGGGTAAGCTTCTGTCGGCGTGCTCCTGGAGCTCTACTGAAGCTGTAGCTTGGCCGGCGTCACAGTAATGGCCAATGTCTTGGCGGGCGTGGCTTCACGAGCGTGCCTCGCGCTTTGCATCGCGGCAGGAGTTTGGAGGCTTCTAGAGCATGGTGTAAGAGACGCAAAGCGGCACCAGTCCCACCCCTCATCGTCGTGACGAGGGGCGTCTCGCTTCCTGGGCACGTGGGACTGTGACATCACGTGGGACTGTGACGTCATCATGTGCTGTTGTCGTTGGGCATTGTCCTCCCGAGGAGTGCCGATAGCGGTGATCACCGCCACCCCACCGTTGCTGGTGGTCACTGCAGGAGTCGGCGAGTGAGGGTCGACCACGAGGGTGACCACTACCCCGATGGCTGCCACCCGTGGTCGACCACTACCCCGATGGCTGCCACGACCCCAAGAGAGATGACTGCCCCTGTCCCCATCGCCGTGGCGGTCCATATTGTCGTGCTCTTGAAAGGGTCGACACCTGTCCCTGGCCGAGGGGCGGACGGGGTAAATGATGTCGTCCGACACCCCGACCATCCAGTCAAACTTGTGGCGGCGAGGGAAGGTCGGAGCAACGTCTGACAGGACGAACCCCGGCGAGAGGATGTCATGGAGGTCGCCGGCCGCTCCCTATGGCGGTGTGGACCAGTCGTAGAATTGATCCAGATGGACGATAAGCTGCACAGAGATGCCTTCTGGAGGATATAGCACTGTAGGCACATTATGAGGAAGAGGTGCACACGGCGGCATGAACCTGACCAGTTTGGTATAGGGCAGAAGGCTAGGATCCTCCAGCCAAGTCCAGAGCACACACACCTCGGTGTTTACACGAGAGAAGGAGTTCTCGTGGAAACAATCAAACAGATAGTGCTCACCAAAGATTTGCTGAATGGCGTCTTCACACCAGCCATGGAACGAGAGGTCTTCCACATAGACTTTTGCATGGAAGAGCCACTTGGATGGCATGGACCAAATGCGCCATGGCCGGACCGTGAAGTTAACCCCACTGACAATGAGGCGTTTCTTGTTAATGGCAGGCGCCTGCTGCTCAGGGAAGTCGAAGAGGATGAAGAAGTCCTCCGGCTGATGCTTGGATATTGAGAAGATGGACAGCGGAATCCCCAGCTGGGAGGTGATAGCCTCCGACATCTCCCTCGGGTTGGCAATGAAGTTCCTGTCCATGAAGGTGAGCACTACCGTCTGAGCTAGAATGATGTCACAATCATTGGCCATTGCATGACCAGGCACAACCGAGGCAAAACCAGCAGATGGTCTCTCGTTGGTGAAGCGGGGAATGTGGGAGACCGAAAGGGCCATGTTGCGAGGACTGTGGCGGACAACCTCCGCGTACGTTGCCGGTGTATTAGAGGGGCGGTGTGAAGGCAGTGGCGGGAAGTACAGTCTGGAGAACACGCTGGGATTTGGCGGTGATGGTGGTGCCTTGGCTTGCGAAGAGCAATGGCAAGTCTTAGCAAAATGACCAGGGCCTCCGCATGAAAGGCATCTTCTGGGATCGCGGCACTGGGAACGGTGGTGGTCTGTGGCAAGGCACCAGAAGCAGCGCCCTCTGAAGATTCTTAAAAAGGACTCGCGACGGAGGGGGGGCGAAGGCGAGATGGCGAAGGGGGCAGCACCGCCAGAGGTAGTCTTCAAGGGTCCCTTTCGATTTGGAGCATAGGGCAGCTGCCGTCCCCGCAAAAACCCAGATGCTCCACTAGTGGTAGAGGCTACCCGACGGGAAGGGCGACCGACAACATCGGGCTGGGAGCTTGACCGCGGAGCGGGAGAGCCGGAGTGCAGAGAGGCAACAGGACCGGGGCCGACTTGGGAAAGGTGGACCACACCACGGTGGCCAGCCTTAGAGACCACCCGTACCCATTTCGGCAGCAGCTTTGCCGTTAAGCTGCACCGGCCTCCAAGCTTCGGATTTAAGGCGACCCCGAAATTCAGCTGGCCTTGGAGGTTGGTGGAAGGGAGCTGCAACAGGCTTTGGGGCAGAAAGTGTCGGGCTAAGATCTAGAGGATCAGTCGGCGGAGAGGGTGCCGGCTGTTGGAAGATAAATAAAATATGGGCCACGGCACTTTGAGTCTGGCATGAGCAGAGTCTTGGCAGGGCTACAGCACTTGGAGTCTGACACGAATATAGTCTTGGCACGGCATCCGGAGAACAAGATATCAAGTAGAGATAAAGTAGACTCTAAAATAATATATTCGATGTACTCATGTATGGCTGATCAGATTTTAATGTAGTTAGATATAGATTCAGGTTCTAGATAGAATATCTTTATATAAGGTTTGATCGGTTGTGATTCAAACCATTTTATCTTTTCTCTATCTGATCAGCCGTATATCTCTTGTATTTTTCCTATAAATAGATCAACACGTAACCCAGCGATGACCCGAGTTTGGGAGTCCTGGTTTCATCTAACATGGTAACCAGAGCCGCTATTCTCCATCGAGAACACCTTCCGTGAGTTGAGAGTCACGCGCCTGCAGAACAAGCTGCAGAGAAAGAAAAAAAAAGGCCTGCGCAGCACAACTACTGTGTGCGGAGAAGAGACAAATTTTGCAAGCTAATTCCGGCAACATCAGAAGGACCTTTTTCTTTTTCTTGTGTTCGGCAGGCCCTGGTAGAAGACTGCCAACATGTCGACATCAACAGGTGGGTCCGGCTTCAACACCTTGACACATCACGTTGAAAAATTAACAAGAGACAATTACCTCTTGTGGAGAGCTCAAGTCCTCCCAGCGATTCGAGGAGCTCAACTTTATGGGTTTCTTGATGGAAGCAAGATTCAGCCACCAGAAGAGATTGAGGTGGAAAAAGAGGACAAGACGAAGATTAAAGTACCCAATTCGGAGTACTCAAGTTGGTTGACTCAAGATCAACAACTTCTCAGCTACTTGAACTCTACCTTGTCTAAGGAGGTTCTAGCTCAAGTGGCCATGCACTCGACTGCAGTTGAAGTATGGAAGTCAATTCAAGAGAGTTTTGCCTCTCAGTCAAGAGCACGTGTGATGCATCTACGTGCAAAACTATCTAGTACAAGGAAGGGAGATTTATCAGTTGCAGCTTACTTTGCAAAGATGAAAGAATATGCAGATGAGATGGCATCTGCGGGAAAGAAACTCGAAGATGATGATGTTGTGGCATATATCTTAGCAGGACTCGATGCTGATTACAACTCCCTCATTGAAAACGTGAGTACTAGATCTGATCCAATTTCTCTTTCTGACTTGTTTGCTCAGTTGTTGGCAACAGAGTCGCGTCTTGAGAGACAAAATCCAAATCAGCAATATCAGTACAACGTAAATTCTGCTTCTCGTGGAAGAGGCAGAGGAGGACGTTCGTATAGAGGAGGACGCAATGGATTTGGTGGGCGTGGACAAGGTAGAGGTGGATCGGACCAAAAACCAGTCTGCCAGTTATGTGACAAAGTGGGCCATACAGCGCTGAGGTGCTATAAGAGATTTGATCGTGAATTCAAGCCTGACCACAAAACAGTCAACAATGCTATGACATGCTACGGAGTGGATACGAATTGGTACACTGATACTGGTGCAACAGATCACATTACTGGGGAGATGGATAAGCTATCAACCAGGGAGAAGTACAATGGTCAAGAAAAGGTGCATACAGCGAGTGGATCAGGTATGAAAATCAGTGCTGTTGGAAGCTCTATTTTGAAAACTCCTGTTCGCAATATTCATCTCTACAATATTCTCCATGTCCCATCCGCGCAAAAAAATTTGTTATCTGTTCACAAACTCACTTGTGATAATTCTATATTTTTGGAGTATCATCGTGATTATTTTTTGGTGAAGGACCAAGCTACGAAGAGGGTTCTTCTTTGAGGCAGATGTGAAAAGGGTCTCTATCCATGGCCATCCCTTGAGAGATCCTCCTCCTCCAAGTGCGCATTCGCGACCAAAAAGCCGACCATAGAAAGATGGCATGAAAGGCTTGGTCATCCTTCCACAAGTATAGTCAATAAAGTAGTGAGCAAATATAATCTTCCTTGTTTATTAGAGTCTAGCACAAATCATATTTGTGATGCATGTCAGCAAGGCAAGAGCCATCAATTGCCTTTTCCTAAGTCTACTAGTGTGTCTAAGTTTCCTTTAGACCTTATTTTCTCAGATGTGTGGGGTCCTGCTCCTACTTCCGTTGGTCGAAATAATTATTATGTGAGCTTCATAGATGATTTCAGTAAATTTACTTGGATATATCTCCTTCGGCAAAAATCTGAAGTATTTCAAAAATTTCATATGTTCCGCTGTATGGTCGAAAGACTATTTAATAGAAAGATAATTGCCATGCAAACGGATTGGGGAGGAGAGTATCAAAAACTTGACACCTTTTTCTCACAAATAGGAATTATCCATCTCGTGTCATGTCCTCACACACATCAACAAAACGGGGCTGCTGAACGCAAGCATCGTCACATAGTTGATGTTGGACTTACCCTATTAGCTCATGCATCTATGCCTCTTAAGTTTTGGGATGAAGCTTTTATGACAGCCACCTATTTGATCAATAGGACACCGTCCAAGGTAATACAACACCTGTCTCCTCTTGAGAAGCTTTTTCATACTCATCCAGATTATTCTCATCTCAAGATATTTGGGTGTGCGTGTTGGCCGAATCTCCGACCATACAACACACACAAGCTTGCTTTTCGGTCTAAACAATGTGTTTTCCTGGGATATAGTCCGCTGCATAAAGGATATAAATGTTTAGACATATCGACTGGTCGGGTTTACATCTCAAGAGATGTAATTTTTGATGAAACAATTTTTCCGTTCAAAAATCTTCATCCAAATGCTGGTGCTAGACTCAAGTCTGAAATCTTACTCCTTCATCCAACTTTGTTACCATCTACAGCAGGAGGTCAAATAGATTTACAGCAGCCTGATTTACCTGATAATAGAGAACTAATCAATATTTCTGGAGATTTGGTTGACTCTATGCAGCAAAGCAACGCAGCCACAGAGGATCCCAACAACAGAGACATGACCACCTTGGATGACCTATCGTTGCAGCAGGTTCAAGGTGACCAGGTGCAAGGATCTGCAAATCTGGACAAGGATGCATCGGGCTGCGTGCATGGGCAGCAGCACCCTGCCACACCACGAGCTCTCCCGATGGATTCCCTGGGACAACGCTCTCCAGAACGGTCCGTGGGGGTCCGGACAGAGGGCCACAAAATTTCGGGCTCTGTGCTGCATGATGTCTCCGACGCACAGGGGCCCTCCACGGGAGATTCTTTGGACTCTGTACCGAACCTGAATGAAGGCTCATCCTCATCTCTTCCAGCGCTAGAACTTGAGCCTGGTGCTACTACAAGAGCACTACAGTACAGGACAGTAACATCTCCTCCTCAAACACGGCTTCGTAATAATATTTCTAAGCCGAAAAAATTTGATGATTTTGTATGTTTCTACACGTCCACAGGAGAACCATCTACTTTGGATCAAGCTTTGGGCGATGAAAATTGGAAAAAAGCTATGAATGCAGAGTATGAGGCTTTGATGAAAAATCAAACATGGCATCTTGTACCAAGGCGGGGAGTGAGCAATGTGATTGATTCCAAGTGGGTTTATAAAATCAAAAGAAAGGCAGATGGCTCTATTGATAGATACAAAGCAAGGTTAGTAGCAAAAGGCTTCAAGCAAAGGTATGGAATTGATTATGAAGACACTTTCAGTCCTGTTGTTAAAGCTGCTACTATTAGAATTGTGTTGTCGATCGCAATATCTAATAACTGGTATCTAAGACAATTAGATGTACAAAATGCCTTCTTACATGGAGATTTAGAGGAAGATGTGTACATGTCTCAGCCTCCAGGATATGAGAATCCAAACTATCCTGATTATATATGCAAACTAGACAAAGCCATCTATGGATTAAAACAAGCACCAAGAGCATGGTATTCTAAACTCAGTTCTAAACTTGTTCAACTTGGTTTTATAGCTTCGAAAGGAGATACCTCTTTATTTACTTGCTGCAAGGATAATATTGCAATTTATTTGTTGGTATATGTTGATGACATTATAATAGCCAATTCCTCTCAAAAGGCAGTAGAGTTGCTTCTGAAAACTTTGAGAGGTGATTTTGCATTAAAGGATTTAGGGGAGCTGCACTATTTTTTGGGAATTGAAGTATCTAAAATAAAGGAAGGAATACTGCTAAGTCAGAGAAAGTATGCACAAGAAATTATCAGAAAGGCAGGTATGGAACGTTGTAAGCCAGTTTGCACACCTCTCTCAAGTACAGAAAAATATTCGGCCCACCTTGGACAAAAGCTCGATGCTGAAAATTCAACAAAATATCGAAGTATTGTGGGAGCTTTGCAGTATCTCACATTGACTAGACCATATATTGCTTTTTCAGTCAATAAAGTATGTCAATACTTGCATCAGCCTACCGTGATACATATGACTATGGTAAAGAGAATATTGAGATATATTCAGGGCACTGTAGATTATGGAATTAAGTTTGTGAGAGATAGTTCCTTACAAATTAATGCATTTTCTGATGCTGACTGGGCAGGATGCATGGATGATAGAAGATCAACAGGGGGATTTGTTATTTATCTCGGGTCGAATATTATATCCTGGAGTGCAAGAAAATAGCCTACGGTATCTAGATCTAGCACTGAGGCAGAATATAAGTCTATTGCTAATGCTACAGCTGAAGTGATTTGGGTGCAAAATATTCTGAAGGAATTAAAGGTTCAGCAACAGGAGATGGCTATTCTATGGTGTGATAATTTGGGTGCTACGTTTATGACAGCTAATCCAATTTTTCATGCCAGGACTAAGCACATCGAGATAGATTATCATTTTGTGAGAGAAAGAGTTGCTGAAAAATGTTGCAAGTAAAATTTATATCAACCAAAGACCAAATAGTTGACGGTCTGACTAAACCTCTAGCTACACATAAACATCTTGCATTTAGACACAATCTAAACATGGGATGTTCAGATCGAGGGGAAGTGTTGGAAGATAAATAAAATATGGGCTACGGCACTTTGAGTCTGGCATGAGCAGAGTCTTGGCAGGGCTACAGCACTTGGAGTCTGACACGAATATAGTCTTGGCACGGCATCCGGAGAACAAGATATCAAGTAGAGATAAAGTAGACTCTAAAATAATATATTCGATGTACTCATGTATGGCTGATCAGATTTTAAGGTAGTTAGATATAGATTCAGGTTCTAGATAGAATATCTTTATATAAGGTTTGATCGGTTGTGATTCAAACCATTTTATATTTTCTCTATCTGATCAGCCGTATATCTCTTGTATTTTTCCTATAAATAGATCAACACGTAACCCAGCGATGACCCGAGTTTGGGAGTCCTGGTTTCATCTAACACCGGCGGCACCGAAGGAACAGCCATACCTGGCGGGGAAAGTGCGTCACTGAGGAGGTAAGCCGAGTAGATAGCAAAAGCACCGTCTTCATCATGAATAGAGCCCCAATCTAAAGGTTCCTTGCTATCAATGCTGGTGGCGGAAAGGGAGGCTGAGCTCGGGGGGACACAGGTGGGGGCAGGAGTAGAGCAGGAAAGGTGGCGGCGGTAGCTGACAAGGTTTGTGATGGGGCACTAGGTGGCGACCAAGGCAAGGATAAATGAAGCTGGGTGCAGCCACCGCTGACAGCAAGGCAAGGGTGGAGGTGGGGAGATTGAGAGGAGAGATGGGGAGATGGTGGTGGGGAGCGTTGATGAGGGCGGGGACCAAGGAGGAGCGGTGGATGCCGGTGGAGAGAGGACCGCCGGCGGGATGGCTAGGAGGCGGACCATGGCTCCGTGACCTGCTGTGTATTTTCTTTTTAAGAAGCAGAAGCCAGAACAGATCGCATCAATTAAGAACACAGCACCGGACCAATCAGACAGTTCAGAGATGCAGCAGCGAATGGTTGTCAGTTTAGGCCACCTGGGAAGGTAAACCGCCTTACTCGTGATCTGTGAGATTGCTCGAGAACCTACCTCCAATTGCCAAAAGACGGGATCTCTCTCTCGATCGCACTAGCTGCCTCTTTCAGAGGTCACTGTGTGGCTGGCAGGGGAGTGCTGCAACCGCTGCTTTGTCGTACAGAGTGGATCGCAATTCGCAACACAGGAATCGATCCGTCGATCAGCCTGGAGTGCAGTGCAGCGAAGGTTATAAAAGGTGTTTCCTGTCCCCCGCAGAAACTTTTTGCTGGCTGGCCGTGGCACTCTTCGCCGAACGCCAGGGATGTCGCGCACTCATGGCAAATGGCATCGCACTCGTCGTCTCCGGGGATGTCGCGCGTCGAGCGAGGTGGACAAGTCTCCGCGTCGGCATGCAGTTGAAGGCAGCGTGGGCGGACGTGAAAATGGGTTGCCTCTGTGGAAGGCTACCTGTCCCAACTTGGCAACTTGATCGTGGCACCTGAATCCAAAAACCCAAACCATGACCCGACGATGACCTGTTCTGCTCTAATCGGATCTATTCCCCACCGTCGGAAATGCGGTCTCTTCTTCCTCTAAGGCCCCGTTTGGGATGCGGGAATGAAAACATAGGAACAAGAAAAAACAAAGGAACGAAGAAAACACAGGAATGAGAAATGTGAGAAAACCGCAGGAACGGGAAAACATAGGAAGTGGGAAATCACAGGAATGAAAAAACATGGGAAGTAAGAAAACCGCAGGAAAAAACACAGGAATAAGGAATGATCTTTGACATGATTTTCCAAGAGGTTGGACCTCATTGTTTTATTCCTTCACTTTATGCAGGAAAGGAAGCCTTTCCACGGGAAATGAAATATTGATTCCTCCATTCCAAACGCCGATGACATCAGCAAAATGTAGGAATCGATTTCTTTGAAATTTCCTTTGGAAATCTCGTATTCTAAACGGGGCCTAAAAGAAAATGCAGAACCAGCCTTTTTTCATCGGAATTCTCATTCCACTTCTGCAACCAAAACATGGCCGGAGATCATATGGCGTACAAAATTTGCAGTGGGGGAAGTAGAACCAGCCTTCTATTCAAAGAAATACTAACATTGGCAATTTAACTAGCTACATTAGAGTAAACAAAGTCACTCACTTGTTCTGCTGATTGTGGATGGCCTGAACTATAATGAGCTCAAAACACAAATAAAGATCCGATCCACGGGGGACAGACCCTCGTATTGCAGAGGGACAACGTTCATGACCTTTCTTAACCGGACTGCTTGAACTCTCCTTAAAATGAACCTAGCGACCCAAGGTCTTTTTTTTCTCTACATTGAAGGCACTAGACGCATGGTTTTACATATACGTTTTGAACATCAGGGTATAAGGATATAAATTAACATACGCTCCAAGATAAGAACAGTTCACTATACACACACTTCGGCAAAAGCTACGTCAACAAAAACAGAGTTCCAGATCTAGAAAGCTAACCAACCGCACTCTTCCACAAGGGTTACGCATCAACAAGGTACGTAGGGAGAGAGAGAGAGACAGATCAAACGTCACCGACGACACACAGCCCGCAGGCAGGTGCCTGGCAAATGCGTGTGCGACGCTAGCTACATGTTCTGGACTAGCCTGGAGGGCGTGCTCGCGGGTGTCGTGTTGCCCTCGTAGCAGCTGCCGTCGCATGATCCAGCCGCCACCGGCGTCCCCGGCGTGCGCGCCTTCTCCAGGGGGCTGCCATTGCCCGGTCGAAGAGTTCGACGATCCTGCAGGGAAATGCGTACAAAAACAGGGCTTATAGGAAAGGAGAAGAAACAATGGCAGACAAGCAGATGCGAACAGACGCTGAACTTCAAACATTAAATGAGTGGTACTGGGCTAGATCCATTAAAATGAGTGTCAATAAAACATGCCGACACGGCGATTTCAATTTTTTTTTCTTAAACGTTTCTCCAAAATGACAGATTCTCTAAAACAGTTCGCAGTGGTGTTGCTGTAAAGATTGTTGAATAGTGTAAATTTAGATTAAATGCTATAAAAGTAGAAAAAAAATAGTATATAAAGTAGTGTAGAAAGTAACAAGTGTGGATAGACTAACATCCCAACGGGCAGTTCACACATAGATCCAGAACAGTATTTAACGCCCGGTCTCGGGTCAGAAGCAGAGTTAGTAATCAGAGCCAGCAGTATGCTATTTTAATCCTGACCCGCCTGCTCAGCTGCTTATGTTTCTTAAAACCCAGATGCAGTGGGCATGGCCATTTTAATATCGACAGCCATCGGTAGAGGTTAACCGGTGGCCCGTTTTTTTATGATGGTTAGCGGCAATGGCGCCGATTTCACCACATGCAACTTGGGTTCGACTTCGACATGTATATACATGATTGACTTCGTAATAATGATGGGGGGTAAAACAAGCAGCACGGCTCACCTCTCGATACGGGAAATCGTCAACTTCGAGCATATGGATCACATGACCCATCTTTGGCCGTTTCTGTGAATCAGGATCCACACACCTCAGTGCGACCAACAGAGCCTTCTTCAGTGCCTTCGATGAAGGCTTTTCCGGCAACTTTGGGTCCAGAATTGCTTCGTAGTCCCTGTTCGACACCATGTTCTTGAGCCATTCTACAAGGTTTACCTGAAAGACAGCAGCAACATGAAGTGAGTCATATTTTGAGGCAAATACAGCGTCGAATGACTTTGTTACTTCATCATAAGAACCGCAACCATTCCTTACCTCCCCGGGAGGTCTAGCGTAGTCGACCGGGCTTCGACCAGAGATCATCTCCATTACAAGGATCCCGAAGCTGTACACGTCGCTCCTCTCGTTCAGCATGCCGGTGCTCGCATATTCTGGTGCAACATAACTACAAACACACGGAATTAAGGAATTAACATCATACAGTTCGCGCGGAGAGCAAATCACGTACGTTATTCAGATAGCATCCTGAAGCAAAAACTCACCCAAATGTACCCATCACTCTGGTGGTGACGAAGTTGCTATCGGATCCCAGGAGCTTGGCGAGGCCGAAATCCGATACCTTGGGGTTCCACCTCCTGTCCAGCAGTATGTTGCTGGACTTGATGTCCCTGTGCACCACCTTCGGCTCCAGCCCCTCGTGCAAGTAGGTGATCCTGAAAATTTTCCCAAATTCAAAGACCAATTCGTAACAGATTGGATTGCAGACGAGCGCAACAAAAACATTGGAAATTCAGGCACCCTTTGGCTGTTCCAAGCACGATGTTCATCCGGATGTCCCAGGTGAGTGGGCTGACAGGCCCAACATCACCGTGAAGCCACTGCTCCAGGTTGCCATTGTCGACATACTCGTACACAAGTATCCTGAGATCACACGCAACAATGGCAGGTACGACGTGCACCAAACATGTTACCACAAGAAGCAATGTGATGTTACGAGGGCTCAATGAAAGATGTCATCAATGTGCGAGGGCTCTGTACCGGTGAGCTCCCTCGGCGCAGTAGCCCAGTAGCCGGACCAGATTCTTGTGGCGAACGCGCCCGATCGCCTCGACTTCCACCTTAAACTCCCTCTCGGCTTGGCCCCTGCGACGAGTAAAGTGAAAGTCAAAATTCTTTCTTTCGGTCAAGAACACATAAAACGTGAAAAAAAATGTGAGGTTTCTGTGCACCTGTTGTTGAGGAGGTTCTTGACGGCGACATGGTAGCCGTCGGCGAAGACGCCGCGGTACACGATGCCGTAGCCGCCCTCGCCGACGACGTGCTCGGGGGCGAACGCGGCGGTGGCCTCCTCCAGCTCGCGGAGCGTGTACCAGTGCCCCCATCCGAGGTGCGACACCTCGGGACCCACGGACGCCGCCACGTCGGCCTCCCCGTCGGCGCACGCGACCATGCGGCGGCCCTTGCCAGCCTCGATGTACACGCGCTGCGACCCGTGCGCGGTGGCGGTCCCCACGGACTCGCCGTCGCCCTCGCCGCCGTGCTGCTGCTGCTGCGCGCCGCCGCCGTCCTTGAGGAACGCGTGGCCCGTCTCGAGGTAGTGGCGGAGGGAGCCGACGTGGACGGCTACCTCCTGGATCTCCTTGGACACGGGCGGGATGGTGGCCGTCGGGGACAGCGGCGCCGGCGCGTGCGGCACGCCCTTCCTGGGCCGCCTCCGCCGCGCCGCCGCGAGGTGCAGGGAGATGAGCGCGAGGAGCAGCAGGAAGGCGAGACCGACGGCGAGGCCGACCAGCACCCACAGGCGCAGACCCAGCACCGCCGTCCTTCGCGACAGCTCATCGCGGAGCAGCGGCGGTGGCGGCGGTGGCGACATTGCCGGCCGACGATGAGAGGTAGCTCGCACTCTTGCGTCCTGCATTGGACTGGACGTTCCCGCGCGGCCGCACACTCGGCGCTACTGCAACCTACTCCTCGCACTACAGCTGCATCTGCATGGCACGGTCAGTACAGTAGCTCACTTACTGGTCACAAGTGGTACCACTCGCTGCCGATGATAGCGAGAGTAGTGGTCATCCCCTTGTCAAGGAGTGAGCTAGAGCACGAGAGGACACGAGCTCATGGCTTGGGTGGTTTCTGTGGGCCCGGGGCAGGGCGCTGAGCACGGAGGGTTGTCCGTTTCTGTGCGTGTGGGCCCGGCTGGCAGGGGGAAGCTTTGGTAAACCGGCATCGCGTAATACTGTATTAAGCTAACACTCTGCAAGTCAGAGCCAAGGATCTGAGATCATTTTAAGCTCGGATTTAACTGGCAGCTGGAACGTGCAGACAGGAAGTTTTGTGAGGTCGCGGTCATCGGCTACTCCAACCAGATCTTAACCGTCGATGGTCGATCAAGGTTGAGGTTGGTCCAAAAGCGTTTGCAGGGAATCTCTGCTGGGCTCCTGCCCAGCCCTGTGCGCTGTACGCCCCTGCCTAGGCACACACACGTAGCCAGGGCTTTCAGCTTTTTCGTTTGATGCAAACAAACTTTTAGCTTCAGCTGGTCACAGTGTCTCGTGGATCTTTGTGGCCATGACAGGATTGCACACGAGTCGTGGCATCGTCCGATTGCGGGAATTCACGCACCACGAGACGAGGCCGTTGTGGTTTGCTCCGTTTGATTGACGGTTTAACCTACTTTTGGCGTGTTGCATAAATAAGGTCCAGTTGGATTAAGTGAAGGGGGACCGACGACACTGACGCGTCCCCGTTGGCGTATTTATACGTTTGCTCCTACGGTCCCTCGGGTAAGATAACGAACAAGGTATACTGTATACGGTTGTTAGCACCCAGCTCCATGGATGAATTCAGTGGAGCAAGTAGCACTAGGTTTTACAGATATATTAGGTACAAATTGGAATATACGATGTCAGAGGACGGGAGATCTCGAGTACAGCACATTGCAGGGGATTGAATTAGAGAGAAACAGCAGGGCATTAAGGAGGAATAAGCGTTGGATAATTTTTTTGACCTAATAGTATAAGTAATTCGGTATTCACCCTGATTCTGTCGGTTTCCCTAGAATGGGACCTTGTCAGTGCCGTCGAGGCAGATGAACGAGCTCGCACAAGGATCTGGCATGCCGCTACCATTTTGGGATGGAGTAATGCGGCACAGTACTCCAGCCGGAGTACAGCACTGATGGTGTTGTGCAGCACATCCGATCCCTGCTTGCGTCGGTTTATGGAGGACGCGTACTTACCGTCCCCTCGACCGCACAAGATACAATACAGCCCGGCTCACGATCTGCTGTCCTACAGGGTCCGGGATACGATGGATCACTGTGATGCAGATCTTAATAATAAGCAGACAGTGGTGTCCTAGCAGTTACTGTGAGCACAGGACTCGTCTTCTTGGCGCAACCACAGCGAGTAATTAGATCCCCGGAACTCCACCCGCTTATCATCATCATCATCATTCCATTCGATCCACTTGCTGCATGCAAACCGGTTGTGGACGGACGCACGGCCGCTGGCGACCACTGCGCTGCTCCTATCCTTCGTCGAATTCATTTCACTGCCGAGAGCGGAGCAGAGGGAAGTACAACACGGCAGAACAGGGGGGGCCGGCTTCGTTTGCTTCGCAACAACGGCAGCCTCACTCGGTAAGCAACTGTCACGCCTTATTTTACACAATGTAAAATAAGACAAACCCGCATATATGTCAGGATCAGTTTGATTATACATGAACGACAAAATATGGTAAACAGTTCTATATCGTATAAAACAATAATTAATACCTTGAAACAATTACAAGCACAGTAGCGGAAGAGGAAAACAAGCAGGACACGCCACAGACAAATCGACTGACAGTAACATGACCTTCTAGACTCCATCTTCACTTGATCATCTTCTACCTGAGCAGCATGATAGGTACAAAGAGAAAAATGAAGCAAGCACGCGTGAGTACCTAATGTACTCAGCAAGTGTGGGAAATTATGACATGCGGGTTATTCAATGAGGAAAGGCTGACACGGGTTAAACCTCTATGCATCCTTAATTTCCTATGTTGACCTTAGCATCCTATTTACTAGGTGAATGATTCATATAACCAATAATAGTATAAACCGTCGGGTTACACCACCCGACTCACCACCGTCCAGGTAACCCACCTGGAAACCAACTCACCGGGTTAAACCACCCGGCTACCAACTCAGCCAGTCTCACCCAATTCCAACTAATCAAGGCAGTACTACCAGACGCGCTCGTGACCGTGAGCCCAGCTATCTAGATAGATTTATACTCTGCAGAATTTGTACCACTTTACCCACATGTTGTGATTTCATCACTGTCTTCAGGTGGACTAAGAACCTTCTTTATATCGGTGAGGATCAGTCAGACTTCACACTACCTAAGGTGTGTGGCCAGAAGGTCACAACAGAGCCTTTACAAAGGGTCTCCCGACAAGTATGAGCACTCTAAAGTTTCACATACCACGACATATCTAGAGTAAATCCCTCCGTTGGGGCAGCTGTCGGTACCCTGGGTATCGTATACTCCTTGAGATTGCAAAGATCTCAAGGAAATGTCAACTACTTGATTTGAAGACCTTCGGAGGCCCACATGTTAGACAGAACCGGACCCGTTTCTCCAATATGGTTAGTCTCAGGGTCGCCACGTGTACCATCAAACCGAAGCTACCGCCCGCAAGGAGGAAGCTCCGGGCTATGTACCATAATGGCACCCCCGGACCTAACCCCAGACCGAGGGAAGCTCCAAAACTGACACGTGTCTGGTGGCATCGGACCTATCTGTTCTTCACAGCATGCTCCGGAGCTGCCACATGTCCTACCGTCAGATCTTCAGCCTCAAACCTCCGGTAGACTCCACAACGGCTCTGGATCTTCAAAGGGGAATCAAGGACTTCAAGACTCGATTAAGTGTCATTAATACTATATTAATGACACACGATCGGACGACCTTAATTACCAGTAACAGTGTTGTCAAAGCCCATAACTCGTTCATTAAGGATAATTAAGCGCATTAATTATGTATCAATATTAGTAACAGCCGGGGCCACATGTCGGGCCAGACCAACTTATAACGGCCTGTCCTTGTACTATAAAAGGACAGGCCGACGATATATAGGACACGCGCTCGCTCTACGCTCACCAGACTGATCTGAACTGCTCTGATCTGATCGCACAATCTCAACTCACGTTGAGTCCATACATTCAATACAACACCAACACACCCCGTGGAGTAGGGTATTACGCTCAGGCGGCCCAAACCACGTAAACCTTCATGTCTCATGTTCATTTTACATTTCACCTTCTTGAATCTCTGCGCGCCCACACCGAACTTCAAACTCCACAAACACTTTAGTAGTGTCGGGAGATCTGCCGGATCAAAACCATCGACAGTTGGCGCGCCAGGTAGGGGCGCCTGAGATTTCAAGAATGGTGAACTCAGCTGTTGGATCATCCAATGGTCATCCCGCTGTTCAAGCTGCTAGGGGCAATCCCTCCAATATGCAGCCACCAGCAGGAACCTCAGTTCCAGCAGGAGTCACACTTCCACCACCGCCGCCTCCACCAGCAAATCAAGATGGGCAGCGCGATGGTGCACCAGCGTCAATCACTGCATCGACGAATCATGACAACCCGGAACACGCGCTCCATGCAGCACATGCTCTTCTTCAGCGCCCACCACCTCCGGATGCATCCCGGGACGCACTGGAGCAGTGGAGGGCCGATGTGGAACACTTGGTTGCAGCAGCAGCCGACCGCATCAGTAACCAGGGTCCTCCTCCTTCAGGACGGGCCCCGTCGCAGTGACAGACCTTGTCTGGCAGACTTGGTCCGCACGTTTCCAACAACAGGAGACGTGCTACGTCACAACAAGTGACGTCGTTGCCCTCCGGGGCGCGACACACTCACACGGTATCAAAACTTTCAACTCATGACCTCTGGGCGGAGCTTGATCACCGATACCATCAACAAGACGGTCGAGTCCATATCGAGCGTGCTCGTGAAAGACGAGAAGCTCAGGACATTCCTGCTCCTGAAGGAGTAGGAGGAGGCTGTTCGGCCCTGGCCATGCATCTGCGTATGGTCAGGTGGCCACAGAAATTCCGGCCTCACCTGCCGAAGAAGTTTGACGGGACCGTTAATCCCGTTGAATTTCTTCATATTTACTCCACTGCTATCCTGGCAGCTGGAGGAAATGAGGCCGTAATGGCCAACTATTTTCCAGTGGCTTTAACTGGGACCGCCCGGTCCTGGTTTATGAGCCTTCCACCCAACTCCATCAACAGTTGGGAGGAGTTGTGCCGGCAGTTCACCGCCAACTTCGGGAGTTCATACACCCGACCAGGCACCGAACTGGACCTTTTTGCAGTCGTGCAAAAAGGGGGAGAATCCCTGCGATCATTCATCCAGAGATTCTCTCAGGTACGAAACACTATCTCTTCTATCTCTAGCGCTTCTGTCATTGTGGCATTTAGACAGGGCGTACGGGATAAGAAGATGTTGGAGAAACTGGCGATCAAGGAGATCACTAGTGTCATAGAACTCTTCAGCTTGGCTGACAAATGTGCCAGAGCTGCGGAGGGCCGTGAAATGCACTCCAAACTACCTCCGGAGGATCACAAAAATCCTCCAAAGGCGAAGCCACTACCTCCGGGGGTGGCACAAAGAAGAAAAAGACAAACGGCAAGAAGAAGCCGTCAGCCGGCGTATCTAATGCTGCAGCTGCTGCAGCTCCAGGTGGCCAGGGGCCCCGCCCCGAGAAGCGACCTCGACCGTCTTCTGAAGACGGTGGCAAACCCAAGGTGTGGTGTCCAATTCATAAGACGGACAACCACAGTTTGGAAGACTGCCGGGAGGTCCAAAACCTTGTCGAGCGCTACAACAAGCGCCGGGAAGAAGTTCCTTTCCGACAGAGGGAAGGAAAACAAAAAGTTGACGAAGCTCCGGCTGAAGAGGAGTTAGGTTTTTAGGATCCCAAAAAGGTCCTGAAGGCCGTCTACACCTCCGTCGACGACGATTCTGACGTTTCTGACAACGAGCGTCGGAAGACCGTGAACACCATTTTTGGTGGATCATGGGACATCATCTCCCGTCGCGTCCTCAAGACAATGCGTCGGGACATGGCCGCTGTAGCTCCTACAGCTAGGGCAGAGCCTCATCGGAAGTGGATGGACACAACCATCACTTTTGATGCTCCGGACTGCCCTCGAAGCATGGTTGGAGCAGGCCAGTTACCTTTGATGGTATCTCCTACTATCAATAACATTCAGCTCCACCATGTTATGGTAGACGGAGGTTCGGGGCTGAACCTCATAAGCCTCGAAGCTTTTACCAAGCTTCAGCTCCGACCTTCGGATCTTCATCCCTCCCAACCTTTCTCCGGAGTAGGTCCGGGAGTTATTACCCCACTCGGTGCTATTACTCTCCCCATTACCTTTGGGACCTGGGAGAAGTATCGCACTAAGAAGTTGGTCTTTGACGTTGCTCAGATCAACTTACCTTTCAATGCCATCTTGGGTAGGCCTGCCTTGTACAAATTCATGGCAGTTGCTCATTATGGCTACCTGGTGTTAAATATGCCAACACCAGTAGGCGTTCTCCGGATCCGCGGAGATCACACCGCCGGAGTAGCCGCTCTGGAAGAACTCCATGCGCTTACTACGGCGCAAGAGGAGGACTACAGGCAGGAGCAAGCTCCAAAACCCCCGAGCATTCATCAGCGAGGCTCGACTTCTGCACCTCGTGTGCAGCCAAGCGGTGACACTGACATTCCCGTCAAAGTCGTCCAAATCGATTCCGATGCCGCTCAGACCACCCGTATATCGGGAGGTCTGGATGACAAATAGGAACTCGCGCTCATCGCTTTCCTCCGGGCTAATGTCGACGTGTTTGCCTGGCAACCGTCACAAATGCCTGGGATCCCCAGGGAAGTGATTGAGCACAATCTGAAGATCTACCCTGACGCCCGGCCCGTGCATCAGAAGCCTCGGAAGCAATCCGTGGAGCGACAGAACTTCATTCGACAAGAGGTGAAGAAGTTGCTCGAAGCTAGATTCATGCGAGAAGTCTTCCATCTAAAATGGCTGGCAAACCCAGTCGTTGTGCCCAAGGCCGGTGGGAAGCTTCGGATGTGTATTGACTACACAACACTAAATAAGGCATGTCCAAAAGATCCATTCCCACTACCTAGAATAGATCATATAGTGGATTCCACCTCCGGGTGTGAATTATTGTGTTTTCTAGACGCATATTCTAGGTTTCATCAAATCGGAATGTCTAAGGAAAATGAAGAGCATACCTCTTTCATCACAGTAGATGGATTGTACTATTATACGGCCATGCCATTTCGTCTCAAGAATGCAGGTTCAACCTTTGTACGAGCTATGTACAAAACTTTTGAAGAACTCATAAGAGACATAGTGGAAGTGTACGTCGATGACATCGTGGTCAAGGTCAAGAACAAGGAATCACTCCTTGACACCTTACAGGCGGTCTTCGACAAGCTGCGGGCCACCCGCACAAAGCTAAACCCGGACAAGTGTGTCTTCGGGGTTAGCTTCGGAAAACTTCTTGGTTTCCTAGTAAATCACCGGGGCATAGAAGCTAATCCGGCGAAGATCAAAGCCATTGAAGACATGCGGCCACCAACCCGCATTAAGGATGTCCAAAAGTTGACTGGATGTCTAGCAGCCCTCAGCCGGTTCATTTCAAGACTGGCGGAACGGGCACTTCCCTTCTTCAAGTTATTGAGGAAGTCCGGACCATTCCAATGGTCCGAAGAAGCAGAAAAGGCGTTCCAGGAGCTAAAACAGTTCCTCACCATCCTACCAACTTTGGTAGCTCCGAACCCTGGTGAGCCTTTGCTGCTTTACATTTCAGCAACTGACGAAGTCGTCAGTATGGTCCTGGTTGCGGAGAGACCAGAACCATCCCATGCTCAGGAATCCAGACCCCTCCGGGAGGGTCCGGAGGTTCCTGAAAGCGAGTATGGGTCCCAGTTCCCAAACTTGAGTCCACAAGAAGTTACTTCAGAAGACCCAGACCCCTCCGGGAGGGTCCAGGTTGCTTCTGAAGAAGCTGAGTCCCTCCAGCAAGGACCCGGAGGTCCCCAAAGAAGGTCCGGATCTCTCAGGGAGGATCCGGATCAATGAAGAGGAAGCTCCGGGCCCCTCTGGGAGGGTCCGGACCATCCAGCGCCCAGTGTACTTCATCAGTGAAGTATTTCATGATGCCAAGACTCGATACCTAGAGGTGCATAAGCTGCTCTATGCAGTTCTTATCGCCTCCAGGAAGTTTCGCCATTACTTCCAAGCTCACAAGATTTCAGTGGTGACTTCTTAACCACTTCGAGCAATATTGCATAATCCCAATTCAATTGGGAATATTACAAAGTGGGCAGCAGAATTGGCCGAATTCGACCTCGAATTCATTCCAAGGCAAGCAATCAAGAGTCAAGCATTGGTAGATTTCATGGCGGAATGGACTCCCTCTCCATCAAACCCTGAGGGCCCCAGTGAGCAGAAGCCGGAACACAAGGCTCCGGTCTTCACCGAGCCTCACTGGAACCTCTACTTCGACGGCTCCATGCAAAAGTAGGGGGCCGGATGAAAGCATCTAGGCCCCATGAGGTACGGTTTCGGTGATTAATGACAACCATTCGATATTACTAATGAATTTGTGAATGCAAGGTCTCAATAACACTCAATCAAATGAAATCAAAATTACATTGGAGACCCATATAAAATCAACGAATGAGATCAAATCAAATCATATGAAGACAAGAAGTGAAAGCTCTAACTTGATATCACTCAATGCTTGAAGACAATCAAAACAACACTTCAAACAAATGTCAAAGAGGTCACAAGTTCAAAATTCCAAAAGAACAACTCAAAACAACTCGAAGTCAACAAGTTGAACTCACCGGATCATCCGATGGTCTTGGAGTTGACACACATCGGTCGAGTTGGTTCAACTGAAGAAGAAGACCTCAGAAAAGTGCACTCACCGGATCATCCGATGTGAGTGGCTCAGTGACATCGGTCCATCATCACAGATTGCAATACCATTGGACCAAGTGAAGCACCGGATCATCCGATGTACAGACTTACATACATCGGTCGATCACTCCAGTGAGCCTCAAGATCAAGCAAAAATCTGGAGGAAGAGCCACCGGATCATCCGATGAGAAGACAGATCAACATCGGTCTAACAACGGTCATATCTGACACAGTGACATCAGCTAATTTGGCTTTGACCGATGATAACTGAAGGGGAGACATCGGATCATCCGGTGTTCGCAGAGAAGTGATGTCAGCCTACTTTTCCAACGGCTATCTCGTGGAGGCTGGCTATTTATACCCCTTCAACCTGTCAAATCGATAAGACTTGAAGCCCAGACATACTCTACACATCCTAAAGCATTCAAGCAATAGAGCTACCACTTTCACATCAATTGTTCATCATTTGTACACCAAGAGATAGGCTAGAACTAGCTAGAGATAGTGCTTGGGTGCCTCCATTATTGGTGATTGGAGTCTCTAGTGTAGTGAGAGCCCTAAGGGAGTGTCCCTTGGTGTGTGCGACTTCCGGAGCTTGCCAAGAGGATTGTGGAAGCCCGGAGGATCCCAAAAGTGTACAAGGCTTGAGCTCCACCTTGCCGAGGTTGGCGAACGGAGAAGAATAGTGAAGAAGCCCCTTGTCTCGGTGACTTGGGAGTGGCAAAACCCTTCGGTGGGTGCCACAACGTGGATGTAGGAAGATCCTTGTGATCTTACCGAACCACGGGATAAACTCCGTGTCCCTTGAGCGTTTGCATCTCTCTCCCTTTTACTCTTATGCAATCTTCATTCCGCAACTTTAATTTACATTGATTGCATAGTTTAATTGCATAGGGAATTGGGCTTGAGGTTGTTAGTTCTTAATCGTTTTAAAATTTGAAAGAAAGCCCAATTCACCCCCCCTCTTGGGCATTTCGATCCTTACAATTGGTATCAGAGCGAGGTTGCTCATAGGATCATTCTAGCTTCACCGCTAGAGAGCTTAAATGGCCAAGAATGGGGGTTCGGTTCCTATCTTCGAGGGCAAGAACTTTGCCTATTGGAAAGCACGCATGCGTGCCTACCTAGAGGCTATTGCTCCCGAAGTTTGGGAAGCGACCCATGCGGGATTCGGAGATCATAATTATATTGGTGATCAAATTAAATGGGATGCTAGAGATAGAAATGCCATCTATGAATGCATTAGTCAAGATGTATTTGCAAGAATAGCTAGTAAAGAAAAAGCTTGTGAAATTTGGGCATGCTTAATTGAAATTCATGAGGGTTCCTCTCGTGTTAAAGAACTTAAATATCACTTGCTTAAATCTAAATATGATGAGTTTAAAATGTTTCCTCATGAAAATGTAAATGAAATGTTTTCTCGCTTAAATGTTCTCATTGAGGAAATAAATGCTCTTGATATTGCTTCTCTTGGCAAGGGACTTATCAACCGAAAGATCCTCATGCTCCTTCCCAAGCCAAAGTATAACATCATCAACTCAATGCTCCAAAAAGAATCACTTGATCACATTGAAGTTTCGGAGCTAATTGGGGAGATTCACGCTCATGAGATGAGTGTACTTGGGATGATGGAGGATTCATCTTCTACAAGGACAATTGCTCTCAAGGCTTTCAAGAAAACCAATTTCAAGAAAATGATCAAACCTAGTTCAAGCAAAGAAGAGCAAACATCAAGTGAAGATGATGATGATGAGCTTGCATCAATGATGAGGAAATTCTCTCACTTGAATTCCAAGATTGCCAAGAAGGGATACACTTTTGATCCCAACAAGAGAGCCTTCCTCCCCAAGAAAGAAAGTAGCAAGACTTGCTATAATTGTGGTGAACAAGGCCACATCTCCTACGATTGTCCAAAACCGGACAAGAGAAGGGAGAACCACAAGGGAAAGCATCAAAAGCAAGAAGAAAGTGATGAAGATGAAGAAGAGGTCAAGCCCAAGCGCTCCTTTGGAAAGAAAAAATTTGACAAAGGCAAGAAGACCAAGCTCTTTCCAAAGAAAAGAAGAGGGCCTCAAAAAGTCTTCATGTGCGAGGCAAATGAGTGGATCACAGATGAAGAGTCAAGCGACGAAGAGAGTGAAGATGAAGAAAACTTGGCGGGGCTTGCCGTCGTCAACAAGGATAACTCACCTCTTCGTCCACCTCCCATGTGCCTCATGGCAAAAGGTAACAATGAGGTATGTGACGACTCTATTGATGATGAGCTTTCCCCCGATGAATTAACTTCATTGATAAATGAATACCACACCATCATTAAAAGGGAAAAGAACAAAGTCAAGGCTCTTGAACAAGCTCATGCTAAACTTGAGAATACTAACCTCAATTTGCTTCACAAGTATGAAAGCATACTTAAGGAGCATGACACGCTCAAATCTCACGTCAAGGAAGTTGAGGAAGAAAAGACTAAAATCAAGCTTGATCATCATGAGCTTAACTTAGCACACCAAACACTCTTAGAAGAGCACAACAAGTTAAAACAAGAACATCAAGTACTTAGCCTTGCTCATGAAGTTCTTGATCAAGAATTAAAAACTATGAAGAAAGAAACCCTTAATAATGAGATTACGTCTCATGCTACTAACCGTTTTCACAAGTCTTTGCCCATGAAAGAAAATGCTAGGGAGAAGGACTTGATGGAGGAGATTGAAAGTCTCCGCACAAGCTTAGCAAGACTATCTAAGGGAGAAGATAAACATAAAGAAATCCTCTTCCATCAAGCAAAGGGCTTCAACAAGAGAGGACTTGGATCCTTCCCGGTGCCGAACAAAGGAAAGGTGCCCTCACCAGAGCTCAAAACAAGCTTCATCAAGGAAGTTGGCTCCTATTGCCAACATTGCAAGGTCACCGGTCACCATACAAGGGAGTGCCCTCTACCTAACCGACCTTCTCCAAAATTGCCAACTAACTATACATCTACCTTTGAGAATCACTATTATTTGTTGAGCAAAGTAGGTGCTAAAGTGAAGGCAAAGTTCATTGGCATGAATGTAAAGGGGATGAAAGGGAAGCTCCCCAAGCAACTTTGGGTCCCAAAAGCACTTGTATCACATATACAAGGACCAAAGTTAGCTTGGGTGCCTAAAGTCAAGAACACGTGACCATCCACGAGGTGACTTCAAGAGGGGACCTCCACCATCAAAGAAAATCTACCAAGGACCTCTTGAAGAAAGTTGAGAATGGGAGCCCAACGCGGATATGGACGGTAACCCTATTGTCAAATCAAATTACCATTCCATAAATAGTCTATTGCTATATCTTTCCGCATCTAGGCCCCATGTCATGTTAAATGAATGCTTGTATGATTATGTGCCTCTCCTTTGTGACAATGCAAGTGCGGTTAGATTTGCTAAAAACCCCATTCCCGCACTTGACGAGAAAACCTTTTCTAAACTTAGATATGAATTAAAT